>OX451211.1:9542818-10270318 GCA_949628255.1 Macrophya alboannulata
GAGGGCCACGTGGAGGTGTCGCGCCGGTTCGTACCCATATCCGCAGCAGGTCTCCAAGGTGAAGAGCCTCTAGTCGATAGACTAATGTAGGTAAGGGAAGTCGGCAAATTGGATCCGTAACTTCGGAATAAGGATTGGCTCTGAGGATCGGGGCGTGTCGGGCTTGGTCGGGAAGCGGGTTTGGCTGACGTGCCGGGCCTGGGCGAGGTGATGGTTTCGGCCGGATCCGAGCTCGGTCCCGTGCCTTGGCCTCCCGCGGATCTTCCTTGCTGCGAGGCTTCCGTGACGGTTCGCCGTCGCGGTCGTCCTCTTCGGCCGCCATTCAACGGTCAGCTCAGAACTGGCACGGACTGGGGGAATCCGACTGTCTAATTAAAACAAAGCATTGCGATGGCCCTAGCGGGTGTTGACGCAATGTGATTTCTGCCCAGTGCTCTGAATGTCAACGTGAAGAAATTCAAGCATGCGCGGGTAAACGGCGGGAGTAACTATGAGTCTCGTTCTACCTGACGTGCGTGGCGAGCACGCTTACGCTGAGCTGGTGCGCCCAACCCAGGCGCATCATAGTGCGACAAATGTGGGAACCGCCTGGCTAAGGTCTCAACTGGATAGTGGCCGAACTGAGTAAGTCACTTGACAGTTCTGTTACCTAAGCCTAAAGGGACTGCCCAACGGTTGCGTAGTCTACCGTATGGGCAGCTTGCGAGTTGAGGATTCTTGCGACACTTACACCTTCAGGGGCACCTTCGGTGCCCCTGTTCACGTTAGGGCATTTTGCCAATTTTTTTTTTTTTTTTTCTTTTTTCTTTTTTTTTTTTTTTTAAATCATGCGCCTGGCAATGCGCGTTCCTCTCATTAGGCGCTACCAGGGTATATCCCTGCAAAGACGACAATACAACAGTCGAGGTCCGCACGGGGACCAGCACCAGTCGGAGGTGCGACCAGTGGAGCTAAGACTATCGCTGGAAAACGGAAGTCACTTAACCAAAAATCAATACGATTGAAGTAACTGCCTCGGACACGGGCGACCACGACCCTAGGCCGCCCGTGGCAGGCTTGCCTGCTATTGGACATAGGGTCAACGATGACGGACCGGACATTGACCTGGACTTTGATTTAGGCGTAGCACAAATTAATGTACCGCTTCGACCGGGTACAACCATGTGTGACATTTGCACACGCAAAGGAAGAAGGCTGGGCTTTCTCAATCTCAAGGATATTGCAGCACATTACAAACAGCAACACCCTAAGGTACAAATAGAACTGCTCTGCATATGCCAGCGCACCTTTCCAGGGGCTCCCAATTGGCATACCCACAAGAGGTACTGTAAAGGCCCCCAAGAGCGGGTCGATAAGCCTTTTAAGTGCGGGAACTGCCCGCAATCATTTGATAGCAAATCAGGGCTTTCCCAGCATGAAAGGCACGAACACCCCGCCGTGCGTAACGAAAAGCGAAAAGAGGTAGCTGAGCAACCAAAGGGCTCCCAGGGCAGAACGCTGTCTATATGGACACAGGAAGAGACAGATCTGCTCAAACGTCTCGAAGAGCGTTTCAAAGACTCAAACTTGATTAATAAAAGATTGCTTCCCTATTTTCCCGGGAAGACAATCAGACAAATTAATTGGAAAAGAGCGGGTATGAAAAAGACTGCCCAGCGTCAGCAAGAAGCCCAAGCACAAGCTCAAACAGACACGAGTGAGAGCGAGGAAGAGAGCGTTATAGAACTGGATGAACTGGATGACAGAGCCGAAATGGAGGACCCTGATCATCAAGTCGGAGACGATGAGGCGGAATGGAAGACGCCCTTCGGGGAGTTTGTGAGAAACATCGATCTCGCAGCCGAGAATCGCTTGACGGAGATAGGCAGAGCGATCTTAAACGACTGGGAGAATCTCAAGCAAAACCCCAGAGAGCTCAGTCAGGCCCTGGATACCAGGGTTAAAGAGCTGGCTGAAGCTATGTTAGGTAGCAGTCCAAAGCAACAACCGCACAATGCTAAGCAGGTCAGAGGTAAGCCCAAAAACCGGGCCACTCGGCCACCCAACCACGCTCAGCGAAAAAGAACCAATTACGCCAGGTGCCAGGACCTCTTTGATAAGTGTCCGAAAAAGCTGGCTGCTGCGGCGGTAACATGGGACCTAACAGCTATCACGGGTAACCCAGAGCCACCCTCCAAAGAGGATATCCAAACTCTGTACGATTCCCTCTGGGGAACTAATGGACCAGGTGTGCACCAGGCAGAGTCTCCCGATCCACAAGAGATGCGGGCGGCATTTAGACCTATAACTGTGAGCGAAATAAAATCTAAGATTCGAAGAATCAACAGTCGATCAGCCGCAGGTGTCGACTCCATTAAGAGGGCGCACTTGCTTAAGCAAGGAGTAGCCGAAACGTTGGCGATACTATTTAATGTACTGATTATGGAGGAGATCTTTCCCGAACCGTGGAAGCAAAATAGAACTACCCTGATTCCGAAATCGGGTAAGAGCGGGGAAGATGCTAGGAATTGGAGACCCATTACAATAGGGTCAATGACGGCGAGAGTGTTTGCGGGCATTATGGATAGTAGGATACGAGGTATGTGCCAGCAAACACTTAGACAGAAAGGCTTCACGCAAGAGGATGGATGCCGGCAGAATATCCTGCTCCTTAGTGAAGCTCTGGGAGAAATGAAGGCAGTATCTGGCGGTGTGATGGCAGTGGTGGACATATCTAAAGCGTTCGACACTGTCCCGCACGCAGCCATACGAAGGGGCCTCGAAGCTAAGGCAATACCCAAGCCCATTGTCAATTTAATCAACAAGATGTACCAAGGCTGTACAACTACAATTACCGCGGCTGGCAAAGAGAAGCTAGTCATAGAGCTCAAAAGAGGCGTTAAGCAGGGCGACCCTCTGTCGCTTCTTTTATTCAATCTAGTCCTGGAGGAAGTCATCAGTAAACTTGAGACTGAATACGACGGAATTCAGGTGGGCGGTACGAATCTAACAGTCGCCGCATTTGCAGACGACGTGGTAATTATTGGCAAAGATCGCATGACAGTGCAGAAACAACTTACAGCACTCAACACGTTTCTGAATCAAATGGCGATGCAGCTATCAGTACCCAAATGCCAAGCATTCGAGGTAGTAGCGACAAGAAAATCATGGTATGCCAGGAACCCAGAGCTTAAGATTGGGAACGAAGAGCTTCCTGAATTGGCACTCGACGAGGTTATCAAATACCTCGGGGCCAAGCTAAGCGTATGGAAGGGCCTAATGAAAGGCGCAGAGCTGCCGACGATTTTAGGAGTAATAAAGAACCTGAGGAGGCTCCACTTGAAGCCATGGCAGAAGCTTGAGCTACTAAAAACATACATTCTCCCCAGATATGTATACCAGCTAATTGTCAATGCACCCAGCAAGGGCACTCTGAGAACACTCGACAGTGAAGTGAGACAACAAGTCAGAGACATATTACACCTGCCAACCTCCACTGCCACCGGGTTCTTCTACACACCCCAAAAGCATGGAGGCCTAGGCCTGTTAAGATTTGAGCGTACGGTCAGGTATGCGGTCCTCAAAGGAGCCATCAGGATGAGCCAATCAGACGACCCACTAGTTAGGGAGGTCATAATTAAATACCAAGGCAAAGTAAACGAGCTCGCCAGAGACATCGGCTTACAACTGCCACTTAGTGTCGAGCAGCTAGAGATGGCGAAAATAAAGGCCAGACTAGCGGAGAGCAGAGACTGGGAACAGAGGACCTGTCAGGGACAAGGAGTGAAGGATTTCCGTAACGATAAAATAGGGAACAAGTGGCTTGCACACCCACAGTTCCTTAAGGCCTCACGATTTACCGACGCAATAAAACTGCGGACGAACACCTTTGGTAATAGAGTCGCCCTCGCAAGAGCCTATAAGACCATGGACACAACCTGTCGAAGATGTAGAATGAGACCGGAAACACTGGGACACATACTTGGTGAATGCCTCCATACGAAACCAGCAAGAATCCGGAGACACGACAGTATCAAAGATTTCTTAAGTGAGAAACTGTCTAAGCAATATACCGTCTTCGAAGAACCCACGGTACAAGATCTGGGTGAACTAAAGAAACCAGACCTAGTGGTGAGCAACGACCACGAGGTAATTGTGATCGACGTGACGGTGAGGTTCGAAAAAGATCAGTACCTCAAAGCAGCAGCGAGGGAGAAACGCGTCAAGTATGGGGCGGTTGCACAATACATAGGCATACGTACGGGCCGAAGTGTCAGCTCAGTAGCACCTATTGTGATAGGCAGTAGAGGAGCTATGCCTAGAGAGACGAGGATTCTCCTCGACAAACTTGGCATTAGCAGTAACGACCAGCTAACGATGAGCTTAATGGCACTTCGATCCTCAATCGAAATTGCCAACGCATTTATTGACTATGATCAAGTCCTGTGAATAGCCAGCGACGATCGAATTTATTTTATTCATTTAATTAGTTAACGAACGGTATTATTTCTAACTTTCTTGACCATCAAGATGAAATAGCATGAGACTTCTTTTCTTGTTTTCTTTTCTTTTTAATGCAACTTGAAGACTGATGTTGCAATCAATTTTACTTATTGACATGAATGACATTTTAACATTTTAATATTTGATACAACACCTCCGTCGCCGAGGTGGAATAAGCAATAGCGAGCCCAGTGAGCGGTAGAGGAATTGAATAACACTTGACTATTAGAAACGACGCTCACTGGTGCGAGTCGTAGGACGAACCATAACGTCACGGCGGCAGGCTTGGAGAGGCCGGAGGAAGGAGGTAGTGCCTCTCCAGGGCGGACACCTTCAAGCGGTTTCCCTGAGTAGCACACAAGTGCTAGCTGAGTTCCGCCACTTGGATCATCCAAGTCCTGTTGAACTAATTTTTCCAAGGCCGTTGGCGGCCCCTTGGGAGTGGATAAGACACTGAGCAAATAATGCTCCGAAACGTACATCACCTATCTTTTCTCTTTTTTTTTTTTTTTTTTTTTTCAATTTCTTAACTTCAACTTTGTTTCTTTACTTTCTATTTCTTTCTTGTTCTTTGGTGGCAATGCCATGTTGTTAAGTTTTAACCCAACGAGGGGGCTAAGCCTCGAAACAATTTCCATGCTCCTTTAGAGCTGGATCTAGAATAATAGCCAAATGCCTCGTCATCTAATTAGTGACGCGCATGAATGGATTAACGAGATTCCCACGGTCCCTATCTACTCCCCTCCTCGGTCTGTGGCCTTGTCGGGGCGGAGGGGCTTGCGTGTTCCGATGATCCCTGGGGCTCTGCCGGCTGGAGCTCAGGCTCCTGGCAGGTCCAACCATGCCGGACTGGCTCAGGGTGAGGATCTAGACTCAAATCAGACCAAGTCCTAAGGTAAGGTGTAAGGCATCGTGCTGAGGCCTGCATGGCTGCAGGGACTTAAAATTGTGCAGTCGCGAACGATCCCTCCGGGGTACCGGCCAACCCCCCGGAGTATCTTGGCTTACCTGAGTACGGCGGCTCTGCTCAGGCGGACCTTCCTTCCGACCTATTCGTGGGAACAAAAATGGAACCTAAACAAAACAAAAACCAAAACAAACATAAAAATCAAAACAAAACTTACCAAAATGAACCAGACGAGAGCGCTGACTCTCAAATGGAGCTAGAAGAGATGATGAAGGAGACGGTTGCGGGAGGGATGCGCCGCGCGACGTCTGTGTCCATGATCCCCGTCTTGGAAAAGCTCACTGCGGTAGGGCCCACCCCTAAAAGAAGAAAGCAAACGTCCAGTAGTGAGGACATTGTTGAATCTGACTCCAACCTCGATGCGCTTGGAGAGCTTCGTAAAGAAAGACAAAGCCTTGAGGCTTTCCTATTCGATGAGAGTAATAGAGTCACCAAACATACGATGAAGTTCATCCTAGAAAAATGGAACAAAATTGAAACGAGATTACAAGATGAGTATATAGAGCATGAAAAACTGAAAGCTGCTCACCAACAATGTAGCTCTACACCCACCCGAATGACGTACGCGCAAATCGCGGCTGGTTCTGCCGCCCCCGGATCGGGACCTGAAAATAAAAACTCGGCCCTCCGAAGGAAAAACGAAGTCCTCCTCGTGAGGCCGATATCTGAAACAGAAAAAAGAGGAAATGATGAGATAAAGAAAGATGTTAGCATGCATTTAAAAACAATACAAAATAAACTGAAAATTGTAAGCGTCAGACAAATGAGAAACCCGGGTCTGGTTATTGAAGTGGACGGTGCAAAGGACGCTTTGGCCATTGAAAACTCGGGTCTTGAAAAAATAGGCCTCAAGACTGAAAAACCAAAGAAAACCCATCCCTCCATAGTCATTTATGATGTGGAAAAGGACTATGAAAAAGATGAGCTTATAGCGGACTTAATAGAAAAAAACTTTGATATGTATACTGAAGAGGAACGCAAAAACCTCAAAAAGGACATAAACTTTAGAACTAGTTTCAGCGGTCGAGACAATAAGATAAACTGGGTGGTACAAATGCCGGGCAGGCACGTTACAGAGCTTCACAAACAGGGTCGCATTTTCATGCGATGGCGAACCTACAAAATAAGGGAATATATCAACGTGGTTCGCTGCTTTAAATGTAACGCCTACGGGCATATTGCTAGAGTCTGCACTGTGAAGGACCCCTTGTGTGGATACTGCGGCCGAGAGGGGCATATTGCATCGGACTGCAAAAACGACGATGAAAGATGCTCAAACTGTATCCGGTCGAAAAGGAGAGAAATAGATCATGCGACGTCGTCCAGGGACAGCCCGGAATATATCAAACAGGTCCAAATCTATAAAAATAAACTAGAATGGGGCTAAAAATTGGACAAATTAACGCACAAAGAGCATATGCCGCTTCTGCGGACCTTGAGGTATACTTCAACGAGGCAGACTTGGACATTCTTCTGATACAGGAGCCATACACCAGGAAGGGTAGAGTGACTGGATACACGACGGGCGGTATGAGGGTTGTTCAGCCGCGAGTTCCGACTCCCTGGGTGGCTGCCGTTGTTCGCAGAGATACTGTTGAGGTTTTCCAAAACACTATTGATGAGACGGAGCACATTATGTGCCTCCAGATAAGGACGCCTACTCAGTCGCTCTACCTAATAAATGTGTATTGCCAATATTCACTTGAAATTGATCCAATGCTACGGCACGTTGAATTAATCATCAGAAAGCTCAACAATAACAAAATATTAATCACAATGGATGCAAACGCTAAGTCACAGTCCTGGTTTTCTACTGATACGGATGCACGAGGTGAGGCTCTGGAAGAATTTATTTTAACAAATAATATATACGTCTTGAATGAACCACGCGACATTGCCACGTTCGAGACGGCAAACTCTGAAAGTAATATTGATGTCACGTTATGTACCGCTGACCTGCTGCGGAAAATTAGCAACTGGAATGTACACAATGGAATAGCCAGTGACCACAACCTAATTACAATGGAAATTGATGATGCTGGATGCACTGCTATGACTGGACACAGGGTTGAGGGCTTCAACATCAAAAGAGCGGACTGGAAGCTTTTTAAAACGCTATGCAATGAAAAATTTAATGAAAGCACAATAAGCCGGGCTGCCCGGTTGAGCCCAGACACGGCGGTCGCTGAACTCAATAATATAATTAACGAAATCAGTAGGGAATCCATACCTGTCCGGCGTTCGAGGCCTCGTGCGGTCCCCTGGTGGTCTGATGACCTAAAAAAGAAAAGAAAAACCATGAATAATGCAAGTAAGCAACTACGAAGAGCGAAACGGATGCAGCTTTCAACGCTTGAAGACAGTAAACAATCATATAAACACGTGAGGAATACTTATGTTAACTCCATAAGACAAGCTAAAAACAATTCCTGGCAAAACTTTGTACGAATAGAGGCCAATAAGGACCCATGGGGCCTGCCCTACAAAATTGCTAGAGAAAAAATTAAGGACCTACCCCACATGTGCTCGCTTGTCTGTCCGGATGGGCGAGTTACTGCTAGCTGGGAGGATTCTGTTAAGGAGCTGCTAAATAAATGTGTCCTAAAAGATAACGCCCCCAGCACTGCCACACAGATAGCTATGAAAAGATCACTCTCTCGCTATGCCTGCTCGAACCTTGAGCCGGAAATTAGCGAGGAGGAAGTCAGTGCAGCCATAAAAAGATTGAAGACGGGCACGGCCCCTGGTCTGGATGGCATCAAGGCTGAAATCATAAAAAAGATTTGGAGCAGTTGTCTCAACGCTAAAAAGTTCATGACTCATTTACTCAACAACTACTGGCGAAACAAAACTTTCCCGAAGAGCTGGAAGGAAGCCAAATTGACCATTGTCCTCAAGGACTTAATACGTGATAGATCTAAACTAAATACATATAGACCAATATCTCTAATCCAATCAATGGCAAAAGTGTTTGAGACCATTCTCATCGCGCGTATTCAGGCCAATTACAATGAAAACAGTCTTGAATCGGTCAAACAGTATGGTTTTAAGAAAGGAAAATCAACAGAAGATGCGATTTCACATCTGATGAACACAGTACAAACCTCTAGTAAGAAGCACGTCGTGGCGATCTTCTTAGACATAGAAGGAGCATTCGATAAGCTCTCCTGGACATCTATTCTGTCAAGGCTTACCGACGCAAACTGCAGCAGCCACCTCCTTGCACTTATGAGGAGCTACTTCTCTGAAAGAAAGGTCATAATAAGCTCAAAATTTGACAAAATTGAACGATACATGGAACGAGGATGCCCGCAGGGTTCAGTTATGGGCCCGGTTGCCTGGGTGTGGTGTATGGATATACTACTAAACAAACTAGAATCTAAATTTGATGAAGAAGAATTCGAGGCCATTGCTTATGCGGATGACTTGGTCTTTATTGTCAAGGCAGATACGCGTACGGAGATAGAGCAGTAGATAAGATAAGAGAGTTCTGACCCACAGCATCCCAAGATCTGATCTGCAGATCACAGCATCCCTGGACCACTGGACCGCTGGACCAAAAACTTAGAATTTTTTTTTTTTTTTTTTTTTTTTTTTTTTTTCACCTAACCTAACCTCATCTAACCTAACCTAACCTAATCTAACCTCATCTAACCTCATCTAACCTAACCTAATCTAACCTGATCTAACCTATTCTAACCCAGCCATCTGCAGATCACAGCATCCCTGGACCCGCTGGACCAAAAACTTGGATTTTTTTTTTTTTTTTAATTTTTTTTTTTTTTTTTTTTTTTTTTTTTTTTTCTTTTTCTAACCTAACCTAACCCAACCATCTGCAGATCAGATCATCTCTAGACTGCTGGACCAAAAACTTAGACATTTTTTTTTTTTTTTTTTTTTTTTTTTTTTTCATTAACCTAACTCAACCGAATCAGGCTCGATTCTATGAATGCTGCAGAGAGAGAGAGAGAGAGAGAGAGAGAGAGAGAGAGAGAGAGAGAAAGGGAAGGTTGGGCGAATAATAAGATTTTCGATGATCTATTCATTGATTTATTATTCATTTTCAAATTCCGTATCCTGAGGGGGTAGTGATCGCGGTATTAACTTGCTGCGCCTGATGTGTGCACCATCATCGTTGGTTGTCGAGTGGTATACCGATTCGCCTGAGCTGTGACCGACCCAGTCGGGTACCCATTCCCTGTCGTTAGTGAAATTTCTGAACTGTAAATTTTTCACGAGGCCTATTGAACTGTGAATTTTTCTATCTTTGCAGCGGTGAATGCATATAATTATATTTGGCTTATAATATTGTCGCCAGTCTGGAAAAACTTTCCTGTCTTGACGTGTTCAAAGTGAATGCTTGAACTAATTAGCACTAATGACCTTCGACGTCGTTAGTGAAATTTTCGAACGGTAAAATTTTCAGCGAGACTTAATGAACTGTGAATATTTCTGTCTTCGCAACGGTGAATGCACCTAATTATATTCAGGTCAAAATATTGTCGTTAGTGTAAGAATTCCTGTCACAACGTGTTCAAAGTGAATGCTTGAACTAATTAACCCTAATAACTATAGTTAGCAAATTTTGAATACTTTTCCACATTAGGAATTTTATGATCTTATCATTGTGAAAGTATATATAATTACACCAAGGTTGAGGCATCGTTTTGAAATTCCACCTCATTGGTAATATATAAGGGGGAGTGAAAAAGCGTGTAATTTCATGGAAATCAATCAGTGCGCGTTCCACCGTCATTCAAACTATACACATAAGGAAAATTTCCGCTATGGAGCTGATCGTAGATGTACAAGGATTTGGTACATTCAGTGATAAATTTGTGGTGAAAGAACTGGCTGCAATGAGCATTCGTGCATCGGAGGAACATCAACTAGGTTTGACACGCATTCTCTTCAAGCCACCCTGCTCACAAATGATCCTACCGTGGGCGTTGAGAAATCAGAATCTCTGGTTAACGAGAAATTATCACGGAATACCATGGAATGTTGGAGAAACACCGTACAGAGATATGGAGGGAATTGTGAACGGTATTGTGGCGGATGCATGTCGCATCTATGTAAAAGGGTTGGAGAAGAAACAGTGGCTCGAAAAAATCATCAATAACTGCTCAAAATCGGTGATTGATTTAGCAGAGTTGGGCTGCCCAAACTTTCGAATGTTGCGACGTGAGTCGAGAGTGATTCACTGGTATGGTGATTGTCATGGGGGTGTGCCGGGATACCGTTGTGCTTTCGAAAATGTTCAACGGTTAACTAGTTGGTATTTGGAGAGTGGGGCGACCAATGCATATAAACCCCCGAGTTTCTTCCAACTTCACACACGTCTTGACTCGGCACCGAACCCTCAACATCTATACCATTAACAAGCTGACTTTGCAAAGTTCTTCGGTGGAGTTGGAAGACATCGATTCGAAGAGAGAAAAAAGGTAACAATAATATTTTTCGATCATGTACATTATTATTATTATTATTATTATTATTATTATTATTATTATTATTTGTATCGATGATAAAAGTGTTGATTCAGTAAAACTATTTTCTCATTTAGAAAGAGAGAGAATAAACAGAAATGGACTTTACCAAGCTTAACAATGCTGCTCGCATGGAGGACCTCCCAATGAAAAGGATGTCTGAACTTGAGGTTGGCGAGAAGTACGATGTCACGGGGATCAAGATGGTGAAAACGAAATTTGGTGCGGGGGGTCGTTATAACGATTACCGATGAATTTGTCATATTTCTGCCTGGACGCATCGTTAAATTTCTGGAGGAAAATCCCGAGCAGTTGAGTCAAATGGTTGACGCCGTGCAGGAAAACCGTCTCCGAATACTTTACCAAGGTGGTCGATATAACACATGTGAATTTAGTTGTAAAACGTGATGGGAGGAGGAAGTGTGGAATCAAAAAATAAAAACTAGTAAAATAAATATATATATATTGAATACATTTATTTATCCATCCCTATGCATACTATACATACATACATATTACTCATTTCACATATTCTTATTATTCATTCTTAAAATGATACCAATTTCTTCACTGTACCGCTAATCGGATTGTACTCAATAACGCGATCATGTATAATCATACAATAGGCTGAAGTGTTTATTGGAAAGCTATCGTTAGTTTCGAATTCCAAACGAATATCCACAGGCCCGTTTTTCAACAATTCATTCTGTTTCGAGCAATCTAAAACAACGAGGGGAGCCTTGGTCAAGAATCCATTCTTTGACAGCAATGGCTCGGGCTCCTTGTCATAGTATGATGATTGAAAGTTTGTGTACATATCATAGAGAATAGCATATTGATTGTTGGCAATATCAAGATTCAGGTTTCCATAGGGATAGCACTGTGAGTTGAGGAAGAGTTTCACATCTCTAATCATGCAATGATCAAATTCGCTAGCGTTCTTCGTCGCGTCATTCCTGCGAGCGGTTTGGAATCCCAGTATGACGTGTCTTGGTTTCTCCAGCTGTGTCGACGTCTTAACAACCCATACGTGTCTCGTTGTCTGCGGTAGCAATGGATACTCGTACATTCCCCAAGAGCGGAAACTCATAGATATGGTTGGATCCGTGGCGATGTAACTTAGCAGCTTGATCTTTGCATTATCAGCCAGTTTAACATACGGCAATAACCATTCAATTTTCTCGAGGGAAATTTTAACTTTCTCCACGGTTGGCTGAATTATGGCGTTCAGATCGGTGTTTGAGCGAGTCAGAATCAACTCATGTTTAGCGTTAGCGACGATTCTGTTATAATCTTCAGCAAATCCGAGCAGAAAATTCAACGGTATGACAACATCAAAGTATCCGTTATCATTGTTTAATTTAGCACCGTTAGCCAACCAACCAGTGTTCTCCAGAAGATGTTGCTGTCCGGGGGTTAGTGATAGGTATCCCTTCATAACACTTATGATGCCAACATTTGTATTTTGATCAATCACATAGCCATTCAACTCATAACGCAAACCGCTAAACAGATGGCATATGGCCATGTTAACCAAGTTCGTGGTCGCAGCTACGTTGGTATTATCATCTTTTGTAAGCCGTCCATATATATGAAGCGAACTTTTGCTGGGTAAGACACACAAGTCTTGATTCTGAACAGTGATTCGAATTTCATCGTTATTTCTGAAGGATGATGATGCAAATGGTTGATGTGCATGTATCTCACAGTGCGCGATTGACTCATCGAACGCCACGGGATCTTGTATTTTTATTATTTTCGCCATGGTATTATGCACAAAATACAGCGAATTTTTATCCTCCAAAATTTCCACGAAGTCGAAGTCCTAGGCTCTGAAGAAACTGTGCGTTCACACGTGTCACCCGAATCAGAGGTGCTCGGCGACTGATTGCGTTTGGCCATACTATCTCACTTTTATAGCCTCTACCGGAATTTTTCGCTTCAAATACAATCCCCATTACTTTACAGATTTAGCATGTAATCGTATTGTTATCGTCTCACCGCGGAAATTAATCAATTCTTCATTCTGATCGACTATTCGCAATTGTATATGATGTATTGATGGAACGGCGATCGGCAGGTAAATGACGTTGGTGGGTGTTTCAACGATCTTATATCCAGGCGGGACGGTTGGAAAAAATTCATGAATCGTATGCACACGACGATCGTTTATATACGCACCCATAGTTATATCACACTCGACTCGTATGGCATTGACTTTGAGTATGGCCACGGGTAATTCAGACTTATGTGAAATACCACTCGCAAGATGATTCGGTTTAAATCCAAGCAATCGACCAATAGAATCATGAGGTTCAAAGTTTATTATCTGATCGCACTCAATTTCACTATGCAACTCGTTGTTATTAGCTTTTAGATCAATGTTGATATCCTCGGGCAGTATCTTCTTCAAATATCTATCGATATCTTCAATTTCATAGCTGCCCGTGGGTATTGTGAAAATTTCCTGTACACCCGAATCCATGTCACCGCCGCCTCCCCGTCTGACTATGTAAAGTTTATTACACCCCTCGTCGATATTGGGGATTGAATTGAATGTTAAGAGTTCAACGAGTCCGAGAACATAGTCTTTCGTTGACGACAGCTCGATTGGTGGAAAATATTGAGCCTCCAGCACGGAGGATGTCCCCGATAGTGTTAACGTGAACGAATCAGACATGACTGATGCCTCACTTTTACATCTTCTTCATTTTATAGTTGCATCGCTGAGAAATTTGAGGCACAAGTGTCCACAAATCACTGTGTTATATTCCTGATATCTCCTATGATTGTATTTCACGCTACCTACACCAAGATATTCCATAAGATCTTGAGGAGGTTGTAAATCACCAAAACTGTCAAAGTAAATAACATCATCGTTATTCTTTCTATACGCCACCCAATGCGTACCTTGCCCATTTTTATCATCAAGATTAATAATTGCACACTCGCGCTTTCTCGGGCCTGAACGGGGCAGATCATTTCGCATGAAAACACCGCGAAAATGTGGGATTTTCAAGGCTTTGGCATAATTCTGTAAATCGATGTTGGTGAGAGCTCGGTGTGGTAGCTTTATTAGTTTTTTGCAGGCTTCAAATACAACCCCATACCCTTCTTGTGCGGTTGCAGGTATAGCCCCTTTCCTAACGCTATTGACTCCATTGTTGCATTATGACGTTTAGCCTCTTGTAATTGATGTCTATTAGTGCGAGCCTCATTAACCACTTTTGCTATACCTGCAGCACCACCCGCCAGAGCCCCGGTGGCACTAAGGGCAGACAAAATTGGGATAAGAAACGGTAGGAAACCGCCAATTTTCTTGGGGATGGGTAAAACACGCGGTACTCGTACTTTTCCATGAGTCGCCACCGCTGTACGAGCACCAGCCAACGCCGATTCGATAGATCTTTGTCCATGCTTCATTGATTTCTTTGCCCCACGAATGATTGAATTGAAGGTTGTTGTCTTCTTCTTTTTCTTCTTCTTGTCATTCATCTTTTTCACAACACTTTTCGATACCATCCCCATACCAAGTTTGGATTTGGTCTTCATAACGTTGGCAACTCCCCAAGCTACAGCTTTTTCGGCTATACCTGCGTCTTTGGCTAGAACCCGATGCCAAGCCTTTTCGGCGAGCACTTTATCAGCCTCGTTGCGTGCTGTGATATTCTCACGATTCTTCGAGTATGCAATGTCGTGTTCCCTGCAGGCAGCGTCTAGAGGATTGATTCCCGAATCACCGCGAGCTAACCTCTTTGCTAATTTTGTTCCGGGTCCACAATACTGATACCCCGGTACATGCAACTCAACTGGGAGATTATTGATGACTTTGTTCATGAAACCTCTTCCACACTTCCTACTTGTGTGATCATCCATAGCCGAATAACAACTGACTCGAATTCAATAAAAGCGTGCATTTTATAGATGAATATATTAGTTTGCTTTGGAGTGTTAAACGTGCATCATGAAATTTCGCGATCAAACGACGAAACTACCCGTGGGGAATTTCGATAAATTAGTTGATGGGAAGAAAAAGAAGGGGAAACGTCATGGAAAATTACTGCCAAATAGTGTGAGAGCCGTTTTCTGCGGGCCATCCAATTGTGGAAAAACTAATGCACTACTCACACTCATTACCCACGATAATGGGTTGAGATTTGAAAATGTCTATGTCTATTCGAAATCACTCATTCAACCAAAATATGAGTTTTTGAGAAAGTTACTGGAGCCCGTGAAAGGTGTGGGTTATTTCCCATTTGGTGAGCATGAGGAAGTCGTGAAACCGGAGGATGCACGTCCCAATTCAATCATGATCTTCGATGATGTGGCATGCGAGAAGCAGGATAATATTCGAGCATATTTCTGCATGGGACGACACAGAGATGTTGATAGCTTTTATCTTTGTCAAACATATGCACGTATCCCAAAACATCTTGTGCGAGACAATGCAAACTTATTAGTGCTTTTTCGTCAAGATGAAATGAATTTGAAACACATATATGATGATCATGTAAACACAGACATGACATATCAACGATTTAAGGATTTGTGTTCAGCATGTTGGAATGATGGTAAATATAGCTTTATCGTCATCGACAAAGACTGTGAAATCGGCGATGGACGATACAGGAAAGGTTTCGATTGCTTCATAGACATAAATTAAAAAGGATTCTCTAAATTCACACAGTCACGTTATACACACCAAAGCGTTAACATGGACAGTGACAAGATTCGCAGACACAACGATGTGTTGAATGAAATAGCAAAGGCTAGCGATGCGATAAGGCGCAAACACAAGCAGATCAAGTTGAACAGAGACACTAGCGAGGTGGTTATGGGCGAAATGTTCAAGCCCATAGTAACACCATTGCAAGAATTGGTTGATACTTCAAAGCAGCAGCAGCAGCAGCAGCAGAAGACGATGCGGAAAAAGCAGATAAAGCAGGAGATAAAGCAGGAAATAAAGCGGGAAATGAAGCAGGAGGCAAAGATAGAGCCATCAGGTGTTTCCATGGAATTTGATGATGATCGGATGAAGGATGATGATGATGTTGGTGTTGTTGATGATGATGATGATGATGATGATGATGAGGACAAAAGTGACGATACAATTGTACCAAGCGACTTCCCCGCCGCTACAAGTACACCGAAACGAAAAGTGGATGATAAACTAGCCAACTATTTGGAGATGTTTACCACATCGGCTGGGCGGAGGAACTTGGATGAGAAATATGGCGTTCGAAAGTTGCTGCACGGAATGATGATTGGCGATTCGCATATCAATTTTCACGATGATTTGATATATGTGGCAGACAAAAGCTATGAAAGCACACCGGGTTTACTCGAATTATTATTTAAAAAGACACCAAATCCTGCTATCGTGAAAGTGGATGATAGGAGAAACTATGTTAAAATTCTAAAGAGAACGAATGCCGATCGTAAATATTACCAAGCCAACAGAAGCCCACGTGAGGATGTCAAAAGTGCCAAGTACAAGGATTTCATAGCTCCACACATTCACACATCGACGCAGAAGAAGAAAACTGAGGAAAAAAAATCTGGTGGACGTTTACCCGACTATAAGATTGCGCGAAAAGGGGGACAGAGGTTGGATTATGTATACTGGGATGATCCTAATGAACTTGTTGATCGTCTTCGGCTACTCATGGCCTCCCAAGCATCTGGTAATACCAGCCATTCTAATGAAATATCAGCCATTATTGAAGAGTTACGTGAAGCCGGAATCATTTATTAGCGCTGAATCAACAGCAAAATTTTCATTCAAGCATTGAGCGTTGAACAATGAGCATAGACATCTTTGGTAGACAGTTGGTAAAAGGAGGAGGAGGAGGTGTCCGCGGACCTCCCGGTATTGGATTTAAATTTACCCCCGACGATAATTATGATATGGACAACAAACGGTTGTGTAATATTGCGGATCCACAACAACCAACCGATGCTATTCACATGAAAGCGTTTGAAATCAAATATAATGCACTCGAGCTAAAACTTACCGCTCTGGAGCAGAGAATGATTGAAAAACAACTCAGTGCTATTAATGTACTCGAAACTAAACTCCTCACTCTAGATGCGAAAATTAATACCATTCAAGCAGACCTCACCGCCCAGAAGAGGAAAATCATTCAAAATAGAAAGCTGCAAGATTCGATATATGAGGACGTTTATAATTTCGCTGCTAACACGTCGCAGTTTGCGAAATATGTGGATAATAGATTGTCAAAGGTGGAAGCCACATCCTTCGAATCACACATCGTGAAAGGTATAAATGCAGATCGAGCGCAGCTGCTAGCCGTGAATACTCGATTCCTCAACCAATTAACCTCGAGAGTGCGGAGAAAGGACTAACCGCATATAAAACACACAAGCGTGAAGATGACAAACTTATTCATGACGGGATCTTTGTTGAGTGAGAGCATCATACGAGGAAATTAACGTTTGAACCATGGTTGCAACAAATACATCAAAAAGCAGCTACAAGCATGGGGACATGAAGGAGGTGATCGCAAGTGAACTTCATAGATCCGCTCGTCGTAATTATCCTCGACGCTATGTTGATATACGTGGGTTGGATGAGACCTGGCAAGCTGATCTTGTCGATATGTCAGCCTACGCATCTGTCAATAATGGCTATAAATTCCTGCTCACAGTTATCGATATATTTTCAAAGTTTTCATGGGGTGTGCCCATCAAGAGTAAAAGTGGTAGAGATGTGACGGTTGCCATGAGATCGGTGCTAACCCGCGGTCGCATACCAAAACATCTACACGTAGATCAGGGCAAAGAATTCTACAACAATGAATTCAAAACTCTGATGAATCATTACGGTATAAACATGTACTCTACATTTAGCAACTTGAAGGCCTCGATATGCGAGCGTTTCAATCGAACATTGAAAAATAAAATGTGGAAGCAATTTACTCTGCGAGGATCACACAAATGGATCGATATTCTATTGGAATTGGTTGAATCGTATAACAACACTAAACATCGCACGATTGGAATGAAGCCGAAAAATGTCACGACCAGCAATGAAAAAGAGATATATCGAAGTGTGTACAAACCACGTCAGATTAAAAGAAGCAAACGAAAACGAAAATTTAAAGTTTGTGATAAGGTTCGAATTAGCAAGTATAAAAATGTTTTCGAAAAAGGCTACACACCGAATTGGACGACTGAAATATTCACCGTTACCGAGGTGAAAAATACCAATCCACCAACATACAAACTCACCGACTACCTGAAGCAGCCAATCGAGGGCGGCTTCTACGAAGAGGAACTCAACAAAGTTCGTTATCCCGATGGTTATCTTGTGGAAAAAGTGTTGCGTAAACGCGGGGATAGGCAATATGTAAAGTGGCTGGGTTTTGATAGTTCACATAATAGTTGGATAAATAAAACAGATATGTAAAATTGAAATATAAATATATATATTTTATTATCAATAAATGAAATTTATCAATTGGATATATTTGTGGTGTTGCTGTTGTTGATTCATTTATTTTCACAAAATTCCATATAAATGTTTAAACCCATCATGATAATCAATGATAATATCAATAATCATTACAATAACATATCTACATTATTTTATTCACATATTTTTTCTCTCATCAAATACATTTACAAATAATAATTATATGAATGCTAACCAAAAAAAAAAAAAAAAAAAAAAAAAAAATGTACACTTTTCTGTTTTTTCCTACAGCTAATCTTACAAACTATTAAAGCTCCAAGGCAAAGTATCCAAATATTTATAATAATAACATATCTACATTACTTCTTTTCGTGAAGTAATTTTTGGAGAATATATTTATCATAATCACATTTTGTTTTATTTACATGTCTTACAAATAATCATATGAATGCTAACCATGCATTAAAAAAAAAAAAAAAAATACATATTTACACTTTGGTTTTCCTAAAAATAAACTTACAAAGTATCGATAAAACCCCAAGGTAGGGTATCCGTTTGACCAGGTATCAAGTTCCGCTTATCATCCCGCCAGCTTAATGCCAATTTATTTTGCACGATGGTGCTAACGATATGTTGCCTACTCCTAATCAAACATTGAGGCTTAACCAAATTCTTGTATTCAATCAGACACCGCTTATAATCATCAAACGTGATGGTTTTCAATGTAGAGCCTTTGACACCCTTGGCGCGTTTTTTATCACTGTCACCCATAGTTTTAAATGAATACAGTTTAGCGCGTAACCCGATAAACTCGGTCATGATTTTGCCGTTATTTTCATCTTTCATTAGACCGAGACGCTTTTTATTCATTAACGGGATACCGTAGACATTGTCTGGTGGGTAGTCCGAAGTATCAAACATTGCATTAACATCACGTTTGATGATATCATAAATATTGGGTACACTAAATTGGTAAATAAGACTATCGGTGTCTGTGTACAATAATTTAGCCTGATTATTTGCAAAGTTGTTCTTAATATAGTTATAGTGAAACTTATAAATAAAGATTTTTGAAAGATCAAGAATCGCTGCACCGATATATATTGGCTTATTGAAATTGACCTGAGCGCGATTTAATTCAATAATTACCATATCATGATCGAATACGGTGCAGCTATGAAAATTCGGTCGTGCGATCAGAGCTCTCGCGCCACCCCTACCACCCCACTTTGTTATTAGCTTCACATCCTTATGCTTTCGCACATTCTCCATGGTCTTGCCAAATACCGCATTGTTCATGAGTTTGTAGAAGTTTTTCTCAAACTCATTCTTCGATTGCTTTCGCATGTCGGTATTCAAGTCGATATACGGTTTTAACCATGGAGACTGTGTGAATTTCAGGACACGATGCACTTTTACCAATCGCATGCCCAAATTCAAATATTGCTGCAGATTTCTATAGTGCAACACATACTTTTCCTTTGGTAAAAGCGTTGTGGCCAGCTTTGCAATCTTACTCCCTGGTGGAATAAAATGTTCGGGGCAGAGTGGTAGATCTTTATGGTGCTCGTGGAGCTCTGTCGGATAATCCAAATCAACCTCGAAAATATACCCAATTGGTGAATCATCGCGCAGGGACATCACATCAACAGAGGTGTATTCCCACCCGAATGATCCATAGGGTAAATTCTCGCTCATAGCTGCACCGTAAAGATTATTTACATCAAAATACATTAAGTAGGATTCCGCTTTACTTGGATTGAAATCAGCACCCATGAATCGATTATTCGCTTTTGCATACCGATTGGAGCACTGTGCTACACCGCCCCTGATACTTTTTTCAATAAACAATATCATTTCAGGGTCATCCAAAAGCTGGAGACTCACTTTTGTATGTTTTAACATCGCATCAAAAGCAAGCCCCGGTGCGGTGTAGTAGTGAAGTGGATCCAAATGGTATGTCTTAAAGCAACTATCTCTAAAATTTTGGAATATATCTGCCAATAAGAGCACATCCGTTTTCAAATATAAATCGGAATACTCCCCCAATGTACGCAAGTTAAATTTATCCCAAACGTTTTTTGCATGTTCATAATCGATATCACTAATACCTGAGTCATTGAGTTTTGAATAAAAATCTCTCTTATTGGGCAGATTTATCCCATCAAGTTTTTCCCATGAATCAATGTATTCATATGGGAAAACACCTTTACGAGTCATCAGCTGAAATTCTTCCAAATTTTCGTAATATTTGCCGGTTATCTTTTTATCTGCATTGTCAATATAAGAAGCTAATTTGTCTAACCCGCTTGCCATAAAGCGAAACGAGTCAATGAACCTCAAGTGCATATCACTGTCACCAACCCTCTTAGTGAATGAAATATACTTCTCCTTATTGATCGGTAACAGTGTAATATCGCCCGGAAAAGTTGTGGCCAGAGATTTAATCAAAAAATGCGAATCATAGCCCGACAAATTATGAAACACTACCGGAATGGTATGCTTCTCGCTAAAATTAAGGTTGCAACGATTGTGGGCAGCTCCGCGATATTTACCAGTGAAATGGCAGTGATCATAGCATTTTTTCTCATCTGCCTCGAATGGTTTCTCACAAATATGGCAATTTTTCGCGCGTACATGTCGATCGCGTTGCATTTGACTTAAATTTTCCATCGGGATTATATTTTTTATGCGTGACTCTACTTTCGCTGATAGTTCGCGGAGCTGCATGTTGAACCATTCGATGCAATCGGGTCCGCGGCGGTCTTTATATTCGGAAAATTTGTCATCGTATGCACAATGTACATAAAATGCTACACTGTGTGGGATATGCACTTGGGAATCATTATTCGTCGTCGTCGGTTTCAATATACATTCAAGATCCGCGTACACGACAAACGGCACGGTGCCTTTATTACGAAAATTTGAAAAATCTAAATCTTTATTTTCCGGAAACGACATTCGGACTTTATTCAAATTTATACAATCTAGCCTATGATTTTCATAGGCGCTTTGCATCACAAAGTGGCACAAACATCTATCGCACAACAATTGCTCACCGTTATGATTCGACAGCTGTTTGCTAACCAAACGTGAAAGATTCCTGATCCAAGTAAAGTGGAAATTTGGTTTAAAAACGCTCAAGTCACCATCATGCTCCATATTATTATTATTAGAATTAGCCTCGATAATAAGCAAGTGGATTGTATTATTACCGTTTGAACTTGTCAAATTTTTGCTTAGATATAGCGGAACGATAACACTATTCTCAGACTTTGCATGGTGTGAGAAAGTTTCGGATTCAATACCGTATACATTAATCCTGAGATTGTTTAATTTTTCAAATTTCTCCACACCATGCAAAGTCATGGGAAAACTTATACCTGCGCAATTCAGCTCATCAATATATGGTTTGTAACTAGCCATCCTATCGGCATGGCGTGCAGCGGGGTGTAGAGCTGCCGTCACAGACCATAAAAAGCAACGATCATCGTCGTTCCTCACGTTGACCACCGCTTTCTTCAGCTGGATATCCTTCGGTAGCATAACAAAAGTGGAAAGTCCACCACGAAGAGGCTCGTACCGATTGATGTTGACCACGGCGTTGATTATCTCAATCATGCTCCATCCGGAATCTCGTTGCTCAAAATCTTCCACCTTACTAAGTAGAACACCTGCGATATTGTCCTCGAACCAGCTATTCAGATCCGTTGATGGGAGAATAGGTATATTGCGTGTATTGAAATACTTCATTTCCACACAGACGACATCGTTTTTTGAATTCTCAAACTTGCACGATAATACCACATTTACTTTGATATTCCCCTCGGTGCGTAGTATATTTTTTAAATGTTCATTCACCACAACCCCGACATCAACTAAAAATCCGCCCAAATCTGTATGTTTGAGATTTGTGACGACGCCTGTGCGAATTCGACCACCAAATACACTATTCAAATCACTCCATTGAACACGATCATCGATATTATTATTATTATTATTATTATTATTCACAATGATATCACCCGCACCAACAACAACCGCTCGTGTTTGATATTGTTGAAACTTTACACACCATGATTGTATTTGTGAAATTGCGTTTTGAATTTTCTGCTTTTCACTCACATGTAGGTGGGGCTGTGCTAAAATATTAGTCAGGAATTCAATTTTTTGCTGCCCAATATCGCACCAGTGTGCGACGATGCCATCGGCTGTTTGTTGAGCGGTTCTCATAGCCAGCAAGTTGTAGGCCCATTCCATGCACTTGAGGAGATTGGTGTATACTTGTGCATCCATGATGACCTCAGAAATATCGTACGTTGTTTGTTTGTTTGATCGTTAAGGTTTACTTTTGACGTTAGAACTTATATGAATGATCACTTCCCTGTTTAGCATCAACCTTATATATACATTCAAATAATGAGGAGAAGGCTAAACCATAGCACAAAGACTCGATGGCACCTCCCACCAGCTCTACTTCAAATTCACACCCTCCAAGTAAAATTTTTGAAACTGGCATACTTCGGTCTAGGTATAATTACCCCACGCTCGTCACCACCGCAAAATCGAAAATTCATGGTTCAATGAAATTGACCAATGTGCTCATGCATACATACAGTCAACGACAATATTTTGACCTGAATATAATTATGTGCATTCACCGTTGCGAAGACAGAAATATTCACAGTTCATTAAGTCTCGCTGAAAATTTTACCGTTCGAAAATTTCACTAACGACGTCGAAGGTCATTAGTGCTAATTAGTTCAAGCATTCACTTTGAACACGTCAAGACAGGAAAGTTTTTCCAGACTGGCGACAATATTATAAGCCAAATATAATTATATGCATTCACCGCTGCAAAGATAGAAAAATTCACAGTTCAATAGGCCTCGTGAAAAATTTACAGTTCAGAAATTTCACTAACGACAGGGAATGGGTACCCGACTGGGTCGGTCGCAGCTCAGGCGAATCGGTATACCACTCGACAACCAACGATGATGGTGCACACATCAGGCGCAGCAAGTTAATACCGCGATCACTACCCCCTCAGGATACGGAATTTGAAAATGAATAATAAATCAATGAATAGATCATCGAAAATCTTATTATTCACCCAACCTTCCCTTCTCTCTCTCTCTCTCTCTCTCTCTCTCTCTCTCTCTCTCTCTCTCTCTCTCTCTCTCTGCAGCATTCATAGAATCGAGCCTGATTCGGTTGAGTTAGGTTAGTGAAAAAAAAAAAAAAAAAAAAAAAAAAAAAAAAAAAAAAAAAAAAAAAAAAAGTCTAAGTTTTTGGTCCAGCAGTCTAGAGATGATCTGATCTGCAGATGGTTGGGTTAGGTTAGGTTAGAAAAAGAAAAAAAAAAAAAAAAAAAAAAAAAAAAAAAAAATTAAAAAAAAAAAAAAAAATCCAAGTTTTTGGTCCAGCGGGTCCAGGGATGCTGTGATCTGCAGATGGCCGGGTTAGGATAGGTTAGATCAGGTTAGATTAGGTTAGGTTAGATGAGGTTAGATGAGGTTAGATTAGGTTAGGTTAGGTTAGATGAGGTTAGGTTAGGTTAGGTTAGGTGAAAAAAAAAAAAAAAAAAAAAAAAAAAAAAATTCTAAGTTTTTGGTCCAGCGGTCCAGTGGTCCAGGGATGCTGTGATCTGCAGATCAGATCTTGGGATGCTGTGGGTCAGAACTCTCTTATCTTATCTACTGACGCGTGTTTCCGAGCAGCTAAGCGTTCGCGCGTGTCGAGTGTCTACGACAAGTATCGAGCTCTTCGCAAGGAAGTGAGGGCGAAGCTACTTGCAGCTAAGGAAGCCTATCTCCAATCCAGATTTGATACGTCCGGCAACTCGCGATTGTTCTGGCGGGAAATCGATAGGCTAGGACTCACTAAAACTACGAGCCAGGCCCTTCCGGCACATCTCGATCTTAGATCTTTCAATGAGCATTTCGCTTCCGTGTCTTCGTGTGAACCTCTGCCTAATTTCAGCGATTTAGCCTCTGATGTGCCGGCTCACTAGGGTGCGGATGAGTTCCGATTTGATCACGTCAATGCGAAGAGTGTGGACGATGCGATGGCAAGAGTAGTCACGCGTGCATGTGGTCCGGATGGCCTACCCATCCAAGCGTATAAGGCATTTAAATCTTTGTTAATTTCCTTAATAGTTACGTTGTTCAATTCGTCTCTAAGCAACGGTGCTTTTTCTGCTCTTTGGAAGGCATCTCTCGTCACCCCGCTGTCCAAGGTGCGCTGCCCAGAGACTTATTCCGATTTTCGCCCTATTTCTTTACTATGTGCGCTTTCTAAGGTGCTCGAGCGCCTGGTATTTGAGCAGCTTACGCGGTATTGCGCTGTGCATAGCCTCCTTGACTTACGGCAGACTGGTTTTCGAGAGGGTATGGGGACCCAGAATCCCGTACTGCGTCTTGCCGACGACTGTCGCCTCGCGATTGATGAACGCATGGTCACCGTTTGCGTTTTCTTGGACCTCTCGAAAGCATTTGATATGGTGGACCATAATCTTCTGCTAAACAAGCTGCGGAACCTCGGGGTATCGCACGCTGTTTCCAGGTGGTTTCACTCCTATCTTAGCGGCCGTACACAAGTGGTCCGCGCGGCTGGGGGTGACACTTCTGGTTGGCTTCCTCGCTGCTCGGGTGTGCCGCAGGGGAGTGTTCTGGGTCCGCTACCCTTCTCGCTTTTTATAAATGATTTGCCACAATGTCTTCGTCACTGTTCGCATCTACCATACGCTGATGATGTAGTTATTTACCTTAGATGCCTCCCAGAGGCTTTTGCAGATGCGTTGCAGCTTGTAAACGAAGACATTGAGTCCATTGTGAACTGGTGCCGGGATAACAACCTGCGACTTAATGTCGGTAAGACCAAGGCACTTGTGGTTGGCAGTGCTAAATACGTGAACGCGGTAAATACCCTCGGACTATCTAGTCTCATGCTATGCGGCGAGCCTATTGAGTTTGTACCCACCTTTCGCTATCTTGGGGTGATCTTTGACTGTACATTGTCATGGACGGAACACATCTCGCAGGTCTGTAGAAAATCAGCTGGGAGCCTATACCGTATTAGAATGTCTTGTTATCACCAGAGTCAGGCATTAAAGCGTCGTCTTATTGTAGCCTTAGTATTCCCTCATTTCGACTATTGTGCAGCGGTACTAACAAACCTGTCCGAGGGTCTAGAGAGGAAGCTCCGGGTTGCGTTAAACAATTGTGTACGCTTTTTATTGCGGCTGCCACGCTCTGTTCATATCTCGGGGCATAGGCGTAACCTCGGCTGGCTCGAACCATGCAACCGTCGGCGGTTTCTCATTGGGTGCTTATTTTACAAGGCCTTGTGCTTAGGCGTGATGGGTCTTTTTTCTGACCAGCTCGTCCTCAAACCGACCGTGAATAGACGTCGGAACGCCTTGCGGACAGACACGCTTCGCCCCCTCTAGCCCGTACTGTATCCTTCCAGAAATCATTTATTGTGTCGGGAATTCTTTTCTGGAATTCTCAGCCTTCGGATATCACCACAGCTACTACCTTCGAAATCTTTCGTGTTCGGTGCTATCGGCACCTACTGGCGGAAGAGGTGCGCGGCGCAGGTCCCGATGCAATGTTGAGCCGACTGTGAGTCGACTTTTAGTTAGGTTTCTGTACATGGCCACGACACGCCATCTTGTTCCGCATTCTATCGCCTATTTATAATTGTTATAATTTTTGTCTATTTATATAAGTATATATTGTATATATTTCTACCCGTATTTTTTATTTTTTATTTATATATCTTTATTCTTATTTTTTACTCTTATTTTTATTTACACACATTATCATTTTTGTTATCTGTATTTTAGCTTTACTACCTATTTTACCTTTTTATTTTATTTTCACTTTTATCGTTACTTGTATTCTATACATATATTTCAATTATTATTAACCTATTTTAATTTTTAATGCTATCTTTGTTTTGTTCCTATTTTGTTTATATTGCTTGCGCCACGTATATTAGATTGATCTTGTTATGATTTTACTATGTTGTTTTGTTATGTATTTTCTGCATGTGTATTGTCTGTGGCCATTAGGTAGCTGTGCTCCATGGTCAATAAATAATGCTTCTCTCTCTCTCTCTCTCTCTCTCTCTCTCTCTCTCTCTCTCTCTCTCTCTCTCTCTCTCTCTCTCTCTCTCTCCCCCTCTGGCTAGAAGCAAAAATAAAAATCTAAAAAAAAAAAACAATGCGAAGATTGTACACGAAATATATATTGCTTAATCGTAAATAGAAGTCTTACAATAGATGGTCTCCATAAAAAAGATATATATTTAATTCGATTGCGTGATTGCCGTGCGCGGGCACCCGGTTTATCATGTCATGCTTCCGGCGTAGAAAGGGAGACGTTATCATGCTACTATTTCTCTCTCTGTCTTTCTACTTTTCACCAAGAATGCTCCCTCCAGGTCTATATGCTCTAAGGCTATAAAGTATAAGTTGATTCATGACTTATTTGTTTCTTTACCTGTTCGACTTTTTTGAAAACCCTGAGCAGATTGAGACCTGCTAATTTTTTTACATCATCTTCTGTCCAGGAAGGATCTTCAAGAAGCGTTGCTAGGAGCTGAGGATATCTGGATACATCTTCTAAGCCCGTTGGAGTACTGAAATTTATACGAGTCTCATTATATATGTGAGTTATTATCATTGCATTATAATCTAGTACGTGGTATCGTTGGT
Source organism: Macrophya alboannulata (assembly GCA_949628255.1). NCBI lineage: Eukaryota > Metazoa > Arthropoda > Insecta > Hymenoptera > Tenthredinidae > Macrophya > Macrophya alboannulata. The sequence goes on from OX451211.1 coordinate 9,569,914, forward strand.
TGTCAAAAATGGGATGGGAACTTTCTATACTATTTACTTCTGCAAGTCATAGATTTGTTTGCGACAAATGAATCAAAACTAGCCAATTATGCGCGTTGAACAAGATCGGCCACTCGTGAGTAGAGCCCGCGCGTAATTGGGTGCGTGCTTCATCATTGAGTACGTAAATGCTCATCAAACGCCGTGCCTTGGAACCAATAATATTACCACATCCAAAAAGATCATGTAAATATACATATTTTATTTTCCATTATTATTTTTTCTTCCCTATTATTATTTTGATCCTACATTGAGGCACCATGGAAATAAACATTTGGACGCCGAACAATCACAGTATTTTTTGACTATATTGTACCAGGAAAATTAAAATCTATTTATTAACTCGACGTCAGAGTCAAAATCCTTAGTTAAGGTTATTCTAAATTGAAGTATAATTCAAATATATTGAATGACAGTTTGAATATCGCCGCCCTACGCCATCGTCTAACTCGAGTCGAATAGCGTACCGACGTTTTAAATCAGGATAGTGCGCAAGCGTCAAGCTATCGACCGGCGTTAGGTAGATCACTCTTGTGTCAACTTTCGTAGAGATAACTCTCTTTTGTAAATTTTGACAGGTGCGACTCTTGCGTCAACCTTGTCTAAATTGTAACTCTTGTGTCAATCGTTGTAATAAGTAGATCTCTTTGTAAACTTCGTACGGGTGCGACTCTTGCGTCAGCCTGGCCGAATTGTTTAACAACTCTCACGTTATATCTATTGTCACATAGATATATTCTTATATCTTGGTATAATGTAATAACACGATAAAATTAATCATGCTACAATTTAAACACCATGAACTGTTCAAGAACATCAAGGATTAGCAAGCGATTACCCGAAGATGAGGTCACCGTCATTATGTGTAGACCGTGAGTTTTCATGGATGCGGCCCACCGGATCCCACCAATGCAAGCACGCCGCGTCCGGGTGGCAGCAGGGATACCTGGTTAGCATACCTGGTTGGCATCTCTGCCACCGCACGAACGTGGCGTGCCTATGTTAGGGGCACCCGTTGTACCGCATCCGCGAAAACTTACAGTATGTGACGACGTACTAGACAAAGTATCTCAGATCATCGATCATCTCAGATCAACTACATTCAAAACTTTATTTAAAACCATATTCAAAATTATATTATAATATTATTTATTGTGATCTTTGAGGTGTTAAACTTAGAATAAAGAAAGACACATATTTAATGTAAGAAACCTTCTCTATTTATTTTTATATTCAGGCAAATCAATGTAATTGCATGTCAAAATGCCAGGAAAATTAACCAGAAAACAGCGATACGAACAATATTTCTTGAAAATGTAGCCACAGATCTTGTAGATGAAAAAAAAGTATCACTGATTGATAGAAAAATATATGGACAACTCTGTTAACAATAATTTGGCTATCAAATCTAAGTCTATAAAAATGTAAAAATGAGCAAGGCGAGTTTTAACAGTACAGGGACAACACAGTTAAAACTATCTCAATAATATCTTGGCCGAGACGATGTTAAAAATAATTCATAAAATTATAATCAGTGCTTTTCCAACGACTTGAAAGCTATTAATCTATATGGTAGTCACCACGTGTGTGCATATACTTATATTTTCTGTTTCCTTAATTCGTCAGCTTGTTATTCCAGGAGAATTCGTCAAATTATTTTAGTCAAAGTAGACATCGTAGAAATCACAAAATATATATATACATAATCAGTATTACATTACACACGTCATACAGAAAAATGAAAAGACACATTGAAGAAGTAATATGCGAACGTCTGATCAGGTTAAGTGCTCGTGGCCAAGAGAGGGATTCGTGTTCGTTTCCTTAGTTTAGCGTAGTCGATGTCTGACTTGGTAGACTACTTGAGTTGTTAGCGTTAGGCGCTGAATTTGAATAGCCATTTCTCGTTACATTATCCCCTTTTTTTCATGACTTCTTTTATACAGAAGATATTCATGGAAAACTTTGCCTAGATAAGGCGTCTGATTCGCTCTCTTGCTTGCTTAGATTTAAATTACATTTTCAATTATTTTCTCGATAATTAGCGTCCTCCTGATAATGATGTTAAAATAATGTATTGGGTCTGAAAGTTTTTTCACTTATAGTTAAACATGTATGTATGCTATATTTGGTCGGTACAGCCTGGGTTTATATTATTTTAACCTATTTACAGTTTCGTTATTCAGTCATAATGGTTGTGTGGGTCAGTATACCTTTGTTTTCGTTCTTATATCTAAACATATATACTTACACGTACTATATTTTTTTTTTTTTTTTTTTTTTTTTTTTTTTTTTTTAGGTAGGCCTACTTGCTGTGTGAACAGATGGAACAGTTACGTTGCTTTGGTCAAATTTTAGATTAGCTGACAATGCATTAACAAACAATTTCTCAAATGGATTGGTAATATGGTCGCAAGTTGGCTCGGTTGTATGTTCCTTTGGTAAGAGTTTCGTCATTTACATCAACTAGTACATACGCATTGTTTCCTATAATTTTCTTTATTCTATAGGGTCCTTGGAATAGATGAAAGAATTTCTGGGTGACTTTATCTAAAGCACTAGATTGCATAGGAACTCTAATAAGTACCAGATCGTTTATTTTTAGTTTGACTTTTGATTTTTTCTTCTGATGTGTACGGCGCTTATGAAAGTTTTTTGCTAATTGTTCTTTGGCTAATTCAATCCTTAACGTTTTATCCATGACCGTTTTGTCTGGAAATTTTATTATCTCCTGTATCCTATCCGTGTGGTCTTTATTGAAATGGAGTTGATATGGAGTAAATCCTGTACTTTGATGCACTGTTATGTTTAAGATTTGCTCTATATTCGGTATAAATTTAGCCCATTTGGTATGTTGTTCAGCACAGTAAATTCTAAATAGCTTTCCTAGTTCTCTCATAACCCTTTCGGTTGGATTTGATTGTGGATGCCTTATTGATGAGTAACAAACTTTTATACCTTGCTGTTCGAGAGTGATTTTCCATTTTGCCGATGTAAATTGCGTCCCATTATCAGAAAGTATGCGATTTGGCTTACCAAACTTTGGTATGTAATGTTCTACGATTTTCTTGATACTAGCTTGCGCTGTCGCTTTTTTCATTGGGTAAAGTGTAACATATTTTGAAAAGGCATCTAAAACTACTAAAATGTATTGTACCCCCCCGATTGAACGCGGTAGGGGCCCATAAAAATCTACTGTAACTAAATCACCTGGATTATTTGATTTTACCATATCATATGCTCCTTCCATTGGATAATTCAAATGTTTAGTTCGCTGACATAGATCACATGATAGAATGATGTTTTTAACATTTTGTGCCATGTGTTTCCACGAGTAATACTGCTTTAGATAATGCAATGTCTTGTGCACCCCCATATGACCAAGTCTACCGTGAGTAAGATTAATTAGCTCCTTCGTCAAGGATTGTGGTATTACGATTTTCCAACTATTGTCTTTTTTATTGTAGGTAAATAATACGTCCCGATGAACTTTATAGTGGCCGGTGTCATTGTCAAGGTTGTTAACGTCAAATTTGACTTTGAGCAGTGGGTCTTTTCTCTGGAGTTCTCCTATTTCTTTATAATGGGTTGGTAATTCAGCATTCACTTTGAGTGGTTTGATGGCATTCAGCTTCTTATGTTTCTTGCTTTGTAGTGAGGGTGATAATTCTAAGTTCAAAGTGGAAATGATTACGTTACTAGACTCATCTTCGAGGAAATTGCCTTCTGGGTTTCTACTGAAGAAATCTGCGACGATATTGTCTTCACCTTTACAGTAAGTTACTTTAAAATTATACTGTTGCAAGAATAAGCTCCATCTTATTAGTCTCGAATTTTGATATGGTGTGCTATTCAAGAATACTAAGGCCTTGTGATCGGTTATGATTTCAAATTTTGTTCCAACGAGGTAGATTCTAAATTTATTGATTGAATAGATGATAGCTAATAGTTCTTTTTCTGTTGTACAATAATTAACCTCCACGTTGGATAAACATCGACTGACTAACCCTATTAAATATTGTTCTCCGTTTTCAGTTGTTTGGTATAAAATTCCCGAGATACCTTTATCACTGGCATCCGTTTGAAGTTTAAATTCGGCGTTAGGAATGAAGTGATTTAATGTGACGGTTGTGATAAAATTGTTTTTTAATGCTGTAAATGCATTGCTATGTATCGAGGTCCAATTCCAGGTTTCGTTGTTTTTTAATAGGTCTCTAAATGGCTCTATATAGCTAGCATATTTTACTGCGAATTGTCTATAATAATTACATATCCCAAGAAATTGCTGTAACTGTTTTTTGTTTCTTGGCTGGGAAAAGTCTCTGATGACTTTGAGTTTTTCTGGATCCGGACAGACTCCGTTTACCGATAGTGTAAAACCCAAAAACGGTATAGATTTCTTAAAAAATAGTGACTTGCTTAACCTTAATGTGAAGTTATGCTGCTTTAAACGGTTGAAAATTAGATGTAGGTGTTTTATATGTTGTTCGAAACTGTTTGACGCTACGAGTAAATCGTCAACATATGTAGTTAAAAATGGGAATTCGTTGTTAAATGCTAAATTTAGGGCTCGGATGAACCCGCTACCAGCCGTTTTTAAGCCGAAGGGTATTCTACAGAATTGGTATAGGGTGGATCCGTGAAGAAATGCGGTGTATGGGCGGGATTCTTTATCTAGTGGAACTTGCCAATAACCATGCGTGAGATCAACACTGGAAAAATATTCAACCCCGTAGTATGTCTGCAAGATCTCATTGATTAGCGGTGGTGATTCGTTGTCTGCTTCGATAACATCGTTTAAATACCGTGCATCTAAACATACCCGTACCCGTCCATCTTTCTTTTTTACGATTCTGAGTGGATTACAAAATGGACTCGTGGATCGTTCGATAACTCCCGCATCTAGCATGTCTTTGATTTCCAGGTCTACTGCATTTCTTAGTGCAATCGGCACTGGATATGATCTACGAATGAATGGCCTATTGCTGATTAGTTTTAGTTTATGTTCATATATATCAGTGCATCCAGGTTTATCCGAAAATAATTCTTTGTGACGCGTAATAAGTTCGATTATAGATTGTTTCTGTGTATCATTCGATATCGTAAGTTTAGACACGATCATTCGTAATTCCTCGAAAAAGCCAGGATCCTCGGATATTCCGGGGATTTGTTCAATTTCTGATTCTAAATTCATTTCATTGATGTTTTTTTTATTTCTATTCTGATGCAAGAATCCCCTTGGATTTCCAGCAGCAAACAACTCACTATCAGTGACTATGTGTTGAACAGTGGTTTCATCATTAGGCATGGTGTTATGACCAATATATGTGATTTGATTATGATACAAAAATGGTACTATTTCTGCAGCTATACAATTATCAATATCAGGAGTAACATCCTCTTTGATAGGCATGTTATCCAACATTACACAATTATCAATATCCGGAGTAACATCCTCTTCAATAGGCATGTTATCCAACACTATACAATTATCAATATCTGGAGTAACACCCTCTTCAACAGGCATGTTATCCAACATTATACAATTATCAATATCCACAGCTTCTATAATTTGACACATATTTTTAGATAGATTCGTACAATTCTTATCAAGTATTGTTGAATCAATAGCTTCATCCTTATTTGTAGGAACATTAACTTTTGTCCCAATTACACCCTCAGAATCATTGCTCTTTGGACCACTCATCATTTGGTATTTATTTGCTTCCAGAAATCGATAGGGGCCTACACTATTCCTTATTTCTTGGATGTAAGTAATGTTATCCTGACCCGATGACACTAATTCATTCGAAGAGAAACGACTGTACGATACGAAATTACTACTAACTTGAAGACCACCTATACTTATCGTAGCATTATTATAGTCCAGAATTACTTGATTTTTAGACAACCAGTCATCCCCCAATATAATACAAGCAGTTAACCTAGGTACAACTGTAAAAGCATAGGTCATTCTTTGATGTACGACGAACATATCTATCAAAACTTGTTTTTTAATACTGATACTCGATTTTCCAAATGCAGGGAATACCTTTAGGTTAGATATTGGTAATTCTATCAACTTCAAATGACTTGCCAGATGTTTATAGAAATCTTCTGACATACAAGTTAACTGGCTGCCGGAGTCAACCAAAGCTTGGACGGTGTGCCCACCGATGGAAACTAATAAATGAGGACATTTTAACGGATTGTATTTATCTGGTCGTTGGGGGCGATCTATATCACCTACCAGGTCCGCTGCTAATTGAGAGAAACCGTGGTACGATGCAGGACCTTTGCTCATCGCACCCAGTTTTAGTTTAAATGCTGATTGTTGTATGACATATTGCATGACCTATATGATTGAACATCACTAATTCCAGGTGGTGGAAATCTAGTGTTAGGTAAAATAACATTTGGTGGATATGAACTATTATAGACATTTCCCATCTGATTTGTATCTCCAAAAACCTGGTTGGCGTAATCCCCTTGTGTACCTATACAATGTGTGATTTGATTGATCTGCTTGTGTTTATTATTCTGAACGTTCGAATATTGACCTTGGGCATTTTGATTACCAACCCGTTGATTATAAGCTTGTTGCTTGTTTTCTTTTTCCTCCTGAGAGATATCTAAATTCGCCAGAGTTTGTAAAATTAGTTTGGTATCTGAGAAATTTACAGTGGCTAGAATGTCTTTAACTCTAAATGGTAATTGCTGCACTATCGCATAATTAATTTCATAAGATGATAATCTAGGTTCAAAATGCATCGCTTCTCGATTTTGTTTTCCAAAATACCCACGCAAACTTCCATCCTGTGATCTATATCGGCGTGCCAACCATCTACTTTTCAATTTCACTTGATACTGGACAGAATAAAATTCTTTCTTAAACAATTCTCTGAATTTCTCATAAGAGTCGCACACAACTTTATTCATATCGAGCCAAATTTTTGCTCTCCCTGATAAAAGATTTCCAACGATCCATAATCTTTGTGCTTCAGATACAGCAGTGACAGTAAAATAATTTTCTAAATCTACCAAAAATTCTATTGGGTTGTGACTATCTTCATCACTGAATTTAGGAGCTTTAACATCTAGTTGCATGCATTGAAAATGATTGACCAATCCATTTACAAAATTGTTTGTTTGAACTACCTGATTATCGTTAGGATTTCTACGGAGTTCCTCCAAAATTTGAGCCTGAGCTTCTTTTTCTCTTTGCAGCTGTTCGACTTGTCTTTCGAGCTCCTGCCGAGATTGCAATTCCTGTTGTTTTCTGACTAACTCTTCCCGTTGTTTTTTAAGCTCCTCCTGTTGCAACCGTAACTGTTGCATCTGTTCTTCCATTGCAGCAGTTGTCTTTCTTGGGGCTTTTTCTACTTTCCCTCGCCTACTGATCGGTGATGGTGTAGAACCTGAGCACGCTCTATCAGCGCTTGAGTTTGCTTTTGCCCTAGTAACAACCGGACTGTGATTAACTTTACCCATTAACACTAATTAAAAGACTCAACATATATCTATTTACAGCGAGACTCACTCTTGCCTGCACGTTGGGCGCCAATATAATATTATTTATTGTGATCTTTGAGGTGTTAAACTTAGAATAAAGAAAGACACATATTTAATGTAAGAAACCTTCTCTATTTATTTTTATATTCAGGCAAATCAATGTAATTGCATGTCAAAATGCCAGGAAAATTAACCAGAAAACAGCGATACGAACAATATTTCTTGAAAATGTAGCCACAGATCTTGTAGATGAAAAAAAAGTATCACTGATTGATAGAAAAATATATGGACAACTCTGTTAACAATAATTTGGCTATCAAATCTAAGTCTATAAAAATGTAAAAATGAGCAAGGCGAGTTTTAACAGTACAGGGACAACACAGTTAAAACTATCTCAATAATATCTTGGCCGAGACGATGTTAAAAATAATTCATAAAATTATAATCAGTGCTTTTCCAACGACTTGAAAGCTATTAATCTATATGGTAGTCACCACGTGTGTGCATATACTTATATTTTCTGTTTCCTTAATTCGTCAGCTTGTTATTCCAGGAGAATTCGTCAAATTATTTTAGTCAAAGTAGACATCGTAGAAATCACAAAATATATATATACATAATCAGTATTACATTACACACGTCATACAGAAAAATGAAAAGACACATTGAAGAAGTAATATGCGAACGTCTGATCAGGTTAAGTGCTCGTGGCCAAGAGAGGGATTCGTGTTCGTTTCCTTAGTTTAGCGTAGTCGATGTCTGACTTGGTAGACTACTTGAGTTGTTAGCGTTAGGCGCTGAATTTGAATAGCCATTTCTCGTTACAATATCTAATATTATATTCAAAATTGTAACAAACATAGAAAGTTCGGCATTAATCTGCACAGAAAGATATATTTATTATATCTTGAAATTCATATTATCTGTTGTAACGTGCCTATTTTGTAAGAGTGTCGCTAGAGTTCGGCACCCCCTTAGCTGTCTACAAGCTTGACAGGTGTCTCTCGATCATGGTCAATGCCACATTACTATGACTCAGTGTTGACCGCTCTCTTCTTTATTGACCGTTTCTTTGGACGCTAAGCAGGACTGCTTGCTGATTTCAAACAAGCGACGGCTGAAGCAGCAGACAGGTCACTTCGTATCATTCCGGCTAGTCAGTACCGCGGAGAGAGAATGGAAGTGTTGGCTGGAAAATACGGAACCGGAATAAAATAATAAACGGTTGAAGGCTACCTGACTTTTCGAATAACAAGTGACGGTTTATTATAATGGCGGTCGATTTCGACCACGTTAATCGTTCGATACTAAAAAAATAACAAGAAAAAAAAAATGATGCCTTAGCCGTAACTAGTTTGACTTGATACAAATCCAAAGACAAATAAAAATGAGACAATTTCTCGTAATACAAAAACTAGTCGAAATGGAATCGCTTCCTGAACTAGTCGCTGTCTCGAATAGCGCACGGTGGCCTGGTCTCGATACAATACAAAATCAAGACGAAAATGAAATAGTAATCACCGTCTCGGTTGCTAGATCACTTGTCTCAATTCATTTGCCATGCCAAAAATCTTAGTCTACGGCGACTCGATTCGGCTGGCCTGGTGCACTGAACTAATGGTCCAAAAACCAAGGTAACGCTGATGAAAAAAAAAAAAACTGTTCAATCTATTCAGCGACTAATTGGCCAGGCCGGGCAAATTCGGACTCCTCTACTCTTTAACAAATTACTTATTTCGATGACAGAGAAGCTGCCATCCGTATCACGAGCTAACCGTACTGTGTCTAAGCTATCCGCAGGCGAAAAATAGCCGTTCAATCCTATGCCTGCCTTACATACTTGTGATTCGAGTAGATAGGCTAGGCCGGTTCTGGCTCACCGCGTATTAGTGCACACGTACACGCACACACACATGCATGCCTCCGCCGTGTCCGTGTGAGGGTGGTGGAGGGGGTTGATAGGATGACGTCATGCTCGCTGATGCCTGCTGGCTTGTTCGGACCTGTCAAAATGACGTCACACACCCTTAATATGACGTCACACACCCTTAAAAATGGCGGCACGTACCCTAAAAATGGCGGCACACTCCCTCAATATGACGTCACACACCCTCAATTTGACGGCACCTACCCTTAATTTGACGGCACATACCCTTGATTTGACGGCACGTACCTATGATATGACGTCACGCGCCCTGATTCTAACCCTTGCTTCCAGAAGCTTCCTCAAGGCCAAGTTCCTGGAATTTTTCGGCACCCTGTGAGATTTGATACCCCTGCGCAAAAAACCTGCAGATGCAAGTCCTAGCTAATGATTCGTGAAAACAAACGGTTCTCGGAATTTGTCAGTATCCTGTTGGAAGTTTTTGAGGGATCGAGTTACTTTGCGTGTTAAAATGCAAAATTATGATAAGATTCTCAGAAAATTAGTTCTCGGAAAGACTGTGGAAGGTTCTAGATGTTTAGGTATTAGTGGAGGGGTTGTCAGCTATAAAAGGGTAAAAATTTGCTGTGGGACATCTCATTCTACAATCATTCCTCGAATGGTTCAAACGGCTCTCAAACGTCGTGAATTAAAAGTGCGACTTGAGCTGCTCATAAAGAACATCAACGAGGTGAAAAGCTTGATCCATACAAGATCAGAAATCAACCGTCTTACGAAGAAACTAGAAGCAATAAAGATTTGACTAAAAAAACATGGATCTCTCTGCAATCAACAAATTGGGTCGCTTGGAAGAATTCCTTCCAACGAAGAAGCTGAGTGAGCTGCAGGTGTTCGAGAACTATCCGATTACCGATCTTCGGACAGTTCAAACCAAATTTGGAGTCAGGATAGTGGTGGATGTAGACAACAGATTTTGCATCTTCTTACCGGCTCGAATGGCAAAGATTCTAAAGGATGACAACGACTTGCTGCACAAGATGAGAGATGCTGCTGATGAGAACCGCTTACATATGAAGTACCTTGGCGGCCAATATAATCAAGTCGAATTCAACTACATATAAACACACACACACACACACACACACACACGCACACATACACCATGATATCTGATATATGATGTACCTATATAATACACCCACGCTTCCATACATACCTATATATGATATACCTATGTGATGCACTTGCACATATATATGATACACCTATATGATACACCTATACCTTTATATACCTATATATGATATACCTATATGATACACCTATACCTATGTGATATACCTATATATGTATATGAGTATGATTTAATAAAAGAAATTATTAATAAACTACGTGTTCATTACACTACCTCAATAGATGTAAATAATCACATATACTTACCTGAAGACTAATATACTTATTCAGATTTTTTAAATTATGCTATGAATACGACAAGGAATAGGATTTTGGTTAGAGTAGGGTACATAACATGCGTTGCAATAATAGATTGAAAGTTTAATTTTCAGTATATAACTTTTATTTTGTAAACTGTATGCTCGTTTTTTTTTTATAATAATGTTTACTTAACACTTTTTTTATTGCAACATTTGAGAAGTTCACATTTTTCGGAGCCACCAGCTCCCATCCGCCCGCTGGAGTAACTCAGCCATCGTACCTCTGTACTCCATTAGCATCATTGTATGCGGCGGCTGGTTTGTAGCCAATTGAACCATGAAACGGACAGACTCCATCAGCTCCTCTAATTCAATAGCTGAAATATTAGCTGTCCACTCATTCGGCACACGGACGTTAAATTGTGGTAGACTGTCCATTTCTGAAAAATAATTAACAGACAGATTTACACCAATTTTCTAAGCTGCGTTAAACCACCTCTAATCTTTCACGAAAAGATTCATGTGTCATACAAGAAAAGACACAGGTACATCAACGTATATTATAATTCATGACAACTTAAAACAAAATTCTATTGATTTTATCAACTTTTTGGTATTAATCACAGTATACGTTACACTCACCTATGTTTTTTTCACTTGAAACACACAAAAAATTTTTCACTGAGGTTGATGACAGGTTGATTGATGGTTGGTGCTCGTTTGAATAGCAGAGTAAGACTGACGTGCTGGTACATGGATTAGGCTCTTCATATATACCCCTCATGTTTAGGGTTAAAATCGTAAATAAGATAGCATGAGAGCCACGTGCAGTTTCGCGAACGATCCCGGTCCTGCTCACAAGAGTCGTAGATGTAACTAAATACCGTAGCGCAAAACTTTCGAACGTTCTCACACACTTATCGATGTAACTAATACGATAGCAAATAGGCACTGGAAACTTCCATGGTAGTTGAATCATGAACCAAGTGTTGCTTCACGAATATTCTAGAATATCTCTTGAAAAAATTTTCAACGAAATGTAGATGACAAACTTATCATTTGTAAAAAAGAGTTATTCAGAGGAAACAAATTCTATCGTTTGCTTCCGTTATCACTTTACTTGCTATAAGTCTTGGTTTTAAAAAATTGGATCAAAAAAGGTTTCTCGCGCAAACGAAATACATATAGGTATCACATTACAAGATTCTTAGAATTCATCGGTGAAGCTGGCCTAGAAAATGACCACCCTGCAATGTGAGCCCATCATTCAAGTTTACACTTTCATAGCATACAATTGTTATTAGTGAAAAAATGGACGCAGCTAAATGTCTTAAACTTATTAGCATTATGCAAAATGCTTATGGAATTTTGAAAAAGAAATCATCAACTACCGAAGTACAAAAATGGATAAGATTCGGGACTCAGAATATCAGACTTTTGAATAAAATCTTGCGAAAATCCGCTTCAACGGTCGGGGAAAAAACGAGAATTTTGACCACAATTGGAATCCTAAAGTCGTTAAGAGCGCGGTTTGAGCAATGTCGAAAAAGAGGGGAAGGTGTAAGGAAATTGCGGAGAAGTGACAGGGTAAAGTGGGAAGATCTGGAGTCAGCTTTCGATGGAAGAATAAGAACGGGAGTCATAGCGAATCTGCAACACAAAGATCTGGAACATTTTCTGGATGACTCAAAAAAACTAATTATCTCCAGATTGAAGAATATTCTCCGCAAAAAAGGCAACTTGAAAGTTAATGTAGTTTTGTCCTGTAAATTCAATACTCTGAAAAGCGGTGAAATTATCGAAGAGATGAAGTTTTTCAATACCAAAAACGAAGCTATTCTACCAGCGACGAACATGGATGAATGGTTCGACGAAAATGTCAGGGAGAAATTATTAGTCAAGATAGAAGACTTCCAGGAAAAAGATTCGGGATGGTCTTTGTCTGAAATTATAAATCTGACTGTGAATATCAACAAATATGTACCACTGCGAGGAGGCATTTCTACTTACACACCGTTACCCAAGTATATACAAGATAAGAAGGCGGTGGTGAATATTATGAACGACGATTCCTACTGTTTTCTCTGGTTAGTCACAGCAGCTCTGTTCCCAGCAGGTAAAAATGCTGGTAGAACGACTTCTTACCCACATTTTAGCTCAGTGCTGAGGTATGAAGGTTTGAATTTTCCCATGAGTCTTGATAAAATTTCAAAATTTGAAAAATTGAACGGTTTGTCGATTAACGTTTACGGTATAGACGACCACGAAATAGTACCCGTTTATTTAAGTCGAGAAAAATCAGACAAGTCGACCATACATCTCCTTATGTTAGAATCTAATGTCGAGTCAAACGGATCTGATGACGCTAACAATACAATATATCATTTCACATGGATCAAAAATTTATCTCGACTATTAAGCTCACAAATCTCAAAGCATGATCATCGTAGCTGGTTGTGTGATAGATGTTTGAGTCATTTTCAGTCTGAAAATTGTTTAGTCAAACACAAGCTTGATTGCGCGAATTTAAATAAATGCAAAGTAATATTACCGGACGAAAGGGATAAAATCTTGAAATTCAAAAACTTTAAATATAAAGAAAATGTTCCGTTTTGTATTTACGCCGATCTCGAATGTCTCTTGCAACCGGTTGACGATACATCTGAGAATAGAAGGGTGTATGAAAAACATGTCCCGTACAGTATCGCTTACTATTTACATTGTACCTTCCACGATTCAGTTTCCAAATTTAGAGTCAACCGTGGAAAGGATTGTATAGAATGATTTGTAAGCGAGTTGGAGAGTTTGGCTCATGCTTTAGAACCTTATTTCAAGTGTGTGATCCCGATGGAATCTTTGAGTCATGAACAAAAACAAGCGTTCGATTCAGCTAAGATTTGTCATATTTGTGAAAAACCGTTCGCACCTCAAGACGTGAAACATCGCGATCATTGCCACTTCACAGGCAAGTATCGTGGTGCAGCGCATGAAGGTTGCAATTTAAATTACAAGGATTCGCACATCATTCCGGTGGTCTTTCATAACTTATCGGGCTATGACTCACACTTTTTGATTAAAACATTAGCAACAGCTTTCGAAGGACCCGTCACTCTCTTACCGGTTAACAAAGACAAATATATATCATTTACAAAAAGTGTAAAGGGAACATCTATACATTTTAGGTTCATTGATTCGTTTCGGTTCATGCCGGGCAGTCTAGAAAAATTAGCGTCTTATTTAAATGACGATGAGAAATTAATAACGCGTAAGTATTGTAGGAGCGTCGAAGAATTTCAGTTATTGACGAGGAAAGGTGTATTTCCATACGAGTATGTAAACAGTTGGGAAAGCCTTGAAGAAGTACAGTTACCACCAAAAGAAAAATTTCATTCAAAATTAAACGATTCAGATATTTCGGAGGATGACTATTTGCACGCGTGTAACGTTTGGCAAACTTTCCAAATCAAAACTTTGGGTCAATATTCAGATTTGTATTTACAAACGGATGTGCTTCTTTTAGCGGATATTTTTCAAAATTTCAGGAATAATTGTTGGTCCACTTATAATTTAGATCCGTTACATTATTATACGGCGCCGGGTTTATCGTTCGACGCGATGCTCAAGTGCACGGGTGTTGAGCTCGAGCTTCTTATCGACGTTGATATGTTATTGTTTATAGAACGAGGAATTCGAGGCGGAGTTGCCCAATGCTCGAACAGATACGCTAAAGCTAATAACAGATATATGGGATCGGCATTCGATCCGCGTCAGGAAGAATCGTACCTCATGTATTTTGACGTTAATAATTTATATGGTGCAGCTATGAGTCACTTCTTACCGTACAGCTCCTTCGAATGGGTGTCAAATTTCCAAGGTTTTGATGTTTTAGCAGTTTCAGATGAATCTCCTATAGGTTACATACTTGAAGTAGATTTAGAATATCCGCGAGAACTTCAGGACTCTCACAAAGACTTACCATTGTGTCCAGAGCATTACGTACCACCTCTGTCGAGATGTAAGATATCTAAATTAACAACTACCCTTTTCTCAAAAAAGCGGTATGTCGTTCACTATAAAGTTTTGAAACAGTATTTGAGTTTGGGTATGAAGTTAGAGAAAATCCATCGGGTATTAAAATTTAAACAAGCACCGTGGCTTCAGAAATATATAGATTTGAATACTGAATTGCGGAAAAAGTCTAGCAATGATTTCGAAAAAAAAATTTATAAACTCATGAATAACGCCGTTTTCGGAAAAACAATGGAAAACGTTAGAAAACATAGAGATGTACGGTTGATTACAAAGTGGGATGGGAGACACGGAGCAAGAGCGCTTATCGCTAAGCCAAACTTTCACAGCTGTACCGCATTCGGTGAAGATATGGCAATAATTGAATTGAGCCGGACGAAAATCAAATTCAACAAGCCTATATATGCAGGATTTTCTATTATGGATCTTGCTAAAACCTACATTTACGATTTCCATTATAATTATATCAAAAGTAGATTCGGAGACCGAGCAAAGCTCATGTATACTGACACTGATAGTCTTATATATCATTTTACCGTACCCGATATATACGAGCTAATGAAACGCGATTTGGATCGATTTGACACGTCCGACTTCCCTCCGGAGAATGTTTATAAGATGCCGCTAGTCAACAAGAAAGTATTGGGATTGATGAAAGACGAGAATAACGGGAAGATAATGACCGAGTTTATAGGTTTAAGAGCTAAATTATATTCCTTCAAGGTTCTAGGTGAAAAAAGAGAACAGAAACGTGCCAAAGGAGTCAAGAGAGCTACACTAAAAACAATAACTTTCAATGACTACATCGTGTGTGCTATGCAGCATCAAAATCTGATAAAAAGTCAGCATCTAATTCAAAGCAAGAATCACCAGGTTCATACGCTAACGCAGAGGAAGATAGCGCTGAGCTGGAACGACGACAAGAGGATCATATTTCCTCATACTACCGACACGCTTCCGTGGGGTTATGATACATGTAAATAAACTGTACATAAGGTGTATGATATATATTAAAGATTTATTTATTCAATAAAGGCTTACAAGTCAGACTTATCTATCCTATTATGTTTATTATCAAAACCTAACCACTTCACAAGCACCTTCTCCACCAGGTAGATGTCGGAGTTCTTGACTTTGAGAAGTTCCTGTTCGTAGAAGCCACCTGCTATAGGCTGATCCTGATAGTCTTTGAGCTTGTACGTTACCGGGTTGGTATTGGCTACTTGTACAATCGTAAATATTTCGGTCGTCCAATTCGGTGTATAGCCTTTCTCAAAAACATTCTTATATTTGCTGATTCGTACTTTGTCTCCAATTTTGAACTTTGCCGGTTTAACGGATCTGCCTCGAACTTTTTGGTATACAGTGTGCAGTAATGTCTCTTCATTTCTGGAGGAAACGTCTTTTGGCTTCATGCGAATAGTACGGTGCTTGGAGTTGTTGTAATCCGAAACCAAATCAGATAAAATGTCTGTCCACTTGTAATTACCCTGCAGGCTGAACTGCATCCACATTTTGTTTTTCAGCGTACGATTAAAGCGTTCACAGATCGATGCCTTCAAGTTGCTAAAGGTTGAGTATAGCTTGATATTATACCGTCTCATGAGAGAATCGAAGTTTGAATTATAAAATTCTCCGCCTCTGTCAACGTGTAAATTCTTCGGGACACGTCCCTGTGCGAGTACAGATTCCATAGCACTTGCGGTATCTTTACCCGTCTTACTCTTCATCGGCACGGCCCAGGCATACTTTGAGAATATATCGATGACGGTGAGCATGTATTTGTAGCCTTTGTTTTCTCCTGCGTACGGTGCCATGTCAACGAGATCCGCTTGCCAGGTTTCGTCCAAACCACGAACATCTACACGACGACGTTGATAATTCTTTCTAGCTGACCGGTGCAGCTCCGTCACGAGCGCTAACTTTTTCTCGTTCATTTTCCAATGCTGTCAGTCTGGTGTCCAAGCTGAGAATGACCTTGGAGTTGCGAACCGACAACTCTTCTGCCGATTCGATATCACCACTCAGGTTTTGAAGAGCAGCTATCGTACGGGAGTACGAGGGGGCTATCGCTGAGCGGATTTCTTCTCTCACAGCGTCGATTTCCTGCCGCATGAGTTTCATGGTAACAGCCTCATTTTGCTGCACGGGATCGGCTACGTTGCACAGTCGTTTATTATCTATATCATAATGTCCGTCAGCGGTGAATTTGAATCCAACACCGGAAGGACCCCGACCGCTGGGAGCCGTAGCCTTGTCCAACTGTCGTCCAAACACATCGACGCTCATTGTGGAAATGATGGTGGAAACGATGAGGGGTTGCTTAATAAATGATGCCAGCTTCGCGCAATTCTTCGATTATCGATACGATTTCGTTGGAGTGGCTCGAGTTACTGCTTGGGAAGCCAGGAGCAAACGAAGACGTTCCACCAGCTCATTGGGGTCGTCCCAGTGAACGTAATCCGTTTCTCTACCTTCTTCAGCGACCATAAGCTTCGGTAGCACACCTTTACCCGTGCGTGGAAGGGGCACGGTAAACGCTTGCGCGATAAATTTCTTGAACTTGGGGTTGTTCAGCTCCCGAACGGGTTGACCAGCTTTATAGTATTTTCGATGTGCATTTGTAGCAAATACGATTTGTCTATAATTTTGGGGTGAATCTTTTTGAATAATAATTCCAATAAGCCTTTGGTCTTTGTATAAGTCATGTCACCTATATGAACAACGTCATTGCCAAAACTTATCGGAGAGTCACCGATCATTAACTTCCCGTGAGCGAGTGGGCGTACACCGTACACGTTATCTAGATCGCTTCTTTTTATATTCTCATCTCGGAACAATTCAAGATAGTCGTTAGGAGCCTCGGGTTCAGGGTGCGTCGGCTGTAAGGTCGTATCCACTTCATTTTCGTCACTTGTTGTTGAAAAGGAATCGTCTACTCCAGGTTCTTCCTCTTTCATCGGGTAAATCTCTTCTTTGCTTGGTTCATCTTTGATCGGCTCTTCTTTGATGGATTTAGCAGTCGTTTGAGAAACCTTCACCGGTTCTTTTAACGGAGTGACCACCGGTTTAAAAACATCGCTCATCTTCTGTTCAGCGATCTCTTTGCCCGACTTTATCATTCTGTGTTTACGTCGAATCGCCGCGCTGGCTTTGGCGATATGACGCAACACTTCTTTTTGATCGTGAATTTTTGTGTCCTGCATGTTGACCGAGTCGTATCCAAAACGCTACTGATTCTACGCCCCCGAATTTTCTCCATTTATGCTCACGAAACAGTCAAACCCTTTCCTATATCTACCCTCATTCATCTCACTGCCCTTGTCTATTACGATGAATCCGTACTTATCGTTGTTCCAACAGGCCGAGCACAAGTCTTTGAACTGCGCGTAAGTCATGTCAGTGTTCACATGATCATCGTATACGTGTCTCAAATTCATCTCATCTTGATTAAATAGGACTAAAAGATTGGTATTGTCACGCACTAGATGTTTGGGGATGCGAGCATAGGTCTGACAAAGATAGAAGCAGTCTACATTTTTGTGTCTCCCCATACAGAAGAAAGCTCTGATGTTATCCTGCTTCTCACAAGCCACGTCATCGAAGACAATGATCGAATTAGGTAGAGCATCGTTTGGTAAAACTACCTGTTCATGCTCGTCAAACGGAAAGTACTCGACACCCTCTACACATTCGATTAACTGCTGCAGGAACTTGTACTTGGGTTGATTCAAAGACTTTGAGTAGATATAGATATTTTCAAATCGCAGTCCGTTAGGGTGTGTTATTAGAGTGAGCAGAGCATTAGTCTTGCCGCAGTTGGACGGTCCGCAAAATACTGCGCGAACGCTGTTTGGTAGCAAATCACCATGTCGTTTTCTAGTTTCGACATCCCGTTGCACGATTTTGTCGAAATTCATTACAGGTAGCTTGACAGGTTGTTTCTCGAACCTCATCTTGAGTCTGACTGAAGCCAAACACTATAAATATCGCGTTTATAAAGATGATTCCTCATTCACGTACAGATCGTCGACATGATCGTGCACAAGAGAGTCGGTCGTAAGCGTCGTGGAAAAGGGTTGGTCAACAAAATTATCAACAGTCTCCCGGTAGAGCTGCATATACCCGGTTACCAATACTGCGGACCCGGTACCAAACTAGCGAAAAGACTCGCGCGAGGCGATCCAGGTATCAATCCTCTCGACGCAGCTTGCAAGGAACACGATATCGCCTACTCAAAGAATCGAGAGAATCTCGAAGCTAGAAGTGCGGCAGATAGGATTTTAGCTGAAAGAGCCTGAAAACGGGTTCTTTCCCCGGACGCAAATATCGGTGAGAAAGCAGCCGCCTGGGCAGTGACAAACGCGATGAAAGCGAAAACCAAGCTTGGCATGGGAATGCGGAAGCCGGTGGTATTGAGAAAGGTTATCGATGCCGCCAAACGGTCCATGGTTCCCGGCAAAACTGCAAAAGTAGTCATCAAGTCTGCATTGAAAGGTGCGCGAGGAGCTGTTAGAAAGGCCGGTGGTAAATGTAATGTACGATCTCCGCGGATTCTACCTGTTCCAGCCAAAGTTGGTGGCTTTTTACCGTTTCTCATACCCCTTTTTGCCGGGCTCAGTGCTACCGGTGCGTTAGCTGGCGGTGCAGCAGGTATCGCAAAAGCCGTGAACGACGCAAGTTCCGCCAAGAGACAACTGGAAGAGAGTCAACGGCACAACAAAACTATGGAAGCTATCGCTCTAGGCAAGGGGCTCCACCTGAAACCGTACAGAAAGGGCTTAGGAATTCACCTGGAAGAACAGCCAAAAAACTAAAAGTGACGCTACCACGGCGGGCGCTAACTGACGCGGACCTACTAAATAAAGTACGCGACGGCCGTTCCACATTCCCGCGGCGTCTTTATGCGCAACGATTTGCCTAAGGACGGGCCGCGAAGACGTGAATCAGCGATCGTCAATCTAGATGATAAAGATGGTCCCGGAACACATTGGGTTGCGTACCGCAAGAACGGCAACGAAGTCGTTTACTTTGACAGTTTCGGTAACCTTCGTCCGCCGTCGGACCTCGTCAGATACCTTGGTGTTGGTAGCGTCAAGTATAACCATGAAAGATATCAAGACTACGATACGTTCAACTGTGGCCACTTGTGTCTCGAGTTTCTATATAAACATGCGACGTAATTCCTCGAAATCAGTTCGACTTTCGCAGTAGGCATGGACGATTCGTTTACACTGACCGTATCGGGGAACTCCTCGGTCCTCGAAACTCAATACTTTCCTCCCATTGATCTTGACCCTCTCAAGAATTACTCCCTAGGTCTGGTAGAGTTACTGACTTTTAATTCGATTCCTAACGTAGACGTTGGTCACAACAAAATTTACGCGGGTGAGGAAGTAGTAACCATACCTACCGGCAGCTATGAAATAGAGGATATCGAAAGCTATGTACAGGGTGTACTACTGAATAAGGGTATCACCATCAACATTAAACCGAATGATAATACACTGCGTAGCAAAATTAAATGCAGTCACCCTGTAAATTTTCTGCCAGCCGATTCTATAGGCAGTTTATTAGGTTTCACTTAACGTACTCTACAAGCCGATAAAGTTCACGAGTCTGACCTTTCCGTGACTATTCTTAAAGTAAACGCACTGCGAGTCGAGTGTAACATTACAACGGGTGCCTACGTCAATGAGCGCAAAGTACACACTATTCATGAGTTCTTTCCCGTCGTTCCACCTGGATATAAGATCATTGAAGTACCGTCTCACGTCATTTACCTGCCAGTCACCGTGAGGACCATAGATCATATCCAACTCCGTATAGTCGATCAAGACGGGGATTTGGTCAATTTCCGTGGAGAGGTTATAACTGTGAGGTTGCATATCAAGGCTCAATAATGGGAATAGTTTACAACAGGAGTAGTTATATCAGTAAGGTGAGATGCCCCAAACACGTCAGTCGTCAATCGGTTCTCAACGAGCTGACACCTCAGAACGTGCTGCTTCTGAAAAGCTTGGGTCTCAAGGTTGCGCCTTTTGGAAGAGGAATTGCCGCAAAATAAAACTACGATTCGCTTGCATCTGTGTCATCCGCTGTATACCATGGAGGAAGAAATCTTAGACATTCAAACACCCGTCGTCTTTGACGAGTCTATCGCACACTACGAGGTTCACGCACACAAACCCTACGCCTCATCGAGTTTCAATAAAAGTGACGAGATTCGTATCGCTGTTCAACACCAAGACCTGTGCGTATTGCCGTGCAAGAGTTCGTTGCATGTGTACGGGAGGATAGTCAAGGCTGATAGAACTCCGTCGACTACCACAACACTGGTCAACAACGGGGTTTGTCATCTGTTTGAAGAAATGCGGTACGAGATAAATGCTGTTGAGATCGATAGGAGCAAGAACGTCGGTCTCACCAGTCTCATGAAGGGTTATCCTTCTCTACGACCTGGACAGAATTGGATGATGGAGAATGCTGGTTGGCTTAATGTGAATGCAAGTCATACCGATGGTAACTTTGACGTGTGCATACCGTTGAAGGTGATGCTAGGTTTCGCCGAAGACTATCGCAAGATAATCGTCAACGCCAAGCACGAATTGATCCTGACCCGTTCGAAGACCGATGCGAACGCGGTTTTGCAAACTCAAGACGAGGAATTCAAAATCCTGATCGATAAAGTCGAATGGTTGTTACCATATGTCAGACTCTCGGATGAGCGAAAAATACAGCTGTTGAATTTCATCGAGAGGGATGCACCGATCTCGATGAGTTTCCGCAATTGGGAATTGTACGAGTACCCTGTACTGCCTACCACCTCAAAACACGTTTGGACTGTGAAGACGTCGACTCAGCTCGAGAAACCTCGCTACGTCATATCAGGTTTCCAGACAAGTCGGAAGAACAAGCCGAATAGAAACGCTAGCTATTTCGATCACTGCAATATCACCGATGCTAAACTCTTCTTGAATTCTCAATGCTATCCCTACGGGAACCTGAATCTAGATATGAGTCATAATCAGTATGCTCTGTTGTACGAGATGTTCGCAAATTTCCAAACCTCCTATTACGGCAAGGAACCTGAACCGTTGCTGAAGAAGAGTGAATTTCTACAGTACGCTCCCCTGTTCGTGATTGACTGTTCAAAACAAAACGAGTCGCTCAAGTTTGGACCAGTAGATGTTCGTCTCGAATTTGAAGCCAAAGATAACTTCCCTGCCGATACATCTGCATACTGTTTAATCTTACATGATCGTATAGTTGAATACAACCCCATAAGTGGTGGGGTGAAGAAATTAGTATAAAACCCCGTTCCACCGAGCCGTAAAGATCAGTTGAGTTCGAGATGGAGTTCGTCATCGATATGCAGGGTTTTACAAGACCCTTTGACAATTTTACATTAAAAGAGTTTGCCATAATTGCTATTGACTAAGAAGCACCACCTTCTACCCTACTATTTGAACCGCCGTACGAATAGAAGTGTTTACCAGCCCGGTACCACAGTGAAAATTTATGGCTCGAGCGCAATCTCCATGGTTTATCTTGGTGCTCCGGGGATGTATGCTATAAAGACATCAATCTTATTCTACCAAATTTTGTACAGAAAGCTCGAAACATCTATGTAAAAGGATTAGAGAAGAAGCATTGGCTGCGGAAAATCATAAAAGATTGTCAGATCATTGATATGTTGGATCTTGGTTGTCCCTTGTTACAGACATTGAAGAAGGTGTCCAACACTACCAATTGCACGCACCACAGTATACCAAATTCGAATTGTTCAGCGCAAAACGTCACGTTATTACGTGATTGGTTATTGAAGTATCGCGCTGCGAACGCAACCATACCTGGAGAGAAACGTCCACATCCGAATAAAGATATGGTTTGGTGTCATACGTGTCAAAAGCATCATCGATGAGAAAATAATCTTTTACTGTAATAATTATTAGAACTTTGTATCAATGTATCTTGAAAAACATGTACCCTCGCTTTATGAATATTAAACGTTGTATGAATGTGTCTTTACAAATAAAGCTTTTTAAATGAATATACATATATATATAGGTCTTCTTATTCATTACCACATAGATATACTATTAGCAGTAAAAGAAACACAGTGGTTAAGCTGTATTATCAACAATCTCCAATTATAGTCTTGCATCTCTTTTCAATGTTTGCATTCCATCCGAGGTTTAACTCAATACTCCGCTTGAGAACTTAGGATACTACGCATTAGATGACGTTCAAGGTCAGGAAGCTACCAGAAACGTCTTCGAGACTCCACATATGACCTCATCAAAAAAGGGTGAGCCAATTTCTAGAACATTCCAAAAGATTTTTGCGCGTGTCACGACTTGAAGATTATTCTGAGAACTAATTTTCTGAGAAGGCTTATCATATTTTTGCAAGGTAACTCAATCCCTCAAAAACTTCCAACAGGATACCGACAAATTCCGAGAACCGTTTGTTTCCACGAATCATTAGCTAGGACTTGCATCTGCAGGTTTTTTGCGCAGGGGTATCAAATCTCACAGGGTGCCGAAAAATTCCAGGAACTTGGCCTTGAGGAAGCTTCTGGAAGCAAGGGTTAGAATCAGGGCGCGTGACGTCATATCATAGGTACGTGCCGTCAAATCAAGGGTATGTGCCGTCAAATTAAGGGTAGGTGCCGTCAAATTAAGGGTGTGTGACGTCATATTGAGGGAGTGTGCCGCCATTTTTAGGGTACGTGCCGCCATTTTTAAGGGTGTGTGACGTCATATTAAGGGTGCGTGACGTCATTTTGACAGGTCTGAACAAGCCAGCAGGCATCAGCGAGCATGCGAGCACGTCATCCTATCAACCCTCTCCACCACCCTCACACGGACACGGCGGAGGCATGCATGTGTGTGTGCGTGTACGTGTGCACTAATACGCGGTGAGCCAGAACCGGCCTAGCCTATCTACTGATTCGATCTAATGGCGGCCGTCCGCCGGTGACACGCGACTTGCCGTTGACTGTATTCGCCCTCGAATTCAGCTAGCACTGATTTGTATGTCAAAATAAAAGCATGGGCGTAAGAAATTCGGCCACACGACTGCCGATAAACTGATCTTAAACGGGGATTTTTCCCGTAACAAAGCTAAGCCGTTCGGTTCCGTGGATCCGGTGTTTGGGCACCCTTGCGTTGCCCAAACACTGTTCACTGATACGCCAGTGCCGCAGCGCGTCGGTTATACCGGCTGCGAGAGGTTTGCCAGTCAGCAAAAAAAAATAAACAAAAAGATCAGTCAAATGGCTAATCTTCGCTTGTCACGGCCACCAGACGGATTCGGTTTGAGTATCGAGTCACACTCATTCGCGCACACATTCATTCTTTGATCACAGTCATTCATTGAATATACCAGCCAGGGGCTAGCGAGAGCCTCTTATAACGCCAGATGCAGTCTGCAACGTTACACTCACTAGGAGTGTCCCAGGGTTCCGGTTCACGGATTTTGTTCAAATTCGGAGAGGTGCTTCTTTGGCCGAAAATACTAGCTCTCTGATCTTCAATTCCATCTCATAGGCCTTTCTTCTCCTAGAAAATATTATTATCGTGCAATTTATTGATCCTCTGCCATGGCTCTAGATTGATGCAGCGAACTTGAATATATCACTGAAACTTTTTCATTCAAGCATGAAAATGAATATTTCACGCGTTAATTTACCATCTTTTTTTTTTATACAATTTTTTTACCTTTTTTTTTTAATAAAAAATTTTAATTATTACAAGAAAAAAAATGACCTCCAAGATTTCTGCATCTGCAGAAATGAACTTTGGCTACCCGTAGCTCCGAAACGATCGGTCCTAGAGGAAACTTTGGTGCACGTTTTTTGTCGCCGCAGCCATTACCTAGATACGCATTTTTAAATTTTTTTTTTATCGATGCATCTAGACTGGTTTTTCAATGAAATGCGGCTTTGGCCATACGTAGCTCCGAAATGGTCCGTCCAAGACGAAACTTTGTTTGACATTTTTTGTTGCTCTATCGATTATCTAGATACGCATTTTTTTGTTTATTTTTTATCGATGCATCTGCACCTGTTCTTTACTCTTGAAATGGTCGGACCTAGAATCGAATTCGTTCCACATCTTTTGATAATATCAATTATCTAGATACGTATTGACGGAAAACATCCACTGTGACGAAAGGATAGCCGGTAGTTGACTCCAATCTCTTTTAGAAAGAAAATGTCAAATTTGAATTTTTAAAACACGTATCCCTATAGGAAATTTGTTTGTGCACCTTTTTTCCGTTTGAACAAAGTTTTAGCTTTCGTCGTTTCCAAAATAATGTGAAAAAATACGATTTTTTGCAAACGAAAAATATTTCTTTCTTTCTACTTCAACCCGTTCTAATTCCTCAGATATCCCGAATTTACCTCAAATTTGGACCAATCGCGTGTCAAACTATTCTGAAGCTGGTAAAGTAACTGAATTTTTTTGTTTCGTAATCAACAAAATTTTTCAATTTTTTCTGGGTAATTACACACATCGCGTTTAACAGGTCCAGATGCATCGATAAAAAATAAACAAAAAAATGCGTATCTAGATAATCGATAGAGCAACAAGAAATGTCAAACAAAGTTTCGTCTTGGACGGACCATTTCGGAGCTACGGATGGCCAAAGCCGCATTTCATCGAAAAACAAGTCTAGATGTATCGAATCAAAAAAAATTGAAAAATGCGTATCTAGATAATGGCTGCGGCGACAAAAAACGTGCACCAAAGTTTCCTCTAGGACCGATCGTTTCGGAGCTACAGGTAGCCAAAGTTCATTTCTGCAGATGCAGAAATCTTGGAGGTCATGAAAAAAAAAAACAAAAAAAAGATATGGTAAATTAACGCGTTAAATATTCATTTTCATGCTCAGATGAAAAAGTTTCAGTTATATATTCAAGTTCGCTGCATCAACCTAAGCCATGGCGAAGGACCAATAAATTGCACGATAATAATATTTTCTGGGAAAAGAAAAGCCTATGAGATGGAATTGAAGATCAGAGGGCTGGTATTTTGGACCAAAGAAACACCTCTCCAAATTTGAACAAAATCCGTGCACCGGAACCCTGGGACACTCCTAGTCAGTATACATTCAGTGAATAATTCATAAACTGAATTTTACAACCCAACGGCACCAGATTTTTGCTATTCTAGAATTATCCAACTCTAACTCCAAATTCTAAAACTTATCGTCAAACCAATACACTTTGGTTTCACAGGTATTCTGTTAAGGGGGTACATACACCTTGAAATTTGAAAAAATTCGTTTTTTTTATCTCATTTTCGAATGCCTGTAACCTAATCTACCTGCAAAAAAATTGGTATGAGAAAATCTCAAGAATTGAGAAAGTTACAGACAATTTTCACAATTCTCGAAAATTTAGTTTTGAAATTTCTAAATTTTTGAAAATTCTCATCTGTGCGGCAATGTTGGTATAAAAAAAGATCACCACGGTATTTTGAAAATTATTTTGAATTGTGGTTGCTTTATCAAAAAACTCGTACAAAAATAATTCATTTTATTGACTCTCATTATTCACGGCTAACTTGTGAACTATGGAACTTTTTCGGTGACTCTATTTCATGTTCCCATCTGACACTCTATGATTACTCTATGGCGCAATTGGCAAAATAGACTCGCTGTCATTGGAATCTTTTTAAGGTTGGATGTTCACTATTTCGTCGATTTTCGTGCTTATTACGAATTTAAACCACCAGTAATTCTTATTACTATAAAAATCCTTCGGTTTGACAGTTACTGTTTTGAAATATTGACGGGTAACATTAGTGTTCTTTATTGATTTGGTGTGAGACATCGATAAAATACATAACCTAATCAAGACACTGGCGAAGGCACATCGTCAACGTACGCTGCAGGAGAATTTTAAATCGATGCCAGAAGTGCACGCTGGATCTTTGAAAAATTAAGTATTCTTCCGATATAATTTTTCTAATATTTCGATGCCAGAATAAAAGATCAAGACTCTAAAAGTATGATGAAAGATAAAAATATTTTCTGTCCATAGGAAAGAAATTTTTTGGAATATTCTGAATTTTCAAAATTCTGGAAATCCTAACACTTTATGATTTTTTATTCTTTGATAAAATTTCATCAGATTTTTGCAAGTGATATATTCTTGTTCGACAGCTTCGTTGCGCACCACTGCTGGATAAAATGAGCCAAAACTCGCAACGGACCTCCACGTTGAATATCTGTATAGACTCTACTAGCAACACATAAGTACAAGTGCAGATATGGACCCAGCGTATCAAACCCTAATAAAAATCTTAAAACTCGATTTCCCCCCTAACTACATTTTCTGGTCGTTGTCGTAGGGTACAGGCTGCATCGTTCATCAAAACTTCTCCAGATTTGGAGGGAATTTTCTACATTGATGTAATTTCGGACTGAACCAACAATATTCATATAAAGGAACCGACTTCTATCATTGCCACCCTCTTTCCATCGAAAATTATAGAAAAAAAGCTCAAAATGAAGAGGATTTATACTTGAAATTTGAAATCATCAAATATTGTTAGTTCAGTCCGAAATTACATCAATGTAAAAAATTTCCTCCAAATTTGAAGAAGTTTCGATGAACGATGCGACCTGTACCCTACGACAACCGCTTTTCCATCATAGCAATCAATTTATGTAAGGCAAACTCCAAATATTATTTCATAATGCTGAATTATAGTGTAAAATAGTAGCAATCTGATGTAAAA
Organism: Macrophya alboannulata; assembly: GCA_949628255.1. NCBI lineage: Eukaryota > Metazoa > Arthropoda > Insecta > Hymenoptera > Tenthredinidae > Macrophya > Macrophya alboannulata. Next base: position 9,597,567 of record OX451211.1, read on the forward strand.
AAACTGAGTCAATAAAATAGTTCATTTCAGTGTACCACTGATTTGAAAAAAATTATTTTCAAGGTGTATGTACCCCCTTAATCCAGTGCGGAAGTGGAAAGAATCCAGTGCGAAGTTTCCCGCGGAATCACGCCACAATCATATTATACACACCATTTTCGTTGGGCGGTCTGCCTATCCAGTACGGATTAGCGACAGTTTTCCGTGGAAATACGGGAAAACGTATAATGAAACTAGACGCGTGCGCTTTTATCACAATATGCGTACGTATTATCCAACCAATCGGCACATAAGGCACCTCTGACCGCTAGTGCAGAAGCTAATGTCTGTCCTCACGCAAAATTCCTAACACCCAATCGCGGAAAAACAGACAAGATGGTCGCTAGTCAGGAAAGCGCGCTGAGTGCGATTTTTCCGGAATTCACTGTGCTCTCCCAGAACTCACTGGTTTTCTCCTAGACTTCACTGGATTTTTCCAGTGATAACCATGACAAGCAAAATCCTGATACAGCAGCAAGATATTTATATATGGTAAGGTTTGCCAGGGATCTGAAGAGGGTGGGGCTTAAATCAGCTGCGACTTCTCCTGATCATACTTGCTATTGTCAGAACCATAGTCTCCTTACAGAAACAAGTGAGAGGATGGTCGTCTTCAGATGGTGAACAATACATCTAGAAATTAAAGTTCATAGTACTATTTTATTGTTTCGTCAAGTCTAAATACATCTTCGTCTATTGTAGATTAAGGACTGTAATGTTTTAGGATAATAATTATAATTATATTCTTTCACTCGTTTATTGAGTATCGTTAGTTACAAGTAGGCTTATGTTCACAGTTCGCAGGTCACACGTACAATGAAGGAAACTTAAGTTCTTCTCTTAATTCTAAAAACAGTGTCTCTCAACTTATAATACATTACACTCCTCCCTTTTTAGATTACACATAAAAATTACCATTGTTTCTTTTACATAATTATGTTACAAATTTAATCTTTTCACTGGCTTACTTATACGTTTCTCTCTCTGATTAACATTCGAACTACTATCAATTTTGTGTTTAACTGTCTTATCCTTATCTTTCTTCTCACCTATGATTCCTTCTATCGCTTTGCCTTCACTTTCAACATTTATTTTATTCTTTAACTTTTCCTCTTCAATTAAACTAGTCTCTGACATTTCTACTATATCAGTCCCCTCTATCACTGACTCTTCATTAATTCCCTTCTGTTGTAAGATCCCTTCCCCTATATTCTGAATTCCTTTCCCTATTTCAACGTCAACACTTTGATTTTCCATTTCATTCTTTTTCTTAGCATTATTTAAATCTAACTCTTCTACTTCTCGATTGTAAGACCTTCCAGTCTTTAACAATTGATCTGTATGCCGCTTCCATACTAATCCTTCTCCGCCTTCTGGATTCAGAATATAAGTTCTATTTCCTAATTTCTCTCTAATTGAAGCCCTCCGCCACGTCGGTTTGGCTGGATTTTCATAGTCCCTTGCATACACAAGTTCGTCAACTTCAAAATTTACCTCACGATTTCCTCTGAAATACTCAATTTGTTTCTTCCTAGCTTTCTCGCTTATCGTCTTATTTAAAAAATCTAATCTAGTTTTAACATTTCTCCCTAACATCAATTTTGCAGGTGATTCACCAGTTGTTGAATGTGGAACATTCCTGTATGTTAACAAATACCTATTGATTATTGTTGTAAGCTTGACTGATTCATTACGCGAATCCCTTAACGCCTTTATTATACCTCTTTTAAATGAACCTACAGCATTTTCCGCCAAGCCATTAGTCGCCGGATGATATAGGGGTGAAGTTCGATGCACAATGTTATTAGTTTCACAAAATTTTTCAAATTCTTCCGACACAAATTGCCGACCGTTATCTGATATAATTAACCGGGGTAAGCCAAATCTCGCAAAACATTCTCTAAGTTTTTCAATTGTATTGGTTGAATCTGTTTTACTCATTTCAAAGATTTCTGGCCACTTGGAAAAAGCATCAATAACCAACAAATATACTTTTCCTTGAAACGGCCCAAGAAAATCAATGTGAATTCTATCATAGGGAAAATCTGCTTCGCGAAATTTAATTAATGACGCCTTTTCTGGTAGCTTAGCTGTCGATCTACAAGCATTACAATTCCTCACATAATCCTCTATATCACAGTCTAACTTAGGCCACCAGAAATATTGTCTAGCCAATGCCTTCATTTTTACAATGCCTATGTGTGCACTATGAATTTCCTCTAGCAACAGGGATCGTAACTTTTCAGGCACGATAACTCTATATCCCCACATTACAACACCATTTTCTAAACTAATCTCATTGGCCCGATTTGCAGAAGGTTTAAATTCATTGTCTATTAGATCTGGCCAACCATCTCTAGTATACAAATATACTTTACTTAAAATTCTGTCATTCCATAACTCTTTTCTAATCACATCCGCTGAAACAGGTACGCGTTCTTCCACTAGAAAATGAAAATAATCTTTATACTCCACTTCCTCACTTTCAACTCGTAATGGAAGTCACCATAATCCATCTGTCCCCCCGTTTAAATTCCCTTTAACATATTGGAATTTGTACTTGAATCCACTTAAAAATAAAGCCCAATCGCCCCGCAGCCATTTGTGGAATTCCTTTGTTTTCCCCAAATAAAGCTTGCAAGGGTTTATGATCGGAGCATAATATAAATTCATTTCCCAAAAGATATTGATAAAATTTATTTACTGCCCAATATATTGCTAACGCTTCTTTATGTATAACTGAATAATTTTTCTCAGCATCTCGTAAAACTCGGGAAGCATAGGAAATAGGTTTTTCTGAACCGTCGGGTAAAATATGTAGAAGAACTGCACCTATTCCAACCTTAGACGCGTCACATACTAATTTAATTTGCAAGTTTGGATTGAAATGCGTCAAAAAACGCTCAGCTGACATTTCTTTTTTAATTTGTTCAAAAGCTTTTTCACAATTCTTTGACTAACTAAAATTCTTCTCTTTTAACAATCCATACAATGGAGATAGAATTTCTGAAATCTTTGGCACAGATTTTGCATAATAATTAACCATGCCAAAAAATGCTTGAACCTCTTGCACGTTTGATGGCTTAGGTACCTTAACAATAGCTGCTACTTTATCAGAATCTTTTCGCAATCCATTTTTGTCTATAATATGTCCCAAATATTTAATCTCTGATTGGAAAAATGAGCACTTCCTTAAATTTAATTTAAAACCTGACTCACTCAAACGTTTAAATACTTCTCTCAAATTACCTAAATGCTCTTTTGCATTCTTCCCTGTAACTACAATATCATCTAAAAAATGTATAACTCCTTTAGCTCCTTGTAAAACTTTTTCCAAAATTTTCTGAAAAATTGAACAAGCTGGTTTAATACCAAAAGGTAAACGATTAACAGTATAAATTCCTTTATGAGTGCTCCACGCTAATATTTTCTTAGATTCCTCAGTTAATTCTAATTGATTATAAGCTGATGTTAGATCTAATTTGGTGAATTTTTCACCTTCACTAAGAGCTGCAAACAATTCTTCAATTCGCGGAAGAGGATGTTTAACATCTCCCACATAACGATTGATTGTAATTTTGTAATCAACACATACTCTGATACTACCATCGTCTTTTAATATAGGCACCAAGGGTGTACCCCAAGCATTGTTCGTTTGTAAAGTAATTACTCCATCAGCCTCCAATTTATCTAACTGATCATCTAATTTTTTCTTTAGAGCCAATGGTACTAATCTAGGTTTGACAAAAATTGGAACAATATTTTCCTGTAACTTAATTTCAACTTTTTCACCTGTATATTTACCCAACTTATCATCAAACAGTTCTGCATATTTTTTCAAAAGATGTTCAATTTCCAAATTTTCTTCGACTAAGTTAATTGAAGTAATATAAGATCCTAATAGATTCATTAAATCTCGACCCATTAATGGTGTACAACCGTCCTTTACTACAACCAATTTAGCCTGTACTTTTATTTTTTAACATTAACCAAAATATGACCCAAAGGCAACATAACATTACCATCATGTTCTCAATTTAACAGAAGTTTTTTCTAACTTACAATGTGACAAATATTTCTTAAAAAGTCTTTCCGGAATTACTGATTTACTAGCTCCGGAATCGATTTCCATTACTAACGGTTTCCCCTCAACGTATAGTTCAACTAACTTCGGTTTGTCTTCAGTATCCTTATAATTAAGATTAAACATATCGCAAATTTCATTTACATAACAATTTTCAGCTTCCAAATAATTATGATTTGTTGTAACTTTTTTTCCTGAACGACAAACTTTAGCTAAATGACCTACCTTGTTACAGCTTTTACATGTATGGGTGAATATTTGATAAAGTGGTTTTGTCACGGCACCTCAATTATTAGGTCAAATGTTCGGTATAATTAAGTTTTCGAACTATTAAATTGCAGATAAATAATCTTGTGATTCAGAACGGTATGTTTAAAAATTATATAATTATTCATTTTCACTAAAAAATCAGCTCAAGTATAGAAAATGTCACTCCCCTGGCCTGTCTCCAGCCACGCTTTTGCACCTAAAGTACGAGCTAATAAAAAAAATATGATAATTTTCCAAGAACATTTTACGGTAATATATTTTAGGATAGTTGCTTAATACTTGTAGATATGCGAAAATTACAAAAGTTTATCTAATTTCGAGTTATTAAGACTTCCGTGTGTGTCCTCGTGTTTTGAGGTAATTCCCCTGTCGGTACGTATCAGTCAGTTTTTATGCACAAAATGAATGTCACTATGACCATATTGTATATGGTTCTACATAATGCGATCTGAGGGTGAGAATACACATAAGCGGTTGCAAGTGATTTTTTACCGTTAGTCGCGATTCAGTCTTCAAGTGGTGTTTGTGCGCTTATGTGGTTATGGGTTAGAATAACGAAAACATAAGACACTGTGTTAAAGTTCTGAATAATATTTAATAACAAATTAGGTAACGAATGTAAATGATAAAAATGGAGATAACAAAGGAAATTGTGATAACTTTAAGTTGAGTAACGTAGGTACAAATATAATAGTCTTGTAACGAATTCTTTGATTGAGTCCGGAGAGCTCTTAGCCGAATCACCCTGCTGGTGTCGAAACTCAAAAGTGTCTGAAGACATCGTCTTCACCCAGAAAATATTCACGCTTGCATATTATTGTTTAGAGGTCCTCTTTCGCAGTGGTGGGGGTTAAAAACCCTTAAGAAGTGAAAGTTGGTAAAAAGTGAAAGTTGGAAATTCTTACGATTTGAAGTTGGCCATGTGTGCTTTATGACCTGCGTTTGGCTACAACCCGGTCGAGTACAAGTCACGGTGAATTAGTAAAAATTCAGAATCTGTCGTTTTTCCCGGATGCGAGACACATAAATTTGTCTACCCTTGTCCGTTGCAATAATGGTCATACATGGACGAATCAAGTTCTGCATTGGATATAGCGTCACTGGGAGAAAGTATCTAATTCCAAGAAGGGTCTCGTCGGTTCAAACAATAGCCTAGCAATTTCGTTGTTACATTAAAATATTGAATATTGACGTACTTTTACTTCTAGAATGTTCATACGGTCCAACATGCCGCCTACCTTGAAAGGGTACCTTTCAATTGATATAAAATGAGTAGTGTTCATGATAAAATTACTGAGAGTCCTTAACTTTATGCTTAACCTACAAGTTGTCTATTCAAATTAGCACACACACACAAATATTATAAATTGTAATTAAGTACTAATCACCACTGTTATGATGTAGTATACTGTTCATTAATTCTAGTTTATATCATAACAATGTTTGAGTGCATGCATCCATCTATAAGCTATCACTGAGAACACCAAATTAACTCTCACAATGGGTTTTAATGTCCTTAGCCTACGTAATTGTCCTAAATAAATGTCTACTGAGTCCTTTCATCTATTCAAAGATTGTCATGTTCACTTCCACCGTTATTTTGTTCAAAAGGTAAAACACAAATTTTTGATACCGGGCGTTTGACGATACCTCGTGCAAGTCTCACTGATACGACTCGCGTCACGTTATCCTTTCCTGGATGGACCTCGATTACACGACCTAATGCCCAGCGCATCGGTGGTAGGTTGTCATCTCGTATAATGACCATCATTCCTGGTTTAATTTTATCAGGTGTCGATTGGGCCCATTTGTGACGTTGTTGCAGTTGATGCAAATATTCACGTTGCCATCTCTGCCAAAAATGCTGTAGCATCTGTTGAAGATGCTGGTAACGATCAAGCCGATTAGTATTGACATCTCTTACATCTGCTTGTGGAAGTGCTAGTAATGAGTCTCCAATCAGGAAGTGTCCAGGAGTCAAAGGTGTGGGATCGGAGGGATCAGTTGATAGTGGGGATAAAGGTCGTGAATTAAGACATGCTTCGACTTGAGTTAATACCGTGTACAGTTCTTCGTATGTCAATCGCGTTTCTCCTATTACCCGTTTCAAATGATATTTCGTCGATTTAACCGCGCTCTCCCAAAGCCCACCGAAGTGTGGTGCATGAGGCGGGATTAAGTGCCATCCAATTTGTTCTGCTGCCACAAATTCTGTAACTTCCGTTTGAAGTGTCTTGTCCGCCAATAATTGTTGCAATTCATTCAGTTCGTTTTTTGCTCCTACAAAGTTAGTCCCGTTATTCGAATATATCTCCTTGCATCTGCCGCGACGAGAGATAAACCTTCTTAAACAATTTAAAAATGCATCGGTTGATAAGTCGTGCGCGAGTTCGATATGCACGGCCTTAGATGAAAAACACACGAAAATACAAATGTAAGTTTTAGTCGCTACGCGAGAACGTGTTTTCTCTTTCAGCAGGAAAGGTCCTGCGTAGTCTACTCCGCAGTGATGAAATGCTCGCGTTGGAGTTACCCTGGCTGTTGGTAAGTTTCCCATCATATACGTCGATCCGACGGGACGTACGCGAAAACAAGTCACGCATTCTCGTAGAATCCGTTTTACCGAATTTTTTGCCGAAAGTGGCCAATAGCGCATTCGTAGTGATGATATCACCGACTGACATCCTGCGTGCATCAATCGTGCGTGTTCGTTTTTGATTAATAATTGCGTGAACCGATGCTTCGGGTCCAGAATGATCGGGTGCCTTTGTTCGTAGGGGATAGGTGCATTTACTAATCTGCCGCCCACCCTGAGAAGTCCTGATTTGTCTAGAAATGGATTCAACTGTTTCAATTTGCTATTTTTCGAGATTTGCCTGCCTGTTCGCAATTCTAAAATCTCTTGTTCTAAAGTCTCAGCCTGAGCTAGTGTGATCAGACGTATCGTCGCGTGCTGAATTTCGCATGGTTGCGAACAGTCCCCTTTCTTTGCTGACGCGGTTCCCTTGCAATTCGCAATAAATCTTAAACAATATGCTGTCGTGCGTACTAAGCGCGTAAACGAAGAACATCTTTCGAACAATTCGAATTTTTCATTTCGTTGCGCAATCAAAGTTTGTACCCGTGTTTTTTCTTCTGGAATCTCCTCATTGTAGAGTTCATGCGAGTGTGGCCAAGTGTTTCTATCTTGAGTCAACCAAGATGGACCATTCCACCATAATTGTGCGTTCCGTAAGTCTGTCGCGTCAGTACCCCGAGAAATTAGATCCGCGGGATTCATCGATGATTCGATATGTTGCCAATTTTCGTTCGTGACTTCTTGAATTTCCGCAGTTCTGTTAGCAACGAACGTTTTCCATTGGTGAGAGGGTGCCTTGATCCACGCTAGAGTTATCGTTGAATCCGTCCAAAAATGCCATTGATTCATATTCACATTACATGACATGGTTACCTTATGCGCAAGTTGAGCCAGTAGTAATGCTCCTGAAAGTTCGAGTCGCGGAACTGACATCGCCTTTAACGGTGCAACTCTCGATTTTGCACATAGTAATCGTGCCGTGTGTTCTCCGTTGTTGTTCGTCGTTCGAATATACATATATACAAGCCCCGTACGCGATTTCTGAGGCACCGCAAAATCCGTGAAATTCTAATTCAGTTGGGTTTTCACCTACCGCATGTCGTTGAATAATCACGTGATCGATTGTATTAAGCTGGCGATAAAACTCTTGCCATTGAGTATGTAAGTCTTAGGGCAGAGATTCGTCCCAATCAAGTTGGAGTTGCCACAATTTCTGGAGAATGACCTTTGCTCTGATTGTTGCTGGACCCACAAGTCCGAGTGGGTCAAAGATCTGAGAAATAATTGCTAAGATTGTGCGCTTGGTAACTCTTCGATTATTGTTAGGTTTCACACGGTATTTTAAGTTATCTGTCGCAGGGTCCCATAATAATCCCAAAGTTTTCGGATCCTTGTCGTCTTGAATTGTCATCGGCTGTGTACTTGTGTCGTCAGTGTTCGCAAATACTCGTGAGTCATTTGAAGCCCATTTTCTTAGTTCGAACTTAACTTCTCCGAGAGACTCGATCAATTGATTTTTTAAAGTTCCAGCTGCTTCTAGAGTGTCCGTACCCGTTAACAAGTCATCTACGTAAAAATCTTTTCTTATCACGTTACTCGCTAGTGGATATCGATTTTCGCATTCTATGCCAATTTGCCGAAGGCATCGCGTGGCGAGAAATGGTGCCGATGCAGTTCCGTAGGTTACCGTGTTTAATTTAAAATGTCTGACCGGGAGTGAGCTGTCAGTCCGCCATAAAATGCGTTGAAAGTCTCGCTGATCGTCTTGTATCTTAATTTGCCGATACATCTTTGCAATATCTGCCGATAAGACATATCGATGCTGTCGGAATCTGAGGACAATTGAAAAGAGATCGTCTTGCACAGTTGGGCCAATGTATTGTACGTTGTTTAATGATAAGCCCGATGTCGTTTTTGCCGACCCATCGAACACTACTCGCAGTTTTGTAGTTGTGCTCTCTGCCTTTGTCACAGCATGATGCGGTAAATAATATATAGAACCGTCGTTTCGTCTGTCTCCTTCTAAAATCTCAGTCATGTGTCCAAGATCCTCGTATTCAGTCATGAATTTTATGTACTGTTCCTTAAGTTCTGGTTGTTTAGCTAATTTTCTCTCTGTCGAGAGAAGTCTCTGGTAAGACATTTCTTGGGAATGTCCGACTTCCTTGATCTCTTCTTTAAATGGGATGCTAACTATGAGTCGCCCGTCGGCGTCATGCTTAGTGGTTTGTCTAAAATGTTGTTCGCAAAAATCCCTTTCGTTGTACTGATTCGATTCCGCAAAACAATTCTCAATTCTCCAAAATTTTTCTAATGTATCGTTTAAAGGATCGCCCCTTACCAAATTACACACGACCCCTTGTTTCTTGTAGTTACAAGCCGACGTTGTACCCGGAATTATCCATCCTAAGTGTGTCTTTTGTAATAACGGTTGTCCCTGTCCGAGTTTGACTTGTCCCACGCAGAATAAGTCGTAAAATAATCCTGCGCCTATGAGTAAATCTATCGGTCGGGAGCGGTCAAATGCTGGGTCTGCTAGTTCTATGCCCTTTGGTATCGCAAAGTTGAGTGATTGCCCTGGAATGTTTGGCATGTCATCTGTAATTTTGTCTAAAATCAGACACGTGGTTGTCGCGTTAAATTCGTTAATTCGCGACTGTAGCTTTACTGTAGTTTGGTGTGCCACTGAATGATTCCCTTGTTCGATTCCCGAGATTGTAATGCCTGACTTAGTTTTCCTTAATCCTAGCCGTCGGCACACTTCCTGAGTCATGAAGTGCGGTTGCGAACCTGAGTCTAATAATGCCCTACATTCTTGTCGATTTCCCCTTTGATCGAGCAGGTAAACAGTTGCAGTCGCTAAAAGTACGTGAGCCGCCTTGCTCGGTGTCGCCCGCGCGGTCATCGAGGCCTGCTTACTACCTGAAGGTGCAGACTCGGGTTGTTGTGGCGGTGAAGGGTTACCTACCTGAGCCTGTGCTTGGCTCGTTGCATTGTTTGACTCTACGTGAATCATTGTATTATGTTTCCTCGAGCATTTCCTACACGGACTACCGTAACAGTCTTTATTTCGATGTCCGCTCGAAAAACAATTAAAACAAACATTTAGTTCACGCACCCTCTGTAGTCGTTCCGGTACCGGTAATTTTTTAAAGTCTTCGCAAGAGTACCGTGCGTGGGATTCCTTGCACCCAGGACATGTTTTCTTGGTTGCAGCGTGCGATTTAACGAAATTACCCTTCTTCGTATGATTTGGTTTCGCCTCTGATTTATTCGCGGTTGTAGCTACCTTATCGAAACTTAATTTATGGAGATATTTACAGTGCTTCTCCAGAAAATCTTTAAGATCCCTTAGTGTCGGTTTCCCTGTAATATTTTGTAAGGCCTTTCCCCATTCCCGCTTAGTACCGCTATCAAGCTTTGTAGTTAACAAATAGATGATCATTGTATCCCAAGTCTCCGTTTTTTCGTCCAATGCCTTCGGAGCAAGTAGATGATTATTCGTATCATCGATCAACTGCCGTAGTGTAGCGTAAGATTCCTTCCCGACGGAAGGTAGTTCGAATAGTGCTCGAGTATGATGATGAACTAAAGATTTTGAGTCCTCATATCTAGCCTTCAGACTGTCCCATGCTAATGTGTAATTAGCGTCTGAGATCCCTAACGATTGAATAACGCGTGCTGCATCACCTACAAGTGCCGAGTTCAGGTAATGGAACTTTTGTATGTTTGATAGCGAGGAATGTTCGTGAATGAGAGATTTGAAAGTATCGCGGAATTTGAGCCAGTTTCCGTATGCTCCATCAAATGTTGGAAGTGTAATTTTTGGCAAGTTTACACCTGCTACACGGCTTGATTCTCCTTGATCTTGATTCGGTGAATTTGAAGCGCGAGATAAACTACGTATGTTTCCTGATCCTCCTTCGCATGCAGCAATTAAGTTTCTTGCTTTCGATAATGTTTCGAAATATGATGTTTCAAACTGCTCTCGATCAGTCTCCTGAGTAACTTCTTGAATATCATCTCCATTAATTAATATCTCGATCTGCGATTGTATGTGATTGTAACTATCGTACAATGGTTCGAATTTCTCTAACCGACCCTTGAACGTCCCAACGTCTGAATCGCCGTTAAATGCATCTACATGCTTTTTGAATCGCGTGACTCCAGCCTTAATTACTGACCGACTGGACTTAAGTGTGTCCAAACTCATTGTTCGAGGTTTGTGTAAGTCGAAGCTTGGGAAAAGGAGGATGGAAAATAGGAAGTGCGATTAGAGACTTACCCACGTATCTGGTGCGCTGAGAGCGTGTTGAATGTTCCCTGATCTCGCTTGAGATTACACTCTTTTCACAAGTTCACAAGGTTCACAAAGTCAAAATTGTTCAAAGTTCTAATAATATTATCATAATTCTACAAAGTCCAGAATAGCGATATGGTTGCACAATTTCACACAGTTCAAAATTGCTACAAGTTCGCAAGTTGCACACAGTTAGCAGTTGCACCAAGTCCACAAAATTGTGTGAATCAAAGATTCACACACCTCACGATGTAAGTTGTGAAATGGTTAGCTTCAAATCAAAGTCACGTAACTTCGAAGCTAATTGTAAAGTTCAAAGTTCAGTTTCACGTTTCACAATTGTGATAAACAATTGTATGCAATCACGATAGTTCACTGTTTTGTACCTCTTAGTCACTCGTTGTCACAAATTGCTTTCTAGATCCGGCTTGAAGGACCAATGTTTGTGCGCTCATGTGGTTATGGGTTAGAATAACGAAAACATAAGACACTGTGTTAAAGTTCTGAATAATATTTAATAACAAATTAGGTAACGAATGTAAATGATAAAAATGGAGATAACAAAGGAAATTGTGATAACTTTAAGTTGAGTAACGTAGGTACAAATATAATAGTCTTTTAACGAATTCTTTGATTGAGTCCGGAGAGCTCTTAGCCGAATCACCCTGCTGGTGTCGAAACTCAAAAGTGTCTGAAGACATCGTCTTCACCCAGAAAATATTCACGCTTGCATATTATTGTTTAGAGGTCCTCTTTCGCAGTGGTGGGGGTTAAAAACCCTTAAGAAGTGAAAGTTGGTAAAAAGTGAAAGTTGGAAACTCTTACGATTTGAAGTTGGCCATGTGTGCTTTATGACCTGCGTTTGGCTACAACCCGGTCGAGTACAAGTCACGGTGAATTAGTAAAAATTCAGAATCTGTCGTTTTTCCCGGATGCGAGACACATAAATTTGTCTACCCTTGTCCGTTGCAATAATGGTCATACATGGACGAATCAAGTTCTGCATTGGATATAGCGTCACTGGGAGAAAGTATCTAATTCCAAGAAGGGTCTCGTCGGTTCAAACAATAGCCTAGCAATTTCGTTGTTACATTAAAATATTGAATATTGACGTACTTTTACTTCTAGAATGTTCATACGGTCCAACAAGTGGGATACTGTGTCCGTGCCAGTGAGTATTGTCATTCCACTGTTCCATGTTATTTTCATTTAGCTAAAGTGTATTCAAATATTTTATGTGTTATTAGATGTAAAATGAAAGACAAAAAAACATTTTATAAGCGAAAAATTTATTTCTGAGTTTTTTAACAATAATTTAAGCATTTAAGATTGAATCCGTAATTCCCCTGGCGACATTCCCCTGCTCAATTAGGGGCCAGGAGAATTACAAGTACACCAGGGGAATTACAAAAAACCTGTTTTGTCTTTCATTCAAGCTAGAACGTGACAATGATACGATTTATAACATTCGCCTGTATCTGTAATATCTGTTCGTTTTCATTTTTGTAGTAACACCTCAAATTCTGGATGGATGTTTAGTTTATTTCAATATGGGGAAAGTGAAGATGACAAGAGAGGAAATTTCAGAAAAAAAAGGGTAGAATTCGATACCAACGTATAAAAAACAACCCTGAGCGATGTGCACTACAAAAAGAGAAAGAACGTCAAAAGTACATCGTGAAAAAAGAAAAAGGAATGGTTAAGGCTGCCAAAGATATGACTCCTAGGGAAAACCGAGCCGCGAGAAAACGGTGGAAGAAAAATGTTGCAGCATTTCGGGCTAGGCGGGCCGCTTATAAAGATCTGACCAATGCATAGATCTGACCAAGCTCCGAAATAAATTGATAAAACAAAAAAATGACGAAATAATAAGACTGAAACAAAAGGTAAATAAGTATAAAAAAAGATTACACCGTGTAAAAGAAAAGCTACCTATCTCTCCACGGCGTAAAATGCAGAGATTACTGAGCGATTCTAGTCTTCATTCGAGAAAAAAAGTCGCAAATCAGTTACTATTCGGAGAAGTGCTGAAGGAACAGCTGAAGGAGAATTACTCGCGTCTTCGTACCAGTAAAGAAAAAAATCATTTTGTCCGCTCTGTAAGTGGAAAACTAGTCAAAAAATACCGAGTTTGTGAATCCTTTGGAAACATCTCACCTCAGAGGATAAAAAGAGCATCTAGAATGCAGTCATTCGATCATAGTAGAAAAATAAGAACAGACAAGATTCCGGAATACGTCGTCAAGAGTGTTGTTCACTTCTTCGAAGAAGATAGCAATTCACGCTTGTGTGCTGGCAAAAAGGATTATGTAACAAAAAACAAAGTTCGAAAACAAAAACGAGTACTCCTGGATACGTTAAAACATTTACACAGGAAGTATTTGTCAACAAATTGCAATATTACATTAAGTTACGCAGTATTTTGCCGATTCTGTCCTTTTTGGGTAGTACAACCAAAGACCGCCGATCGTGACACGTGCCTATGTATCACTCACGCTAATTTTAACTTTATTTTACAAACTCTGCATAATGCCAATATTATATCAACAACGAATTACCAAAAATTACTATAGCAAATTCGTTGTGATCGTTATAATGTGCAATGTCTTTCGCGAAAATGTTGCTAGTGCAATAATAAACAAATACAACACAAACAAGCAGATAATTCAAAATTGTTGAATTTAAAACAATGGGTAGTTGTCGCAGAAATTATACTTGATGGAAAAACTAAAAATACTCGGAAAGTGAGAAAATACAAAATAGATAATGTGAAGTTGAGTCCCAGAGATATAATCTCGCAGCTACAAAATAGTCTGGATAAATTCTTAGATCACCAGAGGAATATTGTGCATCAATATCAAAATCTAAAATTGTTAAAGGAACGCATAACTAAGGAAGACTGCATTATTCACATGGATTTCAGTGAAAACTATAACACAAGATATAGTAAAGAAGTACAAGCATTTCATTTTAGTGGGTCAAGGACCCAGATAAGTCTGCATACAGTCGTAGTTCACACGCGCAAAAATGATCAAGATTCAGTTGCCACGACATGTATTTGTTCCCTGTCAAATAATTTGACACATGGCCCTGCTGCCATTTGGGCGCAGTAGATAGGCTAGGCGGGTTCTGGCTCACCGCGTATTAGTGCTCACGTACACGCACACACACATGCATGCCTCCGCCGTGTCCGTGTGAGGGTGGTGGAGGGGGTTGATAGGATGACGTCATGCTCGCTGATGCCTGCTGGCTTGTTCAGACCTGTCAAAATGACGTCACGCACCCTTAATATTACGTCACACACCCTTAGAAATGGCGGCACGTACCCTAAAAATGGCGGCACACTCCCTCAATATGACGTCACACACCCTTAATTTGACGGCACCTACCCTTAATTTGACGGCACATACCCTTGATTTGACGGCACGTACCTATGATATGACGTCACGCGCCCTGATTCTAACCCTTGCTTCCAGAAGCTTCCTCGAGGCCAAGTTTCTGGAATTTTTCGGCACCCTGTGAGATTTGATACCCCTGCGCAAAAAACCTGCAGATGCAAGTCCTAGCTAATGATTCGTGGAAACAAACGGTTCCTGGAATTTTTCGGCACCCTGTTGGAAGTTTTTGGGGGATCGAGTTACTTTGCGTGTTAAAATGCAAAATTATGATAAGATTCTCAGAAAATTAGTTCTCGGAAAGACTGTGGAAGGTTCTAGATGTTTAGGAATTAGTGGAGGGGTTGTTAGCTATAAAAGGGTAAAAATTTGCTATGGGACATCTCATTCTACAATCATTTCTCGAATGGTTCAAACCACTCTCAAACGTCGTGAATTACAAGTGCGACTTGAGCTGCTCATAAAGAACATCAACGAGGTGAAAAGCTTGATCCATACAAGATCAGAAATCAACCGTCTTACGAAGAAACTAGAAGCAATCAAGATTTGACTAAAAAAACATGGATCTCTCTGCAATTAACAAATTGGGCCGTTTGGAGGAATTCCTCCCAACGAAGAAGCTGAGTGAGCTGCAGGTGTTCGAGAACTATCCCATTACCGATCTTCGGACAGTTCAAACCAAATTTGGGATCAGGATAGTGGCGGATGTAGACAACAGATTTTGCATCTTCTTACCGGCTCGAATGACAAAGATTCTAAAGGATGACGACGACTCGCTGCACAAGATGAGAGATGCTGCTGATGAGAACCGCTTACATATGAAGTACCTTGGCGGCCAATATAATCAAGTCGAATTCAACTACATATAAACACACACACACACACGTCGTGATATCTGATATATGATGTACCTATATGATACACCTATACCTTTATAAACCTATATATGATATACCTATATGATACACCTATATCAATGTGATATACCTATATGTATTTGAGTATGATTTGATAAAACAAATTATTAATAAACTACGTGTTCATTATTCAAATCGAACACTACCTCAGTAGATGTAAATAATCACATATACTTACCTGAAGACTAATATACTTATTCAGATTTTTTAAATTATGCTATAAATACGACAAGGAATAGGATTTTGGTTGGAGTAGGGTACATAACATGCATTGCAATAACAGATTGAAAGTATAATTATCAGTACATAACTTTTATTTTATAAACAGCTGTATGCAGGTTCTTTCATCTCTTTTATCTCTTATCCATTACTTATATTCTGAATGAATTCTCCTTTTTCTTGGATATAATAATTAATAATGTTTATTTAAAACTTTTTCATCAATATCTGAAAAGTTTAAATTCTTCGGAACCACCAGCTCCCATCCGCCCGCCGGAGTAACTCCGCCATCGTACCTCTATACTCCATCATACATAGTGTATTCGGTGGTTGATTTTGGCTGATGTTAAGCATTACTCTGATTGAAGTCATCAACTCTTCCAGCTCTTCGTTCGACAACCCGGTTGTTCATTCCGTAGGAGTCTGCACCGTGAACTCCGACATTTCTGAAAGAAATGCAAAGACAGACTTGAATCAATTTGCCTAACCTGCATCAAACTTTCGAGAAAAATTAAAAAAAATTCATGAATCGAACAGAAAAAAGACACAAATAAATCGAGTATTACAACTATCACAACTTGAAACAAAATTATTAACTTTTCGTTATTAATCACAATATGTTACACCCACCTTTGTTATTTCCACGCACTTTTTCACTTAAAACTGTTACCAAAGGTTGCTGCTGTTGACCGTTTAATTTTCAGAGCAAGACTGACGTGCTGGTACATGGATTAGGCTCTTCATATATACCCTTCATGTTTAGGGTTAAAATCGTAAATAAGATAGCATGAGCCACGTGCAATTCCGCGAACGATTTCGGTCCTACTCACAAGAATTGTAGATGTAACTAAATACCGTAGCGCAAAACTCTCGAACGTTCTCACATACTGATCGATGTAACTAATACGATAGCAAATAGGCACTGGAAACTTCTATGGTAGTTGAATCATGAACCAAGTTTCTCTTCACGAATATTCTAGAATATCTTTTAAGAAAATTTTCGAATAAATGTAGGTATAATGACAAACTTGTTAACTTGCGAAAAAGAGTTATTCGGAGGAAACAAATTCTACCGTTGCTTCTGTTATCACTTTACTTGCTGTAAGTCTTGGTTTTAAAAAATCAGGTAAAAAGGTTTCTCACGCTAACAAAGCGTAGGTTTTACATTACAAGATTCTTGGAATTCATCAGTGAAGTTGGCCTATAAAATGACCACCCCGCAGTGTTAACTCATCATTCAAGTTTAAACTCTCTCAGCATACAATTGTTATTAGTGAACACCAAGAAATGGATGCAGCTAAATGTCTTAAACTTATTAGCATTATGCAAAATGCTTATGAAATTTTGAAAAAGAAATCAACAACTACCGGAGTACAAAAATGGATAAGATTCGGAACTCAGAATATCAGGCTTTTGAAAAAAATTTTACGAAAATCGGCTTCAACAGTCGGCGAAAAAACAAGAATTTTGACGACAATCGGAATCCTCAAGTCATTGAAAGCACGTTTTGAGCAGTGTCGAAAAAGAGGGGAAGGTGTAAGGAGATTGCGGAGAAGTGACAGGGTAAAGTGGGAAGATCTGGAGTCAGCTTTCGATGGAAGAATAAGAACGGGAGTCATAACGAATCTGCAACACAAAGATCTGAAACATTTTCTGGATGACTCAAAAAAACTAATTATCTCCAGATTGAAGAATACTCTCCGCAAACAAAGCAACTTGAAAGTCAATGTAGTTTTGTCCTGTAAATTCAATACTCTGAAAAGCGGTGAAATTATCGAAGAGATGAAGTTCTTAAATACCAAAAACGAAGCTATTCTACCAGCGACGAACATGGATGAATGGTTCGACGAAAATGTCAGGGAGAAATTATTAGTCAAGATAGAAGACTTCCAGGAAAAAGATTCGGGATGGTCTTTGTCTGAGATTATAAATCTGACTGTGAATATCCACAAATATGTACCACTGCGAGGAGGCATATCTACTTACACACCGTTACCCAAGTATATACAAGATAAGAAGGCGGTGGTGAATATTATGAACGACGATCGGTACTGTTTTCTCTGGTCAGTCACAGCAGCCCTTTTCCCGGCAGGTAGCCATGTCAGTAGAACGACTTCTCACCCACATTTTAGCTCAGTGCTGAGGTATGAAGGTTTGAATTTTCCCATGAGTCTTGATAAAATTTCGAAATTTGAAAAATTGAACGGTTTGTCGATTAACGTTTACGGTATAGACGACCACGAAATAGTACCCGTTTATTTAAGTCGAGAAAAATCAGACAAGTCTACCATACATCTCCTTATGTTAGAATCTAATGTCGGGTCAAACGGATCTGATGACGCTAACAATACAATATATCATTTTTGTTACGTGTCAAGCCACGTTTTAATCATTTTTTATACGTAGGTATACGAAAATGTATAGATCTTAATAACCGAAACCTAGGATTAACATTAGCCATAAGTTGCACATAAAATAGAAAATTTACGAGCAAATTTCAAGTGGATACCCACTGCGGGTGGCCGCTCGGATTTGCTCTTAGTTTAGAAAATATCCAGACGGACTCTTCAAGTCCTATGGAGAATGAACAAATGTGCAGGACTCGTGGGAAGAAGGCCTACGTGATTGTCGCAGGGGAAGTTCTAAGTCACCCCCACAAGGAGGATGGCTTAACTATCATCTGCCAATCAAAAGGCGTAGTGCACCCCCACGGAGTCTCTGAAAAATGCAATTGTTTTCAAAAAATATACAATAAAGACAATTACAAAAGAATCGTCAAGGCGATCACATCAAACTCCGCAAGATATACGAATCGTCAAGGCGATCATATCTTGTGTACATTCTAAGTCATCAAGGTGACTAATAATAACTCAAAATTCCGTCACGGCGGTAAAAAATATATAACAAAAACACAAAGGGTCGTTAAAGCGACATAATATTCTAATACGATCAATAAATTCAACCAACATTTTTTAAGAACATTGTAAAACCATCTCATATACATACGTGCTATTCTTAATCTGAAATTGTAACAATATATTCAACCCTTTTTTACAACCAAAAACTCTATTCTTTTATTGAACTACCTGTCCAACGACGGTGTTTGCGGACAGGACGGGGAACCCTTAACATACGAGAAAACGAACTATAGGTCAACCCGTAAATATAACATTTTGGTCCTTCGAGCCGGATATAAGTAAAGCGCGACTTGTGAGAATTATACAGTCCACTATCGATCGAAAACAAGACTATTTCAAAAATAAATTATAGTGAAGTGAATAAGTTCATAGCAGATAACTTGCCTACAAGTGCCGCGAGTGATTCTGTGACGTGAGTGCTTAACAAAAAACATATAAAAAAAAGGGATTACAACAGTCTTCAGCGATTCCACGGGCTAACAGAACGACCCCGCGATCGAGCGACTATATCCACAACCTCCGGAAACCTGCATCAGGCCATACATCCTGACTTCAAGGCCATCGGAAACGCTTCAACAAGGTAAGCTAGTTAATTGATTTGCCAATCTTTCCCTTTCCTACATTTCATCCGATCAAAAATTCATCATGTCTGAGAACGGTGTTGCAGTAAGTCTTGATAGTCTGAAGAATCGACGAAAATATCTGAAGGGCTCAATAACGCACTTCAAGACATTAATCGCAAAATACGCGGAAGATCCAGACTATGACAGAATTAAAGACCAAATAGAGCTAGCGACCACGACACTTAAGGAATTCGAACAGGTAGAAAGAGAGATAGAAGACGAAGATTTAGAAACAGATTATCTGCAATATAGATTAGAGGTTCAAGACACCTACTACGACACTCTGTCGCATGCCAAAAAACTATTGAGAGCTGCAGCAAGAGAAGCTGGATTAAATAATACAGAAATTAATCGTGAATCACCATCAGCTCAACTGGCGTTTCTTCCACGGAAGAAGTTGCTGGAACTTACTCCTCCTAAATTTGACGGTCAGCTGGAAAATTGGGCGACCTTCAAGGCAAAATTTAGTACCCTAATACATAATAATGAGAACCTTCAAGATTCTGAGAAGCTAGACTATCTTCAGGCTGCACTTTCTGGGAAGGCAGCACGAGCCATTGAAGGTCTCGCTATAACCGATAATAATTATACGGATGCCTGGGAAATCTTGACCAAAAAATACGATAATACGCGAAAGGCTATTCTACGTCACTGGGATTTGCTGAATAATATTACGCCATTACAACGAGATACGCCAGAGGCATTAGAAGAACTTATAGACGTTATCAAACAGCAGGTTAGAGCCATGAAAAATTTAGGTCAACCTGTAAGTCATTGGGATGCTCCACTGGTATATGTTATTTTATCAAAAATCGGGAAGGCTACAGCATATCATTGGGAAGTAACATTAGAGGATAATAAAATGCCTACGTACAATTCGCTTATAGAATTTTTAGCAAAACGCGCGGATTGCATCGGGTCAACAAGGGGACAGGGGGCCTCTAGCAATGGGAATAAAACTAGGCCATTCAATAAGGGTAAGAGTCCAGGTAGAAAGGACAACAACACTCAACAGGCCCATGTTACAACCGCACCGACCTTTTCATGTCCAGTCTGCAAGGAGCCGCATAGTATTTACACATGTTCGAAATTTAAAGAACTGGCGGTCGAAGAAAGATTAAGGACAGCACAGCGGGCAGCATTATGCCTCAACTGCTTGCGCAGCAATCATAAAACAAAAGATTGCAAAAACGAAAGGAAATGTGGTATTTGCCAGAAGCAGCATAACACTTTAATACATTTAAGTCAACCAGCCGATCCTCCAGGTCCATCGACTGCATGACAAAAGGAAACAAAAATATCTTCTAGCAACATGACCGGGCAAGCCTTCGTAATCAACACAGCAATAAGCCAATTAATGGTCACCGCGGTAGTCCATACTGTCGATCGTAGAGACAGACTTATTCCATGTCGCGTCCTGCTCGATACATGCTCTACGGTTAATTTCATCACGGAAGAATTCGCCACAGGTCTACAACTGAAGAAAAATAAATGTACAATACCGATAGGTGCTCTGAATGAACTTTCTACTACAACAAAACATTCAGTCACTGTAACTATAAAATCACGAGTTAACGGATACTCTCGGACACTTCAATTTTTAACTGTACCAGTCATATCAGGACTAGTGCCCGGGGTTCAAATCGATCGTAGCTCAATTCCAATTCCGAATAATCTTCCATTAGCAGATCCAGAATTTCAGAAACCGGCACATGTTCAAATGCTTATAAGCTCAGGGACAGCATTATCACTTCTTTGCATTGGTCAGATCAATTTGTCGCCAAACCAAGGTCCAGATCTATATTTACAAAAAACACAACTAGGCTGGGTTATCGGGGGCAGCGTCGCGTCTTCGACCATCGACAAGAGAAACACCTGTTTTGTAACGGATCTAACGAAGTTTTGGGAAATCGAAGATTTAATAACGGATAACCAACAATCGCTGGATGAAGTTAGCTGCGAAGAGCACTTCATCGCTCACACCAAGAGAAACAAGGAGGGACGATACGTCGTCGCCCTCCCATTCAACAAAAAAAAGGATCAGCTGGGTGCATCGCGTAAGGCCGCTCTTCAAAGACTTGACTCTTTAGAACGGAAATTTAGGTCAAACCCTGACTTCAAGAGGCAGTACCACGCGGTCATTCAAGAATACAAAGATCTCGGCCATATGCGGGAGGTAAATCACGATCTATACGAGGGTTTCTACCTACCCCATCACGCTGTCATCAAAGAAACAAGCCTGACAACCAAGGTCAGAGTCGTCTTCGATGGTTCGGCATCATCATCATCGGGTGTTTCTCCAAATCAAGCGCTCATGGTTGGACCGACTATACAGGACGATGTATTTAGATTATTATTGAGATTCAGAATACACATTTATGTAATCACTGGCGATATAGAAAAAATGTATCGACAAGTACTGGTGCGCGAAGAAGACCGGAAATATCAACGCATATTATGGTATGACCAAGGAACTATCCCTACGACATATGAGTTGAATACAGTAACCTTTGGTATAACACCTGCTCCATATCTCGCCATCAGATGTCTGCACCAATTAGCCGAGGATGAGGGACACAAATATCCGACGGCAGCAAGAATCCTAAGGGAAGATTTTTACGTAGATGACATGCTCACAGGAGCCGCTACGATACAAGAAGCGAAACAAATTCGTGATGAGATGATCAGTCTGCTAAAGTTAGGAGGTTTCAACTTACGACAGTGCGCCTCTAATTCATCCGAAATACTGGACGGACTACCTGACACCAACATAAACCTTCAACTATTAGGTAATAATGACCATGCGTTAAAAACATTAGGTGTTCACTGGAATTCGTCCGAAGATGCTATTATATACACAGTACAACCTATTATTGAAGCAAGTAAGGTAACCAAAAGAATCATATTTTCAGAGGTTGTGAAAATCTTCGATCCTCTAGGCCTACTACAACCAGTGATTGTCACAGCCAAATTAATTATTCAAAAACTGTGGGCTGCTAATCTCACATGGGATGAGTCTGTACCGCAACTTATCTACACAGAATGGTCAAGGTTTGCCTCTCAACTGCCATTGCTCAATAATATTAAATTCTCACGCAAAACCATACATCAAGAAGCGCGGGTCATTGAACTGCACGGCTTCTGTGATGCAAGCTTACAGGCCTACGGAGCCTGCCTATATATACGAACAGCTGACGAACAGGGACGTTTTCACACATACTTGTTGTGTTCGAAATCGCGGGTCGCTCCCATCAAGAAACGAGGTTCACCAATAATAACAATTGAACGTTTGGAACTTTGCGGAGCAGTGTTATTAGCAAACTTATATAAGACTGTCACAGCGGCAATCAACATTAAATTTATCAAAACTATATTCTGGTCAGATTCGAGAATTGTTCTACACTGGCTAAACAATACATCTCCTGAGTCATTAAAGGTTTTTGCAGCAAACCGAGTACTTGATATTTAATCCAAGACGTGCATCAACGATTGGAAATATGTACCTACCTACTTACGACAACCCTGCTGACCTGTTGACCCGGAGCGAGCAGCCGGCAAAATTCATAAAAAATAACATCTGGCAAAACGGTCCGAAATGGCTACAAACAGAAGAAGGAGGATAGCCTGACTGCCCACTTCTCATAAACATAATAGATCCTGAAGCGAAAAGGGCTACCTGCCTAGCTACAACTACACGGGATTATAGCATATTGGAAAAATACTCATCAATCAACAAATTAAGACGTATTATAGCATATTGTTTACGCTTTCGGAAAGGAATTCACAACAGGAATTCCCCAAGCGTGTCGGAAATACGTCAAGCTAATTTGACAATTATAAAATTAACGCAAGAATCAACGTTTGCTGTAGAATTACGATCTCTAAGAAAGGGAGAAAATTTAGATCCGAAGAGTCGATTATTAACGTTGACTCCATTTACAGACGAAAACGGAATTCTACGAGTAGGCGGTAGAATACAAAACGCGAATGTCAGCTATGATCAGCGTCATCCAATGCTACTACCAAAGAATCACCATATCACCGAATTGTTAATCAACGACGAACACATCATGCATCAACACGCAGGTATTCAAGCCACGTTATGCAATCTTCGTCGCAAGTACTGGCTTCTTGACGGCCGAAATATGGTCAGAAAGATCCTCCGTCAATGCACCAGATGTTTTCGACTCAATCCTCCGACACCAAACTACCTGATGGGAAATTTACCAAAGGTGAGAGTTACGCCAGCAAGAGCGTTTGAACACGTGGGAGTCGATTATTGCGGACCTTTCTTCATCAAGGAACGAAAATTTAGAAATAAAACTCGAGTCAAGGTTTATGTAGCAGTTTTCATATGCTTAGCAATAAAGGCTGTCCATCTCGAAGTAGTTGGCGACATGACCACCGAGGCTTTCTTAGCAGCTTTATGGCGATTCGTCGCTAGAAGAGGACGTTGTCAATCAATTTATTCGGATAACGGGTCTAACTTCATCGGAGCTAATAAAGAACTACAAGAACTTTACGAATTGCAAAAATCCGAAAAATGGAACAAACAAATTCACGATCGCTTGGCAGAAAAAGGAATCCGCTGGCACTTCATTCCACCCCAATCTCCTCACTTCGGCGGGATATGGGAGGCAGCGGTAAAATCTTTCAAGCATCATTTAAAAAGGGTTATAGGAAATGAAATGTTTACACTGGAGCAGTTCAACACTTTAGTCGTCGAAATTGAAGCAACACTGAACTCCAGACCACTTACTCCTCTTTCATCCGACCCTAATGACTTATCCATCCTCACTCCTGGTCATTTCCTGATTGGTGAATCTTTAACTAGTTTTCCAGAGCAGGACCTGACGGACATTCCGTCCAATCGACTGTTGGCTTGGAAACATCTCCAGAAGATGAAACAACACTTTTGGGCCAGGTGGTATAAGGAGTATATCAACGGATTAAATATTAGAAGAAAATGGTACAGCGGAGACCATTCTATCAAAGAAGGAACTTCTATTATCCTTAATGACTACTATTGTAGTCATTAAGGATGATAATCTACCCCCTCTACGATGGCTCCTGGGTCGAGTTCTCGAAACTCATCCAGGCACTGACGGTGTTACACGAACAGTCACAGTGAAAACCGCGAATAGTGTCTTTAAACGAAATGTAAAAAAGTTAGCTCCCCTACCTAGACAATCAAGTGCGATTGAAAGACAATCAACAGACAATATGAGAGACAATATAGATTCTAAGTCAGTAAATTAATTCTCGAAGACTCTATAACTAGAAATAACAAACTGAAAGACAATTGTGTGTGTAACCTTAAGCTAGTATAATAAGAACAAAGACATTTTAGAAAACTAGAATTAGGTGGTTGGCCGTAACCTACCCAACGAGGGGCAGCATGTTACGTGTCAAGCCACGTTTTAATCATTTTTTATACGTAGGTATACGAAAATGTATAGATCTTAATAACCGAAACCTAGGATTAACATTAGCCATAAGTTGCACATAAAATAGAAAATTTACGAGCAAATTTCAAGTGGATACCCACTGCGGGTGGCCGCTCGGATTTGCTCTTAGTTTAGAAAATATCCAGACGGACTCTTCAAGTCCTATGGAGAATGAACAAATGTGCAGGACTCGTGGGAAGAAGGCCTACGTGATTGTCGCAGGGGAAGTTCTAAGTCACCCCCACAAGGAGGATGGCTTAACTATCATCTGCCAATCAAAAGGCGTAGTGCACCCCCACGGAGTCTCTGAAAAATGCAATAGTTTTCAAAAAATATACAATAAAGACAATTACAAAAGAATCGTCAAGGCGATCACATCAAACTCCGCAAGATATACGAATCGTCAAGGCGATCATATCTTGTGTACATTCTAAGTCATCAAGGTGACTAATAATAACTCAAAATTCCGTCACGGCGGTAAGAAATATATAACAAAAACACAAAGGGTCGTTAAAGCGACATAATATTCTAATACGATCAATAAATTCAACCAACATTTTTTAAGAACATTGTAAAACCATCTCATATACATACGTGCTATTCTTAATCCGAAATTGTAACAATATATTCAACCCTTTTTTACAACCAAAAACTCTATTCTTTTATTGAACTACCTGTCCAACGACGGTGTTTGCGGACAGGACGGGGAACCCTTAACATACGAGAAAACGAACTATAGGTCAACCCGTAAATATAACCATTTTACATGGATCAAAAATTTATCTCGACTAGCTCACCACGCGCGCTACGCGCGCGTCTGCAACTGATTTTTTAAATCTGCGTATTTTGTGATAACCACCTTATAAAAATCAGTCAGGCTTGAGATATTTCTTTTTATAAATTTTGCAAGTCAGTATCCATCGCAGAATTAATGAAGATACATTAAATTGAAAATTTGCACCAGGCCATTAGGTATCTAACATAGGCTAACCTGTATACACGTCGTTTTCTGTTCACACGCTTCATATTGCTCAGCCAATTCTTTGCGTCACATATTGAAATAACGTATAAATTCAATTTTTGCAAAAATGCGATCCAAGATTTGACTTCTACTTTTTGCATTGATTGTTATTTTGTACACCCAATCTCCTTACTTTAAAATTTATCAAAATGGAAACTTAGATTGTATTTAACGGTATATTACTAACTTATATGCACTTAGCTAAGGAGAGTTGCGTTTGATGTGATTTTAAATCGTTAGCTAATTGATTATACATATGCTTACAAACTCATTAGCTTGCTATTTTTTTCAACAGTTGCTGTACGTTACTCTCCGCTACTGTAAAACTCTACTCCTGCGACCAGCATATGTTTGTCGTTGTTTAATTTTGATTTTCACTTATTGTAATTTACGAATATATTCTCGAAGTTAGCGCAATCACTGCGACAGCTGGTTCGTGGTGTATCCACTCCCTTTTTTCGTTGCCACCTCAACTATGCTTCTACAAGCGAATATTTACGATATTTTCATCATTTGGTAAATTGTTATTTACGGATGCTTTATTATCATATTATGTATCATATTTGTACTGCGAACTTATTATCATTCTCTCATTTTTCTGCCAATAAAATATTTATTAAATCTATGAGTTATATCGTAATAGTTATTTATTTGTATCCGTGTTTTTTTCTATTCCGTATGCAATTGTTAATTGCAATTTATAAAATTGAATGTGATAAGAATTATTGTTGTTGGTTACTGCGATATTTTATTATACACAATACTTTCAATCGAATCGGTCGCGTTTCTTCAAGTGGCATTTTCCTAAACATTTTTGTGCATCATAAATATTATCCGATGGCTTCTGGCAAAGTTGATAGAAGAGACAATTGTAAGTACTCATTATTTATTAATTTTTTAACAAATTTACCATGCCTAGATATGGTCCACTTTTTGCCCGATAAATACCAATTTTCACGTGCACCCAGATTTAAGTTCGTCGTTATGATTTCGAGCCCCTAAACTTAACTTTAAAAATAAAAATTAGTTCAAGATCAGTATATTGCGATTGCTAATTTATTTAAAAATAATTTTTTTATACCTTTAACCATACATACTCGATAATGCATAGACGATTGAATTAGTATCAGTGCCTTTTATGTTTTAAATTGATCTCCTTTTTTTTTAGCATTTTTTTAACTATCAATTTCTTTAACAGTTTCAAACTTATAATATGTTCAATTAAACGATTAGTATGTATTTGATTTACATTAAATTTTTTAGGATAGTATGTACTTTTATTTTATATCAAGGTTTTAGTCAATTTTTTAGCTCACCCTTCTTTTGCGTGTTTTTTAAATAATTTGAAATGTATGTACATCAGGGTGGTTCTATCTACGGTGTTTTTTACATTTCCTGCGGACAAAGTTGAAACAGTTTTCAAATAAATTAAAAAAAAAGTACGCGAAACTTGGAGTCTGTAGGTCAACTCAAAGTACTGTCTACAAGATAGTGAAATTTGCCATACGTCTGCCCTACAGGGATAGATTAAAAAAAAAAAAATCGCACAATTTTTCGTTGAATACGTATGACTATAGGAAAGACGTATACCAAATTTAAGATTTTTCGAAGCACTATTAAGGCATGAAAAAAAAAATAATGCAGTGAGCCCGAATTTCCATGTAAATCTCAAAGAAATTTAGAAAACACCGTAGATAAGGACCACCCTAAAGTACATAGTTGATAACAATTAGCTCTAGTTTTGCTTATACGTTGATTATTCATTACTGAGTTCTATTACTAAATTATTTCGTACAAAATATTATACGTTACTATTCATAGTTATGATTTTTTTTTTCATATATCCTTGACTTAGATAATTAATTTAAAAAGTACTCCAAGTAATTGCAAACCCAAAATTCTTATACATTTTTTAATGATCTCAAAGTACACCCATTAAAGTATGAATGAAAGCGAGGTCACCCATTTCTTTGAGTTGTTTCACGATACAAAAATCTATTCAGAATTTATTTAAATATATTATTAATTTTTTTTTTTTTTTTAATAATTTTATCAGGTGATATGAATGATCTGTCGATTAATGATGATAGCGGTTCTGATATTCTCGATGAAACCGATTGTGCGGATAAAATAGATTTTTCCTCTTCGAAGGACATAAAAGCGATCAAACATTACGACAACACTGTGTAATTATAATATTTATGTTACAAACCTTTTTATTAGATGTGTATAATATCGATTATTTTTTACAATTATTTAAGGATTTCTTCATTTTTATTTCTCTGTTAACATTACATTTCGAAATAATATTTAAAATTAATATATTGTACCTCCAGTCATGATATCACTTATTTTCATTTCTCCTAGGAAATACATAGTATTTATATTAAATTTTTATTCATGGAGTATTCCAATTCAACGTTATCATATGTGTGTATTTCACACTTTTTTGAAATGACTGTTGATTAATCTTACAAGAATATCCGACATATAGCTCTTTAATTTATTATAATCTTGATTTCTCTCTTTTTTCTAAAATTGAAGTTACACTATTAATTTTTTTAACAATATACTTTAGAGAACTCGTTGGCTACATTGATGGTATCGAGGCACCTAGACTGGTGGGTGTCAAAAATCACAAAATCTTCAAATTTTTTTTAAATAACGACGATGGGGAAAGAGTTCAAGTAACTTGTTGGAACGCAGAGTGTGACAGAGTTGAACCGGTGCTGCGACCAAATTTTGTATGTCATATAAAATATTCATTTATTTGCACTGATTTGAACACAATTAAAATTTTTTTGTTATGACGATACTATACTTCAATTTCTATACCATTACTCTAATTGGGCAATATTCCTGCTACAATTGCTATTGAATGAATATAAATTTAAATATGCATAGCATAATTAGGCATCGTTTCGGATTTCATTAATGTTTATTCTACATCATATATGAAACAATTATAAAAAAGTATTAATTTATCACACATTTATATCAAATATATTACAGATAGCACATATAGATGGTGCATACGCTAAACCAAGTCTAGTCAATAACTTCAATAGAGGTTCAGTGAATTTTGAATTGATTATACAATCAAATACCATAATAAATATTATTGGAAAACACGTTTGCCAAGAACCAGAGATACATTCGAAGATGGTAGCTTTCACAGATGTACTGAATCACAAAAATCTAATTCGTAAGTATATGTGAATTTATATGATTTTTATCATATGTTTCCACTCGCATTGCATCATTTCATCAATATCATAAGTTACTTACAAAATGTTCAATTCAAAAAAATTTAACTGAATTTTTTTAATTGTTTTCACGAAAAGTACAAATAATTATTATAATAATCTTAAATACCTATACTAAATCAAATATTTTAATAATCATATAATATGAATTTGAAAAACAAACTCATAATAATATTATATGAATATCGTTCATTGTAAATAAATATTCACAATTATGGTAATAATATCTATTCTAAGAATGAACCTAAATTTATAATGATTGTTTTTTATTTATTCTGATCATAATGTTTGATTCCTCTCAACGATTATTTTTTTCATGTGAATATACTAATTTCACAGGTACAC
The DNA here is from genome assembly GCA_949628255.1 of Macrophya alboannulata. Lineage (NCBI taxonomy): Eukaryota > Metazoa > Arthropoda > Insecta > Hymenoptera > Tenthredinidae > Macrophya > Macrophya alboannulata. Next base: position 9,626,989 of record OX451211.1, read on the forward strand.
AAGGATATATTAAATCCAATTTCTATTTATTGAAAAATCAAAATTCAAACACAGCAAATTTCTGTTGTGGATCCATAACCGATGGTGATCATAAATTGGAGGTGCGAATTTCCGAAATGGATGCTGCCAATTCCTTCCGTAAAGGAAACCACGTTGAAGTTACGGGATATGTTCAATCAAATGGTTAGCTAATTATCCTTCAACACATTTATACACATCCTTTATATTAATTTTGATTCATTTTATTTCATATATACTTCAAAGTCATTTTTACTTTTACTATACTATATTTTTGATGATTTATATTAGTCAGCAATACGTATCATTATTCATTAAATTATTGTGTATACACATTTTTTTTTTGTTTTTCTTCAATTAAACGTATTTAATTCCGTGCATCAATTCTGAATAAATTTTATAATCAAATTTTTATTTTCAAACTACTTAATACATTTTTTTAAAAAAGTTAAACAATCTATATTTTCAAAAGGTCAATTTTTGTTCGTTCATACATTTCTACTTTTATATTTTCTTTTAATTCAAAGCTGTTCGATTACACTGCATGACAAATCACTTTTTTTCTCTGTGTTATGCGCCTTTAAATACATATTTATCATCGAATTTAAAAAAAAATTTAAGGAAATGACCATAAAATTTTTGTAACAGGTATCATTCTTGTTGAATAGTTAATTACAGTCATAATCAAAAAATGCAGTAACTTTTAGAAAAAGAAAACAGTTAACAATACATAAGCTCGTGAATTTAAATTAAAAACATCTTAATTGATAATTAATTATTGTTTATATATACTAAAATCTGACGTAGTAGCGCGGTTTTGATAGTTGGATATGTTTAAACTAAGACTTATTAAACCGTAATACCAACTATAATGAATGTTACAGAAATTTTGTCATACAAAATTATTATATCTTTTTCGACCAATTGATTGTATATTTCTTAAGTCAGAATATTCATATATTATATGTTTTTTGCGTTGTTCATTAGGAAATCCGGTTTACCTTCTACTCAAGAACATGAGTAATATCAAGTTAATCGATCACCACACAATGTCGATCAACCAATTAATTCGAGCTAATAAGCCGCTTGAAAAGCTTCGGAGTCTACCTGTGGCCGATGAATCGGCTGCTAAAAGACAGAAATTAGAATAGTTTGACTTGGTAAATAGGTATCGTAACTGCTCTACTGCCAAATTTTCCAATTATACGTTTTATATATAAGCAATGTTATACTTTTTCTCCGATTAAATTCAAAGTATTCAGTATCTGACCTTATGTAAAACTGATTTCAGTAAAATTCCATGAAACTGGAGTACGTTGCATTTCAAACCATGCCGATTAAAAATCTCCATGGGCCAAACCCTCAGTAGCAAATGGTTTCCAAGATATTTGAGTATAAAGGTATTAAATCGAACCTCATATGTACTTAAATATCTTGGCTACTCTTTACTTTGTTGGATTTTGTCCATAGAGACTTTTAATCAGCATGGTTTCAAATGCAACGTACCCCACTTTTATATAATTTGCCTGTAACCACTTTCACAAAAGTTCAGATACGTGTCTTTCATTCTTAACGAATTTCCAAAATTTTCATATAGATTTCATATTTGATCGATCACATCACATTTTAGATAGACATTGCTTATATCATAAGACGTTGTATTGTCAACTTTTATTTGTGTTTCATCTTGGTTTGGTTGTTTTACACATTATGTTGCTTCTTTGTACATTGATATCCATATATCCCAATAATTTCTGTAAAAATATCCATTATTTGAATTTAATTATAAACTAACGTCAACACATTATTACTTGATTCTTGATAACTGTGCTTCAATATGTTCAATACTGATTTGTTCACTAATATTTATACATACTCATATTTACAGTAACAATATCCCATATGATCAGTCTATACCGAACTGATTTTACGCGACTGATTCTGTTCAAAGTATTGTGTATAATCAAATACCGCAGGAACCAATTACAACAATTTTGACCAGATTGAATTTAAAAATTTGAAATCGAATATTAAGGAACAAATCAGTATCAAACATAGCGAAGTCCAGTTAGCAAGGACCAAGTGATAATGTGTCGATAAATTGATCTTTATTTAATAATATACGTTTTTCAATTTTTTATGAATGAAAAACGTATATAAATAAATAAATATCAATTTGTCGACACATTATTACTTGATCCTTGATAACTGGACTTCGCTATGTTTGATACTGATTTGTTCATTAATATTTATTCATACTCATATTTACAGTAAATAATATCCTATATGATTACTCTATACCGAACTCATTTTAAGCGACCGATTCTTTTCAAAGTATTGTGTATAATCAAATACCGCAGTAACCAACTACAACAATTTTGACCAGATTGAATTTAAAAATTTTAAATAGAATATTAATGACCAAATGATTATCAAACATACCGAAGTCCAGTTATCAAGGACCAAGTAATAATGTTTCGACGAATTGATCTTTATTTATTAGTATACGTTTTTCATTTTTTCAGAATGAAAAACGTATACAAATAAATAAATATCACTTTGTCGACATATTATTACTTGATCTTTGATAACTGGACTTCGGTATGTTTGATACTGTTTGTTCATTAATATTCATTCCTACTCATATTTACAGTAAACAATATCCTATATGATTACTCTATACCGAAATGATTTTAAGCGACCGATTCTTTTCAAAGTATTGTGTATAATCAAATACCGCAGTAACCAACTACAACAATTTTGATCAGATTGAATTTAAAAATTTGAAATAGAATATTAATGAACAAATCAGTATCAAACATACCGAAGTCCAGTTATCAAGGACCAAGTAATAATGTGTCGACGAATTGATCTTTATTTATTAGTATACGTTTTTCATTTTTTTCGAAATGAAAAACGTATATAAATAAATAAATATCGATTCGTCGACACATTATTACTTGATCCTTGATAACTGGACTTCAGTATGTTTGATACTGATTTGGTCATTAATATTCATTCATACTCATAATTACAGTAACAATATCCTACATGATTAGTCTATACTGATCTGACTTTACACACCCGATTCTTTTAAAAGTATTGTACAGATTCAAATATCGCAGTAACCAACAACAACAATTTTGAAGAGATTAAATTTAAATATTTAAACTTTCAATTACATATACTCAAAAAATCAAAAAAAATATGCAGATAAATAAATATCAATTACAAAATTTGCAAATTATACATCGAAATATAAGCAATGTTCTGTATTATCTAACATCAAAGTCATAGGATTCCGTATCTGACCTTATGCAAAACTGAGCACTTCAGTATGTTCAATCACAATACCTTTTTTTATTGTGAGAACTGATTTGATCAATAATATCATACATATTCATTGGGATGGTCCTTATTTAATGTATTTTTCGTCTTTATTGCTCCCATATGCTCAAATTGTTTCAAATAAATTATTACAAATTTTAACAAAGTTGCCGGTCTCTTTCTGAATTTTAACCTATGTCCCACTGCCTTTTTACGTTCACCATTTAAATAACATTGAATTGTTTTCCATAAAAAATCAATCTTTTTATTTTGGCTGTAGTAATATGTAGTTTAATAAATTTGAAACTCAATTCAAAGAGTAGTATCTATCCCACTGCATTTTTATAGACTTGCAGCTATCATAATTTTATTGTTGCTGCTTGATGTGAAATACCTTTTTTTTATTTATTTATTTTTCTATTAAATTGTTTCTTGAAGCTCAAAATCGATTCAAATTCTGTATATACTACAATAACTACAAAGTCTGTTTATTTTCAAATTTTTTTAACTCATAGATCAATGAGGTTTAACTTCGTAACGTAATGCAACAAAATATTTTGACAAATTCCCAAAATTTCATGACTCAAGTGTTGTTATAATATTAAAATCCGCGAAATAGTATATTTTTTACTCAATTGCTTAAATTTTTAACCATATGTAGCTTGTTTTTATAACATTCAATCCCTGACGTTTAGATTTTTTTTTTTTAATTTTTGTTGCGTTAACGTTACTAATTTCAACCTTATTTTATTCATCAAAAATAAAACATTGATTTTTCAATGACAAAGATCCCATTTTATTTAGATGGTAAACGTACATAGGCAGTGTGGCAGGGGTTAAAATTTAGATAGAGACTTATAAGTTTGTAAATATTTTAAAAAAATTCTTTAAGAACCATTTGAGCATACGAGAGCTTAAAAATCAAAAAATACATTGAATAAGGACCACCTTGATACTCATATTTACAGTTATAATATACATTCTGATTACTCTATGTATACTAAACTGACAGTAGCACATAATTGTTACTGGAATACTTCTGATTCTGTATTACTTTAGTACGTTAAATAACATTACTTTTTATCGTTCAGTCAATTTTATATTAATTATAAAATTGATATTGTATTTTTATTCACAAAAAATAAAAGATAATAAATTGCATGTTTATCTCATATTTTTTCATAAATAGCTGTAATTTATTTCATGAAATATATTATCCATATACTTCGAAGTCAACGGTGGATGATATCTAATTTGACATGCAGACATGTTTGTACACTTATTTATTAATTAAAAAATTATGATGTAATTATAATATGTATTACCAATTCGCGCAAAGATCGATTCAGCCATTTAATCATCATGCAGATATTTTTAGGTTGGATCCACATTTTCATTTACTTGACGTAAACGGTAAAAGATAGTCGAAGCATGCGAGCGTTACGCTTTTGTTATTAGGTTTTTAATTATTTGAATTTATCTCACAGAGTTAACCGTTGTCAAAATCTTTTGCTAAATTTCTATTTTTAAAAGTTTTAATCACCATAATACCAAGGTTTGTTCGTCTTAGCTACACTTTATACACTTTTGCGAACAGTGTACATACACTTTTGTAAAATAAAGCCTTCGCGTTAGGGGAAGTGACGACAGATCGCGCTGTTCGCGCTAGAAAGTGTTAGTGCATTTTTCTCTACACTTTCTACACCTGGTCTGGAGCAACAAATTTATTGAATTTTAATTCTAGACAGAGACAGGAAAAAGAATCGGAAAATAAATGAAATGAAAAAGAATAACTACTACGGCCCAAAAAAATATTTTATAGAATTTGAGCTATTCCTTTTATGATATTAGCGATAAATTTTTATTTTTAAACTGCCTATAAATTCTAACTTCGCACCGAAATTAGCTTTGAACGTCTCAAGCGATCGCAGGAGCGTCAAGGAGCTTGGTTTGATCCGCTCGCCGCTCGGATTGTTCATTTTGATAGGTTAGGGTTAGCTGCTATAGACTGCAGCCATAGACATAATGCTACCCTCCATAATGCTGCCACTGGGCTGCGCCATCTTTAAATTACACTTTGAGCGTTCGCGTTAGATGGTGGGTGCGTTCGTCTTGCTTGCTTTTTCGCTGTCAAGTGTAGAAAGTGTAGCTAAAACGAACAAACCTATAGAGCGTGGACTGCGAATTCGGGCAGAAAATAATTCGTTCAATAGAAAGAAACAAACTAATGCGACCAGAAACATAATTCTTCATAAAAAGCGGGAAACGTATGCAGATATATTATAGGGGGAATTGTCTGTCGAAACGAGGCTTTTCTTCACTCTCAGATATATTAGAGTGAAAATCTATTAAAGTTCCTGATGCTTATATAATTTTTAGATTCCAGTAAAGCCTATTTGAATCTCTTAAATCGATTTTGCAACGTTTTTCTTTACATGCAATTTGCACAGTCTTTATTTTATTTTTTCGCTTTTGTTTGGCTTGTAAAAACAATTAAAAGAAATTTAGAAAAAACTCCATGTTATTTGAAAATAAAACAGTTCATGGTTACCGGGTCTTCTTATTAAGATGGAACCCTGAAATTTTGGACACTTATTTTTTTATTTATTTTTAACTAAATGAAGGGGCATCACAATTAAAATTGCCTCACACGGGTATTAAGGACCACCCTAATATACATCCATATATAAAATATTTGATATTCTTATGGCATGATTTATAGACATCTATATATTTTAACCCATCAATAATACAGTTCTTTGTAAACGTAATTCTTCACAATCCGATCATCACGTTGATTGCCAAGATAAATTCTCAATGAATCCCATGAACGAACACGCGAACAAGCATACAATTGCCCATGATTAAATACATCTTTGCGGAGGTCAAGACCAATTTTAGCAAAAGTCTGTCCTTGCGACTTATTAATAGTCATGGCAAAAGCTAATTTTATTGGAAATTGTCTTCTTTTGAACGTAAACGGATAACTGTTCTCACAATACAATGTTATACGATTCAAAAATACAATTTCTCCCACCCTGTCACCCGTCAGAATTTCGCATCTAAGCAAATTATTTCTGAGATCCAAAATCAATAATCTAGTACCATTACAAAGACCTTCGTGTATACTCAGATTTCTAATTAGCATAACGACACTATTCACCCTGAGCCTCAGTTCGTGTGGAGGAATAGAAGGTGGATTCAACGTATTCAAATATTCTGGCAGTAGAATTTCACCTATATCATCGTTGTCGTTACAATTTTCCGTACTATCTACGCTTGTATATACCTTTTCAGTTACAATTTCTAAAAGCTTGACAACTCTTTCATTTATTTCATCTACGTCAACATTTCTTGCAGATAAAATTGCACATTTTGATGCTTCTCGATATCGTTTATTTTTAATCAGGGTACCGAATGTGTCTTCTACTATATCAGCATCCATACTCGCTAGACAACAGTGTGGTATGCTTATATTGTCATTTACATCATTCAAGACTCCATCGCCGAGATCTATCAAAAATTTCATAAAATCAACTTCATGAGGTAGCGTGCGCATGTTTTGTGTTAAAGAATATTTTACAAAGTGTAGCCAAACCGGGCTAAATTTAATTGATAAATTAACTGTTTCACTCCTGGTACTATGCAATTTAATCGGCAGAAGTTGCCTAAAATCACCACCAAGAATGAAAATTTTTCCACCAAATGGCAAATTATTATTCATAATATCCCGCAAGGTTCGATCCATCACTTCCAAAGCGTATCTTGGAGCCATAGGAGCTTCGTCCAAAATGAAAATATCAGTATCTTCGAGATATTTAGCTTCGGTGGATTGCAATTTAATATTAGATGAAGAATCTGCAAATAGAGGAACTGGCAATCCGAAAGTCTTGTGAACTGTTTTGCCATTAGGAAGCAATACTGCTGCTATTCCAGTGAAGGCCATTGTGATGACTCGCTTATTGCTACCCTTGAGTAGATTCCAAAGAGTGATATAGAGGAAAGTTTTTCCAGATCCACCTGGTCCATCGATGTAATAGCATGTATTTGCATTTTCATTCTTATTATCACTTACACTCAAAATGACATCGATAATTTCTTTTTGCTTGGCATTCAATATTGTATATTGCTGCTTTCCATTTTCCATAGCTTGTTGAAGTGATATGCCGTCGTCCATTTCAACAATATCCGCCAATTGTATCATTTCAGGAAAATCAGAGAGACTTCGACCTTCTACGCAAAGCATTGCATTTATCTGAGCATACGATTCATTTTGCCCAACGATGGAACCTGAGGATTGTGCATAATCTTCAGACATTGCAACTTTGAATTCTTCCCAAAGATGTTCAGGATGAACTGGCTGACAGTGTATCAAAATGCGAACAAATAATCTGCGCAACTGTCGAGGCATCATCCAAATTTCTGCTTCATGCATTGCTCGGCTCCATTCTTCATCGTCTTCAATGAGACCTAATTTCAAGCAAGTAGTTGTAAATGTTTGTTGAATTTCTCCGTCTACAGTTCGCAGATATTCGAAACTTGTAGCCCCCCTGATTGTCAATAATAACAACCGCAAATGAAACAGTTCTATCTGTGTGGGACTGACAGCATACATGCGACCAATGCAATTGAAATGAGATTTTCGTGGTTTCCAATGAGAAACATTTTTACCATTACAGTCTTTTTGCTTTTGGAATGTATAGTGTGATGGAATATCAACGTACAAATATTGTCTGGCTTGCACGTCACGTGAATTCAAAGCAAAGTAGTCTAAAAGCATAGTTGCTTTTTCCAATGTATTCATAAGCTCATTTTCATCAGCACCAACGTTGATTGTTATGTTTTGTTCATTTGGTAAGTGCACAGGTAAGCGTGAAATAGCATGACTTTTGTCATGCAGAGTTTTACTCAGAATACGCCACACTGCTTCCACAGGTCCTACATAACGAGAATCAATATAATCACGTATTTCATCGTGATTTATAACAGTATCGTCGTGAATTTCGCCAATAGTTACCGTAGCAGCATCATGACCTTTGTAGATATATTTGTATAAGTATTTCACGGACTTAATACTCGAAACAATTTCAACATTAATATGAGAATTGAATAGACTTAACAGCATTGGGCAGTAGGGTACAACGTAACGATTGTTGACACTGTACCCGCCAGGACGCTCAAAAAATGCATCACCAGTATCTTTGCGACGATAAGATGGATATCCGTTTACGTCCATGGTTGTTTCCTCGCACAATGATCTGGGATAATGTTTAGAACACTTACCGTCTACGAAACACCAATCACCGCAAGGTCCGTGAATCATATGTCTCATAACAATGTCGTGCAAAACTCGGTTCTCAGTCGGATTGGGGATTTCTGCAGAAATATAACGGTCAACTATACTTGGAGTTGTTATTTTGTAATTTTGACGCAGTGTTACCAGCATATGTATATGAGGTAAACCTCTTTTTTGAAACTCCACAACATAAACATACGCTGCTACTTCTCCGAAACACTTTTTCTTAACAATTAGATCAATCAAAACATTTTTCTTTATGCTAAAGACCCGTGCGCAAATGTCTGGTCGATCGGCGGCTTGTTGTCCTGGAAGAAGATTCTCACGGATTTCTTTCCAACTTGGATTACATGTCATCGTTATAAAAAGATCTGGTTTACCATATTTACGAACAATAGCCATTGCATCTTGGTAATTTTGCATCATATTGCGCGGTGAACCTATAAATGACGAGGGAAGTATAATCATTTTTCCCACACGACCATTTACATCATTTGCAGTATTTTGCAAATAGTCTATAAGTCCGTTATAGGATTCTGCACGTAGTTCTTTTTGGTGCCCTTTACAGTATTCTATTCGGTCCTTCTCAATTTTTACATAATTGTCCACTGCCCATTGCTGGAACAACCGACGACCCATAATGAACGGATTGAAGTCGTCACGTATACTCAATCGGTACTTTACATAGGCTAACCTGGAGACACGTCGATTGCTGTTCAACCGCATTAAATTACGATGCCAACCCCTAGAACCACATGGGTAAAATAGAGGATAAATCCAAGGCTCGACATTTGGATCCATACTACTGACTTGTTGCAGAACTTTATCATTTCTATTTCGAATACATACGTAAGATTCAGGAATCTCTCCATCAGCAGTCGTAGAAAACACGGCAGCCACTTCATTAGTTCTTTGAAAGTTATACCGACGTCGATCCACACCTGGCTTCAAGGTAAATAGCATACTAAGCTCAGGGACAGGCTCATTATTCTCCAATGCTAATCGCCGTTGATTTGCTAATTCTTCACCCATCATTTGATATGATTGTGCAAATATATTGTACTGTCGCATTATTCTATCTAATGTTAGTACAATTTCATCGTCGAGTTCTGAATTGTGATTCAAGCGATGTTCCGTTGCTTCGCTTGGATCAACTATAAAGAGTTGACCATAACTCGGAGGTTCATTCGTAGCAGAATACAGTGATGTATTAACTTGGTAATAAATCTGACCTTGAATCTTAAAGCAGTAGGGTCCAGGTCGTCTTACACCAAAATTAAATAGATTGGCATTGAATGAAGCAAACGAAAATGAGCTATTGTAACATCTTATACGTTTATAAAAATCGTTAGATTTCGGATGATTAGCCTCAAACAGTTCACGAAGTTCGATAGGAAAATCAGGCATCGCATCAAGAAGTACACTTCCATGGCTACAACAATCATTGAACGAATTCCCTTTATGAGCCACCTTCTCTTGTGAAAAATGTCGAGCACCACAATGAATACACATTACCTCCAATCTCCCAATATAATGCTCATAGATTTCATCGCAACGTTCGATATTGAAATGTTGGATATTAGACGACTCTCCATGTATTGCTCGGAATCTGCGCTGCCGTTCACAATTATTTAGACCGACAATATCAACATCTTCATCAAGAATTGGTAAATTTGACGTATCGAATTCATTTTGTGAGTCAATTCGAATATTTTCTGCATCGTTAATTACTATACGGCTACAACCTACGTCATTGATGGAGACTTGCCTCTGACGCCGCTGACATTGATTTGCATTATTTCTCTCTCTGGTTCTCTCTCTACGTATACGTACAAACTCCTCCTCTTCTTCAACAGTCCGAATAATCTTACGACGTGGCATTATTAAAACAACTCTAAATTAACAGCACTGCGACGATAACAGATGATTAGTCATTGCATTACTGATTTACATTTGTATCGGTACTTATAGTTTCATCATTAGATACTCGTGGAAATCATCAGGGTAAATGTCTCATTAGGTATGTACATACTACTGATTTAATATTGTATCGGTACTCATAGTTTCATGTACTCGTAGAAGTTATCAGGGTAAATGTCTTATTAGGTATGTACTACTGATTTTAAATTGTATCGGTACTCATAGTTTCATCATTGGGTACTCATAGGATTTATCAAGGTACTCAAAAGGTCTCATCAATTAATTCATCATCACATATATTTTTTATTTGAATTCAAATATGACATTTTTTTTACAAACAATTTACAATAAATTCAAATACGATACCCATATGTTAACAATATTATAGAACAAATGTACAAGAAAATAAATGCATGAATGTTAAATTTGTAATTATTTTGCTATCTAGGTATACGTATTGAACTGGTGTTAAACTCTCTCGATTACGAACCTGAAATGAAGAACGGTTTAATGAATACAAAAGTTATCCTCTGTAGTTTAATCGATTTTGCATTTTTTATTTTATTTAATATGAATTCTAAAATTTGGGTTACGTACCTAATATGAAATATACAGGGTTGATTCCTATCGTCCGTACACTGCGAGTAGTAATAATTCGAATTCGAATTATACGATCGCGGGGATCATGACCATAGTCAGTTGATCACGAAGCAATGTTTGCAAATTCAACCTAAAAATAAAAGTAACTACAGAATTCAACCTAAAAATAAAACTAACTACAAAACGTCTCTTTACTCTTAAGTTTTACAATTTGGATATTTAAAGATTCAGTCACATACCTTATTATATATGATATCTGCACTCTTGCATACAACACGCTGGTTAAAAGTTTCAAAATTCCGTAGCTTTTACAATACGCTGTTGATGCTGGTGAAATGCTGCAAACTTTTTTATATTTGCCACCATATTTCAAACAAATTATGAACAAGAACCGCACGTTGCTCTATGCATGCGCATTGCACAGCGCGCATTTCGCGGTGACGGAAGTTGCGTCACATCCGTTACAATCTCTTTTTTAAGGAAGGGACTATTAAGCTCACAAATCTCAAAGCATGATCATCGTAGCTGGTTGTGTGATAGATGTTTGAGTCATTTTCAGTCTGAAAATTGTTTAGTCAAACACAAGCTTGATTGCGCGAATTTAAATAAATGCAAAGTAATATTACCGGACGAAAAGGATAAAATCTTGAAATTCAAAAACTTCAAATATAAAGAAAATGTTCCGTTTTGTATTTACGCCGATCTCGAATGTCTCTTGCAACCGGTTGACGATACATCTGAGAATAGAAGGGTATATGAAAAACATGTCCCGTACAGTATCGCTTACTATTTACATTGTACCTTCAACGATTCAGTTTCCAAATTTAGAGTCAACCGTGGAAAGGATTGTATAGAATGGTTTGTAAGCGAGTTGGAGAGTTTGGCTCATGCTTTAGAACCTTATTTCAAGTGTGTGATCCCGATGGAATCTTTGAGTCATGAACAAAAACAAGCGTTCGATTCAGCTAAGATTTGTCATATTTGTGAAAAACCGTTCGCACCTCAAGACGTGAAACATCGCGATCATTGCCACTTCACAGGCAAGTATCGTGGTGCAGCGCATGAAGGTTGCAATTTAAATTACAAGGATTCGCACATCATTCCGGTGGTCTTTCATAACTTATCGGGCTATGACTCACACTTTTTGATTAAAACATTAGCAACAGCTCTCGAAGGACCCGTCACTCTCTTACCGGTTAACAAAGACAAATATATATCTTTTACAAAAAGTGTGAAGGGAACATCTATACATTTTAGGTTCATTGATTCGTTCCGGTTCATGCCGGGCAGTCTAGAAAAATTAGCGTCTTATTTAGATGACGATCAGAAATTAATTACGCGTAAGTATTGTAGGAGCGTCGAAGAATTTCAGTTATTGACGAGGAAAGGTGTATTTCCATACGAGTATGTAAACAGTTGGGAAAGCCTTGAAGAAGTACAGTTACCACCAAAAGAAAAATTTCATTCAAAATTAAACGATTCAGATATTTCGGAGGATGACTATTTGCACGCGTGTAACGTTTGGCAGACTTTCCAAATCAAAACTTTGGGTCAATATTCAGATTTGTATTTACAAACGGATGTGCTTCTTTTAGCGGATATTTTTCAAAATTTCAGGAATGATTGTTGGTCCACTTATAATTTAGATCCGTTACATTATTATACGGCGCCGGGTTTATCGTTCGACGCGATGCTCAAGTGCACGGGTGTTGAGCTCGAGCTTCTTATCGACATTGATATGTTATTGTTTATAGAACGAGGAATTCGAGGCGGAGTTGCCCAATGCTCGAACAGATACGCTAAAGCTAATAACAGATATATGGGATCGGCATTCGATCCGCGTCAGGAAAAATCGTACCTCATGTATTTTGACGTTAATAATTTATATGGTGCAGCTATGAGTCACTTCTTACCGTACAGCTCCTTCGAATGGGTGTCAATTTTCCAAGGTTTTGATGTTTTAGCAGTTTCAGATGAATCTCCTATAGGTTACATACTTGAAGTAGATTTAGAATATCCGCGAGAACTTCAGGACTCTCACAAAGACTTACCATTGTGTCCAGAGCATTACGTACCACCTCTGTCGAGATGTAAGATATCTAAATTAACAACTACCCTTTTCTCAAAAAAGCGGTATGTCGTTCACTATAAAGTTTTGAAACAGTGTTTGAGTTTGGGTATGAAGTTAGAGAAAATCCATCGGGTATTAAAATTTAAACAAGCACCGTGGCTTCAGAAATATATAGATTTGAATACTGAATTGCGGAAAAAGTCTAGCAATGATTTGGAGAAAAATTTTTATAAACTCATGAATAACGCCGTTTTCGGAAAAACAATGGAAAACGTTAGAAAACATAGAGATGTACGGTTGATTACAAAGTGGGATGGGAGACACGGAGCAAGAGCGCTTATCGCTAAGCCAAACTTTCACAGCTGTACCGCATTCGGTGAAGATATGGCAATAATTGAATTGAGCCGGACGAAAATCAAATTCAACAAGCCTATATATGCAGGATTTTCTATTATGGATCTTGCTAAAACCTACATTTACAATTTCCATTATAATTATATCAAAAGTAGATTCGGAGACCGAGCAAAGCTCATGTATACTGACACTGATAGTCTTATATATCATTTTACCGTACCCGATATATACGAGCTAATGAAACGCGATTTGGATCGATTTGACACGTCCGACTATCCTCCGGAGAATGTTTATAAGATGCCGCTAGTCAACAAGAAAGTATTGGGATTGATGAAAGACGAGAATAACGGGAAGATAATGACCGAGTTTATAGGTTTAAGAGCTAAATTATATTCCTTCAAGGTTCTAGGTGAAAAAAGAGAACAGAAACGTGCCAAAGGAGTCAAGAGAGCTACACTAAAAACAATAACTTTCAATGACTACATCGTGTGTGCTATGCAGCATCAAAATCTGATAAAAAGTCAGCATCCAATTCAAAGCAAGAATCACCAGGTTCATACGCTAACGCAGAGGAAGATAGCGCTGAGCTGGAACGACGACAAGAGGATCATATTTCCTCATACTACCGACACGCTTCCGTGGGGTTATGACACATGTAAATAAACTGTACATAAGGTGTATGATATATTGAAGATTTATTCATTCAATAAAGGCTTACAAGTCAGACTTATCTATCCAACTGTTATGTGTATTATCGAAACCTAACCACTTCACAAACAGCTTGTTTCCACGTTTCTTGAGCACCTTATCCACCGGGTAGATGTCGGAGTTCTTGACTTTGAGAAGTTCCTGTTCGTAGAAGCCACCTGCTATAGGCTGATCCTGATAGTCTTTGAGCTTGTACGTTACCGGGTTGGTATTGGCTACTTGTACAATCGTAAATATTTCGGTCGTCCAATTCGGTGTATAGCCTTTCTCAAAAACATTCTTATATTTGCTGATACGGTGCTTGGAGTTGTTGTAATCCGAAACCAAATCAGATAAAATGTCTGTCCACTTGTAATTACCCTGCAGGCTGAACTGCATCCACATTTTGTTTTTCAGCGTACGATTAAAGCGTTCACAGATCGATGCCTTCAAGTTGCTAAAGGTTGAGTATAGCTTGATATTATACCGTCTCATGAGAGAATCGAAGTTTGAATTATAAAATTCTCCGCCTCCGTCAACGTGTAAATTCTTCGGGACACGTCCCTGTGCGAGTACAGATTCCATAGCACTTGCGGTATCTTTATCCGTCTTACTCTTCATCGGCACGGCCCAGGCATACTTTGAGAATATATCGATGACGGTGAGCATGTATTTGTAGCCTTTGTTTTCTCCTGCTTACGGTGCCATGTCAACGAGATCCGCTTGCCAGGTTTCGTCCAAACCACGAACATCTACACGACGACGTTGATAATTCTGTCTAGCTGACCGGTGCAGCTCCGTCACGAGCGCTAACTTTTTCTCGTTCATTTTCCAATGCTGTCAGTCTGGTGTCCAAGCTGAGAATGACCTTGGAGTTGCGAACCGACAACTCTTCTGCCGATTCGATATCACCACTCAGGTTTTGAAGAGCAGCTATCGTACGGGAGTACGAGACGGCTATCGCTGAGCGGATTTCTTCTCTCACAGCGTCGATTTCCTGTCGCATGAGTTTCATGGTAACAGCCTCATTTTGCTGCACGGGATCGGCTACGTTGCACAGTCTCTTGTTATCTATATCGTAATGTCCGTCAGCGGTGAATTTGAATCCAACACCGGGAGGACCCCGACCGCTGGGAGCCGTAGCCTTGTCCAACTGTCGTCCAAACACATCGACGCTCATTGTGGAAATGATGGTGGAAACGATGAGGGATTGCTTAATAAATGATGCCAGCTTCGCGCAATTCTTCGATTATCGATACGATTTCGTTGGAGTGGCTCGAGTTACCAGCTGCTTGAGAAGCCAGGAGCAAACGAAGACGTTCCACCAGCTCATTGGGGTCGTCCCAGTGAACGTAATCCGTTCCTCTACCTTCTTCGGCAATCATAAGCTCCGGTAGCACACCTTTACCCGTGCGTGGAAGGGGCACGGTAAACGCTTGCGCGATGAATTTCGTAAACTTGGGATTACTCGCATCCCGAATGGGTTGACCAGCTTTGTAGTATTTGCGATGTGCATTTGTGGCAAATACGATTTGCTTATAAGTTTGGATATCATTAGAGTCTATGTAGGTCTCATCGGGTATCTTTTTGAATAATAATTCTAACAAGCCATTGGTCTTTTTATAAGTCATGTCACCTATATGAATGACGTCATTGCCAAAACTTATCGGTGAGTCACCCATCATTAACTTCCCGTGAGCGAGTGGGCGTACACCGTACACGTTATCTAGATCGCTTCTTTTTATATTCTCATCTCGAAACAATTCAAGATAGTCGTTAGTGGCCTCGGGTTCAGGGTGCGTCGACTGCAAGGTCGTATTCATTTCATTTTCGTCACTTGTTGTTGAAAAGGAATCGTCTACTCCAGGTTCTTCCTCTTTAATCAGGTAAATCTCTTCTTTGCTTGGTTCATCCTTGATCGGCTCTTCTTTGATGGATTTAGCAGTCGTTTGAGAAATCTTCACCAGTTCTTTCAACGGAGTGACCACCGGTTTAAAAACAACGCTCATCTTCTGTTCAGCGATCTCTTTGCCCGACTTTATCATTCTGTGTTTACGTCGAATCGCCGCGCTGGCTTTGGCGATATGACGCAACACTTCTTTTTGGTCGTGAATTTTTGTGTCCTGCATGTTGACCGAGTCGTATCCAAAACGCTACTGATTCTACGCCCCCGAATTTTCTCCATTTATGCTCACGAAACAGTCAAACCCTTTCCTATATCTACCCTCATTCATCTCACTGTCCTTGTCTATTACGATGAATCAGTACTTATTGTTGTTCCAACAGGCCGAGCACAAGTCTTTGAACTGCGCGTAAGTCATGTCAGTGTTCACATGATCATCGTATACGTGTCTCAAATTCATCTCATCTTGATTAAATAGGACTAAAAGATTGGTATTGTCACGCACTAGATGTTTGGGGATGCGAGCATAGGTCTGACAAAGATAGAAGCAGTCTACATTTTTGTGTCTCCCCATACAGAAGAAAGCTCTGATGTTATCCTGCTTCTCACAAGCCACGTCATCGAAGACAATGATCGAATTAGGTAGAGCATCGTTTGGTAAAACTACCTGTTCATGCTCGTCAAACGGAAAGTACCCGACACCCTCTACACATTCGATTAACTGCTGCAGGAACTTGTACTTGGGTTGATTCAAAGACTTTGAGTAGATATAGATATTTTCAAATCGCAGTCCGTTAGGGTGTGTTATTAGAGTGAGCAGAGCATTAGTCTTGCCGCAGTTGGACGGTCCGCAAAATACTGCGCGAACGCTGTTTGGTAGCAAATCACCATGTCGTTTTCTAGTTTCGACATCCCGTTGCACGATTTTGTCGAAATTCATTACAGGTAGCTTGACAGGTTGTTTCGCGAACCTCATCTTGACTCTGACTGAAGCCAAACACTATAAATATCGCGTTTATAAAGATGATTCCTCATTCACGTACAGATCGTCGACATGATCGTGCACAAGAGAGTCGGTCGTAAGCGTCGTGGGAAAGGGTTGGTCAACAAAATTATCAACAGTCTCCCGGTAGAGCTGCATATACCCAGTTACCAATACTGCGGACCCGTTACCAAACTAGCGAAAAGACTTGCGCGAGGCGATCCAGGTATCAATCCTCTCTACGCAGCTTGTAAGGAACACGATATCGCCTACTCAAAGAATCGAGAGAATCTCGAAGCTAGAAGTACGGCAGATAAAATTTTAGCTGAAAGAGCCTGGAAACGGGTTCTTTCCCCGGACGCAAATATCGGTGAGAAAGCAGCCGCCTGGGCAGTGACCAACGCGATGAAAGCGAAAACCAAGCTTGGCATGGGAATGCGGAAGCCGGTGGTATTTAGAAAAGTTATCGATGCCGCCAAACGGTCCATGGTTCCCGGCAAAACTGCAAAAGTAGCCATCAAGTCAGCATTGAAGGGTGCGCGAGGAGCTGTCAGAAAGGCCGGTGGTGAATGTAATGTACGATCTCCGCGGATTCTACCTGTTCCAGACAAAGTTGGTGGCTTTTTACCGTTCCTCATACCCCTTTTTGCCGGGCTCAGTGCTACGGGTGCGTTAGCTGGCGGTGCAGCAGGTATCGCAAAAGCCGTGAACGACGCAAGTTCCGTCAAGAGACAACTGGAAGAGAGTCAACGGCACAACAAAACTATAAAAGCTATCGCTCTAGGCAAGGGGCTCCACCTGAAACCGTACAGAAAGGGCTTAGGAATTCACCTGAAAGAACAGCCAAAAAACTAAAAGTGACGCTACCACGGCGGGCGCTAACTGATGCGGACCTACTGAAGTACGCGACGGCCGTTCCACATTTCCGCGGCGTCTTTATGCGCAACGATTTGCCTAAGGACGGGCCGCGAAGACGTGAATCAGCAATCGTCAATCTAGATGATAAAGATGGTCCTGGAACACATTGGGTTGCGTACCGAAAGAACGGCAACGAAGTCGTTTACTTTGACAGTTTCGGTAACCTTCGTCCGCCGTCGGACCTCGTCAGATACCTTGGTGTTGGTAGCGTCAAATATAACCATGAAAGATATCAAGACTACGGTACGTTCAACTGTGGCCACTTGTGTCTCGAGTTTCTATATAAACATGCGACGTAATTCCTCGAAATCAGTTCGACTTTCGCAGTAGACATGGACGATTCGTTTACACTGACCGTATCGGGGAACTCCTCGGTCCTCGAAACTCAATACTTTCCTCCCATTGATCTTGACCCTCTCAAGAATTACTCCCTAGGTCTGGTAGAGTTACTGACTTTTAATTCGATTCCTAACGTAGACGTTGGTCTCAACAAGATTTACGCGGGTGAAGAAGTAGTAACCATACCTACCGGCAGCTATGAAATAGAGGATATCGAAAGCTATGTACAGGGTGTACTACTGAATAAGGGTATCACCATCAACATTAAACCGAATAATAATACACTGCGTAGCGAAATTAAATGCAGTCACCCTGTAAATTTTCTGCCAGCCGATTCTATAGGCAGCCTATTAGGTTTCACTTAACGTACTCTACAAGCCGATAAAGTTCACGAGTCTGACCTTCCCGTGACTATTCTCAAAGTAAACGCACTGCGAGTCGAGTGTAACATTACAACGGGTGCCTACGTCAATGAGCGCTAAGTACACACCATTCATGAGTTCTTTCCCGTCGTTCCACCTGGATATAAGATCATTGAAGTACCGTCTCACGTCATTTACCTGCCAGTCACCGTGAGGACCATAGATCATATCCAACTCCGTATAGTCGATCAAGACGGGGATTTGGTCAATTTCCGTGGAGAGGTTATAACTGTGAGGTTGCATATCAAGGCTCAATAACGGGAATAGTTTACAACAGGAGTAGTTATATCAGTAAGGTGAGATGCCCCAAACACGTCAGTCGTCAATCGGTTCTCAACGAGCTGACACCTCAGAACGTGCTGCTTCTGAAAAGCTTGGGTCTCAAGGTTGCGCCTTTTGGAAGAGGAATTTCCGCAAAATAAAACTACGATTTGCTTGCATCCGTGTCATCCGCTGTATACCATGGAGGAAGAAATCTTAGACATTCAAACACCCGTCGTCTTTGACGAGTCTATCGCACACTACGAGGTTCAAGCACACAAACCCTACGCCTCATCGAGTTTCAATAACAGTGACGAGATTCGTATCGCTGTTCAACACCAAGACCTGTGCGTATTGCCGTGCAAGAGTTCGTTGCATGTGTACGGGAGGATAGTCAAGGCTGATAGAACTCCGTCGACTACCACAACACTGGTCAACAACGGGGTTTGTCATCTGTTTGAAGAAATGCGGTACGAGATAAATGCTGTTGAGATCGATAGGAGCAAGAACGTCGGTCTCACCAGTCTCATGAAGGGTTATCCTTCTCTACGACCTGGACAGAATTGAATGATGGAGAATGCTGGTTGGCTTAATGTGAATGCAAGTCATACCGATGGTAACTTCGACGTGTGCATAC
Organism: Macrophya alboannulata; assembly: GCA_949628255.1. NCBI lineage: Eukaryota > Metazoa > Arthropoda > Insecta > Hymenoptera > Tenthredinidae > Macrophya > Macrophya alboannulata. The sequence continues at coordinate 9,646,724 of OX451211.1, forward strand.
CGTTGAAGGTGATGCTAGGTTTCGCCGAAGACTATCGCAAGATAATCGTCAACGCCAAGCACGAATTGATCCTGACCCGTTCAAAGACCGATGCGAACGCGGTTTCGCAAACTCAAGACGAGGAATTCAAAATCCTGATCGATAAAGTCGAATGGTTGCTACCATATGTCAGACTCTCGGATGAGCGAAAAATACAGCTGTTGAATTGCATCGAGAGGGATGCACCGATCTCGATGAGTTTCCGCAATTGGGAATTGTACGAGTACCCTGTACTGCCTACCAGCTCAAAACACGTTTGGACTGTGAAGACATCGACTCAGCTGGAGAAACCTCGCTACGTGGTCCTGGGTTTCCAGACAAGTCGGAAGAATAAGCTGAATAAGACCGCCAGCCATTTCGACCGCTGCAATATCACCGATGCTAAACTCTTCTTGAATTCTCAATGTTATCCCTACGGAAACCTGAATCTCGATATGAGTCATAATCAGTATGCTCTGCTGTACGAGATGTTTGCAAATTTCCAAACCTCTTATTATTGCAAGGAGCCTGAACCATTGCTGAAGAAGAGTGAATTTCTACAGTACGCTCCCCTATTCGTCATTGACTGTTCGAAACAAAACGAGTCGCTCAAGTTCGGACCGGTGGATGTTCGTCTCGAATTTGAAGCCAAAGATAACTTCCCTGCCGATACATCTGCATACTGTTTAATCTTACATGATCGAGTAGTTGAATATAATCCCATAAGTGGCGGAGTAAAGAAATTGGTATAATTATTTTAGCTGTCATCGATGTATTTCTACGAATAAGATTTTTTCAATAAATATATATATATATATATATATATATATATATATATATGTCGGAGAATGAAACCGAGAAACGGTCATTCACATACGGCGATTTGGTTACTCTTGCAGTTTAATTATTTGAACAAGTAATAAAACATAGTCCCAATTGACGCAACACGATCAACTAACAGAACTACTTCGTAAGCATTCGCAACGCAAAGGGAGACACAATAACGAATCCACCGCCACAGCGTGATTCTAAGTTGATTGCAAATTCTCTAGATCGAATTTCTCTATGAGATCCTTCTTAGACTCAGTTCAAAATCTGACTGCCTCTCAAAAATCATCACCGCTGGGCTATGGCCACGTTCGACAAGGAAACCCTGTCTTGCATCCCCCTTCTACGCCACTCATTAGGCTTAGGGTCTACACTTAATCTTAATACTAACAAATATGCCTAGACTAAACTTTAAACCAAATACGGCTCAATAGTTTCAATATTTAGATTTAAATAAACACCACAGCCGTGACAAAGAGCGTCCAGAATATTACGCGCCGACACGGCCCTCCTGACTGTCACAGGTCCTCGTGTGCAATCATTGTCATCATACATCATCTGCCACGTAAATCTGATATTCATTCTTTGCTCGTCCATTCTGACTTACAAACAATTTAATCTAAACGTCATGTCCCAATGTCATGTTTTCCACGTTCGCCATGTTCGCCATATTCCCACATATGCCATACCTCAATGCACTACTCATGTGCTCAACAACATAAAATTGATCTCAATATCAATCAGAAAATACAGAACCAGTCGAATGATCCAAACAACCAGACAATCAGTGAGTTTCAAGCAATTTCTTTGCACCACGTGCAACACAATTGGTATCTTTCAACCAAAGTACAGCAGTCAACCATATGACTCTGTACATCTCAACTTGGTATCTTCCAACCAAAATACAGCAGTCAACCATATGACTCTGTACATCTCAACTTGGTATCTTTCAACCAAAACAATAGCCAACCATATGGCCTGGGATCACCCATATGATCCCAGCAAAATGGTCCTCAACGACCAAACATACCCATCGTCTGCCGTTATCTCGCGCCGTCTCCGCCCACAACAGTGGGGTAGGATTTTTGTGACTTACGACTAATAAGCAAGACGCATGGATTACACATACACTCGTAATAAATTGGTCATCAAAGGGTCTATGACCAATCTTAATACTAACAAATATGCCCAGACTAACTATTAACCAATAGTCTCAATATTATTCTGACTTTCAACTTAGAGCCGTGTTCCCACATCTGCCCCACCTCAGCACTTTAATTGTGCTCACAATATTACAACAATATGATTACAATCGAATCAATTAAAGAACCGTCAAATGATCTAAATAGATAACCAGTGATTTAGCAATTTTTGTGCATCTCGGTACACTTTGTACATCTCGGTACACCACAGTTGGTATCATAACCAACACACAAGAGTCAACCATATGACCCAGTAGTCAACCATATGACTACAATAACTATTGGTATCATAACCAACACACAAGAGTCAACCATATGACCCAGTAGTCAACCATATGACTACAATAACTAACCACTCATGTGGTCCCATTGGTAACATAACCAATACACAAGTCAAACCATATTGACTTTTTGACCAACCATATGGCCCTTGGTCCTCTAGACCAAGCAGACCCATCGTCGCCGTTACATCGCACCATCTCCGTCCACATAAGTGGGGTAGGATCTTTGTGACTTGCGACTAATAAGCAGACGCATGGATCATGTATACTCACTGGTATACTAAACTTATCACTCACTGTTATCACCGCCGACATTGGCACATTTTGACTGTTCATTACCACTACAATCTTTACAAGGATCAAGCTCCATGGGAACACTGCTATCAGGCATCAACCTCAACCGTTCATGAGCATACTTATTAGTTCTATTTTCAACCACCTTAAATGGTCCACGAAATCTGGCATCTAACTTGGTTTGAATTCGTTCATGATTTTCCACGGGAACATAGTCTCCAACTGAAATTCTTTGAACCCTAGACTTGCCACTATCAAAACTTTCTTTATTTTCTACAGCGTTCTTGTCTATAGAAACCGCTGCCTACTCTCTGATTTGCAAAACATCCATCTCCTCATTCCCTCATGCTTATCAATGACTGACAAAGAAAGGGGTCTTGCTACCTTCCCAATTAACAATTCCTAAGGACTATATTTAATTGTACGACCGACTGTACAGTTCAATGCTAATTGAATATCATCAATAGATCCCTGCCACAATTTGTCATTGCTCAGTTCTACAGCTGTGAGCATATTTCCGAGTATACTTATTTCACGTTCTACCTGACCATTATCACGACTGGTTCCGGTCGCAATCAAATGAAGGTTAATATTATGAGATACACAAAATTCTCTAAAATCCTTGTTTGCGAAGCATCTACCTTGATCTGCAATAATTTCATCCGGAGTACCAAACAAACTCACACATTGCTTCAAAGTCGTAATTGCACCAGATGCGTCTACAAAGTCTTTTCCCATCCAAGATGCATGACTGATTCATGAACATTATTAATTACAGACCATCTCAAACTCATAGGTACTATCGGTAAATATCGACTACGATTTTGACATTGAATTTTTTTTTTTCTGTATAGAACTCCCGATCTCAGTTGATAGCTATTTGCAACAATCCTAACAATAACACTCTATAACAGCCTACATTCGCTCGTGTGACCACACCACACTACATCTGCACACCACACCATTTGCCATTACATTGCAGCATCTAACCTCCACCAAAGTGGGTTAGGTTGTCTCATAATCTGCAACTGCTATGCACAATGAGTGTGTGCCTTTTATGAATCGAATCGTGTTCAAACCAAAACCAGTAACAGTCCGTTACCAAAAACTCAATTCATAATTTAAGAGCATCAACACAATCAATCAGTTTTCAAATTCAAATCTCGATCAATTCACAAGTCAAGAACATCAATACAATCGATCAGTTATCAAATTTATCTCACAATGAATTCAAACTAAAGAGCATCCTACATTTCATCCCTGGGAAAATCTAGCTCTACAAATTCCGATTAGACTTGAACATTAAATTAAAGACCTCCATCGAAATTCGAAAGTTTTGTCTGTATCAATTTGATTATTTTGTAATTCCGAAATAATATCACTCAATTCATCATAATTGCGTCGTCGGTCGGCTTGCAACCAATTTTCCGAAATCTCGGGTGAATTTACTCGTTTTTGTGCAACTCTCTTGTTAACAATTTCAGTTGTCATCAGGCTTCACGAAAGAAATCTAGCATGATCCACACATTTGCCCTCTCGATAAATAATACCAAAAATTAAATTCTTCAAGAAAAACTCATCACCTACTTAAGGTGTAGGAATTATGCTAGTACATGATGCGTCAAATGCGTCACAATCAGTAATAAGTGTAATTTATCCGCCTTCTAAAAAGTAACAAAAAATGTTTAATAACTTTAACCACTGCCAGACTTTCCAAATCTCTCGCATTAGTACAGCCTTATATCCATTCGCAGGATAGGTTGGGTTAAATAACATGAAGACCGGTTCGTTTATCAGCCTATCAATTATTTCTTGACGAATATTTTCATATCGTGGATTTCACGAGACAAACCCGATTTTCTCAGTCTAACTAAAACCATCCTAAATCTTTTTCTAATGACTCTTTTACAGAAGTGGCTAGGATCATAATCCTCACACATGCAGCACACTGCAAAGGGGTTTACAAGTTTTGAGAGTGGCTTATTTATTGCGATTAGAAGAATCTAAAGGCGCATTTCGTAAACCGAAAACCATAGACAAATGCTTGGACCGCCCGCGGTCACAAAAGCCGTAAGGTCAATTGACTCCCTGTGACCAAGTATCTGACGAGAACCAGACGCCGTCTTTAAAGATAATTGTAAAATATTTAGCTATACTCAACCGTTGTGAAGCACGGTATTATCAATCAATTTGTGATAATCAATGCACAATATATCGCACTATTTTTTTTTTTTTTTTTTACTCAAAGTATAGTACCTGTAAAACTTGAACAACTCGGTACAGAATTCAACTCGGACAAGAGTTCATCAATATCATTACTTATGTCGTATACAAACTATCTTCCACTCGAGGTAAGACATGGGCGTCGTTGGTTAGAAGTAATCAGTTTTATCTGTAATTCACCTACAGTAATACGACCAGTAGGTGTTCCCGTGATAAACAATGAAACGAATATTCCTTTAATGAATTAAGTAAATTCTATCTATCCGATTCAGCTATATCGCTAGAAATTTCATCAAAACTTTTAATGGTGTTACCAATCTTCCATACAGATTCATAACAGACTTTGTTCTCCTTGAACGAAAATTGTCACATTTCGGCTATAAGAAATTGCGTAATCATATCGCAACCAAACAAAACATCGTTACCAAGACGATCAAAAATGAAAAGAATCTCAATTATGCATCCGTTAGCGGTCGCCCAAGCCAAACCTTGCAAATCACTAGTTACGTGAAACTTTTCAATATTGGGCCAAGTCACCGGCAATCGAATGCGTTTACCAGAAAACTCATTAACAATGGATTATTCCATCAAAAAGTATCCAACGCCAGAATTTAAACAAGATAAATACGTCTCACCGGGACAAGTCAAATCAGCTGTCATAGCCTCGATTGGATATAGCGTGTTGGCCTAGCGCTCGACAGTTTTCGAAGATCTGCCAGCCGCATCCTTCTTACGTTGAGGAGAAATATGACCACTTCAAACAAAGCAGGCAAACACCAGCCGTCCCTTGGCATTCCACTATTCACTCAATTCTTAAATAACACAATAACTGGGGCCTCAACCAAATTACGTGACACCATGCTCGCGCGTCTGTGTCTCCACTATAAGGATTAAACCGCAAGTATCCCACTTCTGATGTCGGAGAATGAAACCGAGAAACGGTCATTCACATACGGCGATTTGGTTACTCTTGCAGTTTAATTATTTGAACAAGTAATAAAACATAGTCCCAATTGACGCAACACGATCAACTAACAGAACTACTTCGTAAGCATTCGCAACGCAAAGGGAGACACAATAACGAATCCACCGCCACAGCGTGATTCTAAGTTGATTGCAAATTCTCTAGATCGGATTTCTCTATGAGATCCTTCTTAGACTCAGTTCAAAATCTGACTGCCTCTCAAAAATCATCACCGCTGGGCTATGGCCACGTTCGACAAGGAAACCCTGTCTTGCATCCCCCTTCTACGCCACTCATTAGGCTTAGGGTCTACACTTAATCTTGATACTAACAAATATGCCTAGACTAAACTTTAAACCAAATACGGCTCAATAGTTTCAATATTTAGATTTAAATAAACACCACAGCCGTGACAAAGAGCGTCCAGAATATTACGCGCCGACATATATATATATATATATATATATATATATATATATATATATATATATATATATATATATATATATATATATACATATATATATACGTATGCATGTGTCGTCTAAATCATTTCCAGCCTGAGCCGCTCAGCGGTATCAAATTACTCTAGACTAAGCTAAGCGGGAGAGACAAGGATGGGGATCAGAATTCGAGAGGTTACACTGCTGGTAAATATAAATTTATCGATTCATTTCACATTGTGAGCAATTTTTAATCATAGGAGTAGGTTCATCGCTCAGCGAGCAATAATGTATTTGACACTTTCGGCAGCCTGCAATATCTTCATCTTTCTTCATAGCTTCCGATAGCTTGTCCCATACCTCATCGATGATGTCTACCGTAGATGAGGTAGATGAGGATGAAATCTTTTGTTAAATGAGCGATGTCTTCCGCCTTCATTCGTTTCAAACTCCCCACTTGAAGGTATATGTGCAATGATTTATGAAGGGATTCAGTACAGTTTTCCAAATACCAGGTTTTTAATCGCTGAACATTTTCGAAAGCACACTGATACCTGGGAATGTGCCCGTGATAGTCGTCGTGCCATATGAACCACATCGATGTATTGTAGCCATTGAAGATTCGTACATCCCAGCTCTCCCAATTCAATCACGCACTTTGAGTCGTCGTTGATGATTCCTTCGTTCCACTTTTTTTTCTCCTCTCCTTTTACATAGACGTAACTCGCGAGCTCGACAACTTTTTTTACTACTTTCTGCACATCTTCGTAAGGCATATCACCATCATTCCACGGTAATCCATGATGATTCCGCGTCAACCAAGCGTTGGTAGCTCTACATTTAACTGGTAAGGCTTCCCAAGGACACGGTGGTTTGAAGAGAATGCGGGCTAGACCTGGCTTGCCTGTTTCATCCCCTTGAACAGTAATTACGGCGAGCTCCTTCAGTATGAATTCGTTGTTAGATTGTCGAAAACCTTGTACATCCAATATCATCTCCATGGTAAGACTGGATTTTTTCGAGACGTTAGAAGCTGCACTATTCGGAGATCGGTTGAATACTGATTTTTGGCTCCAAATTTTTGGCTCTTTTATAGCTGACAACCCCTCCACTAGTTTCAATCGAAAAACTGAAACACGCGAGTCTCTAGAACATTCCAAAAGATTTTTGCGCGTGTCACGACTTGAAGATTATTCTGAGAACTAATTTTCTGAGAAGGCTTATCATATTTTTGCAAATTAACTCAATCCCTCAAAAACTTCCAACAGGATACCGACAAATTCCGAGAACCGTTTGTTTCCACGAATCATTAGCTAGGACTTGCATCTGCAGGTTTTTTGCGCAGGGGTATCAAATCTCACAGGGTGCCGAAAAATTCCAGAAACTTGGCCTTGAGGAAGCTTCTGGAAGCAAGAGTTAGAATCAGGGCGCGTGACGTCATATCATAGGTACGTGCCGTCATATCATAGGTACGTGCCGTCAAATCAAGGGTATGTGCCGTCAAATTAAGGGTCGGTGCCGTCAAATTAAGGGTGTGTGACGTCATATTGAGGGAGTGTGCCGCCATTTTTAGGGTACGTGCCGCCATTTTTAAGGGCGTGTGACGTCATATTAAGGGTGTGTGACGTCATTTTGACAGGTCTGAACAAGCCAGCAGGCATTAGCGAGCATGACGTCATCCTATCAACCCCCTCCACCACCCTCACACGGACACGGCGGAGGCATGCATGTGTGTGTGCGTGTACGTGTGCACTAATTCGCGGTGAGCCAGAACCGGCCTAGCCTATTTACTGGGCGCACCGTCAGCCAGTTTTTGAGCTTTCACCAGATACAGTTACAAACATCCATTTCTTGAGCGATGGACCAGTCAGCCAATATAAAAATAAAACAATGTTATACATGATGGCTAGTCAACTGCCAGTATTTTACCCAAACGTACAACGTTATACCTGGAATTATCACGAGGTGGGTCATGGTAAAGGTGCACCCGATGGCATCGGGGCAGTCTGTCAACGAACCGCAGACAAATCTGTCGCCTTGGGTACCGATGTTTCATGTTTAGACGCACTAGCTAAGATAATACGAGAAAACTGTCCCTCTATAACTATTTGCGTTATTACCGAAAACGATATTCAGGCAATGCAGTCGCATGTCATGGAAAACGAGGCAAATATTTTACCATTTGTTGCGACGTTGAGAGTTCATCAAGTCTGTGGTAACAGTCTTCTTCCAAGTAAGTTAACAATGAAATCATTGAGTTGTTTTTGTAACTACGAAGGGTGCAACCATTATAAAATAGGTGAACTCAATTTTACAAACAATAGAAATAAAACGAAGCTATCTGTTGAGGATATTTATTCTGATTCGAATAGCGAGAGCGAATGTCAACCAGTTGCCGGATTCGAATTCAGTCAGAAAGCTTTATATTCCAGGAGATTATGTGCTGGTAAAACTTCCTAGCAAAAAAAAAGAATATAAATATGCGGCCGTCTGTTCGGGAGAGATGGACGAAGAAGAAAATGAAATCCAAGTCACTTTTTTAAAATCGTGTAATCGAAAAGGTACTCTGTTCAGAGTTGACAATGAGGATGTTTCTTTTGTATCGATTGACCAAATTAAATGCTCTTTACCAATGCCAACTCTAATGTTAAAAGGCGATAGAGTTTTCTATAAGTTTATGAAACCAGTCGATGTGTTCGAGTAATAAGGGTAAGAGTAATAAGGGTTCATCACCAATTTATATAAAATTATTTTAGTAATGCATATTTTATATGTACCTATATTGCTTGTTTCGTAAATCAAAGATTATATGTAAGACTTATCTCTAGTATCTAATGCATATTTTATATATTTCTTGTTCCATAGTTCAAAGATTATATTAGACGTAAGACTTATTTTTGTTTCAATAAAACTGCACTATGATGTTAATTGACAAAATGCAAAAACACAATATTTTCAATAAAAATACAAAAAAGTTCAAATTTATACGTTTTGATTTCTTTGACATTTATTTTTTTGTACATGGAAACTTATAATATCATTACCCTGGCTCTGAAAGTAATTCCCCTGTAGCTTTGTCATCCCCCTGATAAATGTATTTCCCCTGGACATGAAAAAATCCAAAAATAACTTGTATTTTGTCTGGCCCGTTCAACAGAATATTCTAGTTGTATGTTGCTTACTAAAAAGTATATTTGTTTCTACTAGACACGTTGTTTATTGCTTGGCCATTTTCCATGCCATTTTGGCCACCTTATCAAATATTCACCCGTATAAGTTTTATATTTGCACTTTGCAAAACTATGTTTAAAACCCCCGCAATATCTACATTTCGGTTCTACCACATTTTTTTTGTTAGATCGTGAGGAAGATTTTTTCTTAGCTTCTCTGTCGTTTGTCTTCCCAAACCTTTGGACTACCTTGCTGTTCTTGGAATATGACTTGTGTACATCAACAGTTTGCGACTTTGACCCTGTAGCCAATGTTGCTTCCTTGTTTCTTGCTGCTTCTAAGATTGTATCTAATGTAGCTGTTGACTCATGTTCACAAACTTTATCTAACACTGGACCACTTTTTAAACCAGTTACAAATTTGTCTTTAATTTTGTCATCTAATTGAAAACAAAATTTACAAGTCATGGCTTTACTTATAATACGAGCAAACCACACATTAATTGTTTCTGAATCATTTTGTTCTGAATTATAAAATTCAATTCTTTCTTTAAACACAGATACTCTAGGAGCAAATTGTCTCTTTACAATTTCACAAAGTTCCACGTAAGGTTCAACTGCTGGTAAATATGGATCACAAAGATCTTTCAGAATCTTATAAGCCTCTTGACCTACCAATGTTATCAAAACAGATACCCAACGTTCTTCAGGCACTCTATTTGCTTTGAAATACTGACGTAGCCTTTCTTGGTACAAATCCCAATCGTCACCAATTAGTCCAGTCAATAGAGAATTTAACTTTGCATAATTCGCTCACGGCAATTTTATTGTTGGGATCGTTAAGTAGGCTTATAAAAAGCCTCAATTCCAAAATGAGAAGTATGAAACCTGCTGCGTCAGCCGCCATCTTGGAAAACGCGTTTCATATCACATCTCGGAAACGGCTGACTTTAGGATGAAAAACATGGAGACCTTTTTCGTAGATAATTAAATTCCCCACCTTGTTTGTTTGAATTTTTTTTTTATTCCACTTACCGTTTTTCAATTACAGTTCGTCAAATGTCGCAAATCTTCTTTTATCCGCTGTAACTCTCTGAAAAGTTGATTTAACGATGAAACGTTCTGTTTCTTTGTTATTCATTATTGAATTCCCTACAAATTTTGTATCAAACTTTTTTCCCTAGGACCGATAGTTTGAAAGTTATGAACGGTTGAATATGTGAATGAACGCATGGAAATAGGTAGCATTATCGTATATATTTTCTATCATTAACTTTTGATAAATTTCTAAGAATTTTTTTTTTCATTAAACATTGATATGATTGTTCGTAGAGTCTATAAAAAATTCGAAATCGGCAAATAGGGTTACAATAAAGTGATTTATTGGTGTTACATGCTAAAATTATATAAAAAAAATGTATTTCAATCTAAACAATAAGTAAGAAACCGATGTGACAATATAAAAATAAACTGACTTATTGCTGTTGCAATATAAAATTGTGTAAGACGTAAAATTTTATGAAATTGATGAAATTTCATTAGAAAAACAAGCTTATATTAGCCTTCTACGTTTTTGAGATGTAGACGGACCTTCCTCTACATCTGAACAATCTTCTGAATTTTAGCATGTAACACCAATAAATCACTTTATTGTAACCCTATTTGTTGATTTCGAATTTTTCATAGACTCTACGAACAATCATATCAATGTTGAATGAAAGAAAAAATTCTTAGAAATTTATCAAAACTCAATGATAGAAAATATATACGATAATGCTACCTATTTCCAAGCGTTCATTCACATATTCAACCGTTCATAACTTTCAAACTATCGGTCCTACGGAAAAAAGTTTGATACAAAATTTGTAGGGAATTCAATAATGAATAACAAAGAAACAGAACGTTTCATCGTTAAATCAACTTTTCAGGGAGTTACAGCGGATAAAAGAAGATTTGCGACATTTGACGAGCTGTAATTGAAAAACCGTGAGTGGAATAAAAAAAAAATTCTCACAAAAAAGGTGGGGAATTTAATTATCTACGAAAAAGGTCTCCATGTTTTTCATCCTAAAGTCAGCCGAGAAAATTTCCGAGATATGATATGAAACGCGTTTTCCAAGATGGCGGCTGACGCAGCAGGTTTCATAATTTTCATTTTGGAATTTAAGCTTTTCATAAGCCTACTTAACGATCCCAACAATAAAATTGCCGTGAGCGAATTATGCAAAGTTAAATTCTCTATTGACTGGACTAGATGCGTCTCAGATATATTGAAGGGGGGCCCTTCTCGAGTACTAGGCTAACGGCCGCATTTTGTCCAATGAGCTTTAGTTTTTTTTTTGTTCATTTATCTTTATGTATTTTTTTTTTACCAATAGTCAAAATTATCAATAAAGAGGTATCCTTCCGGCATATTTCTGGTACAAATACTTACGCTGACGTTGGAACAAATTCCTACATGGAAAGAAGTTACAATACAAAATTCGGTTGTTTTTAAATGAAATAAGCCTGATGGATACCTCTTTATCGATAATTTTAATTATTGTGAAAAAAAAATAGAAATAAATAAAGATAAACAAACAAAAAAATAAATAAATAAATTAATAAAATTAAAATAGAAAAATAATAAACTAAAAATTAAAAAAAAAAAAAAAAAAAACTAAGGCTTATTTGACAAAATGCCGTTAGCCTATAGTACACGGGAACGGTCCCCCTTCAATATTACCTCAGATCCATCGAAGTCCGTTATTAACATGTTTGATGTTCCCTTCGTGAGAACAAAATCTCATTAGGATTTTTCCCTCCATTTTCAATGACCCAATGGCGGTATTTTTTAGTTTTTTTTTTTGGACCGATGCTAATGCCGTTTTTCCGTTAGTGCGTACTTTAGCACGAAGTAACTTCGACACGATCATTCCTAGAGCAACGTTCTATTAGATTTTTTTCTTTCTTTTTCAATTATCAAGTAGCGGCATTTTTTAGTTATTTTTTAAACCTGCGCGAACCCTATTTTTACGCAAATTAATTCATTGGCAAGATATGACCTTGGAGTGATAATTATTTTTCGATTATCTCGAGGCGAATTTCCTTAGTTTATGTTTGCGACCAATGCAAGCCCCGTTTCTTCATGAATTCATACTTCAGCACGACGTACTTTCGAAACAGTCATTCAGAGAGCAAAATTCTATCGCGCGTTTTTCTTCATCTTTCGATTATTTAGTGGCGGCATCTTTGAGTTTTTTTTTTAACTTGTGCGAACCCTATTTTTACGCAAATTGAATTATTCGAAGGTCACATCTTGCTAATGAATTAATTCACGTAGAAATAGAGTTTGCGCAGGTTTAAAAAAAAATAAAAAATGAAGACAAAAGTCTCATAGAACGTTGCTCTAAGAATGACTGAATAACGGAAAAAACGGCATTATAGCAGCGATCTTAAAAAAAAAAACTAAAAAATAACGCCATTGGGTAATCAAAAATGGCGGAAATAATCCTAATGCAATTTTGCTCTCAGAGTAAACCTTCAAATGCTACGGCTTGCTAAAGTTCTAATTATGCTATTGTTTTTTCTTTCGTTCCAAGTTCATATTTTTCTACGTAACATATCCCATTTTCAGAGTGAGGTCTCTATATGAGAACGGGCTTTGGCTTAAAAATAAATTGCAATAATTGATCAAAAATGAATATTTTCAAGATTTTATCACTTTAATTTTTTTGTTTTCATTTGAGACTCAGTTACAAAACTCTGAAAATATAACTCAGCTATGCCAATATTGAAACTGTGTCCGAATCTCAAAAAAAAAATCAAAAAATCGAAGTGATCAAATCTTTAAAATATTCATTCTTGATGAATTATTCTCATTAATTTTCAATCTGATGTCCGATCCCATAAAGACTTCACTCTGAAAATTGGACGTGTTACGTTGAAAAGTATGAACTTTGAAGAAAATATACAATAGCATAATTTTAATTGGCCCCTCAAAAGCATACACAACATTTATTGAATGACTCGTGATTCTAACGATTTCAATGAGCTCCGAATGAAACAATTGTATTTTTTTCGGAAAGGTCAGACCTTTTTACATAAGAGATAGTGCCATTTTGTTTCAAATTTTATATTTAAACACCGCTATAGAGTTATAAACACAAATAACGTTTTCCGAATAACTGTAACAGTATAAAATTCAGCAGTAAGAAATTAAGTGCGCATGAAAATCTGAAAAAAACAATCCAGGTACGTCTTTCCTGGATTAGTAACATCGAAATACATGAGGTAGGATTCTTCCTGACAGGAATCGAATGCTGTTCCCATATATCTGTTGTTGGCTCTGGCGTATCTGTTTCAGCATTGGTTCACCCCACCTCGAATTCCTTTTTCTATAAATAATAACATATCAACATCAACGAGGAGCTCGAGTTTAACACCCGTGCACTTAAGCATCGCGTCAAACGAGAGACCCGGTGCTGTATAATAATATAACGGGTCTAAGTTATAAGTGAACCAGCAATTACTTCTGAAATTTTGAAAAATATCCGCTAAAAGAAGCACATCCGTTAAAAAATACAAGTCTGAATATTGACCCAAAGTCGTGACTTGAAAAGTTTGCCAAACATCACACGCGTGCAAATAATTATCCTCCGAAATATCTACATCATTTAGTTCCGAATAAAATTTTTCTTTAGGAGGTAACTGTGTTTCTCCAAGGTTTTCCCAACTGTCTATATACTCGTAGGGAAATACACCTTTTCTCGTCAATAACTGAAGTTCTTTGACGTTTCCGCAATGCTTACGCGTGATTATTTTCTGCTCGTCATTTAGATAAGAAGCTAATTTTTCTAGACTGCCCGGCATAAATCTGAACGAATCAATAAACCTAAAGTGTATAGATGTTCTTTTCACACTTTTCGTAAAGGATATATATGTGTCCTTGTTAACCGGTAAGAGATAGATTGACCCTTCGAACGATGTTGCCAACGTTTTAATCAAAAAGTGTGAGTCATAACCCGATAAATTATGAAAGATCACTGGAGTGATATGCGAATATTTGTAATTTACATTGCAACCTTCATGCGCTGCATCACGATATTTGCCTGTGAAATGACAATGATCACGATGTTTAACGTCTTGAGGTGCGAATGGTTTTTCACAAATGTGACAATTCTTAGCTGAATGAAATGCTTGTTTCTGAGAATGATTCAACGATATCATCGGGACAACTCACTTGAAATGAGGTTCTAAAGCATGAGACAATTTCCAACTCTGTTACAAACCATTCTATACAATCCCTTCCACGGTTGATTCCAAATTTTGAAACTGAATCGTTGAAGGTACAACTTAAATAGTAAGCAATGCTGTATGGGATATATTTTTCATACATCCTTCTATTCTCAGACTCAGATTTATCTTCAACCGGTAGCAATAGACATTCGAGATCAGCGTAAATACAGAACGGAACATTTTCTTCATATTTGAAGTTTTTGAATATCAAGATTCTATTTTTTTCGGACGGAAATATTACTTCACATTCATTTATATTCGCACAATCAAAACAGTGTTTGGCTAAACAATTTTCGGTTGGAAAATGACTCAAACATCTATCACACAACCAGGTATCTCCTTTATGTTTCGAAATTTGTGAACTTAACAGTCGAGATAAATTTTTAATCCATGCAAAATGATATATTGTATTGTTAACGTCATCAATTTCATTCAGCGCGATATTAGTTTCTTACATAAGAAGATGTAAGCATTATTGCTGGTATTCATGAACGTCCGTTATGTGATTCTAACGATTTCAATGAGCTCCGAATGAAACAATTGTATTTTTTTCGGAAAGGTCAGACCTTTTTACATAAGAGATAGTGCCATTTTGTTTCAAATTTTATATTTAAACACCGCTATAGAGTTATGAACACAAATAACGTTTTCCGAATAACTGTAACAGTATAAAATTCAGCAGTAAGAAATTAAGTGCGCATGAAAATCTGAAAAAAACAATCCAGGTACGTCTTTCAACATTTACTTCTCGCAAAAAAAAGTTTGAGTCTAATCGGAAACCATGGGACTGTAAAGTGTTTCGGAAATTGTTCGAAAGCTCCATATAATACACAAAAGCAATGTTGAAAAGTCTTTTTTTTCTTTGTTTTAATGAATTGATGCACCACTTCCAAAATTTTGAAAAAATTAAAGAATATTTTTTACTAGAAAAATAGTAATTAGTGAAGATTTTGTGAGTGACACCTCAAAATTCAATAAAAAAATGGCAATTTGAATTTTTTAAAAGCCGATAAAAAATTACTTTTAATTTGTCACAGAATAAAAAACAACTTCACAAGTGTACCTAGTTTAGTCGTAAGTTATAGAAAATCAACAGTTGAATATCTGCAATACTCTGCAAAGAAAAATAAAAAAAAAACGAAAATTACATCTATTCTAGTTTCTCACAGAATAATTGAAATTAGAGGTTGAAATTTTTCGGAAAATGTTTTTTTCTTTTCGTTGTCGAAACTGGTGGGCAGAAGCCCACTAGTCAAAAATTGCTGGGGGCAGTTTTACCGATCTTATCTGGCTCGACCATTCCAAGAAATTTAATTATCTTTCTCCAAATGTCTATAAACTAATTAAAAAAGTTGCAACGAAAAAATAGGTCGGGACCTATTGGAATCGATTTTGCGTCGAAATTACAGTGAAAACTCAAAAAATGCCAGCATGAATATGAAATGTTAAAGGGTCATTCAAATTCATCACAATTTCATTTTCTACAACTTTGAATGTAAATTAATTTTTGTCACTTTAATAGAGAGCAGTCAATAGTATTGGTTCTCAGCATGATGTTATTTGTATTCTATAGTTTTAACGTACCCCTATAAATCAAAAATTTCACCATTCGTAATAGTGTAAGGTAACAAGATATCTACGACTTACCTACTAAAAAGTTTCAAATCCGACCAAACGGTTTTTTAATGTCATGAAATGTTATTATTATAGTAATAATGAAAACGCGAACTCTCGTAAAAAATATTGGTGAAACGGGAAAATTAACAGTAAGCAATAGCTTGAATGATAGTAACACATGCTAAACTTTAATAAATTTAGACATCGTCCATCGCAGCGATCGAAAGCAAATTCTTTCCAAGGAATCAATTAGAATTCTTGTGATAACAGTACTAACAATGATATTATTTCCGAAATGCTGCTTATCGTTATGAATTAGGCTGAAAATGACAAAAACAATCGACGACACCAATCGTAGCTGGCGCGCACTCGGCGTTCATGCCAGCCGCTTGGTAACCGGCGTTTAATCATCAGCGTTTTCGTAAATTCGATTGTTATAAGCAACGGGCCGTTATTTTCACGCTCGTTATCGCATAACGGACGTTCATGAATACCAGCAATAATGCTTACATCTTCTTATGTAAGAAACTAATATCGCGCTGAATGAAATTGATGACGTTAACAATACAATATATCATTTTGCATGGATTAAAAATTTATCTCGACTGTTAAGTTCACAAATTTCGAAACATAAAGGAGATACCTGGTTGTGTGATAGATGTTTGAGTCATTTTCCAACCGAAAATTGTTTAGCCAAACACTGTTTTGATTGTGCGAATATAAATGAATGTGAAGTAATATTTCCGTCCGAAAAAAATAGAATCTTGATATTCAAAAACTTCAAATATGAAGAAAATGTTCCGTTCTGTATTTACGCTGATCTCGAATGTCTATTGCTACCGGTTGAAGATAAATCTGAGTCTGAGAATAGAAGGATGTATGAAAAATATATCCCATACAGCATTGCTTACTATTTAAGTTGTACCTTCAACGATTCAGTTTCAAAATTTGGAATCAACCGTGGAAGGGATTGTATAGAATGGTTTGTAACAGAGTTGGAAATTGTCTCATGCTTTAGAACCTCATTTCAAGTGAGTTGTCCCGATGATATCGTTGAATCATTCTCAGAAACAAGCATTTCATTCAGCTAAGAATTGTCACATTTGTGAAAAACCATTCGCACCTCAAGACGTTAAACATCGTGATCATTGTCATTTCACAGGCAAATATCGTGATGCAGCGCATGAAGGTTGCAATGTAAATTACAAATATTCGCATATCACTCCAGTGATCTTTCATAATTTATCGGGTTATGACTCACACTTTTTGATTAAAACGTTGGCAACATCGTTCGAAGGGTCAATCTATCTCTTACCGGTTAACAAGGACACATATATATCCTTTACGAAAAGTGTGAAAAGAACATCTATACACTTTAGGTTTATTGATTCGTTCAGATTTATGCCGGGCAGTCTAGAAAAATTAGCTTCTTATCTAAATGACGAGCAGAAAATAATCACGCGTAAGCATTGCGGAAACGTCAAAGAACTTCAGTTATTGACGAGAAAAGGTGTATTTCCCTACGAGTATATAGACAGTTGGGAAAACCTTGGAGAAACACAGTTACCTCCTAAAGAAAAATTTTATTCGGAACTAAATGATGTAGATATTTCGGAGGATAATTATTTGCACGCGTGTGATGTTTGGCAAACTTTTCAAGTCACGACTTTGGGTCAATATTCAGACTTGTATTTTTTAACGGATGTGCTTCTTTTAGCGGATATTTTTCAAAATTTCAGAAGTAATTGCTGGTTCACTTATAACTTAGACCCGTTATATTATTATACAGCACCGGGTCTCTCGTTTGACGCGATGCTTAAGTGCACGGGTGTTAAACTCGAGCTCCTCGTTGATGTTGATATGTTATTATTTATAGAAAAAGGAATTCGAGGTGGGGTGAACCAATGCTGAAACAGATACGCCAGAGCCAACAACAGATATATGGGAACAGCATTCGATTCCTGTCAGGACGAATCCTACCTCATGTATTTCGATGTTACTAATTTATCTGGTGCAGCTATGAGTCACTTCTTACCGTATAGCTCCTTCGAATGGATGTCAAATCTCGAAAAATTTGATGTTTCAAAAGTTTCAGATGAATCTCCTCTAGGTTACATGCTTGAATGTAAGAAACACTGCATGGGGCTGGCATAAATATTTGGACTGAGCCCGATACCCAGGCGCACTTGAGACCACGGCGCCGTACTCTAGGATATACAACGGGCCTTAGGCCCTAGCCTGAGGACCTGACCAAGACATAAACCAGGACGCTGCTCCTATCGATGCATTGCTAGGGCTGCTGATGCATCAGGGAGAATGAGGGCGTCACTTTTAGTCCAGCCAAGACACGGACCACATCTTGGGCTACGGCCCTCCCTCACTTATATTTGATTATTCGCCTGTACCAGCTTATTGTATATTAATCAACGTACCAATATTACTTTGTACAATAAACGTTGCTCACTGGCAATTCTGGCATCTTGGGTTTCTTGTAGATCAGAAGCGGGATCTGACTCTCCGCTTCTAACCGCGACGCGATCGGAGTACGAAAATTGTGTTAACCACAAGTTCAATAGTGATAGTGATTGAGTTCATCAATATTTATTAGCAGTGTGAAGTGTATCGTTGGATAGTGCAAGATAGCATTCATTTCTGAGTGTATACGGTAATGGGACGCAAAAGCGTGACATATTGTACATGGGATGGATTGGCGAGCCGAATTCATGGGTACTCGTACGTCAAGCCTTACTTAGGGCGATATATGGAGTTCCTACTCGGTTGAAGCAGTTGTACTGGATCACCAGTACTAGCAGCAGTGAATCTTGAATGGGCAACGAGCTTGTCAGAGACTCTTCAAAATAGCGTATAGCTTTGATGCCGTCGGAAGACCTCTCAGAAAAACCACGTCTTGGAATCTTGGCGGTGGCATGAAAGAATGCTTGCGGTTTCCTCAGAGGACGAGAGCATTGGTTGTATTGGCTATAGCATAACCATGAACAGGTTGAGCATAGATTCAACCCCTGATGATCCTACGAAATATAAGGAGAAGATATAGGATGAAGCAGTTCGATCTGCAGTCGATTGGTTAGATGCTACGAGGTACAACGGAGACCCCATGAGGTCTACAGGGCAAACTTCAACATCAACCTGCTGGAGGGACTGAGGGGCGCACGCGTGGCGCTGGCTGACCTTTCGGATGTTGCGTGGTTTGGCAACCCGTCACCGATTGACCTGGCATCATGGCCGTAAACACGAACGGATACCTGCGACTTTTCGGTAATTACTTAGCGGCCTTGCGGAATAAGAGCTGAGCCACGGAAGTCGGCTAGTGGGCTGCAAAGGCGACGCTCGTTCGGCACAGCTGTGCTGCGGACACAACCGTCGAAATGAAACATGATACATAAGAGGGTGATGTATTCTTCTAACTTAACGTAAGAATAAGAAGCAGGTAGTGAGTATATTGTATCCCTCGCTGTGCCTCGGCATATCGTTGGGACTGTTATAGATAATAAATTTGTCAGACAAACCCTTGTACACACATTGTTGAAGAACAAGTGGTTGTAGGGAAGCTAAAAAGGAAAAGTCTCATTTTAAACGTGACGTAATGATCAGTCGTCCTGGAGATAATATCAAATCTGAATGTATTGGATATCGGCAATGCCTTTATAGGATCCTCGTTACAGATAATTCATGTTGATAATGCAAGTGGCGGAAATTATTAGTGAACGGGAAAAGAGAACCTTGAGATTAGTGAGGCGTGATTCTTGTTGATCGTCATACGCAAGACCATAAATTGCAAAAGTAGTAAAACAATTGAAACCAATAGTATGGTCCGCGATTCATAATCTTGTCTTATTAAGTCTGCCGCGAAAAGTATTTGTGTGAAAATGGCACACGTACGCGGTAAATCGTAATATTGTCCGGGGAGGTCGAATCAGGCTTACATCCTGTTGGACGGATCTTAAAGATGTCGAGATCGGGAAATAAAAATATTGGAATTGGGAAGCAAGCAATTCTACAAACGATGTCCGATCTTTTTGGGTTGAAGACACCCAGCAGGAGTTCTATTCGCTCGGGACGCATAGACGGTCGAAACGGTTTCAAATTACAAAGCCACCAGTAGTGTGCATACTGTGGGACAGCTGATAGATCTTACGAGCTATTTTCGAGGGTTCGTTAAGAATTTCGTTAGAATAACCAGACAACTCATACACGTAACTAAAATAGTAGTTGTGAGTGGAGTCAAAAGCAATAGCATGCCATTATCCAGGCTTTACTGAATTTTCTGCTGGTTGCTTCGATTTAGTTTCATGAAAGGACGCCTACAGTGCTGCTTAAAGTTCTGCAGGTTGACAAAATTGAGGTTGATAATGATATTACTTAATTACGCGAGGAATAATGGAGATAAAGAAAGATAGTTCGCGAAGCGTACACGTCTTTTGGTTTAGATGGTATTTTACGACTAATTTGGAATATGGGAAAAGATACGCTCTAGAAGGTGTCTGAGAATTGAGTTACAAAGGAGACTCAAGGCCTCGAATCTTTGGAGAGATTGAGTCACGGGTTTGGCCATTGTCAATTGGCGGTCGACGTTAGGTTCGTCAGCAGGCATCTTGCCAGCTGACGATGGGATTGATAAAGTGGATGGCTTTGTGCAATCAGGGCAAAATTATTATGAGACCTTATGATCAGAAACTGTAGCTGTAAACATCTGTACAGAATTGAGTAACTAAGTACTAGCAATCGTTGGAGTGGCTGCTTGAATTGTTAGCGACAGAGGTATAGCATTTATCTCACACGTTTTCACAAGTTTTCAGAAAAGTGGAGTACATGCGTTACCACATGGAATGTAAGGAGCTGATGGTTGGCCAAGCCTCCCGAGGTAACAGAAGGGGTAGCCGACGAGATTCTCATCGGTGAGAGTCCGCAGGCGGAGTCGCTGCTGTTGCAGGACCGCTGGATCGGAAGCCCTCATGCATGGTGCTGTACTACGTTGAGGTTTTGACGGCTGCAAGGTGTCTTGATGTAAATGCCATGGCACAGACTCATTTGTGGACGATTCGCGCTGTCGAATGCTCCTAAAGAGTTGCAGTCAGATTAAGTCGAAGGATGACATCGCTACGTGTTTCCAAACCAGTCGAAGTCGAGGATGCTCTGCGCAGATCTGATTGTGTACAGGCAGTCCTGCAGTAAGGCTGGAGGCAGTAGTGAATCATGGGGTCACGTAGGCCGATGTACCGAGAGGTGATGCTGGTCGCGCCAGCGATGGATCTAGGGGGATGTGGTTCTGGACAACAGTCATGTGGTCGTGTAGTATGATGATGCCATGACTGGCGCCTTGAGCGTGTTACGTAGCAACCATGCAAAGGAACTGCGAAGGTCGTGGATTCGATCAAGCGCCCAATGGCGGTGGTTCGCATAGGTTGTGAAGTAACCAGACCATGTCTAGGCCATAACAGTATTACTGGTACAGAGTTGGTATAGGAACTACCTGGCTATGTTGTTCACAAGGATAATTGTTGAACAACACGTGGCGGTTGTAGCATGGAGCCGCTTAGGCTCAGCTTATGGTAAGGGAAGCACGAAAAGCATGAATTGTACTGTTAAAGCATGTTATATCAAGTAATGTTTAAGACTGAAGCGAGAGGAGTGGTATAGTCGCAGACGATTGTTGGTTGAACCCAATGATTGTGCGACAGCTAGCGCTGAAGATGCGATGAATGGCATTTATGCAAGGTTTTGTGATTAGTGGATTCCAGTCAGGTGATCATCGGGTCATGATCGGGCAGCAGCCGTCACCGAAGTGCGGAAGTGTTGAGATGAGATCACAAATCTACTTATGGCTACGTGGGGTAATTCCATCGAATTACGAATGCAGAATCGTACCCGAAATATGATTTGTTAGAAGACCGAGTAAAGTATGAGTCGATTAACGACAGATGTAAACAATCAAGGCATGACTTGCCCTAATGTGTCTGCTACTCGATTACCTACTTCTACCAATAATCTGTTTCCACTTTCTGTGATCTTCGGTGTTGATTTTCGATTCGCTGTTAGAACTAATCACTCTCACAGCGACGCGATAAGGTGGCTAAGGGGTCTGCCTTTGCAAATTTTCCAGATATTACAAGCTAACGCCAACGATAAAACAGATGACAACAAAACTGTGGGATTCCGATTGTAAGGCGACGCCGTTGAATCAGGATGGAATTTTAATCGAAGATGTTCCGAACGCTAGAAGGAACCTGCCAGTAACCTATCTAGGCAGAGTTAACAGCAAGTACAGTGCACGCAAAGATGGCAATGGAAAAAGGGCATGGATCATTGAGCTAGGTTAGGTGACGGCCATTGAAAGACTCTCGTCAACCTCAGTGATGGTGTCTGGTACTGGGTACCGACACTCAGGTCATTAGGCTGGGTTCAGTGGCAAACAGTTGGGTGACTGTCACTGACCCCAATGACCGTTGAGGCCTTAAGTAATAAGTCCAAGATATATTTGGTGCAAGTTATGATACCGAGCATGTTGTATTAGACGAGTGGAATTTGATCTATGATACAATATACGTCTCACATGTGTTTACGTAATTAAAATGACTATAAATTTGCATGATGACACGATGAGTTGTATAGGTAGCCACGTTACTGGCCGATGTCAACGGAAGTTCCGATAGTACTTCGTCATACTAGCAAGTGACGGATCGACAGCTGGATTTTTCCTGGATGTAAAGTGATAGAAATGGAAAGAGCATACAGTTGCTCAATTTGACATGTCTGGTGTCGATAATAAGATCTAAAATGCACAGTCAACGAAACAAGTTTGATATAAACCAATAAACACTGCATGATGAGTGTCGAAAAGTTTAAAGATTAACGTAATAATCTAGTGGTATGTTCACAGATCCGAAAGTATCTGCTACAGAGCTAGCATGGAAGGTGTTAGGCTCGTGAATACGAGTCATTTGGGTTGTTCTAGATCAAGAAGACGAACATCACAAAACGCCACATTTCGCGAGGACGCGAATAACATCAGGACGGCCGACTGTAAGAAACACTGCATGGGGCTAGCATAAATATTTGGACTAAGCCCGATACCCAGGCGCACTTGAGACCACGGCGCCGTACTAGGATATACAACGGGCCTTAGGCCCTGGCCTGAGGACCTGACCAAGACATAAGCCAGGACGCTGCCCCTATCGATGCATTGCTAGGGCTGGTGATGCATCAGGGAGCATGAGGGCGTCACTTCCAGTCCAGCCAAGACACGGACCACATCTTGGGCTGCGGCCCTCCCTCACTTATATTCGATTATTCGCCTGTACCGGCTTACTGTATATTAATCAACGTACCAATATTACTTTGTACAATAAACGTTGCTCACTGGCAATTCTGGCATCTTCAGTTTTTTATATGAAGTAGATTTAAAATATCCTCGAGAACTTCAGGACTCACACAAAGATTTACCATTGTGTCCAGAGCATTACATCCCACCTCTTTCGAGATGCAAGATATCTAAATTAACAACTACTCTTTTCTCAAAAAAACGATATGTCATTCACTATAAAGTTTCGAAGCAGTGTTCGAGTTTGGGCATGAAGTTAGAAAATTAAATTCAATAACCCTATATACGCAGGATTTTCCATTATGGATCTTGCTAAAACCTATATTTATGATTTCCACTATAATTACATAAAGCACAGATTCGGAAACCAAGCAAAGCTGATGTATACTGACACGGATAGTCTCATATATCACTTTACCGTACCCGATATATACGAGCTCATGAAACGCGATCTGAACCGATTTGATACTTCTGACTATCCTCCGGAAAATGTCTATAAGATGCCGCTGGTCAATAAGAAAGTATTAGGATTAATGAAAGACTAAAATAACGGAAGGATGATGACTGAGTTTATAGGCATGAGAGCTAAGTTATATTCCTTCAAGGTTCTAGGTGAAAATAGATAGCAGAAACGTGCCAAGGGAGTCAAGGGAGCTACACTAAAAACCATAACTTTCGATGATTACCTTGAATGTGGTCAGCAGCATCAAAATCTGATAAAGACTCAGAACTTAATTCAAAGTAACAATCACCAGGTTTATACAGTGACGCAGCGGAAGATAGCCCTGAGCTGGAACGACGACAAGAAGATCATATTTCTTGACACTACTGACACACTTCCGTGGGGTTATGATACAAGTAAATAAACTGTACATAGGGTGTAAAATAAAGACAGATGTATATTAAAGATTTATTTATTCAAAAAACCTTATAAGTCAGTTTCATTAATCCAACTATTGTGTGTATTGTTAAAACCTAACTACTTAACGTATAATCTCCTTTCACGTCTCCTAAGCACCTTTTCCACGAGGTAAATATCAGGATTCTTGACTTTAAGAAGTTCCTGTTCGTAGAAACCACCCGCTATAGGCTGATTTTAATAGTCTTCAAGATTGTACAGGGTGAACCGGAAAGTTTGGTCGCCGCTCCACCGGCTGATTCTCCAGCTCGAGATCGGTGAAGATCTATCAAAACTTGTAGCCGCAAAACTGACCTTGGCCTTCAAAATCAAGGTCAAAAATTTTATTGTCTCAAAAAATCCTACTAATTCAGAGAATAAAAAGTCCACGAGGAACCATAGGTCTAGATCGATTTCTTCCCATCAAAAAAGACTTCGGAAGATGAAAGAAATTCGGTGTCATTATAACAACAGAAATTCCAATCAATTGTCGATCACAAGACTGGTCTCTGCTTGAATTTCCTTTTATGATATTTTTAATTTTTTTGATTTTTTTTCTGAAATTTTTCCAATTTCTTGGAGTTTTCTAACATTCTCTTGAATTTTCTTGAATTTTCATTGATTTTTTTCGAATTTTTTTAAATTTTTCAGATTTACGTCTTGCGCTTAATCTTTACTGCGGATTACGGCGTTGACAGCGCGTGACTCATAAGATCGAACCGTCATGATCAATCGGTCTTAGCAGTCGCGCTTGATGACCAGCTTAGTCCACAAATCCTTAGAAAACTTCAAAAAACTTCCGAAACAATCAAAGAAAATTTAATAAAATTCAAGAGAATGTAAAAACTCAAAAAAATTGAGAAAATTGAAAAAAAACGCGTAAAATTTTCAAAAAAATGAAAAATATTATAAAAAGAAATTTGAGACGAGTCCGAAGTCTTGTGGTCGATAACCGATTGGAATTTCTGTTGTTATGATTGAACCGAATTTCTTTTATCTTCCGGAATCTTTTTTGATGGGAAGGAATCGATCTAGACCTATGGTTCCTTGGGGACTTTTTATCCTCTGAATTAGTAGGATTTTTTAAGATAATAAAAGTTTTGACCTTGATCTTGAAGTTCAGGGTCAGTTTTGCGGCTACAAGTTATGATGGATCTTCCCCGATCTCGAGCTGGAGAATCACCCGGTGAAGCGGCGACCAAACTTTTCGGTACACCCTGTACGTTACTGGATTAGTATTGGCTACTTGGATAATGGTAAATATTTCAGTCGTCCAATTTGGTGTATAACCTTTCTCAAAAACATTCTTGTATTTGCTGATTCGAACTTTAACTCTAACTTTGAACTTTCTCGGTTTAACAGATCTGACTCGAACTTTTTGGTATACAGCCTGCAACAATGCCTCTTCATTTCTAGAGGAAACGTCCTTTGGCTTCATGCGTATAGTACGATGTTTGGAGTTGTTGTAAGCCGCAACCAAAACAGATAAAATGTTTGTCCACTTGTAATTTCCTTGCAGGCTGAAATGCATCCACATCTTGTTCTTCAGCGTACGATTAAAGCGCTCACAGATCGATGCCTTCAAGTTACTAAAGGTTGAGTATAGCTTGATATTATACCGTTTCATAAGAGAATCGAAATTTGAATTATAAAACTCTCTACCTCTTTCAACGTGTGAATTTTTTTGGAATACGTCCCTGTACGAGTACAGATTCCATAGCACTCGCGGTATCTTTACCCCTCTTACTCTTCATTGGCACAGCCCAGGCATACTTTGAGAATATGTCGATAACGGTGAGCATGAATTTGTAGCCTTTATTTTTTCCTGCGTACGGTGCCATGTCAACGAGATCCGCTTGCCAGGTTTCGTCCAAACCACGAACATCTACACGACGACGTTGATAATTCTTTTTAGCTGACTTATGCAGCTCCGTCACGAGCGCTAACTTCTTTTCGTTCATTTCCCAATGCTGTCAGTCTGGTGTCCAAATTGAAAATGTGCTTGGAGCTGCGAATCGACAAGTCTTGTATCGCTTTGATATCACCACTCGGGTGGTTCCGCAGAGTATCTGTCATACGAGAATCCAAGACGTTTATCATGGAGCGGATTCCGTCCTTCGCAGCGTCGATTTCCTGTCGCATAAGTTGCACAGTAACAGCGTCATTTTGCTGCACAGGGTCGGCTACGTTGCACAGTCTCTTGTTATCAATATCGTAATGTCCGTCAGCGGTGAATTTGAATCCAACACCAGGGGGACCACGGCTGCTTGCAGTTGTACCCTTGTCCAACTGTCGTCCAAACACGTCGACGCTCATTGTAGAAATGATGGTGGAAACGATGGGAGGTTGATTAATAAACGATGCCTGCTTCACGCAATTCTTTGATTATTGATAGGATTTCATTGGAGTGACTCGAGTTACCAGCTGCTTGGGAAGCCAGGAGCAAACGAAGACGGTCTACCAGCTCCTTGTGGTCGTCCCAGTGAACATAATCTGTTCCTCTACCTTCTTCGGCAACCATAAGCTTCGGTAGCACACCTTTACCCGTGCGTGGGAGGGGCACGGTGAATGTTTACACGATACATTTCTTGAACTTGGAGTTGGAGTTGTTCAGCTCTCGAACATGTTGACCAGCTTTATAGAATTTTCGATGTGCATTTGTGGCAAATACGATTTGTCTATAATTTTGGATATCATCAGAGCTCACGTAGGTCTCATCGGGTATCTTTTTCAATAATAATTCCAACAAGCCTTTGGTCGTTGTATAATTCATGTCACCTATATGAATAACATCATTTCCGAAACTTATCGGTGAGTCAACCATCATTACCTTCTGGTGAGCGAGTACGCGTACACCGTAAACGCTATCTAGATCACAGCTCTTTATATTCCCATCTCGAAAAAATTCAAGATAGTCGTGAGGGGCCTCGTGTCGTAACGACGATTCAGGGTACTCATCTGTCGGCTGCAAAGTCATATCCATATCCTCTCCCTCATCTGCTGTCGAGAAGGAATAATCTTCTCCAGGTTCTTCTTTTTTGATCGGGTTAACCTCTTCTTTGACGGGTTCATCTTTGATTGGCTCTTCTTTAATGGATTTCGCAGCCATTTGAGAAACCATTACCAGTTCTTTCAACGGTGTGACTACCGGTTGAAAAACATCGCTCATCTTCTGTTCGGCGGTCTCTTTGCCCGACTTTATCATTTTGTGTTTACGTCGAATCGCCGCACTGGCTTTAGCGATATGACGCAACACTTCTTTTCGTTCGTGAATCTTTGCGTCCTGCATGTTGACTGAACTGTATCCGAAACGCTACTGATTCCACTCCCCTGAATTTTCTCCATTTATGCTCACAAAACAGTCGAACCCTTCTCTATATCTGCCCTCGTTTATCTCACTGTCCTTGTCTATTACGATAAATCCATACTTATCGTTGTTCCAACACGCCGAGCACAAGTCTCTGAAGTGTGCGTAAGTCATGTCAGTATTCACATGATCATCATATACGTGTCTCAAATTTATCTCATCTTGTTTGAATAAGATTAAAAGATTGGTATTGTCGCGCACTAGATGCTTGGGTATGAGGTTATAGAAAGCTATGAGGTTATCTTGCTTTTCACATGCTACGTCATCGAAGACAGAAATCGAATTAGGTAGAGCGTTGTCTGGTACAACTACTCGTTCATGCTCGTCGAATGGAAAGTACTCGACGCCATCTACACCCTCAATTAACCGCTGCAGGAACTTGTACTTGGGTTGATTCGACGACTTTGAGTAGATATAAATATTTTCAAATCGCAGTCCGTTAGGGTGTGTTATCAGAGTGAGCAGTGCATTAGTCTTGCCGCAGTTTCATGGTCCGCAAATTACTGCCCGAACGCTGTTTGACAGCAGATCACCTTGCCATTTTCCAGTCTTTGTCGAAATTCATTACAGGTAGCTTGACAGGCTGTTTCTCGAACCTCATCTCGACTCTGACTGAAGCCAAAAACTATAAATATCGCGTTTATAGAGATGATTCCTCGTTCACGTACGGATCGTCGACATGATCGTGCACAAAGCCAAGACAGTCAGTCGTAAGCGTCGTCAAAAAGGGTTGGTTAACAGAATTATCAACAGTCTCCCGGTAGAACTGCACATACCCAGTTATCAATACTGTGGACCCGGTACCAAAGTAGCGAAAAGACTCGCACGAGGCGATCCAGGAATAAATCCTCTCTGCATTAAAGGGTGCGCGAGGAGCTGTCAGAAAGGCCGGCGGTAAACGCAATGTCCGATCTCCACGAATTCTACCTGTTCCACCTAAAGTTGGTGGTTTTTTACCGTTTCTTATACCTCTTTTTGCCGGGCTCTGTGCTACGGGTGCGTTAGCTGGAGGTGCAGCAGGTATTGCAAAAGCGTTGAATGATGCAAGCTCCGCCAAGAGACAATTGGAAGAGAGTCAACGGCATAACAGAACTATGGAAGCTATCGCTTTAGGCAAGAGACTTCAGCTGAAACCGCACAGGAAAGGCTTAGAAATCCACCTGAAAGACTAGTCAAAAAACTAAAAGTGACGCTACCGCGACGGGCGCTAACTGACGCGGACCTGCTGAAGTACGCGACGGTCCTAAACATTCCACATTTCCGCGCCGTCTTCATGCGTAACGATTTGCCTAAGGACAGGCCGCGTAGGGATGAATCAGCGATCGTCAATCTAGATGATAAAGATGGTCCTGGAACACATTGGGTCGCGTACCGAAAGACCGACAACGAAGTTGTTTACTTTGACGTTGGACCTCGTCAGATACCTTGGTGTTGGTAGCGTCAAATATAACCATAAAAGATATCAAGACTACGATACGTTTAACTGTGGCCACTTGTGTCTTGAGTTTCTATATAAACACGTGACGTAGTTCTTGGAAGTCAGTTTGGCTTCCGCAGTAGTCATGAACGATTCGTTTACACTAACCGTATCGGGGAACTCCTCGATCCTTGAGACTCAATACTTTCCTCCCATTGAACTTTCCCCTCTCAAGAACTACTTCCTGGGTCTCGTTGAATTACTGACTTTTAATCCGATTCCTAACGTAGACGTTGGTCACAACAAGATTTACGCGGGTGAAGAAGTAGTAACCATACCTACCGGTAGCTATGAAATAGAGGATATCGAGAACTATGTACAGGGTGTATTATTAAACAAGGGTATCGCTTGTAACGTGGCAAAACGTTTGACCTCCTCCTAACCAGCCTCACGCGCGTACCTAGTCCCGCCAGTGTTGCCAGGACAGGGGGACAAATATTCTTTAGATGGCGCCTTAAATTTTCTTAGATTTCTTAGGTCATAGATTGCGGAATCGAATAGAGTGTAGCCGGTAGCGAGCACTGTGCTATGTCCCGCAGTACTGTGGAGTGTGGCCACTGGCCGCAGGCCGACGGATGGTATATTCGAGTTAGGTAATATTGTCGCGCATGCTCAGAAAACCTCGAGAAACACCTTTCGGTTTAAAAATATAAATACGTATACATGCGCATGTATGTTATTATTGTATAGTTATTGAATTCGATCGCGGTATTGTATGTATGTACGAATAAGTAGAAATAAATAAATTCAGCTTAATATGGATTTTTATTTATTTCCATAGAATCGTCAATCGACAAATCTTCAACAAAACTTTAAATTCAAAGGTCAAATTAAACGAAAAATAATATAGAAAGGATTATTGCACACGTAAAGATATATTAAATTTTTCAGATATAACGGCTTAACACCGCTTTTTGTTCAGACTTTATCACTAATGACTTTATGTTTTCGGTCGCTCGTACATAGAATCATTGTGCCGTTTCAAGAGTTCACTACCCACCGGAAAATTGTAACAAGTATTATTACTTATTAAAGCCTTTGTATGAAGTAGCCCCTGCAAAGTTGACGTATCCATTCGATTCCTTGTTTTTGTTTTGTTTAAGTTGACTTGCGAAAAGATCCGTTCTGCGTTGGCACTCGAATGTGGTAATGAAAGCACGTTCAATACGAACTTAGAGAGCAGAGGAAATTTTGGTGTTCCGTCTCCACGTGTAATTTTCTGCACCATGGCCCAAAATTGGCTAGTAGCGCTCGATTCCGTCTCCGTCGACAAATTTGTATTACGCAGTTCTCTCCACTCAGCATCGATATCATTCAGGTCTTTCTCTTCAATTAAATTCGGAAAGCTGCAAGCAAGAGGTGCAATCGAGGTTGCCGGTGTCACGCCGGGGTTCGTAAAATTATTCGAGTCCAAAACCGAGATCATCTTGATAATTTTTACTTGGGGATCTCTGAAATTAAATCGCTTCTGAATTTGCTTGCGGCCCTCGATGTAGAACGCCAAGCATCTTTGTCGCAAGTGATAAATGACATCTGGCTTTACGTGATGCTGATTTTTATAAAGTACCGCAGTCAATGTCGCACCCAAATAGACGTCTTCGAGTGGTAAATAAAAGTCGGGGTTGTACACATTTATGTCCTCCAATTTAGTTTTCTTAAGATAATCAGGCTTCATGAAGAATTCAAGTAACGATTTGAACACTGCCGCTACCCTGTCATACAATACATGCAATTTCGAATCTTCGGCCTGCATTTCAGCATTTAACGTGTGGAAGAAAGGTAGGACAAATTCGAGAAATCGGAGGTACATCTTTACGTACTGTTCCTTCAATCTCATCAATATTGTTTCTGCCGCGAGAATTTTGTCGGTCGTCGCAGCTTTCTCGAAGAATTGTGTGAGAGCCTCATATTGCTCGAGGATCCGTTTCACGACCGGCAAAAGTGAGAGCCATCTCGTCTGACTGGGCTGCAACATCTTGTGCGGCTTGATGTCTAATAAAGCTTGAAAGTGCCTGTATTCTTCCAGTCGTTTGAAACTATTGTTTAAATAGTTGTATACATCTCTGCAGACATCTTCGATAATCCTCGGCAATGTTGCGCACGCGTAGCTGGCACACAACGCGAAAGAATGGCAAATTTAATCGTGAAAAGATTTGGTACATCCTTGGTGAGGAGGACAGCAAGCGAATGGATGGCGCCGAACATATTGCTCGCCCCGTCTGAAGCAAATCCTATAAGGTTTGTCTTGTATGGGACTCCATTTTTTGTAAAAAACTGTACAATACAGGTGTACAAACTGTCTGCTGTTGCACTTGCGACCGGGACTAACCCGAGAACTGGTCAGAAATAGATGTTCCATCGAAGTATCTCACAACGAGGACTAAGTGCTTCACAGAGCTCACATCCGTTGATTTGTCAACGATAATTGAAAATTTACCGTTTCGAAGAAACTGAATCATTATTTCAAAACTGCTCGCACCAGTCACATTCTTAACAATTTGCGTGCATTTCGTTCTGCCGCAACTAAGGCTTTTCACAACTTCAGGATTGGTGCCGATTGTTTGGATTAGAGGGACCAAATGCTCCATAGTATTGAATGGTATGTTGTGTTCCGCAATAAAAGCAGCTAACCGAATTTCAGCCTCTTTAACTTGTTGGGAAAGCAGGGTGGGCTTGCTGAAAGAATTTGCAATGCTAGGCTGGTTGACTGTAATGGCATTAGCTTTAGCTACATGCTTTGCGCTGGCTGCATGTTTTTTAAGATTGGAGCGTCCTCCGACTGTCGAATAATCCTCGTCACAGATCTTACAACGGAAATAATTTTTGCCCTTAGCACTCCTTGTGAGCCATTGTTTGAAAACATGGTCCGTTTCCCAGACAGCATTGTATTTTTGTGTGTAAGCGTTATAGCCTTTTTTTCTTTTTTTTGCCGATTTTTTCGAGATTTGTTCATTGGACGATGAACAACTGGATGCATCTGAATCCATTCGCGCTTAAAAAAATTAGAATAAGATAACGTTATTCAATAGTCAATAGTTAAAATTATTATATTCCGACCAGCATAGAAAAACAAATGTCAGGGAATATGTATCATAATCTTACCTCCAAGAAAAGATTACTATTGCGGTCGGAAATGAAGATGAACACACTCAAAATGTACCGTGGGCAGCGATTAAAAATATGCAGGACAGCAGGAATGGCTGTGAATCCCCAATCTAGATACAAGATACGACTATGCTAGTCAAATGAGTGTTGATCGCAAGCTGGGTTATAATTAGGAAGACCGTATCGACTAACAATATAAACATCCATTACAAGTTCCATAAATGCCCTATAGGAGACCTAAATGCTAGCGACCAGCAAAACGTCGATAATGTAGCTACGATGAGTGCTGCCGTGTGGTAACTACTAGTAGCTACATTACCTTCGGGTTGATTTGCTTGAAACTAAAATATGCTATTTGTCGCCCATCTTTGTGCGTAGCTATAGGCTACGGCGCCTATTCTCCTTTAAGCATGAACTATGAAAATGGATCCCGAAAGAATTTTCGAATTCGTCTGCTCTGAAGGCGCACATCATCGTATTTCAGAATTGGCTCGGAACAATCCTGCTTTTTCTTTAGAATTCTTAGGAATTCCGAAAGTCTATGAAAATTACCTAAGAATTCTTAATTCTTAGCGAACATCAGATTTCTTTAGATTTAAAAAATTTCTTAGACAGTGGCAACACTGAGTCCCGCACGAGTCTCGAGTACCGATTCCGCTATTCGAATTCTTACCGCCCTCGTCCACAGGAGCCATGTTGGTCACCTGGCGAGGCACGCCGCTGACCGGCAACGAGCAGCGCTCACCGGACGGGTGGCACAGGTGAGAGTTACTGATAGCGGAAAAGCCGGTCAGTCCATGTTCGCCCCGCGTGTTGACAGCTTCGAGCTAAATAAACGTGTGACGATCGTGCGCTTCCCAAGAGAGAGAGAGAGAGAGAGAGTGAGAGTGCCCTGTATTCCCTCCGTGATAGTTCCTGGATTTTTCCCTGGTGTTTTCTGGACTGGTTGAACTCCGGAAGCGGTAAATACGACGACTCGGCGGATTTGACAAACACGTGTGGCTGACCGAGTGCAGTCAACGTAAGAGTTCCGCGCCGCAACCGTCGCCGATCGAGGTAAGATCTGTCCGGTTACCCATAAAACCCTAGTCCCGGTCCCCAATACCCTATACAACCCCCGTGAGTTCCCTGAATCATCCCTAAAACCTCGAGAGCGAGTCCCTGACCGTTGCGAGAGTTTTCAAACAAGTCCTGTACCCCACGTGGTCCGCGCACTGCGTGTTAGTGTACCGGTTTCGTCCCCGCTGCGCACCTAACGTCTCGCGAGTCCCGGCCGCCATCTTGTCGAGTCGTCTGCTGTCACGCGTCGCAGTGGTCTGCAGCGAGGCAGAGGCTCAGGCAATTCCTCAAGTGTCGTGCGAGAGTGTACCGACCCCCACTCCCTTCCCCGCCACAGCTGTTCGGCAGCGGAGTCTCTCGCCGCTAACGCGGTGTGTTCTCCGTTCAACGAGAGCGTGAGCGAGGGACGTACCGTGTGTTTGCTTGGAGGCTTCTCAGTAACTCCAGTTGCGGCACGTCAGACAGGTACAGTCATCCACGGCCTGGGTAACCACGTTACGCTGTATTATCGGTATGGCTCACTGCTCGACTATTATG
Source organism: Macrophya alboannulata (assembly GCA_949628255.1). NCBI lineage: Eukaryota > Metazoa > Arthropoda > Insecta > Hymenoptera > Tenthredinidae > Macrophya > Macrophya alboannulata. The sequence goes on from OX451211.1 coordinate 9,680,823, forward strand.
TATGGTATAGTAGATCACAGTCTAGGTTCGACCCACGTGATCATAAGCTGTGGAGTTCAATACTTCAACGGCGTCGTTCAATGGCGCGCCATACCGATAATACAGCGCAGCGTGGCTACCCACGCCGTGGATGACTGTACCTGTCTGACATGCCGCAACTGGAGTTACTGAGACGCCTTCAAGCAAACACACGGTATACCCTGATACCCGAGAGTGAGAGAGAGAGAGGGTCAGAGTGAACTACTCACTAATATAGTATTATTTATTCTTTTGATTATTTATTTAGCATTGTTAAGTAGAGTAGAGTCACGTCAATAATTTTTGTATCATATACGCCAGGTAGCGGGCGGTAATTCGCGACCTTTTTCTTTTTTTTTTTTCTTTCAATAAACCTTTTAGTTAAACATATTTTTTCGTATCGGTGTCTTTATTCATCGCCCACACCATATCCCTCTACCGATCCCTAGAGTTAGTCCCGAGCGAGAGAGCGAGAGAGAGGACTTCATCCCCGAAGTCTGGCACCCAGCAACCACCCCTAATCTACGTTGGAGCCAGGTTTGTTTTCGGATTAATTTTCCTGGGTCACCCGAGCTCAGAAAATTGCCGTTACACGCTATTGTAATCAAACCGAATAATAACACACTATGTAGCGAAATTAAATGCAGTCACCCTGTAAATTGTATGCCAGACGATTTCATAGCCGGTCTATTGGGTTTCACTCCACGTATTCTGCAAGCCGATAAAGTTCACGAGTCTGATCTTCCCGTGACTATTCTTAAAGTAAACGCACTGCGAATCGAGTGTAACTTTACAACGGGTGCTTACGTCAATGAGCGCAAAGTACATACCATTCATGAGTTTTTTCCCGTCGTTCCACCTGGATATAAGATCATTGAAGTACCGTCTCACGTCATTTATCTTTCGGTCACCGTAAGGACAATAGATCATATCCAACTTCGTATAGTCGATCAAGACGGGGATTTGGTCAATTTCCATGGAGAGGTTATTACTGTAAGGTTGCATATCAAAGCTCAATAATAGAAATAGTTTACAATAGGAATAGTAGTATAGAGGAATAGAAGCTCAATAATAGAAATAGTTTACAATAGGAATAGAATAGTTATATTCAGTGATGGGCATTATTTGAAATAAAACCATTTCAAATGGGAATGCAAAATGCAAAATAGGTATTTTCCATTTTCAATTGAAATGCATTTTTTTTACACCCATTTCCATTTCCATTTGAAATGGTATTTTTGTATGCATTTCCCATTTTAAATACTTTTTGAACAAAAATTTCGAAGAAAATGAAATTCGGTAATCGTTTAAGCAATCGTAAAAGTGACAATTTAGTTCGACTATCAGCGCCACTGATGCTTGAGGCCACGCCACGAAGCACAAAAACAACAAACCGAACCTCATTAGAGTTTCGCATCTCTTTACTTCATTACTTGAAAGTATTATTATTTTCGTACACGCGTACAACGGTCAACGAAGAAATAAAATTGAAAATGTAAGTATAATCTCTTTCATGCGTAACTTAATTGTAGTTTGGGTTGCATATACCTTTTATAGGACGATGTTTGAATCTATCCGTAAGCCGATGTATTTAAATAAAAATTGTACGAATTACTGTTAGAACAGGATCAGGTTGGCGGTTTGAAGTTAGGTTATGCCCTGGTTCTATTGTTTTGTCTTTTGTGTAGCTGACAGCTCAAGTTTCTATTCACCTTATCGTCGTTTAAATATTAAATATTTTAGTTGATTAGTTAAGTGAAGACCCTACTGAGATTTTACCAGAACAGTTTTTTATTTTTTGAATGAGTACAAAAGATGCAATCAAAAAACGCAAACACAAAGTTTTAGATTATAGTAGAATCTGTATTGAAAACAAATTCAATGTTCTGCGATGAAAATGTTGACGCAGGGAACTTTTCGTAGAATTTTTCCTTCGCAGCGCTGCCAAAAGTTCCTTGCGTCAACATTTTCATCGCAGAGCATTGAATTTTTTTTTCCAATACAGATTCTCCATAATCTGAAACTCTATGTGTGCGTTTTTTGATTTGACCTTTTGTACACATTAAAAAAATAAAAAACTGCTTTTGGTGAAATCTTAGTAGGGTCTTCCCTTAAATTAGTTTATTGTGCTAGCAACAGATTTGCAGCTATCAGATTTTGACAAGAATTAATAGTTTACTGGTTTAGCAAGCTCTCCAGAGAGGGGTTGTTATAGTTATTTATTTTATTTGAAGCATTATATAGGTACTTTATTTCTCATATCTCTTGTTTTGTTTCAGGGAGGTGAATAATAATTTACCCCAAATATTAACTCTTTGCTTCAAGGATATTAAACAGGAGAACGAAAAAGGAAACGTCTCGGCTACTTGTTTAACCTGCTCGAAAGTTTTAAAAGGAAATATTCATGCGAACACAAACTTTTTGAATCATTTTAAGGTATTGTATATCTTTTCTTATCAAAATTTTGATCTGCTTTCCTATATTTTATTCTTCTTTTTCCTCGTAGACCAAAGGACACACTGACGCTCTGAGAAGTTATGAGGAAAAAAAGACTTCCATAAAAAGAAAGTCTCATATCCATGCTCATACGAGTCAACCAAAAAAACAAATGAATTTGGAGGACAGCATCGGCCGAAAATCGAACAATAATATGAATCAGCTCATTCTGCAGCTTGTAGCTGAAACAATGTGTCCTCTATCAATAGTTGACTCATCAGCGTTCCAAAATTTACTACATGGAGCTAGTGAGTGCCGCGGGCCGATGAAAATTCCGAGCAGGCGTGCTTTTACTAAAAAGCTAGAAGAGGAGTACGAGAAAATTAAAGGAAAAACTAAGGAACTGCTCCAAGAAGCTATGTTTGTATGCACCACGGCGGATGTCTGGTCTTCTTCGAAGAGGAGTTATATGGGAATGACGGCTCATTGGATCGATAAAAATACCTTGGAGAGGAAAAACGTTGCTTTGGCCTGTCGGAGATTCAAAGGAGCACACACATTTGATAAGGTTGCAGAAATCATTGCAGAAATTCACTCTGAGTTTGGCCTAAAACTAAGTAAAATTATCAAAACAATTACTGATAATGGCAGTAATATGGTCAAAGCATTTAAGAACTTTGGCCAAGTGAACGAAGCGAGATCCTCAACTCCAACTGCAGGTGGTAATGACAACAATGAAGAAATTGGTGACGACAGTGACAATGATGATGATTATGATGATCTCTTGATTGTACATAATGACTTTGCGGAAGAAGAGAGCCTTGAGTATGAACTTCCAGCTCACGAGCGCTGCGTCACACATACACTGCACTTGTTAGCTTCAGCCGATATTCATATTAAAAATGTCAATGCGTTACCTCACAAGAGAGCCTGCAATGCTGCGCTTGCAAAATGTCAAGGATTATGGAATTATTGTTCGAAGTCACCCAAGGCTTGCGAAACGTACTTGGAGATGACAGGGAAATCGCCAAACTCACCATGTGCCACTCGCTGGAATTCTTACTACAACTGCATCGTGAACTTGTTGTCTGTATCTGAGAAACTCAACGACGTAATGAAAATATTAAAGCTACCAGCGTTCAAAGAGGCTGATATAGCTTTTCTAAAAGAATACACGACATGTTTAAAACCGATAGCTGACGCTATCACGAATCTGCAAGGCGAAAAAACGACGTATTACGCGGAGCTCCTTCCCGAACTCCACAGAATTAATAAGATACTTTGCCAACTTAAAATGGAGAACATGGTATACTGCCGACCTCTTTGTGAAATATTAGAAGCAGGGTTTAAAAAAAGGTTTTCTGCATATTTCTCCTTGGAGACGTCTGTGAACGATGCCATGTCGGCGTCAGTTTCTCACCCTTATTTCAAAATGAGGTGGACGCCAAAACCAGATAAGGAACACGTCCGATCAGTATTTCTTCTGGAGTTGCGTAAGCTGAAAGACAAGTCAAAAACCAACATGAAGCAGTCGGAGCTAGAAGACCCTAATGCGACACGTGGCGACTCGTACTTCATGTTCCAAGCTGAAGAAGGTGAGTCTTCAGACTCATCGATAACGGCTGAAGGAAGTATCGATTTGGAGGGTCTTCAGTATCTCCAGGACAAGAGAACGGATCTGAATATGCTCCAGAACTACCCGACTGTGAGGCAGCTCTTCATCAGAGCAAACGCTTGCCTACCCAGCTCGGCGCCTGTGGAGAGGCTGTTTAGTTACGGAGGGATGATCCTCAGACCTCATCGCAGGAAAATGAATGATGAGACTTTTGAAAGACTGCTTGTAATAAAAGCTAACAGTATAAAAGAATAAAATAAAAATGACGCATAAAAAAAAAACCATTTTGCGCTTTGAAAATACCTATTTCCCATTTTATATTTCAAATGCATTTCGAAATCGCCATTTACATTTTGTATTTCAAATGGAAAAACTTCACACCCATTTCCATTTAAATGGTTTAAGGTACCCATTTTGTACATCACTGGTTATATTAGTAAGGTGAGATGCTCCAAACACGTCAGTCGTCGAACAGTTCTCAAAGAGTTGACACCTCAGAACGTGTTGCTTCTGAAAAGTTTGGGTCTCAAAGTCACACCTTTTGGAGGAAAGATTTTCGCAAAGTAAGACTCCGATTCGTTTGTATCTGTGTCACCTGCTGTATACCATGGAGGAGGAAATCTTAGACATTTAAACACCCGTCGTCTTTGACGAGTCTATCGCACACTACGAGGTTCACACACACAAGCCTTATGCCTCATCAAGTTTCAATAACAGTGACGAGATTCGTATCGCTGTTCAACACCAAGGCCTGTGCGTATTGCCGTGCAAGAGCTCGTTGCACGGCAATACGATAGTCAAGGCTGACGGAACTCCGTTAGTCCAGTCAATAGAGAATTTAACTTTGCATACTTCGCTCACGGCAATTTTATTGTCGGGATCGTTAAGTAGGCTTATAAAAAGCTTGAATTCCAAAATGAGAATTATGAAACCTGCTGCGTCAGCCGCCATCTTGGAAAACGCGTTTCATATCATATCTCGTAAACGGCTGACTTTAGGATGAAAAACATGGAGACCTTTTTCGTAGATAATTAAATTCCCCACCTTTTTGTGAGAATTTTTTTTTATTCCACACGGTTTTTCAATTACAGCTCGTCAAATGTCGAAAATCTTCTTTTATCCGCTGTAACTCCCTGAAAAGTTGATTTAACGATGAAACGTTCTGTTTCTTTGTTATTCGTTATTGAATTCCCTACAAATTTTGTATCAAACTTTTTTCCGTAGGACCGATAGTTTGAAAGTTATGAACGGTTGAATATGTGAATGAACGCATGGAAATAGGTAGCATTATCGTATATATTTTCTATCATTGACTTTTGATAAATTTCTAAGAATTTTTTTTTTCATTAAACATTGATATGATTGTTCGTAGAGTCTATAAAAAATTCGAAATCAGCAAATAGGGTTACAATAAAGTGATTTATTGGTGTTACATGCTAAAATTCAGAAGATTGTTCAGATGTAGAGGAAGGTCCGTCTACATCTCAAAAACGTAGAAGGCTAATATAAGCTTGTTTTTTTAATGAAATTTCATCAATTTCATAAAATTTTATGTCTTACACAATTTTATATTGCAACAGCAACTTATTAAGTTAACTCATAGTTTATTTTTATATTGTAACACCAGTTTCTTACTTATTGTTCAGATTGAAATACATTTTTTTTATATAATTTTAGCATGTAACATCGAAAAATCACTTCATTTTATTGTAACCCTATTTGCTGATTTCGAATATTTTATAGACTCTACGCACAATCATATCAATGTTTAATGAAAAAAAAAATTCTTAAAAATTTATCAAAAGTCAATGATAGAAAATATATACGATAATGCTACCTATTTCCATGCGTTCATTCACATTCAACCGTTCATAACTTTCAAACTATCGGTCCTACGAAAAAAAGTTTGATACAAAATTTGTAGGGAATTCAATAATGAATAACAAAGAAACAGAACGTTTCATCGTTAAATCAACTTTTCAGGGAGTTACAGCGGATAAAAGAAGTTTTGCGACATTTGACGAGCTGGATTGGAAAACGGTAAGTTGAATAAAAAAAATTTCAAACAAAAAAGGTGGGGAATTTAATTATCTACGAAAAGGTCTCTATGTTTTTCATCCTAAGGTCAGCCGTTTCCGAGATATGATATGAAACGCGTTTTCCAAGATGGCGGCTGAGGCAGCAGGTTTCATAATTCTCATTTTGGAATTTAAGCTTTTTATAAGCCTACTTAACGATCCTAACAATAAAATTGCCGTGAACGAATTATGCAAATTCACACCTATAACGAGAGTCTCTAATGACTGGACTACGTCAACTACCGCAACATTGGTCAACAACGGTGTTTGCCACCTGTTTAATGGAGTGCGGGACGAGATAAACGCCATTGAGATCGATAGAAGCCAGAACGTCGGTCTCACTAGTCTTATGAAAGGTTACCCTTCCCTACGACCTGGATAGAATTGGATGATGGAGAATGCTGGCTGGCTCAATGTGAATGCAAGTCATGTAGATGCCGATGTAACTTCGATGTATGTATACCGTTGAAGATGATTCTAGGGTTCGCCGAGGACTATCACAAGATAATCGTCAACGCCAAACACGAATGGATCTTGACACGTTCGGAGACCGATGGGAACGTAGTTTTACAAACCCAAGAAGAGGAATTTAAAATCCTGATCGATAAAGTCGAATGGCTGCTACCATATCTTGAGCTCTCAGATCAACGGAAAATACAATTGTTGAATTTCATCAAAAAAGATGCACCGATCTCAATGAGTTTTCGCAATTGGGAATTGTACGAGTACCCTGTGCTTCCCACCACCTCAAATCACGTTTGGGCCGATAAGACATTCACTCAGCTGGAGAAACCTCGCTACGTTATACTAGGTTTCCAAACAAGTCGAAAGAATAAGCTGAATAAAAACGCTAGCCCTTTCGACCGCTGCAGTATCACCGATGTTAAACTCTTCTTGAATTCTCAATGTTATCCCTACGGGAGCCTAAATCTCGATATGAGTCACAATCAGTATGCTCTCTTGTACGAGATGTTCGCAAACTTCCAAGCCTCCTATTACGGTAAGGAGCCTGAACCATTGCTGAAGAAGAGTGAATTTCTACAGTATGCTCCCCAATTCGTCATTGACTGTTCAAAACAAAACGAGTCACTCAAGTTTGGACCGGTAGACGTTCGTCTCGAATTTGAAGCAACAAATAACTTTCCTGCCGATACGTCAGCCTACTGTTTGATTTTACACGATCGTGTGATTGAATACAATCCTATAAGTGGTGGGGTGAAGAAATTAGTATAAAACTCCATCCAGCCAAACCGTGGGGATTGGTTGTGTTCGAGATGGAGTTTGTCATCGATGTGCAGGGTTTCAAAATACCTTTTGGCAACTTAAACGACTCTACGTTGAAAGAGTTTGCAAAAATTGCCGTTGACGAAGAAGCATCATCTTCCACCCTGCTATTTGAACCGCCGTACGAATGGAACTGTTTACCAGCCCGATACAAGAGTGAAAATTTATGGCTCGAGCGCAATCTTCATGGTTTATCTTGGAACTCTGGGGATATACCTATGCTATAAAGATATTAAAATTATTTTACCAAATCTTGTGAAAAATGCTCGAAACATTTACGTTAAAGGATTACAGAAAAAGAATTGGCTGCAGGGTATTATAAAAGATATTCAGATCGTTTATATGTTGGATCTTGGTTGCCCCTCGCTAGAGACATTGAAAAAGACGTCTAAGACTACCAATTGTACGCACCATAGCATATCAAATTCAAACTGCTCAGCTCAAAACGTTGCGTTATTGCGTGATTGGTTAATAAAGTATCGCGCTGCAAATCCGGCTATCGAGATCACACCTGAACGAAAACGTCCACAGATCCATAAAGATATGGTTTGGTGTCATACGTGTCAAAAGCATCATCGATACGAAAAATAATTTTGATACTATATTTATAATCAAACTGTGTATCGACGTATTTCTACGAATAATTGTTGAGGTTCTATTTTATATTGGATATTATTGTAAGCTGATACATCCTTTTCTACGTCGAATGTTTAGGCTGATAAAGACTTCCTGGGTAAGTACGTGTTGATTTCTTTGCATCAATTTGATTTTTTGGAGGGGGTGACGATCTACACACACACACTAATTAAGGATGGTCATCCTAGCTTCATACGAAGTTTAGATCTCGCTGCAGCACAACCTTCAATTTTTCTGAACGAAATTTATTTTCTAACAACTGTTAAACATGGGTGGGTGTTGTGAATCTTCTTGTGATTTAGTGAGAGTAGTTCTGTAGATCATTGTAATTTTAATTTATTTATTATAGCGCTTCCGAACCTGTTCAGAACACCAGGGGAGCGATTCTGTAACTCTATAGCGTTAACTTAGAGCAAGCGTTAACTTTTTCCTCGGTTCTACGCCACTGCATTGCCCCGCTTGTACCCGCTTAGCCCCGCGAGCGCCCATATGCTTTGTTTTGGGAGGCCAACTGTCGGAGGTCGCCCCGTTTATTAACGCTAATAAACAATCGAACCCACGGAAATCCCGACTCCGTGATATCGCTAACTAGGGATCTTGCTCTATCGAGTCGAATTTTTTAACGCCAGCCGTGACGAGACTCTCAGAGACAACGCTAACTTTTAACGCTTGCCGTATAACGAACTGTCTGAATAGAGCGTTCGCGCGCTACCGAAGAGATTTCTAAACGCATGCTTCTAACGAAATGTACTTCAATATAGACATACTCGTTCATTTCCATATATATTATTTAATTATAAATACGTATATGATGGACTCCACGCCAAGCTGACCAAAAGAGACATCGATGTCGTGGATTTTTTTAATTTTCGAATATGCTCTAGTACCATCGGAATCGGCAACTTCTGTGTATATAATTCATATCCATTATACAGGGTGAGGCAATAACTATTAGTAGTAGAAATATTTTCTACCTCGCCAGACTTAGGCTAAAACTTTTCCTACAAAAGTTGCATGGTTCATAGGGGGTCGTCAAATGGTGGCTACGAGGTTCATCTAGGCGGAGGCGTTTCGAATATTTCAAGGTCACCTCCATTTTTTCAAATGGGTCCACTATCTTCTTTCTGCATAATTTCATCAAGGAACACTGAATAAGTTCGCACACCAAATTTCATCATGATCGATCAAGATTTAGCATAAAAAATCGATAAAATGGAAATTCTAATGTTTTTAGCCTTAAATCGATTGAAAAAACGGTGCAACCACTTACTCTTATAAAATGTGCTCAAAGTGATGGCCACCACTTTCGATGCATGCTTGCAGTGTGATTTGCATTGATTGGTCCCACGAAATAAGCTGAACACAAAATTTGCCAATCGTTGGATTGGGCGTGGGAGTCGTGTAGTTTGGCCAACTTGCTCACCAGACTTGACACCACTGGTTTTTTTTATGGGGGACTTTGAAAGACATGGTGTACAAAGAAGTGCCGACTACTGTGCAAGATATGCGAGAAAGAATAATCAGAACCTGTTCGTTAATACAGACTGACGTTATTAGAAGGGCCGTACAATCCATGCAAATCAGACTGCAAGCATGCATTGAAAGTGGTGGCCATCACTTTGAGCACATTTTATAAGAGTAAGTGGTTGCACCGTTTTTTCAATCGATTTAAGGTTAAAAACATTAAAATTTCTATTTTATCGATTTTTTATGCTAAATCTTGATCGATCATGACGAAATTTGGTGTGCGAACTTATTCAGAGTTCCTTGATGAAATTATGCAGAAAGAAGATAGTGGACCCATTTGAAAAAATGGAGGTGACCTTGAAATATTCGAAACGCCTCCGCCTAGATGAACCTCGTAGCCACCATTTGACGACCCCCTATTAACCATGCAACTTTTGTAGGAAAAGTTTTAGCCTAAGTCTGGCGAGGTAGAAAATATTTCTACTACTAATAGTTATTGCCTCACCCTGTATAATGGATATGAATTATATACACAGAAGTTGCCGATTCCGATGGTACTAGAGCATATTCGAAAATTGAAAAAATCCACGACATCGCTGTCTCTTTTGGTCAGCTTGGCGTGGAGTCCATCATATACGTATTTATAATTAAATAATATACATGGAAGTGAACGAGTATGTCGATATTAAAGTACATTTCGTTAGAAGCATGCATTTAGAAATCTCTTCGGTAGCGCGCGAACGCTCTATTCAGACAGTTCGTTATACGGCAAGCGTTAAAAGTTAACGTTGTCTCTGAGAGTCTCGTCACGGCTGGCGTTAAAAAATTCGATTCGATAGAGCAAGATCCCTAGTTAGCGATATCACAGAGTCGGGATTTCCGTGGGTTCGATTGTTTATTAGCGTTAATAAACGGGGCGACCTCCGACAGTTGGCGCCCCAAAACAAAGCATATGGGCGCTCGCGGGGCTGAGCGGGTACAAGCGGGGCAATGCAGTGGCGTAGAACCGGGGAAAAAGTTAACGCCTGCTCTAAGTTAACGCTAGAGTTACAGAATCGCTCCCCAGAGCTGAAAATGGTGATTGCCCTGGTAGAAGAATGGGGTCTACCCTACGGGGCGGAATGGTCTGCGCGGGAAGCTTCCCTTTGGGAAGCTTTCACTAACCGAGCTCGCTGTTACACAACGATAAAATTTAAATACCAAACGGGGTTCGGAATATACTGCGAACATTGCGTCGTGAATTTTCCAGGTCCGTGGGACATTGACGTGGAACACTGGCTCTGTAAGAAAGAGGTAGTTCCATATGTTTGTTTCTGCGAGAAATGTGAGACTACTCTTCTCAAGGTGCATTGGGAAAAGTGTGAGCGATGCATCGCGGCGTTTAGTTCATATGCCACGGCGGACCGACTTTACAGGTACGATAAGAGCGGTCATCTGGTAGCGACTCCTCAACAGCAGGCTACGGTGCTAAATGTTCCGAAGGTAGATTCTATACTCAACCATTTTCAACCAAAGCCGTAAAATAATCGCAAGATAATATAATCAGGTCTATATATTCGCATTCAGGGTGACGACTGATGAGTCAAGCACAGGCAATTAATACAACCTTCAAAAATTTCATTTTTTGTCTAAATAAACAAAAAAGAGTTGTATCATTTTAATTTACCTCGTTTATTTTTCCCTCTCATTCCTGCAGAGCCTTAGTGACCCAGACTTATTTATTCTGAAATGCAAACTACAAACTATCGCAGTGCACTAGCTTGTTTATAGGTTCTCCTTATTATATATTCGATATGTTAGCTACGATATCGTTTCTGCATTGACTGTTTAGATAATAAAGAGTTTTTGGGATAAGTATGTGTTTATCTCTTTGTGTGTTTCATACGTTATTAAATCTATACCGCACCGATCCGCTGCGGAACCTGTCGAAACCTGTCGCGATAACGTCACAGTGTTACTTCACGCATGCAAGAACACTAATGTTCCATTTAAAAATATTTTACAATAATTATCGCTACTATGAGTTATCACGTGTACGTCTAGTAGGTTCACGAGGACAAAGAAATAAATATTACATGGTTTTGTTTATAATACATTCATTTTGCAGAATAGAAATCCTTCTCTAATTTCACATTTGGTTGATAATTAGTATACTAGAATAAATTTTTATGGTAATTGACAATATAAGTATATGTATATTAGGGTGCTCCTAAATAAACATTTTTGTTTTTTTTTCCAAGTCGTTAGGTTTATGAGAAAATCATATCAGAGCTTTTTTGTAGAGAATCAAATTTCCTACAAGAGTATGTCTATCAAAATTGTGAACAAAAATTTCTTAGTAGTTTTATTTGAAAAATAAAAAATAAAATTTTTTTTACGTGTTATTTATATGGGAAAACGGAAAACTGTTGAGCGCTAAGTAGAATCAAAATATCGAGCTGTCCTTGTGGGAGGATTTTTTTTATACCTACGAGAAACTTTTGAGATGATAGGAAAAAAACTTTTTTTTTTTGGAGCACCCTAGTATATATATTAGGGTGTGTCAAAAAAAAAAACGAAATTCGATATAATTTTTTTGACCGCTGAATGTGTGTATCCTAATCTCGAAATACACCCCGCGACCAGAATCCTCCGAGAAAATTTTTCACGATGTGCTAATCGATATTTACCGATAAAACTAGACATCGATTGAGCGACCTCTTAGGATGGTTTGTTCGCGCTTTCCTTTGGCATGGTGCATTGTGAGGGGTTAATCTATGGTGTAGGCCTTGGGGAGGCGAAGAAACACAACATCTGAGAAGAAAAAAAAAAATTAAAAAAAAATTAAAAAAAAATTGAGACAAAAATTCGAGAAAAGTCGAGAAAAATGTCAAAATATCGTTTGGAAAATTTTTTTTCGCTATTGCTGTCTTTTGATTTTTTTTTTTCAATTTTTTTTTTTTTTTCGCAAATGTTGTGTTTCTCTGCCTCCCCAAGGCTTGAACCATAGATTTACCCCTCACAATGCACTATGCCAAAGGAAAGCGCGAACAAACCATCCTAAGAGGTCGCTCAATCGATGTCTAGTTTTATCGGTAAATATCGATTTGCACATCGTGAAAATTTTTCTCGGCGGATTCCGTTCGCGGGGTTTATTTCGAGATTGGGATACACACATTCAGTGGTTAAAAAAATGAATTTGAATTCCGTTTTTTTTTTTTGACACACCCTAATATATATCAAATGAAATTAACAACAAAGTGTAGCACATCAGTCAAGATAGTTGAATTCCATCTGATTATATTGTCCGCCAACATAGTGCAATTGTAGACGATTTTCATCACTAGCCAGCACCATCTTCTCGAAGAGATCGTCATCATCGTTCAACGGTTTCGCCATCGGTGCCGGTAGAAACACTGTACAGGTGTTTTCCAAATCCGTCACTATTCTCAATCCATACTTTGTTTGAACTTTACGAATACTTGTGATCTGATAATTTTTTAAGGCTTCCAGCTCTGACAATTTGATCGTTGGAAGAAACGCATCCAACCGACCGACTTTGTTAATTTTAGAAAAATCCATCGTCTTGTTTTAATTGAAATTTAGATTTCTCAAAGTGTATTCAATTCGCTTCAGGTACGATCTGATTTCAATCAGCTTCTTCACTTCTTTAATACTGAGGACCAGCAGATTCAATCGTATTTTTAATTCTCTTTGCTGCTTTCGGATATTCTGCATTACTCGAGGATCGGTTGAATACTGATTTTCGATTCTGAATTTTCTCTCTTTTATTCGAACACACGTCGCAAAACAGGAAACTCCAGAGATTAGGAATAGGGGAAGAGACATCGAATTTCTGAACGATCATCGCAGGTGTTTTAACGTTTGATTGTAATTGCAACCGGACATACGCTATTATTAAATCCATACAGTCCGGAACCCGCTGCTATATGCGGACATACTTACCTTATTGGTACAGTGCTACTTTTATACGCACGAAAAAAACACGCTTTGCCCCCCGGAAACTCCGGGCACAGGCTTGCCGATATCAGACCTCCCATTATTCGATTCTAGTGACCTACATACACAAGCGCCGATTGATCAGAAGCCGCCATTTTGAAATTCGCAAATACCCAACACGTAAGTGCTAGAATCGTCATTTCCAAAATTGTAGGGGGGCTAATTATAACGTCACCGGATATATAGGTATACAATGGTGGGGGGTTGGAGGGGGCTTGTGATAACGGTCAACTAATCAGACGGCGGACACCTGATAGTGTGACATCATCTTCCTCCCTCCAGCCCTTCACACGGGCACGGGAGGACACGCATGTGTATAAACGTGTACGTGTCCACTAACATGCGATAGTATGACATCGGCTTCCCCCTCCTGACCCTCACACGGACACGGGAGCGCATGCATGTGTGTGTGTGTGTGTGTACGTGTACGTGTTCACTAACGCGCGTTGGTCCAGAACCCGCCTAGACCATCTACTTCTACGAACAATATCAAAATCAAAAAGGAAAAGATCAAGGAGCCCGAAAAATTCTGAAAAGGAGGATGAAAGATCGCAGCGAAAAATTCGAAAGATCGAGTACAGTAGCAATAATGTCACAGGCAACCCAACCTCCAACACCCCTGGCTGCCAATAATAATAATAATAATAAGGAGGACACTAATAATAATATCTCGGTCAGAGCTGATAATTCGAACAATGAGCCCGCTATTCCCCTAAATCTATCAGATAAAAATGACGGTAAGCATTTCACCTTAAATTTATGTCCACATAGGACTGCTCTATTAAGGGGGGGCTCTAGGCGATTTTTACCGACATCAACTATTTTTTCGAATATCTTCGAAACGGAGGTTCCAATCCGATTGTCCTTTGGGCAGTCGATGTTTGACGAGGAATGAATTCGTTCTATCATGAGAAATATAGCGAGATAATTAATTTTTTTTTCGATCGCAAAGTGTGGGCGTGCCACCTATTTCGACTTATATCAAGGCCTATGGATCGAAAATCCAAAATCGGCTTCCTGAGCCCGATTCTGTATGAAATTCCGAACACAACCATCCGAAAACGACTTTGTTTTCGACAACGATAAAGACGTGATACGTATTCTACGAATTTGTGATATTTAGCAAATGTCAACGGCTGGAAGCAGCCATTATATTAGTTCTCGAAACGCTTGTGAGACGTCGCCGCGCGCGAGTCTTCTGCTTCTCGTTCTACCACCGCTGTCACATTGGTATGCTGGTACACCCAACGAGGTTGATTCTGATCCTTTCCGGTTTGGGTGATTCTCAGTTTACGTTGGCAACGACAGCGTCTCGCAGCGCGCCGCGCCGGAACGGCGTACGAGCAAAGCTCGACCCGTAGCTGTTAAACAGATCTAACCTCATAATGTGAAACTACAAGACACTGAAATATAATATTTCAGTGCTCCAAGAATAATGCGATTGTCGACAAGTGCTATGACTTCGATGTCCACTTTACTATGAGATATATTAATTTATTAACCCTTCAACTGCCAAGCCTCTTTCCCATTGAAAAAAATCATTTTTCTTAACCACTTCAAATTTTTCTGAATCGAAATGTTTGAAAAATTATACTTTTTTAAAATAGTTTTTCAATTTTCATGCTTGAATAAAAAGTTTTTTAAATGAAATTATCCAGTGAAAACTTTCTGCAGAGTGCGGTACTATTTTTCAAATTATTTCAGGATTTTTAAATTGAAATTGAAGAAGATATTTTAAAGAATAGCTGTTTCGCCCATGTAGATAATTTGCTACAATGGCAGTTACAGGGTTAAACGAATGAGATGATTGGAGAACAGGGGTTTCTTATGACATGGAAAATAAAATAAAGTCTATCGAAGTCACACGCATAGCGTCAACCTATAACCGCGTTCTGACTATAGATGATACAAAAGTATAGAAAAGAACCCTTTGAAGTTTAACGCACTGTGTGGACACAGAGTATGAGATAGACTATCGAATTCGAATGAACAGCGTTAACGTAGAGTATTAAATTATAGAGTTAGTTGACATCCATCGCATAGAGTAGACATAGAATCTAGAATGCAGCCTATCGAAGTCAAACGCACAGCGTCAACTTACAGTCTCATTCTGACTAGATAATACCAAAGTATAGAATTGAGTCTATCAAAGTCCAACAAACAGGGTAGACGTAAAATATAAAATTGTGCTTATTGAAGTCTGACGCACAGCGTGAACGTTGAGTATAAAATAGAGTTCATCGTAGTCTAACGGTGGCACTCTGCTGGATTGGTCGGAGTCTTCACCGTCCCTGTATCAAACCACATGGCGATCCTGTTATTATTCAGCTTCAGCGTCTTCTCTCGGACTGTAACCCTCTACAAAATTGAATACTCCACAAGAAATCTCTGTTCTCCAATCATCTCATTCGTTTAATAAATTAATATATCTCATAGTAAAGTAAAGTTATAGCACTTTTTGACAATAGCATTATTCTTGGAGCACTGAAATATTATATTTCAGTGTCTTGTAGTTTCACATTATGAGGTTAGATCAGTCTGACAGCTACGGGTCGAGCTTTGCTCGTACGCCGCTCCGGCGCTGCGGGGCGCTGTCGTTGCCAACGTAAACTGAAAATCGCCCAAACCAAAAGGGATCAGAATCAACCTCGTTGGGTGTACCACGTGATTCGACGTGCAGTCAGAGATGATTTAAAGACTAACAAAACGTATATTCACGCTATAATACTTTTCGATGATTTCTGCAATATTTTGGTAAGTGAAAATATTCAATCGATTTATAATTGAGCATTTTGTTCATTTATTTTCATTATTCTACAACTTTTCTATGGATTTTCAATACAATTATATGGAATAATATGTGAAGGGTTGTACTGCATATAATATAATTTCATGCTATACATCAGTCGTATTATCTATTATATGAAATCATATGAAAATACATATGATATACGATCGATACCTACAATATGACCATGGTTAGTAGAATATTCGTATCTATAGATTCGTTCCAAACAATTAAAAAAAAAAATATCTTACGATCGTCAGCTCTCCTTCTCAACCAGTGTTGCGAGTCGCTTATTACATTCAAATTACCCATTTAATCAAGAGACGCGGTAGAGTCTCGCGGCAAGTAAATTAAAAAAAAAAAAAAAATTAAAAAAAATAATTATCATCATGACTCTACCACTCTCTTTACCGGAACGGGAGCTCGGCGAGGGAGTGGGGGTGACCATATTATTTCATTACAGCGTACAGGCAATATCTCATGGCTGTCCGATTTAATATAGGAATAAGATGCGAAAAAGATTTCATTTAAGCCTAATATCAATGCAATCGGTGCACGGATAGCTGAGATATGATTATTTATGAAATCGAGAGGGTCAGTTTCATCTCAGCAATTTCAACGTCTTCGTCGTACCAGATTCTCGCCGAAAAACCGTGCGGATATAAACATATAGAGAGTACTCCGACGAGACGAAAGTTAACACTAATTTATATACTAATGGATCGGAATGAAAATCGGGCGATTTCGTCGGTCTATCATGCAATAATGCTCTCTATGGACCACGCGAGGCAGCGCGTCCGAACATATGATATGATCTTTTGATTGTTTATACGGATTCTCGATGACAGTTGCGGAGACTGCAGGGATGGAATTAATATAATTCGGAGCAGCAATTACATAATTATTAGATGAACTAATTTTGGGAATTGATTGTGAAGTGATAGTTGTTCATTAAAATTATTAACGGAGTTTTATGGAATAATCATATTTGTCTTATCGATGATTTTAAGAGATCGAGCCTTTGAAATTATGAGGATTATCTGTAACGATTGATTACGATTAGGTCGGCAGTAAATCACCGATATTTATTTCAATACGCATTTCTCTGATATCAGGAGGTAGTTCACATATGGAAATCGTAAAAGAATTCAGTAATTAAGTAATAATGAAGAGATTAATTTTAATAATATTTATGGAGCATGACATCGTTACCTAATATGCGATGAGTTTTTTTTTTCAGCTAAATTTTTTAGATCAACAACAACATAAACATAACCCCATCTGCATATAAATCAGCCGCGGAAATTACCACAGCTGTTGTGGAAAACGTGACCGTCTGTTATCAAAATGAGTAAAAATATGCAACCGATTAGTTATCGAGTGTAAAGAATCAGTAAAACACTGTTAATAGAACTGATAACAGTTAGATTTAAAGAAATGAATAGTGTTATGAAAAATACCATTTGAAAAAACCGGTTGAGAAAATCAAATCGTGTGCAAAAAGTAATGAAATCCCCCAAAAGCACCTCGGGTGCAAAAACCTTGCGCCAAGTAAATTAAAACGTAACAACTATCAACAAAAATTTGTTAATAAAATATTCGAAAAAGTAGCATTTTATCTACAAAAGTATTGAAATCAATGGACGTTGCCAAGTACAATTATATTTCCTCCACATTAATTTCTGAATGTGAACTAGTCTTAGTTTTCGCTAGGTATTCACATTTCAATATACATAACATGCGTAACACGTTATAAAATGCAACATACGTACTCATATTGGAATCGATCGATTAAAAATAAAATTCGGAAAAAACAAATAAAAGAAAAAAAAATTTGGAGTAACTCCGAACTATTATTAGAATTAATCTCTTCATTATTACTTAATTACTGAATTCTTTTACGATTTCCATATGTAAACTACCTCCTGATATCAGAGAAATGCGTATTGAAATAAATATCGGTGATTTACTGCCGACCTAATCGTAATCAATCGTTACAGATAATCCTCATAATTTCAAAGGCTCGATCTCTTAAAATCATCGATAAGACAAATATGATTATTCCATAAAACTCCGTTAATAATTTTAATGAACAACTATCACTTCACAATCAATTCCCAAAATTAGTTCATCTAATAATTATGTAATTGCTGCTCCGAATTATATTAATTCCATCCCTGCAGTCTCCGCAACTGTCATCGAGAATCCGTATAAACAATCAACAATCAAAAGATCATTACACATTACCGAAGTAATGAGTAATATTACACATTACCAAAGTAATGGGTGATTAAATGAAAATTAAATTACCCATTGAATGAAATTTTAATTATACGTTACCAAAATAATAAAATATGTATAAGAACTAATGATATTCAGGCTATAATTCTTCTATACATACATGATTATTTTGGCAACGCGTAATTAAATACTTATTCAATTACCCATTACTTTGGTAATGTGTAACATTACTCATTACTTCGGTAATGTGTAATTAAATGGGTAATTTAAATGTAACAAGCGACTCGCAACACTGGTTGAGAAGGAGAGCTGACGATCGTAAGATATTTTTTTTAAATTATTTGGAACGAATCTATGGATACGAATATCCTACTAACCATGATCATATTGTATGTATAGATCGTATATCATATGTATTTTCATATGATTTTATATAATAGATAATACGACTGATGTAGAGCATGAAATTATATTATATGCAGTACAACCCTTCACATATTATTCCATATAATCGTATTGAAAATCCATGGAAAAATTGTAGAATAATGGAAATAAATGAACAAACTGCTCAATTATGAACCGATTGAATATTTTCACTTACCAAGACACTGCAGAAATCATTGAAAAGTATTATATCGTGAATATACGTTTTGTTAGTCTTCAAATCATCTCTGATTGCACGTTGAATCACGTGGTACATACCAGCATACCAACGTAACAGTGGTGGTAGAACGAGAAGCAGAAGACTCGGGCGCGGCGACGTCTTACAGGCGTTTTGGGAACTAAGATAATGGCTGCTTCCAGCCGTTGATATTTGCTAAATACCACAAATTCGTAGAATACGTATCACGTCTTTATCGTTGTCGAAAACGAAGATGTTTTCGGATGGTTGTGTTCGGAATTTCATACAGAATCGGGCTCAGGAAGCCGATTTTGCATTTTCGATGCATAGGCCTCGATATAAGTCGAAATAGGTGGCACGCCCACACTTCGCGATCGAAAAAAAAAAAAATTAATTATTTCGCTAAATTTCTCATGATAGAACGAATTCATTCCTCGTCAAACATCGACTGCCCAAAGGACAATCCGATTGGAACCTCTGTTTCGGAGATATTCGAAAGAATAGTTGATGTCGGTAAAAATCGCTTAGAGCCCCCCCTTAAGTAACGGTTGAGGTTATGCGAGACATAACACAAAACCGAATAACATACGGTCGAACTTATACGAGAAATTTAGATCAATTACCGAAATTTCTACAGTTGAGTTTACCCGAGAGGTAAGATAACTAGATTAATCAGCTTCTAAATAAGCGAGAAGAAATAATAATAAAAATGAGAGGAGAATGGTCAGGCTGGGGCTCACTCTTCTCGACCGGTACTCGACAAGATATCTCGTTGGCGAAGTTCACACCTTATCTTCTGCACCTTGCCTTTATAGATACAGCACCTGTTCAGAAAATACCTGATTTAACAAACAAACAGAGCGTAATACTTTCTTCGCCGATTGTCACTATTACTGATAATAATCCGATTAACTCAGGTACATCAGAGAAGAAGGGGAAAGAGGTAATTGAATTGCAGGTCGAAATAATGGAAATAATAGGCAAGGAACCAGAGGTTCAAAAAGAAGACTTGATTCTCTCTTCCCATACATCATTACGTTGGAACCTCTGGCTCAAATCGGGCCAAACCAAGGAGGTTAGATAAGCATTGCTTAAAAAACATCCTCGTACAGGTTTCATTGAATGATCCCGCTTTATAAAGAGATAAATATTTTGTTACAACTCAAAACCTCGCTGGCTCAGCACTGTCAACTATGGGTAAGGTTACTGACTCTCTATTGAATCCTAAAAAAGAATTAGACCGAAATATGATGCTTGAAAACCTCTGGAAGGCCTCACAACTCTTAACAGAGCTTCACCGAGGCCAAACACTAGCTAAGAGGGGATGTATTATCCCTAGCCTAAACAAACAATCGGCAGAATTATAGGGAAAAATTGCAGCCGATTCCTTACTATTTGGTGAAAAACTTTATGATAAAATCAAGGAAGCCAAATCAATGGAAAAAATTGAACAACAAATTAAGATTCGGTCTTCAACTAAACCAGCAGGCATTAGCAGTACTGCCCTATACAATAGATGCGTAAAGTTAACAGAAATGTTTTATATGAATAGGTGACAAATAGAAGATGTATAAAAAAAAAGATATGGTAAATTAACGTGTTAAATATTCATTTTCATGCTCGAATGACAGAGTTTCAGTGATATATTTAAGTTCGCTGCATAAATCTAGAGCCATAGCGAAGGACCAATAAATTGCACGATACTAATATTTTCTAGAAGAAGAAAGGCCCATGGGATGGAATTAAAGATCAGAGGGCTAGTATTTTGGGCCAAAGAAACACCTCTCCAAATTTGAACAAAATCCGTGTGCCGGAACCCTAGGACACTCCTCGTCAGCCCTAGCTTAACCTCTGAGAAGCGTGAACGGGAAGCGTGGTCCAGTCTTTCTTTAAAAAAAAAAAATCTTGTACGATTCGAGACTTGGCCCATTTAATAGGCAGTTTGGTAGCCGCTTATCCAGCAGTTGGATATGGCACGCTATACTGTAGATCGCTAGAAAGAGCACAAATACAAGCTCTGAACTCGCGTGGCAATAATTATGGTGCCCAGATGAGGATACCAGATTTTATTCTAGAAGATTTGAAATGGTGGCTACGTCAATAACCAGCTGCATCTATAAAAATAAGGTCTGGTAATTACGTAAGAGAAATATTCTCGGATGCATCGCGTAACAGGCTGGGGTGCCTTTTGCGAGGGTAGTCGAGCACACGGGTTATGGAAATGAGAAGAACAGATACTTCATAATAATGCCCTTGAAATAATGGCAGCTGGTATAGCGTTAAAATGCTTCGCGGCAGACTTAAGGCACTGTGATGTACTTCAGAGGCCGGCACGACCCGGCCCTCGGAGTCCACCTGACTCTAAGTGAAAATTACCACGACCGTAAAGCCCCTCGGCCTACCTGAAAACGGTCATTGTCCTTACCGGAAAGTTCGATGGTAGAATTCAAGAAATGACGTTCAAGGGATTAACGCTGGTGAAAGGGTTAAGTGGATTTACAGTTTTGGCTCCTTGGCCTAATGAGTGTGCCAACCCCTGATGTATTTCTTAGAGTTGATAACTCAACAGCAAAGGCTTACGTTAATGAACTAGGTGGTACTCGGTCCCCTCACCTTCACAACATCGTCAAAGACATCTGAAAGTGGTGTGAAAAGAGAAAAATCTTGGTCCACGCGGCTTATATCCCCTCGCGCGAAAACACAGAAGCAGACTACGAATCGCGTATAATCAATGTGAATACCGAATGGGAGCTAGCTAATTACGCGTACAAGAACATTATCAAACACTTGGGGAATCCTTCAATTGATTTGTTTGCCTCTACAGCAAATGCGAAATGTCGAGCTTATTGCACTTGGGAGTGAGATCCAGATGCGGTGGCAATTGATGCCTTGACAATTATCTGGAACAAATTACATTTTTTTGCTTTCCCCCCTTTGCTATAATGGCTGAAGTTCTACAAAAAATAATCAACGATCGAGCAACTGGGAATGTTGTGGCCCCCCTTTGGCCCTCTCAGCCGTGGTTCCCTCTTTTTCAAAGTTCGTGTAGTTCAAGCTCCATAGTCTTCAAGCTTGACATTAAACTACTAATTTCACCTTTCAGCAAACACCATCATCCTCTTGCAAGGAAGCATTCCCTGGTTGCAGGGTATTTATCGGGCAAGCTTACATAAGGCGAGATCTACCTGTGGAATCTCTGGACATCTTAATTGCATCATCAACTGACTCACGCTACAACAATACACGTCAGCTTTGAAAGAATGGTGGTCATTTTGTCGGCAAAAGGCTCACGATCTCTGGATAACAAACGCGACTCTTGTGTCAGAATTATTGACACATAAGTTTAAGGGTGGCGCTTCTCACGGAACTTTGAACTAAATGAGATCTGCAATATCTCTCATAGCATCGGAAAACTTAGCGGGAAATATTTTCATAGCTCGATTTTTAAAGGCAGTCTTTAAAATGCGACCAAGCAAGCCAAAATCCGAGACCACCTGGGATACAGCCTCGGTGCTGGAAAAACTTGCACAGCTATTTCCACTCGAAACGTTAGATTTGCAGACTTTCTCAAACAAGACAATCCTTCTTTTAGCTCTGTGCACCGCCCATAGATCTCAGAATTTCTTCCTTATATCTATAGATAATAATGGTAACCACACCAACAGGGATTGAAATCAAAATACCAAAAAAAATCAAAACATCACGCCTGGAGCTTTCCAACCTCTTCTCATATTACCATTCTTTAAAGAAAAACCTGAGCTCTGTGTAGCCAATACCGTCATTAGAGATATGAAAATCACTGAAGGGTTAAGAGGAAATAAAACAAGACTTTTAATATCAACGAGAAAACCGCATAACGCAGTATCTAGTCAGACTCTGAGTAAGTGGATAAAAAATATGCTCTCAGATTTTGGAGTTGATGAGAGTTTCACCGGTCATAGCATGCGCCACGCTGCCACGTCAAAGGCAGCTGCTAGGGGTGTTCGCTAGATTCTATTAAAAACCGATTAGTCAGGCATCCGCCAACTTTGCGGAAGCGGTTATCTCTAAATAAAGAAGTATTTATCGACTTATTATATTTACACTTGATCTCTTCATGCCAAGATATGTACTTTTTATGTTTAAGTGCCTTATGATAAAAAAAAAAAAAAATTGCTCGGTTCACTCTGAACATCTACAATTGTTAACTAAATGTAATCTCGAGGACGAGACCGAAGTATAATTGAACAATCAAACGAAAAGAACTGACCTGTACGTGAAGTTCGATCGTAATTATACAACGGTCTCGTCCGAGATGATTACATATCTACCCTCAGATATCAGTAATATGTATCTTGAAATTTTTATTTTTTCCCGGACCCAATGAAGACAATTTTTTTTCCCTTCTAAGAGATTAAACGATATGACGATAGCATTACAGCGGCGCCACCTCTACAGGGAGGGCGCGAATTCGTTTGAACTCAAACTCTAAGCTCGTGGTATGAACAAGCAGAAGTAGTGGTACTACAATTGTTAACTAAATGTAATCATCTCGGACGAGACCGTCGTATAATTACGATGGAAGTTCACGTACAGGTAAGTTCGTTTAATCGGTCAAATATTGTCTCATTGTCATAATTGTTTTGGAATACGCGCGCCCATGGCAAGTCACCAACAGAGACAGCATCGCACAGACCTGACGCTTAGTACGCCACCAAATGCCTCTCCACCGACTACAACGTTACTAATGGCGTTTTCGAGTGAACGCTCTCAGAGCACCCCGGGAGCGAGTTGTGTGTTCGAGTGAAAACCGAGCCGGTTGAGTGTAGCGACTGCATGTTCGAGTGACGATTGAAATACTAGATTCTGATTGGTCTATGGAGAAAAATCTGCTCGGAAATCAGGGGTCAGAGCGGTTTGGGCAAAACAAATATGGCAGAGCTGGTTGATGAAGTGCGAATAATCGAGGAATTGTTTTCGTCAGAAGATTCTGATGATGAGGATGATATTTTATTGTTGCGGAATATCGCCAATGGAAGACGCAAAGTTCCACGCATCCAAAATTACATCAGTGACGTTGTTGACCACTATAACGATAAACAAGTACGTATTTAACCTCACATCATCTTTATTTATTGACCTATTGAATTCCATGAAAGTTGGATGCTTTAACTACAATTGTTTCCTTTTTTACAGTTCAAAAGTCATTTCAGAGTGTCGCGAGAAACTTGCAATTATTTGATAGCTTTATTTGAACCAAGTGAACATTATCCCAAAGGACCACCTTTCGGTGGTGTGAGAGTAAAAACTGCTGGAGAGTATATTCTATGTTATTTATGGTGAGTGATAATTAATGTCACTTTGTTTTTTGTTTCGTTATGACTGATTAATTTTTTTTAATTAATAGGTTTGCAGGTAACAAATCTGTTTACCGCATTGTAGCTCAACTTTTTGGGCTGAGTTTGTCAACAGCGCACGCAATGATAGAAAGCGTAACGATTTATTTAACAGATGAATTGGGTCCATTGGTTATCAGATTTCCTCGTACCTTGCAGGAGAAACAAGACATTTCTGAGGAATTTGAGGAGGTAAAGTAGCGAATATTTGACCATTTTAAAATACATTTCTGCCACATTGGTCTGAAAGATTCTGGAAAGTTATTCCAGATTTTACAAGAATCTATCAGATTCTGGGGAATATTTTTACCAGGGTATAATTGGGAGCAACAAGGAGAACAAATTTCACAATATACAGTGCTTTTGTCTGGATGCGGGACACTCGATTTGGTTCGACACAGTAGTTGGCGTCTACGCTATTGTGTTTCACTTCCACCGCTCCGTACTCACGCTGCTTGGCGTCTGCTATGCATAGCGTCTGCTATGGGTGGCAATAGCGTAGACGCCAACTACTGTGTCGAACCAAATCGAGTGTCCCGCATCCAGACAAAAGCACTGTATGTATAAATTTCAGATTGCAGGATATCCAGGAGTATGTGGTTGCATTGATGGTACGTTTATAAACATCCGTACACCCGCACATAAAATCAAGTCGACCTACGTTAATCGTCACGATACAACGGCTTTGACTTTGCAGGCAATATGCGATGCGAAGAAGAAGTTCATTGATGTCTTTACCGGAATACCAGGAAAAATTCATGACGCGAGAGTATTTACTTTGTCATTTATTCGCCCTACCGTGCTATCAATGGGCCCAGATTTTCATATACTCGGAGATTCTGCTTATCCGATATGTGAAAATCTCATGACACCGATTCGGGATTACGGAAATTCAACAGATGAACAAAGAGAATACAACAGGCGGTTTTGTTCAACAAGAGTTTTAATTGAAAATGCCTTTGGGCTTTTGAAGCAAAGATTCAGGCAACTGATAAGAACAGATATGTGGGGTGTTTCGAAGACATCGAAATTTATACTATCATGCTGCGTATTGCATAACTTATGTATTGAAAGAAATGACTTCTTGGATGGAATTGAACATAATGTGGCAGAACCTGAACCTGAAGGAGAGTTTATAAACGATGGTGGAGCTCGGCGTTTAGGTGTATTGAAACGCAATTTGCTAGCCAGGCAATTCATGTAAATGTAGAAGCGCTGCGATTTTTGGCGTACATCATGTGTGAATTTATAATAATTGTGAATAATACTTTTGGTAATGTCTGATATGCTGCATAAAAAATTCAACCACCTACGGAAAATGTTGAGGTCTAGATCGTCAAACATAAAAATACTTATTAATATTGAAACTATCAATTTCGTTATAAATCATCTAATAAACTCCCTCATTTTGTCTCCAAAAGCAAGTCTGTTGTAGTAGAACTTTCGATTTCTTTTCGTTTGTATCTATCGTTGACGATAATTGATAGTTGAAAAATTATGATGTGGAGTTAATAAATAGAAAGAAGTAAATCTACAGAAATAAAAATACATTCTATAGAACCGTATCTTTGGTTATATTTATTTACTAAACAATTAATTATCAAACATTCAAACGAATGATAATAAAACATCACAAACAAATATCACAGGATACAATATCACATGTCAAAGTATCACGACATTAACGTGACATGATACCGATAAATAATCTTACCGCTTAGATTGTTCTCACTTGAAATAAGTTTGTTGTGCAACAATGCTCGGTTCGACTATTTGCCAGGCCACGCCTTTTACTGTTCAACATCAAAATACCGCAAACAAGTATCTCTGCATCTTCTGCAATTTAATTTGGACTTGGCCCTTTCGTGATATTTTTTAATGTGAGAATTGATACTGTATCCAGTGAAATTTGTTTGTGATACTTTGGATGAGACTTATTTTTACAGGTTGGAAGTAATATAATATTTTATAAATTCGAAGTAATAATATAACAAATAAATCTAGAGAATATAAAACGATATCTGCTAGAAAATACAAAAGAGCTGGAAGTATAGGAAATTTCTTCCACTGATGCTTATAATAATCATAAAAAAAAATAATTTTATTGAAATGACCATACGCAATATTATAATAGCCAATTCGACTGGTTGCACTGGTGCGCAATTAGTGTATTTTCATCTCTTTCCAAAGCGTATGGCAGAGAAGAATGAAACTGCACTTGGTGCACGCCAGCGCAACCAGTTAAATTCGCTATATCAGTTTTGTTATTCACTTTGCTTCTTCAGACAATATTCCCTGAAGTTTTTCATTTTTTCTTGATGCCGACGTTCTTTGTTTTCTTCTTTTTTTTCCTGCAATTCAAGATACATAGTAAGCATAGGATCTTGTTTTTTTTTTTTTAGGTCCACTTCTTACAGCATCTTCTTTTGCTTTTTGCTTCAACACTCGGGTGTTACCCACAGACACAAGAACTTCAGGCTGAACACTGTCGTCAATGCTTCTGATGTTATCCATTTCCTGCTGGTACGGTACAACCTTCGTGTCGTTGCCTGACTGCTTATTATGTGTAACAGCCAAACCTTTACGATTCCTTACAGTCTTAAATCGTGACTCGCATTGTTGTCCATTTACATATACACTGAAAGTTGTTGAAATTTCAAACGCAATGTGTTCCCACATCTTTTTTTTTGTTTTAAACTTTTTGAATGGTCCAACTTGGTTCAAGTTTTCAGCGTATAGATCAAGCAACATTTTCGTATCATGGTCACCCCACTTTACAGCAGCATTGGAGCTATTGAACGTTGGCAGCAATACAGGTGAAGCAGTAGAAATAGCAGTCATGCTACCAGATGATGCTGGCATACGGACGTCACTTTCTAGATTATTCCCAGAAGTGTCTACTGTTTTGAACGAGCAATTTTCTTTATCTAGAAAAAAAAACAAATGTCATTCATGTATTTGTCATCGTTATAAGGAAAAAACATTGTTTTTAAAGTTTTCTCAAAACTCACCTTGCAAGTTTTTGGGCAGTTGTACACCCAGGCTTGACAGAAAACTTTTTGGAACATATGAGATGTTTTTTGTACCTATGAGCAAGAATATACGAGTGCAATGGTCATGAATTACACCAATGAGCTTATCATTTTATAGTATTCTGCAAAATTGATAAAAAAAAAAGTATTCGTATCCTCTTACCATTTATCATAACCTCACACAACACGCCGGCATCCGTTTCAATACCGGCCTCGTGGTCATCTAACACTATCCTCCTGAAGGAAAATGGAACTTTCTTTTTCTTTTGTTCGCTCATGTTTTCTCGTTTTCATTCGATATCCGTTGTTAATTGTCTAGTTATAACCAAAAAATATGAGGATCGAGATAACAAAATGGCCATCAGTCCACTTGACAGCGAAATTGGTCGGAGATCGCTCGGCCAGATTTCCAAGAGTGGGGGAACTGCTCTCAGAGCGCTCTGAGAGCGGATCTGGAGTGTTCACTCGATAACGTTATAACCCTACCGCTTTAACGGTATGTCTACCGCCCTATCGTTGTTTCTGTCAAATCTACCGTCTATGCTCCTGGTCTGCCACGAGCTGACTTTCGCTTGTTGCCCGCATGATAACACTTGGCGCTTCAAGCGTCGTGTCAACGCGTTGGTTTTGACTCCCTTGCAGTCATGACTCATGCTCGAGAGTTCGAGACATAGGATGGGTTGTTCGATGGTCGACTGTCGTCTGTCGTGTAACGTCCGTCTGGATGTGTAGAAATATCCCTAGAATTACCTATATTTCCATAGAATATGAGAACCTCATTATGATGTATACCCACTGAACTCTATATAATACTGGAACGAGCGCAGCCTATGTATACGCCCGTAAGCGAGAAGCGGTGAGAAAGAGATAGTTGTGCTTGAAGTTGGTACGCTCTTGTCGCACTCATAGCGACTACCGGAGACTATGCTATATAGTATAGTAGACTATATCTCATAGTCGCTGGTAGCCGCTATGAGTGCGACAAGAGCGTACCAACTCCAACCACTACTATCTCTCTCTCACCGCCGGATGAATAGGCTGTGCGCGTTCCAGTATTATATAGAGTTCAGTGTGTATACCACAGAAAGAACTCAGACCTTACCGACATTACCCAGCGAGATTCTCTTATGCTTGGCGGATAAATATCAAAGAATTCAAATAATTGATTTTGCTATAAAATATTATAAACGCTATCGCTATATTAATAATCACATTATATTATTCATTGCTATATTGCTTCAAGAATATTAATCGCTTAACTAAAAACTTTATATAAGTTACTTTCATTCAAGTTCAATATAAAATTATCGTAATATTATTCACTAGACCGCGCTACTTATCATTACCTTATTTTCAGGATTATGCACAGCAATTATACCCATTACCTATTAATCATTATCTTTATCAATAATCAAGTAATAGAAATTATATTTCATAATACACCTTTGGATTCAGCTTTAAATACCTAACACACATACCTATCCAATTTCATACGGAAGATATTCTTCTGAGAGGAACACACACATACATATACATGAGTACATCCTGACTCACCGCACTCGGGCTATCCCTGGACCTTATCTTATAATACCCACTTATAATAGATTCATGCTTTATTATACTGTAACCATAAGATAATAATTCACATTATATCAATATACCATATTTACGTTATCCACGGATTCCTTCAACTTCAATATAGACTGAATCCAAATGAAATCATGCAGGCCAGCGGACGTGATGTTCCAGAATCGATCGGCGTTCAAATATGTTATTTCTCATACAAAATGAGCCGACACGTATTTTGTTGTTTACCCCAAAAAAATTATCCAAGCCCGATATCGATTTTTTAAGATTCAAAGGCGAAAAACTTTCTTCGCCAATTTGAGGAACCAAATATTCGAAAAATAGCCGCCGAATCCGTAATTCTCGAGCTTTTTCGACGATTCTTGTTTTATGTGATCCGGAATTTCGTACTCCATCGCGAAAAACAAAAAAATCCGAAAAATTTTGAAAATTGCCAACAATATCGATGTTTTTTGGAAAACATAAGAATTCACTTTTCTCAAAAACCCCATTTTTTTTTTCCTGAAAATTTGATATGTTTTTCGGGGTGATATTGACTACTTACCCTATTGATGGCGACTGGTATTTTTTCTTGCTTTCCGAGTAATTGACTATTTTATTTTCTGAATTCCTGCAGGGCCGTATTTTCACTGTTTTCATGCTATATACTCGCGAGCTTGTATTTTCTGTAGAATCCCATTTGTATATTGTTCGGGCTGCCGAATATCTTGTTGTTTAATTTTCTACGCGGTGTTTCTCTTACACAATACTTCAAATTACTTGTATCATGAACAACAAGTAATGAAATCCCCCCCAAAAGGCACTTCTGGTGCAAAAACCTTTCGCCAAGTAGGTACATTAATGCGATATTTTCCACAAAAATAGATTTGCAGCCATTTAATCTACAAAAGTATTGAAATTAATGGACGTTACCAAGTACAAATAAATTTGCTCCCAATTAATTGCCTAATGTGATCCAGTTTTAGATTTTGGTAGCAGTTTACATTTCGATGTATACCTATAATGTGCGTAACACGTAATAACATGCGACATACGAGCTCATAAGAGGAGATCAGTTGAAATTAAAATGAGGAAAAAACAAAGAAAAGAAAAAAAAATTGGAGGTAGTGGTACTTGGCGGGCATTTTTGTAAAAATTACAAGAAAATATAAATGCCCGCCAAGTACCACTACCTCCAAATTTTTTTTTCTTTTCTTTGTTTTTTCCTAATTTTAATTTTAATTGATCTTTTCTTATGAGTTCGTATGTCGCATGTTATTACATGTTACCCACATTATAGGTATACATCGAAATGTAAATTGCCACCAAAATCTAAAACTGGATCACGTTAAGAAATTAATTGGGAGCAAATTTATTTGCACTTGGTAACGTCCATTAATTTCAATACTTTTGAAGATTAAATGGCTGCAAAACTATTTTTGTGGGAAATATCGCATTAATGTACTTGGCGAAAGGTTTTTGCACCAGAGGTGCTTTTTGGGGGGGATTTCATTACTTTTTGTTCATGATACAAGTAATTTGAAGTATTGTGTAAGCGGAACACCGAGTAGAAAATTGAACAACAAGATATTCGGTAGCCCGAACAATATACAAATGGGATTCTACAGAAAATACAAGCTCGCGAGTATACAGCATGGAAACAGTGAAAATACGGCCGTGCAGGAATTCAGAGAATAAAATAGTCAATTACTGGGAAGGCAAGAAAAAATACCAGTCGCCATTCATAGGGTAAGTAGTCGATATCACCCCGAAAAACATATCAAATTTTGAGAAAAAAAAAAAATGGGGTTTTTGAGAAAAGTGAATTCTTATGTTTTCCAGAAAACATCGATATTTTCGGCAATTTTCAAATTTTTTCGGATTTTTTTGGTTTTTCTCGATGGAGTACGAAATTCCGAATCACATAAAAGAAGAATCGTCGAAAAAGCTCGAGAATTACGGATTTGGCGGCTATTTTTCGAATATTTGGTTCCTCAAATTGGCGAAGAAAGTTTTTCGCCTTTAAATCTTAAAAAATCGATATCGGGCTTGGATAATTTTTTTGGGGTAAACAACAAAATACGTGTCGGCTCATTTTGTATGAGGAACAACATATTTGAACGCCGATCGATTCTGGAACATCACGTCCGCTGGCCTGCATGATTTCATTTGGATTCAGTCTATATACTGTGACATGACCCTTATCTAGGCCTCGGGTCCAGACCGGATAACTAGGCCTCGAGACCGAGTCAGTCGACAATAAATGACTCAAGACAAAAAAAAATGAACTAAATTGAATTTTGGGCGCCAGACGAACTATCTTCGTCACGAGACGATCCAGCTAAATAATCAAAGAAAACGTACTGACCGAATAAGCGGCGACTAGCTGCAGTACCGCGGAGAGGGGTCGGGATTATGTGAGGGAATAGCGTACACAATAACGACTCGTGCCATATAAATTTTAACAAAATAAGAGAAATTTATTCGAAAAAAAATAAACTAGATTTCACAACGTGATGCTAATAACAACAGAAAAAAATAGTATCGCCACAGCGATCATGCACCTCAGGGTGTCACCCCTCGGATCTAAAACAACGGTTTATCGAGCTTTACAAAAATTATTGGTCGACAAGATCAGGCTTCCACGTAGAAGAGCAATAACAAAGAAAAATATCGCTTAGCTCGGTACAACAATGCCTCGCAGCAGACTAAAACTAGGTAACAAACAAGACAAAATGCTTCTCCGAAGCTCCTCGGTGGCGGTGCAAAATAATAATGAAAAGTAAATCAACAATAACCAAAAAAAAAACTAAATTATCACAAAGTCAAGGACTATTCCACGGCTGAGGCTAGGCAGCAGCCGGGGATACTAGAGGCTAGGCCTCTACTTTACCGACCACCGCTTTATTTAACTTATTCCACTATTAACTATCCTACTTGATCTAACTCTGCCTCGTGGGCTATCAATTTTTGAGAATTTAATATTTACTAAGCTTAAGAACTATCCAATAGCCTACTGGCTCGACAGGCTTGCGCCTGCTATTATACGCCTGACTCTCCTCGTGGGAGGAAGAGAGAGGACGACAGTCACCGACTCAGGCTGTCTCGCTTGCACTCGTGTGCGACAGTACCCGACTGACCAGAAAAATGTTTGTACTATAATTGACGCGAAAATTTATTTATTTATCAGAAACTCGACTTGACTAGACTCTACAGGGACACAGGTGATGGCCTACCAACTCGGAGATCAGTTCAATTTGATCCAAAATTATTAAGCCTCGTGGCTTCGAACAAGGCAATATGGCTGATGGCCGTTGCCGGATTCAAATTATCATAGGCGAAGTCAACTAACGCTTACCGTCTTCCAGCCAGCAAACGAACAGAACACCCTCGCGGGCGTAATCCATCCTCACTTCCTCGTGGAATCAAAGTTCTGCACTCGTCACTCTCACCCAATCACACAATCTTATTTTTTTTTCTTTATGCCTCGGGGCTCGATACGCTACTCAAAATATCCAACAGAATCTCGCATACAAAATCAAAGACCAAAAACGCTCAGACGCGTGCTCTCAATCAGTAAGCCTACGACAGAGTGACTAGACCGCATGGCGACAGTCCTGCGCACACCCTCATTACGCATTCAAATATCGATTTTGCCATCGACCGTAGGATCGCTATCATGGCGGCGTAGTCTGCTACGCGCGAAAACTCAAAACAGGCCCAGATAAAAGAATCCCTCGTAGTAGGACCACGGTTCGCAGGCTCTTGGGGGTGGCGGAAATCTCCTCCACCACCTTTATCCCTCGTAGCTGAGTGCCCTCGGCACTCCCCCGTGTCCTTTGGTACAGAAGATGCCTCTTCTTCTTGGTTGGCTTTCCGGAAGCATAGGCGTAGGGGTTTGACTACACCCCTTCGATTACTCCACCAACATTCGCCGTACTAGTCTCCGCCATCTCTTAGGCCGTGTCTCCCACATGGTAGAGAAAAATGTAAAAGAAACAAAAAAAATTCAGTCTTAACTCAACAGTCTTAAGTCGGTCACAGTCGCCTCTCGGAGTGGATTTTAGCCTCGTGGCTTACCCTAACTCATCCCTACAGTTTTCAGGCACTCTCCATACCCTTACTTAAGGTCGTCTAAGGGAGTTCGGGTACCTTGTAACATGCAATATTACAATACATAAACACCAAATGAATATCCTAATCAATTAAAAACATCATATTTTAACTTTAAGCTACATAAATAGATATGTTATCTATAATTCATTTATAAAACGCCTATATAAACATAATATACCCAAATTATTATACGCATATCGTGAGCTATACAACATACTCTTTCACACGCGCTTAAAGAATTATACGCATTCACATATACTGCTATATCAATAATCAGCAAACTAGCTCTTATACTTTTTACAAATGATTGATGCTATTGAGATACTTTTATATTATTGATTAAATACTATATATTGTAATCAACCCTTTAATATTGATATATAAATCCAGAATCAGCTATTGATATTTTTAATTATCTTTGTTATTTTTCAAATGTCATACAATCTTTTATAATATATCAATTAAAATCTAACATTATCATTAACTACCAAAATATATTCAGAACGTATTGCCGATATCATGTAAAATTAACATATGCTAATTTAAACTGAAGCAATTATATCTGTATGACAAATCGTAACAAATCGCCGGGAGACAGAATGCCTTATACAATGATCATACGACTGCGTACTTTGAATATCTAACATTCGAAAGATTAAGATAATAAATATCACGCGCAGATCAAGACCGCTATAATTAGTGGAAAATCTCAACTATATTCAAATGAAGGCACTCAACCAATCTCATTATTTCATTTACGATTAAAATAATTAAAGCTAAGTAAATCATTATAAACTCATGTAATAGTATCTATATCTATTGTACACAACTCTCACTGAAAACCCTTGAAATCAAGTTATCAAAAGTAAAATCAAAGATTTATAAACGATGAAAATAAACTCGCAAAAACCTACAAAAATGAACAATATCTGAGAGATGCAGGGATGAAACACATGACGACAAACATACCTTGTACCCCAAAATGTCACGTCCTGGTAACTGCACCAGCCAAATCAGCCCACTCAAAAAAGTATGACGGAAGATTTTCTTACTTTTTCATTACTAATTTATTACCGCAATCCCGAATTTATTACTCCTCAGAGTTTCGCGTAATCGTCCTGCGACTTAGCTTCGATCTAAGCTGCACCAGCCATACCGTAACTTCGCTATATTTTGCGTTATCCGGGCGAAAATTAGATCAACATTTGTTACTTTTCTATTACTTTCGAGCAATATCAATGAAAAATTGTTTTTTTCAAATTTTGAGGGCGATCAACCCTCATGCCCTCATTTCGGGCGCTAAAACCGTCTTGCAAGTTTATTGGCAGCAGAAATTGACTGCATTCTTCGTTTTTTGCTACCTGAGAGTACGCTCGTGAACTTGGAGATACATTGACCATCATTTTGGGGGGTTGTTGGCCACGGTAATAAAAAATTAGCCACGAAAAAATCCATTTTTGTCCAATAGTATGCTTCAAGTCACGTTTGGCACCGATAGAATTTATTACTCACGATTTTCGGGTGTATTATTCGTAGCTCAAGGTGTACAGAGGTGCTATCGAATAATTACTATCACGTAGGGGGCTGTGGGCTACGGTAATAAAAAATCAGCCGCGAAAAAATCCATTTTAATCAAATATCATGCTCTAAGTCACGTTTGGCATCGATAGAATTTATTACTCACGATTTTCGGGTGTATTACTCGTAGCTCAAGGTGTACAAAGGTGCTATCGAATAATTACTATTATTTGGGATCTGTGGGCTACGGTAATGAAAAATAAGCCGCCGAAAAATCCATTTTCATCGAATACAATGCTCCAAATCACGTTTTGCACCGATGGAATTTATTACTCACGATTTTCGGGTGTATTACTCGTAGCTCAAGGTGTACAAAGGTGCTATCGAATAATTACTATCATTTGGGGGGCTGTGGGCTACGGTAATAAAAAATCAGCCGCCGAAAAATCCATTTTCATCGAATACAATGCTCCAAATCACGTTTTGCACCGATGGAATTTATTACTCACGATTTTCGGGTGTATTACTCGTAGCTCAAGGTGTACAAAGGTGCTATCGAATAATTACCATCATTTAGGGGGCTGTGGGCTACGGTAATAAGAAATCAGCCGCGAAAAAATCCTTTTTAATCAAATATCATGCTCTAAGTCACGTTTGGCATCGATAGAATTTATTACTCACGATTTTCGGGTGTATTACTCGTAGCTCAAGGTGTACAAAGGTGCTATCGAATAATTACTATTATTTGGGATCTGTGGGCTACGGTAATGAAAAATCAGCCGCCGAAAAATCCATTTTCATCGAATACAATGCTCCAAATCACGTTTTGCACCGATGGAATTTATTACTCACGATTTTCGGGTGTATTACTCGTAGCTCAAGGTGTACAAAGGTGCTATCGAATAATTACTATCATTTAGGGGGCTGTGGGCTACGGTAATAAGAAATCAGCCGCGAAAAAATCCTTTTTAATCAAATATCATGCTCCAAGTCACGTTTGGCATCGATAGAATTTATTACTCACGATTTTCGTGTATATTACTCGTAGCTCAAGGTGTACAAAGGTGCTATCGAATAATTACTATCATTTAGGGGGCTGTGGGCTACGGTAATAAAAAATCAGCCGCCGAAAAATCCATTTTCATCGAATACAATGCTCCAAATCACGTTTTGCACCGATGGAATTTATTACTCACGATTTTCGGGTGTATTACTCGTAGCTCAAGGTGTACAGAGGTGCTATCGAATAATTACTATCATTTGGGGGGCTGCGGTCTACGGTAATAAAAAATCAGCCGCGAAAAATCCATTTTGATCAAATATCATGCTCCAAATCACGTTTGGCACCGATAGAATTTATTACTCACGATTTTCGGGTGTATTACTCGTAGCTCAAGCTGTACAAAGGTGCTATCGAATAATTACTATCATTTGGGGGGCTGTGGGCTACGGTAATAAAAAATCAGCCGCCGAAAAATCCATTTTCATCGAATACAATGCTCCAAATCACGTTTTGCACCGATGGAATTTATTACTCACGATTTTCGGGTGTATTACTCGTAGCTCAAGGTGTACAAAGGTGCTATCGAATAATTACCATCATTTAGGGGGCTGTGGGCTACGGTAATAAGAAATCAGCCGCGAAAAAATCCTTTTTAATCAAATATCATGCTCTAAGTCACGTTTGGCATCGATAGAATTTATTACTCACGATTTTCGGGTGTATTACTCGTAGCTCAAGGTGTACAAAGGTGCTATCGAATAATTACTATTATTTGGGATCTGTGGGCTACGGTAATGAAAAATCAGCCGCCGAAAAATCCATTTTCATCGAATACAATGCTCCAAATCACGTTTTGCACCGATGGAATTTATTACTCACGATTTTCGGGTGTATTACTCGTAGCTCAAGGTGTACAAAGGTGCTATCGAATAATTACTATCATTTAGGGGGCTGTGGGCTACGGTAATAAGAAATCAGCCGCGAAAAAATCCTTTTTAATCAAATATCATGCTCCAAGTCACGTTTGGCATCGATAGAATTTATTACTCACGATTTTCGTGTATATTACTCGTAGCTCAAGGTGTACAAAGGTGCTATCGAATAATTACTATCATTTAGGGGGCTGTGGGCTACGGTAATAAAAAATCAGCCGCCGAAAAATCCATTTTCATCGAATACAATGCTCCAAATCACGTTTTGCACCGATGGAATTTATTACTCACGATTTTCGGGTGTATTACTCGTAGCTCAAGGTGTACAGAGGTGCTATCGAATAATTACTATCATTTGGGGGGCTGCGGTCTACGGTAATAAAAAATCAGCCGCGAAAAATCCATTTTGATCAAATATCATGCTCCAAATCACGTTTGGCACCGATAGAATTTATTACTCACGATTTTCGGGTGTATTACTCGTAGCTCAAGCTGTACAAAGGTGCTATCGAATAATTACTATCATTTGGGGGGCTGTGGGCTACGGTAATAAAAAATCAGCCGCCGAAAAATCCATTTTCATCGAATACAATGCTCCAAATCACGTTTTGCACCGATGGAATTTATTACTCACGATTTTCGGGTGTATTACTCGTAGCTCAAGGTGTACAAAGGTGCTATCGAATAATTACTATCATTTAGGGGGCTGTGGGCTACGGTAATAAGAAATCAGCCGCGAAAAAATCCTTTTTAATCAAATATCATGCTCCAAGTCACGTTTGGCATCGATAGAATTTATTACTCACGATTTTCGTGTGTATTACTCGTAGCTCAAGGTGTACAAAGGTGCTATCGAATAATTACTATCATTTAGGGGGCTGTGGGCTACGGTAATAAAAAATCAGCCGCCGAAAAATCCATTTTCATCGAATACAATGCTCCAAATCACGTTTCGCACCGATGGAATTTATTACTCACGATTTTCGGGTGTATTACTCGTAGCTCAAGGTGTACAGAGGTGCTATCGAATAATTACTATCATTTGGGGGGCTGCGGTCTACGGTAATAAAAAATCAGCCGCGAAAAATCCATTTTGATCAAATATCATGCTCCAAATCACGTTTGGCACCGATAGAATTTATTACTCACGATTTTCGGGTGTATTACTCGTAGCTCAAGCTGTACAAAGGTGCTATCGAATAATTACTATCATTTGGGGGGCTGTGGGCTACGGTAATAAAAAATCAGCCGCCGAAAAATCCATTTTCATCGAATACAATGCTCCAAATCACGTTTGACACCGATAGAATTTATTACTCACGATTTTCGGGTGTATTACTCGTAGCTCAAGGTGTACAAAAGTGCTATCGAATAATTACCATTATTTGGGGTCCGGTGGGCTGTGGTAATTAAAAATTACGCCCCAAAAACATCCGTTTCATTGAATGTTATCGACGTTTTGCGTGGCTGAAATTTCTTATCCACCTTTTGTTTTGTTTTAGTTCATAAAAACCAACACACTTCTTTCTGAGGGGTATGTAGATGTACCCTGAAACATTCCTGAGCATTTGGGGTGTGGTGGGCTATGGTAATAAAAAAATACGCCCTGAAAAAATAGGTTTTCACTGAATTTTATCGACAATTCGCGTAGCTGACATTTTTAATCCACTTTCTGCTGTTGTTTTAGTTCATAAAAATCAACACACCTCTTTCCAAGGGGTATTCAGATGTACCCCGAAACATCCCTGAGCATTTGCGAAGACTTGCCACTCCGTTACCGGAAGTGATAGAATCTTTGAGGGTACCTGGATCCTCCCCGCCACTCCCTCCCCAATCCATCCTTTTAACCTGAAAAACTTCACTCCTTCGTTTGTTTGCAGCAAACCTATCAGGAAATACCTAATAATTTTGAAGCTCTTGTGTCATTACATGCCAAAATTTTATCCAAATCGATCACCTCGTTTTCTACGCCCACACTGACCTATACGCATATACATAGAAAACCGTTTCATCACTCACACAAGCGTTTTATAGCATTTTGCAGAAAGTATGTAGGGAGAGGTGAGGCAACGTCAATCTGTAGAACAATACTGGTCATCCAAAAAAAAAAATGAAAAACCGCCATTTTCGTATCAACTTGAATAAGACAAAACTCTCTGCTGAAATCAAAAAAAAAAAAAAAAAAAACGGTAGAGTGCGGCAAAACCGCGCTCCTCAACAAAAATTTGTTGTTTCGCCCCACTCTACGTTTTTTTTTTCAATTTCAGTGGAGCCACGTAGCATACCGTTTTGTCTTACTCGCCTTGACCCGAAAGTGATGGTGCATATTTTTTTTGTGGGGTGGATGGTTTTGTACCACCCTACCGGTTTATTTTGTCGATTTCAGTGGAGCCACTTTGCATACAATTTTGTCTTATTCAAGTTGATGCGAAAATGCAAGTTTTCAATTTTTTTTAGGTGACCATTTTGTCACACAGGCCGGCTTTGCCTCACCTTTCCCTACGTACTTTCTGCAAAATGCTAGAATACGTTTCTGTGAGTGATGAAACGATTTTCTAAGCTGAGAATTTTTTTCATCAAACAAATATTCTTTATGATGGCAAATCTGATAGGCGCTGTGCTTTGCGATCGTGCCTAAATATGCCCCAAAAAGTGCTACGTCATGGAATTCATTGGATTTCTTACTCGTCTATGCGCCTGTTAGCGCCTATGACATAAGGAAAAGGTGTACAAAAAAATTCTGAGGTTTCTAACGATGCATACAAATACATTTGATTATTTATAAATGTTCGAAGAGAAATAGTTTGTGGTAATAAACTGCTAGTACAATAAATGAATATTTTTCGTTGTAATTGAATATTAGCTTAGGTTACAAAATCGGTATACCTATAATTCTACTACTCTTTTTAGCAGGCTATATACCGACGGCTTAGCGGAACAACATCGTATCTCAGAATTTGGTTCAACAATATCGTATCTCAGAATTTGTTCCAAAAACATCGTATCTCAGAATTTGCTCCAAAAACATCGTATCTCAAAATTTGGTTCAAGAACATCGTATCTCTGTGTATAAGATATAGGAGATACGATGTTCTTGGACCAAATTTCGAGATACGATGTTTTTGGAGCAAATTCTGAGATACGATGTTTTTGGAACAAATTCTGAAATACGATATTGTTGAACCAAATTCTGAGATACGATGTTGTTCCGCTCAGCCGTCGATACATTTTCTTTCGTGAGCAAACGCAAAAATATTAAATAGAAAATTATATCGTAGTTGTTCTGTACATTTACGAAGGAAGATATTTTTTCTTCATGCAGAGTAACGTTATAAATTGAAATCGTCTCAGGAATTTTAGTCATGTTTTATTTTCATGACCAACAGTAAGATAGGAACCACTTTTCGTTGGTTTTTGTTAAATTTGTATGAACTGGTTTCATGTAAGTCGTCATAATTACACCATACCCCATCTCTTCTCAAAGCAAATGTTGTGTAATGCCCTTGTGATTCTTCTTCTCTTCTTGTTTTGCGATAGCACGTGTAGTCTACTAAACCTAACATTTGGAGCTTATTTTCGGTATCCCCAGGAATTGTTATGTATCTGGGTATATCTTTCAATAAAACCTTGATTTCGGTTAGTACATTATCGATCTGAATAACAACGATGTCACCTGAAAGCAATTTTTTTCAGCAAGTAATTATAATATTGAATCACATGATGATTATGATGAAGGCATAAATAGGTATTAACAATATCAGAGGGCAATATTTGGAATAACAAAACTCGTACACAGAAGTATAATTATGAGAGTTATGAAATTGTCATGAAATCCTCGAACATTGATCTCTTTGTAGAATACTTTTTTTCACCAATAACAAAGCCCAAGCGCGATCCCATTTCTTACTTAAAAAATATGAGCTTTCGGATAAAAAAGCTCAAAAAGTGATAAGACATTGGGGCACTCGGAAAAAGCTGTTTTCTACAGCCAAAAAAAAAACTGGGGTCTCAAGTCGATTTTGGGGAGCTATTCTAAATTCGAAGATATTTTCGCAATTAAGTGAGAAATCTTCACATCTTGAACGTATTTGTTCATCTTTTTTGTGTGATGCTAAAGATACGATAAACCTATGTAATCGTCGATTGGGCCGAAGTAAGAAAATTTGATGTCGCATTTCTCACGAACGTTGTGTTCTAAAGCATTGAAACTTGGTGCACTTCCCAATCTCAGCACATATTATAGGAGGTGAAATTTTTAGACAGATCGAATTTTTGACGCGCAGATCATTTGTCGATTATTGGTGGAATCGCACATACATTTTACGATCATCTATGTTGTTTTGAATTGAGTTCTTCACCCATTAACATTTCTAGTCGTTCATTTATCTCAAGATTTCTACAATATTATAGAAATTTTCATTCACCTATGACATGTTTTGTTCTGCGGACTCCTGTACATTTATCTGTAGTGCATGGTGAATCCTTGGTTGCTTCTTCGCAAATACGGACAAGCAATTGCTCGAGGTTTTCATGTACAACCGTGATTGGTACTTCGTAACAAGTAAATGATTGTTCGCTACTATGACATCCCTCGGAACAATTCATAGTTTCCACATAACTAGGAGTCGCCAAAAATAACCTTTCGGCCAGGAATCCAACATTTTGTTCGCATGGCATGACGAACAGTCCAGGTATGGTAGGGTGTTCTTTAATTTCGTAATAATCTTTTAAGATATTAGCTCTCATTTGATACGTTTTTCCACCAATACCTTTTTCTTTCACATGTTTGACGAGCTCGAAGAATTTTTCTGTTCCTTCTAACGATTGAACCTGTGAAAACAATTCCTCACTTAATACTGGAAAGATTGAAAATCCTATAAAATTTAATGATAGTCGAATAATCGCTGTGAAGTTATGAACGATTTTAGATTTTATATATTTTTCTCTGAATTTGATTCCAGATAAAGAAGACTGCTATTGTGTTGTGTTATTCCAACGTCCTTTTATGTTATCTCTTTATGAAAAGTTTTTTCAAATTTTTTTGTTCCAACCCTACTCAGTGGTCAACTCTACAATAATTGTTCAAAATTGGTATTGTTTTAATCCTGCACCTGATATATTCTTCCAAATATTTGTCAACTCAATCATATATTCTCTGAATTTTATTCTTGATGAATAGTTTATTTTATCTTAAGAGTCTTCAACTAATAAGTGATTAAATGAATTATTACTGAGGGATACTATTATAAATGTACGCTTACTATGTCATTCACTTTTTCGAAATCAAATGTGGCTGCTAAGACTAATTGGAATATACTGTCGAAAGCACAAGTGTCTTGTACGGACACTTTTTTTTCATTAATAATCGGGAGCCCAATATTACGACTATTGCCATTTTTTAGCACTGGAATTGATAAATGTTTGTCGATAGTAATCATATCGCGTATTTTATTTTTCATATCTCCCAAGTATAATGCTCTCCGACGTTTGTTGGTAGGCTTATCTGATGCATTGCCTGTGAAAAAAATGTGAACAAAGAAAATAAAAATAAATGATGTAATTGAAAGAAGCGTCCTAAAATATTTTATGCGAAATTAATTTGTAATTTGAGAAAAATGATACGTCATAAGGGGTAATCACCCAAAACAACTGTAAAAATATTCAAATCAAACAACAATTGAGACTTGAAATCGTATCGAATCAATCATCATGCCGAGTCATAATACTCCCACATGAAAAATTAACTTGTGTATAAATAAGGAACAATATCAAATAAGTAATATTTCGCAATGATAATTTGTGTTTATTGTAGTACCAGGTGCAAGTTTCCTCTTGAGAATTTCTTCACTCTTTTTATTCATTTGCCCCAAGTTTCTCCAGTTCTCTGCTTCATTTGAAGCAAGAATATTTTTAGCATTTTTATCCACTAAACAGATACGGCAAATCCTTTTAATTCCGTCTTCATCATTCCCATACGATTCCGAAAATCTGTTCTACGATGAACTATCTCATTACACACTAAACACGCGTAACGATCTCGTGGAGCAACTTTATTTGCGCAAACTTTACAGTCAGTCTGTTTTTGACTCACTTGACTCATATTTTTGATATGTACTGTAACGGCAATTTCCCGAGCTCGGGTGACCCAGGAAAATAAATCCGAAAACAAACCTGGCTCCAACGTAGATTAGGGGTGGTTGCTGGGCGCCAGACTTCGGGGATGAAGTCCTCTCTCTCGCTCTCTCGCTCGGAACTAACTCTAGGGATCGGTAGAGGGATATGGTGGGGGCGATGAATAAAGACACCGATACGAAAAATAGGTT
Organism: Macrophya alboannulata; assembly: GCA_949628255.1. Lineage (NCBI taxonomy): Eukaryota > Metazoa > Arthropoda > Insecta > Hymenoptera > Tenthredinidae > Macrophya > Macrophya alboannulata. The sequence goes on from OX451211.1 coordinate 9,723,872, forward strand.
TAACTAAAATGTTTATTAAAAAAAGAAAAAAAGAAAAAGGTCGCGAATTACCGCCCGCTACCTGGCGTATATGATACAAAATATAATATGACTCTACTCTACTAATTAACAATAATAAATAAATAATCCAAAGAATAAATAATGAAAAATATGAATAATACTGCTACTAGGAGTAGTTCACTCTCACACTCTCTCTCTCACACGCTCGGGATCGGGTATACTTCCCTCACTCACGCTCTCGTTGAACGGAGAACACACCGCGTTCGCGGCGAGAGACTCCGCTGCCGAACAGCTGCGGCGGGGAAGGGAGTGGGGGTCGGTACACTCTCGCACGACACTTGGGGAATTGCCTGAGCCTCTGCCTCGCTGCAGACTACTGCGACGCGTGACAGCAGACGACTCGACAAGATGGCGGCCGGGACTCGCGAGACGTTAGGTGCGCAGCGGGGACGAAACCGGCACACTAACACGCAGGGCGCGGACCACGTGGGGTACGGGACTTGTTTGAACGCTCTCGCAACGGTCAGGGACTCGCACTCGAGGTTCTAGGGATGATTTAGGGAACTCACGGGGGTTGTATAGGGTATTGGGGACCGGGACTAGGGTTTTATGGGTAACCGGACAGATCTTACCTCGATCGGCGACGGTTTCGGCACGGTACTCTTACGTTGACTGCACTCAGTCAGCCACACGTGTTCGTCAAATCCGCCGAGTCGTCGTATTTACCGCTTCCGAGGTTCAACCAGTCCAGAAAACACCAGGGTAAAATCCAGGAACTCTCACGGAGGGAATACAGGGCACTCGCACTCTCTCTCACTCTCTCTCTCTCTCTTGGAATAGCGCACGGTCGTCACACGTTTATGTAGCTCGAAGCTGTTGACACGCGGGACGAACATGGACTGCCCGGCTTTTCCGCTATCAGTAATTCTCACCTGTGCCACCCGTCCGGTGAGCGCTGCTCGTTGCTGGTCAGCGGCGTGCCTCGCCAGGTGACCAACATGGCTCCTGTGGACGAGGGCGGTAAGAATTCGAATAGCGGAATCGGTACTCGATACTCGTGCGGGACTAGGTGCGCGCGTAAGGCTGGTTAGGAGGAGGTCAAACGTTTTGCCACGTTACAGTACATACATCATGAATTTCAACCGAATCCGTTGGTGCAGGCCTAATACTATCAGTCACATTTTCTCTTACAGCCTCATTGGAACGTATCAACGTTATGCGGTTATCCTTGTCAAGCGTCTTGCAACTCAATATTTTTGGAAGATCCCTTTTGCCTATCTTGTCTCTTTTCGTCTTAACACATCGGAAACAAATTCTTTTTTGTCCGTATCCTTCTTCGCCAACAGGTAGTGAACATACATTCAATGCATGTACTGCTTTGTTACAGTACATGCATAAATGTCCACCTTCGGGTGGTTGGTTATTGAAACACGCTGGGCACTCAGATTCTTTTTGGGTAAGTTCATAAGGTGGAACCTCATCCAATATTGAGCCGTTATCAAAATCAACAGCATCCGAGATATAATCTTCGCCAGGCTCTTCATTTGCCATATTCAGCGCTGCGTTCACAATGAGTATTTTCCCTTGTAGATACTTCAAATGTTTTTCAATGAACAAGTCTACGCGCATTGGTAATTCTCTTGGCTTGAATATGAAATTCTCAATTTTATTAAACTCGCCTTCAACCGGAGCACTCGATGCAGTATCGCGATCATAACTGTACTGTTTTGCACATATATTCGTCCATAATGGGAGCAAAGTAATATCTTTGAGGAGATAATCTGCGAATTTTTCAGAAATCTGGGCGTTTGTCCTATCACCTTCATCATTGCACTTGTTTCTAACAGAATTAAAAATGTTTTTTTCCCATTTGGTCCACTCATTGCTTGTAGCTACTACACATGTTTCGACTTCTTCGAAATAGTCGTCCGAATTCATACACTGAGTGTCAATCAGATCATCAGGCAAAATAACATCTGCAATAGATTCGAGATTGTTAATTTGATCTTAGAATGGGTTGTCTCCATGTATACAATCCATGTTCAGTGTAACGAGAATTACGGCATATCCTAAAGTTAACAATTGTATTGATTTCCGTAAAGAAAAAGTCGATCATTTGAAGTGCAAGAAAATAATTGATTATAGATATAAAGATATCTAATAACTTGAGGTATAACATACAGAATGAAGCTCTAGCAAGCAAGAATAATTTTGAATATTTTTATTTTTATTCAGTTATCGCAAGTCTATTATATTAAGGCGGGTCCCTACCTAATTATGAGCATTTCTAAAAACATTGAGCAAAACAGTGCAATTTAACGGAATATCTCTGCCCGGGCACCGAAAATGGGAAAAAGATACGTCGCGACATGCTATTTGCTATTGCGAACCCGTACATCCCAAAACATGTTCGTTTTACGCTAAAATAGAGAAATGGCGTATGAACCAAGCTTTTTTGACAATTGGCGATTCTCAAACGCTCGAAATGATTGTCAAAAAAGCTTGGTTCATACGCCGTTTCTCTATTTTAGCGTGAAACAAACATGTTTTTGGACGTATGTATGTGTTCGAAATAGCAAATAGCATGTCCCGACGTATCCCTTTTTTTCCATATGCGGTCCCCGGGCAGAGATATTATGTTTTGCTCAATGTTTTTAGAAAAGGTCATAATTAGGTAGGGACCCGCCTTAATATAGTAATGTGCCACATTTATTCATTCTTTTTCGTGAGACTGGCGATTACATATCAAGTCCAATTATTCGATTATATCATTTTCGAACTAAAGAATCTATCCTTCAGTAGAAGTTGTTGTAGTTGTTCATGTTAATATTCGATATTTTAAACATTTCAAAATTGGCTCGATATAATTTTTGTTGATGAAAAAGTACATTTGATATGTAACTGAAATTTATAGCTCTAACATGTGTGCATGATGCGAAAAACGTACGTCGAAGCAAAATTGTGTTGAGTGCATTATTACACCAATTTAGTCTTATATGAAAATTAAGATAGGTATGTATATTTATGCTGTTATCACAATCAATTTCATGTGAATATATTGCTGTTTTCTGTGCCAAAACGCATAGGCGCATTGCATAAAATTTATTGACTATCAGATATAGATGTACCACTATGACGTGACTAGATCTACACGTTTAATCATAATAATATGATTAAAAGTTAAATGTGCACTCACCTGCAATCCTAGCCAACAACATACTTCTAGCTTTTTCGCAAATAGATTCTGTCCCATCTGACAAGCGCCCTTCGGTCTCAGATAAACATACTATGAATATATTCGTTATCAGTTCTTTGGCATCATCAACATCCGTGGATTTGATCAGTTCACCGATACATGCTAAATAGAATGTTTTCGCTCGTTTTCGCAGTACACTTAAATATCTAGAATACTTCTTCAGAGTATGGGCCACGTCTATCCGAATATATGTGTATGGATGCTGATCTTCGTTTCTAAGAGCATCTGCATAATCATCAATACTCTTAAAATTTGTGAATGATATGGTCACAGCATTAAGTAATGCTCGAGACCAATCAGTGACGGAAATATGTGGTCTGGAGCTCCTGATCGAAACCACATAAGCAGCCAGTAAGTTATGGATGGCGTATGTGAGTCCTCGGACAGCATGTGTGCCAACGTGAATTGTCCTGAGTTGGTATTTACTGCGATAATGTGTAGGAAAATATGTTTCGACACATTATTATCAAGTCTTTGAATTTTTTTCACAACTCCTCCTGTACTGTCAATACATATGCATTAGGGTGGTCCTTATTTGGGGCTCGGACGAATTTTTACCGGGCCGCCCCCCAGATCAGCTCCAAATAATTCAAAAACAATGTGGAACAAGTTTCAGCCGTCTATCTTAAAAATTGGCCAATACCAGAGGGGAGGGATTTTTCCCTTTGAAATACACGTGTTTTTTCGATTATTCAAAAACTTGCGTACTAAAGCGTCTTGAACTTTTTCTAAAAATCTCGGGAACTCACGAATGCGTTCCTGGGTACCCATATTCTACATCCAGATGGATGAATCAAACTTCTGATTCAACCTCGACAGCTATATAGGGGTTTTGCCATAAGAGGAAACATTTTTCTTTTCTTTACTATAGTTGCTAAAAAACTTTGTCAGAAAAAGTTTGGCATTGAAAATATTTATCATGAACTAAAAAATTCTGATCCTAAAAATTTAAGTTAATTTTACAGCAAAAAAAAAAGAGAATTTCAATAACTGGGGGTCATCGACCAAAAAATGTTTCCTCTTATGGAATGACCCCTATAGCTGTCAATGTTGAATCAGGAGTTTGATTCATCCATCTGGATGTAGGATATGGGTACCAGGAACGCATTCGTGAGTATTCGACAGGATACTTTTGTTGGAAATTTAATTTCCTACAAAAAAGCTTCAGTAGACCTAGATGCTCAGATCAATATTTCTTGAGATATTGAACTTTGACTTCCTTGTGGTAAATAAAATTTTTATGGTTTATTGAATCAAACGTTTCAAATTGTTGATATTTCATATCATAATTTATGATATATCATATTTATGATATTTATCATAATTATGTAAACAATAAACCATAAAAATTTTATATCAAGTTAAGGTAAAATTTTATATCAAGTAAGTCAAAGTTCAATATCTCAAGACATATTAATCTGAGCATTTAGGTCTAGAGGGCCTTTTTTGTAGGAAATTAAATTTCCAACCAAATTATCTTATATATTTTTTCGGTAAAGTTAATCATTTCGGAGATAACAGCGAAAAAAACGAGAATTTTGGGTGAAAATCAACTTTAGTGACCCGTACCATCTGACCAGTTCAAGTTGCACTTACGCCGTCATAGATACTTTTGAAGATCGTTCAATTCTGCGTAAATTGAGACCAAGACCAATGTGATAGCATAAAATGCCGCTGAGTTATAGAAGCTTGAAAAAAAATATTTTTGTTTCACGTGTATTTTAGATGGAAAATCTTTTCACGCTCTGGGGAAGTACACATCAAGAAGTTTCACGCTCTGGGGAAGTACACATCAAGAAGTTTCAGAATCTATCGGTTTTGGAAGGTTTGACAGAGAGCAGTTTTCCATAAGGAAAGTGCCGGGTCCTTTTATCTTTGACAATTTATTGTATAACTTACCTTGAATCTTAGCGGAAATAGTTTGCAAATTAATGTAGGAGTGTTTGATCAAAAAACCACATTTTAAATTTGTCGTGTCCCATATTTTTTTGGAGATGAAATATTGATATATTCCTGGGCGAAAAATATTCCATAAACGGCTGTCTTTTTTTCGCCCAGTCTTTGTTGTTAGAGCATAGTATTTTTTTTCGACTATGCCATCCATTTCTTCTTTTGAAATAACGAAATCAAATTTGATTTCTTCCTCAGTCATATCAGACGCATCGTTGTCGTAACTGATATTTTTACTATTATCAATAGTACTTTGCTCTTCAGTAACTGACGAAGATTCATTGTTTCCGACTAGATTTTCCTTGTCAAGTAATTTGTCCAAAACACCGTATTTATTGCCTTTGACCATAGGATATAAAGAAGAATGGGAGTATTTATTCTCGAGTTTTGCAGCAATCTCTTCCCAGATATCATTTTGTTTCGAAACCACTGTGCCTTTATCAATGATTTCATTTTTATAAGACGAAATGACACTCAAGAAGATGTCTTCGGCGATTAATCGTTTTCGACCACGTAACAGACTCATTTTTTTGATGAAAATTAAAAATAAGTAACACGGCTCTCAGCTACATAGTAACGTTTGATGAGACCGATGTTATGAACCGAATGTTCTACTCGCTCTGTGCAATGTATTGCAACTGAGAATATTTATTTGTATAAATACGTCTATGGTAGTGGCGGAGCAGTTATAGCGCTGGCGTCAGAGGCGTTTGTTCGCCAGCAAATTAGGGGATTAAATTGAAGTAATTATCACAAGGATAAAAAAAAATATAGGTGTGTTGAGGGTCGGCTACTGATTCTAAATCCAAGTTTGTGGGGAAATAGCTCTTTGCAAAGTGTGCAAAAAAAATCGGAATCAGTGGAAAATGATGAAAAAATTGCGTGCGGCCAGTTTCAATTGTGAACGCTGTGCAAACTATGCCGGATAGAGAAAAATGTTATCTGAACAATTTTGTAGAGCACGGAATTTCCAACAAAAAAGTCAGTGAAAGCATGTATCCAAAGCCAAAAAGGGAGGCACTCCAAATTTTTTCGCCATAAAATTACTGCAATTCCTCCAATTCCAGGCAGTTCGAGGTGCGTCCCGGAGCGTGATCGCCAATTGCCGTCGTCTTATACATTATATACTCTTAAATTATGAAATAGAATGGAAACTAACATTGTAAAAGCAATTGCGAAAGATGTTCATTATCCAATATACGATAATAATTAATAATACTAATTTCATTGCGATGAAAATTGGCACTTACGGGCGTTGGGTATGCCTAGGCGAGCGCGCGCAAACAGATGGTCACGACTTTGCTCATATTTCCGCATTTTCCATTATAAGGTTTTTCGGGAGTCATTTTTATAGATAAAGGATAGATCTTGACTATACCTGTACCGAATTTTAAACGAATTTTTTCATAACCACAGCCCACCATATCCCAAATGCTCGGGAATATTTCGGGGTACATCTATGAACCCCTAGAAAAAGGGTTTTCATGAACGAGACAACACAAGAGGTGTATAAAAAATATCAGCTACGCGAGATGTCGATGAAATTCAGTGACAACCTATTAATTCGGGGCGTATTATTTTATTAGCGTAACCCACTGCTCCCCAAATGACTGTAATTGTTTGGTAACACATTCGTACACCTCAGCAGGGAGTAATATGTTAAAAAATTGTAAGTAATAAATTCTATCGGTGCCAAACGTGATTTGGAGCATGATATTTGATCAAAATGGATTTTTTCACGGCTGATGTTTTATCACCGTAGCCCACAGCCCCCCAAATGATAGTAATTATTCGATAGCACCTTTGTACACCTTGAGCTACGAGTAATACACCCAAAAATCGTGAGTAATAAATTCTATCGATGCCTAACGTGACTTGGAGCATGATATTTGATCAAAATGGATTTTTTCGCGGCTGATTTTTTATTACCGTAGCCCACAGCCCCCTAAATGATAGTAATTATTCGATAGCACCTCTGTACACCTTGAGCTACGAGTAATACACCCGAAAACCGTGAGTAATGAATTCCATTGGTGCCAAACGTGATTTGGAGCATGATATTTGATCAAAATGGATTTTTTCGCGGCTGTTTTTTATTACCGTAGCCCATAGCCCACTAAATGATAGTAATTATTCGATAGCACCTCTGTACACCTTGAGCTATGAGTAATACACCCGAAAAACGTGAGTAATAAATTCTATCGGTGCCAAACGTGATTTGGAGCATGATATTTGATCAAAATGAATTTTTTCGCGGCTGATTTTTTATTACCGTAGCCCACAACCCCCCAAATGATAGTAATTATTCGATAGCACCTTTGCCCAGAAAACAAACGTGCGCCCGCACGTCACCGTCACGACGTGATGATCATGCGTGAGTGCGAAAATGCCATGCTCTATCCATCACGAAATGATTATCAGCCACGTGCATTCACGGTGCTGGCAGTGTGAATTCACAAAGTTTGAACACACAGAGTGAACACTGTGCAATCACGCATGATTTTTTTCTTTAGGTCTAAATTTTCAAACTATATATAAGAAAGAGCAGATCAGTTATACCTATAAAGGCTGTCATTATAAGCCTCAATTTTTTGTGCATTTCAGCACCCTGGCAATGAACGACTAACCCTGAGAAATTTCAAACTGAATAATAATTTTGACCGGCCATTATGATTTATACTTAAGTTTAACTAACATATTATATATGTATATCAGTCGAAACGCGCCTGCCTGCTATTAATTTGGAATCCGAGATTTTTTCTCATTATTAATCCACCTTATTAATTATTAATTATACGTCCCAAACGTGTGTGTGTGTGTGTGTGTGTATATATATATATTAGGGTGGTCCTTAATAAGGTTATTTTCGAATTTCTTTGCTCCCAGGGGCTCAAATGCTTCCAAATTGATAAAAAAAAATTCCCTGAAAATTTGAGCTCTTAATATTAACTCTAAGATAGTGCGCACTCCAATCTAAGTTTGCTATGGAAATAACATGGGAAATATTACTTTCGTTGTTTATAATTTTATAACTTGGGAACGAATGAATTAAAAATTATAAATCATACATATTTTTATAGAGAATTTAACGCTCTGCAAAAAAGGTCTCTCATAATTTTTCCATTAGTCTATTGGTTTAAAAGTTATTCAACGTCAAAGTTTAATTTTCATATTATTATTAATATTATCAAGGCTTTTTATTAATATTATCGAATAAATTATTATATTATTAAATATTTGTTGTTGAAATATTCTATTTATGAATAAAATAAGCAAATACAATATTTGTAATTTTCGCGGTATTATGGAATGAATCACTTACGCCATCTATAAGAGACCTTTTTTGTAGAGCGTTAAATTCTCTATAAAAATATGTATGATTTATAATTTTTAATTCATTCGTTCCCAAGTTATAAAATTATAAACAACAAAAGTGATTTTTCCTATGTTATTTCCATAGGAAACTTAGATTGGAATGCGCACTATCTTAGAGTTAATATTAAGAGCTCAAATTTTCAGGGAATTTTTTTTTATTAATTTGGAAGCATTCGAGCCCCTGGGAGCAAAGAAATTTGAGAATAACCTTATTAAGGACCACCCTAATATATATGTATATATATATATATATATATATATATATATATATATATATATATATATATATATATATATATATATATATATATATATATATATATATATATATATATATATATATATATATATATATATCAGGGTGTATCAGGTTGAGCGCACCGAATTGTGTGAGTAGATTCCTCGAGACATTCTAAGACTAAATTCCCTTTACCAAAAATTCGAGGGATCAATAGTTTTCGAGTTACGGAATATCTTAGTTGACCAATCACAGGGCCTGGAGCTGACCGAGTCAGGGCCGTGTCAAAAGAATAAAATAGGTAGTGCCCGTGGGTCTGATCCCGTAAAAATTTATTTTCCTATTTCCAAAAAGGCGTCGACATCATCTTCGGGAAATGTCCGTGTGAAGCATACGTCTTCCTTATCTGCGTCCAGGTCCTCCGCTTCGTAGTCTTCGGCGCCAGGTCATCTGCTTCGTAGTCTCCGGCGCCAGGTCATCTGCGTTGCTTTCATCTTCCAGGTTCATCGTGCAGGACCCCTACAACAAAAACGACGAACCGGTGACCTAAAAGACAAAAACCACGAAGCAAATGACCCGGACTTCGAAAACTACGAAGCGGAGGACCTGGACGCTGAAAACTACGAAGCAAAGAGCCAGGACGCAAATAAGAAAGACGTATGCTTTACGAGGACATTCCCGGAAGATGAGTCGATGTCATGTTCGAAAAAGAAAAATAAAATTTTACGGGCTCACACCTATGGGCACTACCTATTTTATTCTTTTGATACGGCCCTAACTAGGCTAGCTCCAAGCCCTGTGATTGGTCAACTAAGATATTCTATAACTCGGAAACTATTAGGCCCTCGAATTTTTGGTAAAGGAAATTTAGTCTTAGAATGACTCAAGGAATCTACCCACATAATTCGGTGCGCTCAACCTGATACACCCTGTATATATATATATATATATAAAATATTTTCAAACACCGCGCGCCTATTTAGATGCGCAAAATAATCGCGTAATGATGCGCACTCGCGCCCATGATGATATATCATACGTCATCCACTACATTCTATAAACGAGTCGATGCATGATCGAGTACTCGTACTACTTTCTTACTACAATTGTGTTACAACATTATTACTATAAGTGTTGAAAAAACGTGCTCAACAAAAAAACGTGCTGCAGTTTAATATTTTCTTAGAATAAACATCGGCGCTGGAATTATCAATAGTGAAAGGTTACCATTTTCTTCATAGTTTATACAAATATCAATCCTAACCTCGAAGTGTTCATTATACCTTATATATGCTAATATACACTGGAAAATATGGCTTATATGTAATTTTACTTCGCATATGCGAAGCACAAGTAGATAGGTTAGGCCGGTTCTGGACCAACGCGTGTTAGTGCACACGTACACGCACACACACATGCATGCCTCCGCCGTGTCCGTGTGAGGGTGGTGGAGGGGGTTGATAGGATGACGTCATGCTCGCTGATGCCTGCTGGCTTGTTCAGACCTGTCAAAATGACGTCACGCACCCTTAATGTGACGTCACACACCCTTAAAAATGGCGGCACGTACCCTAAAAATGGCGGCACACTCCCTCAATATGACGTCACACACCCTTAATTTGACGGCACCTACCCTTAATTTGACGGCACATACCCTTGATTTGACGGCACATACCTATGATATGACGTCACGCGCCCTGATTCTAACCCTTGCTCCCAGAAGCTTCCTCAAGGCCAAGTTCCTAGAATTTTTCGGCACCCTGTGAGATTTGATACCCCTGCGCAAAAACCTGCAGATGCAAGTCCTAGCTAATGATTCGTGGAAACAAACGGTTCCTGGAATTTTTCGGCACCCTGTTGGAAGTTTTTGGGGGATCGAGTTACTTTGCGTATGGAACGCAAAAATATGATAAGCCTCATGATTCTCAGAGAAATTTTTCTTGGAATAACCGACTCTGGAAAGATCTTTTGGAACGTGCTAGAAATTGGCTCACCCTTTTTTGATGAGGTCATATGTGGAGTCTCGAAGACGTTTCTGGTAGCTTCCTGACCTTGAACGTCATCTAATGCGTAGTATCCTAAGTTCTCAAGCGGAGTATTGAGTTAAACCTCAGATGAAATGCAAACATTGAAAAGAGATGCAAGACTATAATTGGAGATTTTTGATAATACAGCTTAACCACTGTGTTTCTTTTACTGCTAATAGTATATCTATGTGGTAATGAATAAGAAGACGTATATGTCGGCGCGTGATATTCTGGACGCTCTTTCTCACGGCTGTGGTGTTTATTTAAATCTAAATATTGAGACTATTGAGCCGTATTTGGTTTAAAGTTTAGTCTAGGTGTATTTGTTAGTATTAAGATGAGGCGTAGACCCTAAGCCTAATGAGTGGCGTAGAGGGGGATAAGAGATGGAGGCTTTGAGAACCAGAGCCTTTGTCGAACGTAGCCACAGCCCTAGAAGATGCTGATTTTAAGAGTCAGTTGCAATCGAACTGAGCCAGTGGTTGGTAATGAAAAGATAAACAGCATTGAGACTTCTAGAGGCAGGGTGGATTCGTTGTCGCGTCGCCCTGTACGTGATACTCTATTGTTAGCGAAATAGCAGAAACTATACTAGAGATAGAAATATTATAAGTGAATTAGGTTTATGTTAAATAGTGATTAGTGATAAGCTACATTAAATTACGTGTAAGACAAGCTCCTGCAAGAGCAACTATGTCCGCCCCTGACCAGCCAACGGCTGTCTCTCCGACATATATATATATATATATATATATATATATATATATATATATATATATATATATATATATATATATATATATATATATATATATATATATATATATATATATATATATATATATATATATGTATATTCATTTAAAAAGCTTTATTTGTAAAGACACATTCATACAACGTTTAATATTCATAAAGCGAGGGTACATGTTTTTCAAGATACATTGATACAAAGTTCTAATAATTATTACAGTAAAAGATTATTTTTCTCATCGATGATGCTTTTGACACGTATGACACCAAACCATATCTTTATTCGGATGTGGACGTTTCTCTTCAGGTATGGTTGCGTTCGCAGCGCGATACTTCAATAACCAATCACGTAATAACGTGACGTTTTGCGCTGAACAATTCGAATTTGGTATACTGTGGTGCGTGCAATTGGTAGTGTTGGAAACCTTCTTCAATGTCTGTAGCGAGGGACAACCAAGATCCAACATATCAATGATCTGACAATCTTTTATGATTTTCCGCAGCCAATGCTTCTTCTCTAATCCTTTTACGTAGATGTTTCGAGCTTTCTGTACAAGATTTGGTAGAATAAGATTGATGTCTTTATAGCATACATCCCCGGAGCTCCAAGATAAACCATGGAGATTGCGCTCGAGCCATAAACTTTCACTGTGGTACCGGGCTGGTAAACACTTCCATTCGTACGGCGGTTCAAATAGTAGGGTAGAAGGTGGTGCTTCTTGGTCAATAGCAATTATGGCAAACTCTTTTAATGTAAAATTGTCAAAGGGTCTTTTAACACCCTGCATATCGATGACGAACTCCATCTCGAACTCAACTGATCTTTACGGCTCGGTGGAACGGGGTTTTATACTAATTTCTTCACCCCACCACTTATGGATTTGTATTCAACTATACGATCATGTAAGATTAAACAGTATGCAGATGTATCAGCAGGGAAGTTATCTTTGGCTTCAAATTCGAGACGAACATCTACTGGTCCAAACTTGAGCGACTCGTTTTGTTTTGAACAGTCAATCACGAACAGGGGAGCGTACTGTAGAAATTCACTCTTCTTCAGCAACGGTTCAGGTTCCTTGCCGTAATAGGAGGTTTGGAAATTTGCGAACATCTCGTACAACAGAGCATACTGATTATGACTCATATCTAGATTCAGGTTCCCGTAGGGATAGCATTGAGAATTCAAGAAGAGTTTAGCATCGGTGATATTGCAGTGATCGAAATGACTAGCGTTTCTATTCGGCTTGTTCTTCCGACTCGTCTGGAAACTCAGTATGACGTAGCGAGGTTTCTCCAGCTGAGTCGACGTCTTCACGGTCCAAACGTGTTTCGAGGTGGTGGGTAGTACAGGGTACTCGTACAATTCCCAGTTGCGAAAACTCATTGAGATCGGCGCATCTCTCTCGATGAAATTTGACAGCTGTATTTTACCCTCATCCGAGAGCTTAACATATGGTAACAACCATTCGACTTTATCGATCAGGATTTTGAATTCCTCTTCTTGAGTTTGTAAAACCGCGTTCGCATCGGTCTTCGAACGAGTCAAGATCAATTCGTGCTTGGCGTTGACGATTATCTTGCGATAGTCTTCGGCGAACCCTAGCGTCATCTTCAACGGTATGCATACGTCGAAGGTACCATCGGTATGACTTGCATTCACATTAAGCCAACCAGCATTCTCCAACATCCAATTCTGCCCAGGTCGTAGGGAAGGGTAACCTTTCATAAGACTGGTGAGACCGACGTTTTTGCTCCTATCGATCTCAATAGCATTTATCTCGTACCGCATTCCTTCAAACAGATGACAAACACCGTTGTTGACCAGTGTTGCGGTAGTCGACGGAGTTCCATCAGCCTTGACTATCCTCCTGTACACATGCAACGAACTCTTGCACGGTAATACGCACAGGTCTTGGTGTTGGACAGCGATACGAATCTCGTCACTGTTGTTGAAACTCGATGAGGCATAAGGTTTGTGTGCGTGAACCACATAATGTGCGATAGACTCGTCAAAGGCGACGGGTGTTTGAATGTCTAAGATTTCCTCCTCCATGGTATACAGCAGATGACACAGATGCAAACGAATCGTAGTCTTACTTTGCGGAAATTCCTCTTCCAAAAGGCGCAACCTTGAGACCCAAGCTTTTCAGAAGCAGCACGTTCTGAGGTGTCAGCTCTTTGAGAACCGATTGACGACTGACGTGTTTGGGGCATCTCACCTTACTGATATAACTACTCCTGTTGTAAACTATTCCCATTATTGAGCCTTGATATGCAACCTCACAGTTATAACCTCTCCACGGAAATTGACCAAATCCCCGTCTTGATCGACTATACGGAGTTGGATATGATCTATGGTCCTCACGGTGACTGGCAGGTAAATGACGTGAGACGGTACTCCAATGATCTTATATCCAGGTGGAACGACGGGAAAGAATTCATGAATGGTGTGTACTTTGCGCTCATTGACGTAGGCACCCGTTGTAATGTTACACTCGACTCGCAGTGCGTTTACTTTAAGAATAGTCACGGGAAGGTCAGACTCGTGAACTTTATCGGCTTGTAGAGTACGTTGAGTGAAACCTAATAGGCTGCCTATAGAATCGGTTGGCAGAAAATTTACAGGGTGACTGCATTTAATTTCGCTACGTAGTGTATTATTATTCGATTTAATGTTGATGGTGATACCCTTATTCAGTAGTACACCCTGTACATAGCTTTCGATATCCTTTATTTCATAGCTGCCGGTAGGTATGGTTACTACTTCCTCACCCGCGTAAATCTTGTTGTGACCAACGTCTACGTTAGGAATCGAATTAAAAGTCAGTAACTGTACCAGACCTAGGGAGTAATTCTTGAGAGGGTCAAGGTCAATGGGAGGAAAGTATTGAGTTTCGAGGACCGAGGAGTTCCCCGATACGGTCAGTGTAAACGAATCGTTCATGCCTACTGCGAAAGTCAAACTGATTTCGAGGAATTACGTCGCATGTTTATATAGAAACTCGAGACACAAGTGGCCACAGTTGAACGTATCGTAGTCTTGATATCTTCCATGGTTATACTTGACGCTACCAACACCAAGGTATCTGACGAGGTCCGACGGTGGACGAAGGTTACCGAAACTGTCAAAGTAAACGACTTCGTTGCCGTTCTTGCGGTACGCGACCCAATGTGTACCGGGACCATCTTCATCATCTAGATTGACGATCGCTGATTCACGTCTTCGCGGCCCGTCCTTAGGCAAATCGTTGCGCATAAAGACGCCGCGGGAATGAGGAACGGCCGTCGTGTACTTTAGTAGGTCCGCGTCAGTTAGCGCCCGCCGTGGTAGCGTCACTTTGAGTTTTTTGACTGTTCTTTCAGGTGAATTCCTAAGCCCTTTCTGTACGGTTTCAGGTGGAGCCCCTTGCCTAGAGCGATAGCTTTCATAGTTTTGTTGTGCCGTTGACTCTCTTCCAGTTGTCTCTTGGCGGAACTTGCGTCGTTCACGGCTTTTGCGATACCTGCTGCACCGCCAGCTAACGCGCCCGTAGCACTGAGCCCGGCAAAAAGGGGTATGAGGAACGGTAAAAAGCCACCAACTTTGGCTGGAACAGGTAGAATCCGCGGAGATCGTACATTACATTTACCACCGGCCTTTCTGACAGCTCCTCGCGCACCTTTCAATGCAGACTTGATGGCTACTTTTGCAGTTTTGCCGAGAACCATGGACCGTTTGGCGGCATCGATAACTCTTCTCAATACCACCGGCTTCCGCATTCCCATGCCAAGCTTGGTTTTCGCTTTCATCGCGTTTGTCACTGCCCAGGCGGCTGCTTTCTCACCGATATTTGCGTCCGGGGCAAGAACCCGTTTCCAGGCTCTTTCAGCTAAAATCTTATCTGCTGCACTTCTGGCTTCGAGATTCTCTCGATTCTTTGAGTAGGCGATATCGTGTTCTTTACAAGCTGCGTCGAGAGGATTGATACCTGGATCGCCTCGCGCCAGTCTTTTTGCTAGTTTGGTACCGGGTCCGCAGTATTGATAACCGGGTATATGCAGCTCTACCGGGAGACTGTTGATGATCCTGTTGACCAACCCTTTCCCACGACGCTTACGACCGACTCTTTTGTGCACGATCATGTCGACGATCTGTACGTGAATGAGGAATCATCTTTATAAACGCGATATTTATAGTGTTTGGCTTCAGTCAGAGTCAAGATGAGGTTCGAGAAACAACCTGTCAAGCTACCTGTAATGAATTTCGACAAAATCGTGCAACGGGATGTCGAAACTAGGAAACGGCATGGTGATTTGCTACCGAACAGCGTTCGCGCAGTATTTTGCGGACCGTCCAACTGCGGCAAGACTAATGCTCTGCTCACTCTAATAACACACCCTAACGGACTGCGATTTGAAAATATCTATATCTACTCAAAGTCTTTGAATCAACCCAAGTACAAGTTCCTGCAGCAGTTAATCGAATGTGTAGAGGGTGTCGAGTACTTTCCGTTTGACGAGCATGAACAGGTAGTTTTACCAAACGATGCTCTACCTAATTCGATCATTGTCTTCGATGACGTGGCTTGTGAGAAGCAGGATAACATCAGAGCTTTCTTCTGTATGGGGAGACACAAAAATGTAGACTGCTTCTATCTTTGTCAGACCTATGCTCGCATCCCCAAACATCTAGTGCGTGACAATACCAATCTTTTAGTCCTATTTAAGCAAGATGAGATGAATTTGAGACACGTATACGATGATCATGTGAACACTGACATGACTTACGCGCAGTTCAAAGACTTGTGCTCGGCCTGTTGGAACAACGATAAGTACGGATTCATCTCAATAGACAAGGACAGTGAGATGAATGAGGGTAGATATAGGAAAGGGTTTGACTGTTTCGTGAGCATAAATGGAGAAAATTCGGGGGCGTAGAATCAGTAGCGTTTTGGATACGACTCGGTCAACATGCAGGACACAAAAATTCACGATCAAAAAGAAGTGTTGCGTCATATCGCCAAAGCCAGCGCGGCGATTCGACGTAAACACAGAATGATAAAGTCGGGCAAAGAGATCGCTGAACAGAAGATGAGCGATGTTTTCAAACCGGTAGTCACTCCGTTAAAAGAACCGGTGAAGGTTTCTCAAACGACTGCTAAATCCATCAAAGAAGAGCCGATCAAAGATGAACCAAGCAAAGAAGAGATTTACCCGATGAAAGAGGAAGAACCTGGAGTAGACGATTCCTTTTCAACAACAAGTGACGAAAATGAAGTGGATACGACCTTACAGCCGACGCACCCTGAACCCGAGGCTCCTAACGACTATCTTGAATTGTTCCGAGATGAGAATATAAAAAGAAGCGATCTAGATAACGTGTACGGTGTACGCCCACTCGCTCACGGGAAGTTAATGATCGGTGACTCTCCGATAAGTTTTGGCAATGACGTTGTTCATATAGGTGACATGACTTATACAAAGACCAAAGGCTTATTGAAATTATTATTCAAAAAGATACACCCCAAAATTATAGACAAATCGTATTTGCTACAAATGCACATCGAAAATACTATAAAGCTGGTCAACCCGTTCGGGAGCTGAACAACCCCAAGTTCAAGAAATTTATCGCGCAAGCGTTTACCGTGCCCCTTCCACGCACGGGTAAAGGTGTGCTACCGAAGCTTATGGTCGCTGAAGAAGGTAGAGGAACGGATTACGTTCACTGGGACGACCCCAATGAGCTGGTGGAACGTCTTCGTTTGCTCCTGGCTTCCCAAGCAGCTGGTAACTCGAGCCACTCCAACGAAATCGTATCGATAATCGAAGAATTGCGCGAAGCTGGCATCATTTATTAAGCAACCCCTCATCGTTTCCACCATCATTTCCACAATGAGCGTCGATGTGTTTGGACGACAGTTGGACAAGGCTACGGCTCCCAGCGGTCGGGGTCCTTCCGGTGTTGGATTCAAATTCACCGCTGACGGACATTATGATATAGATAATAAACGACTGTGCAACGTAGCCGATCCCGTGCAGCAAAATGAGGCTGTTACCATGAAACTCATGCGGCAGGAAATCGACGCTGTGAGAGAAGAAATCCGCTCAGCGATAGCCCCCTCGTACTCCCGTACGATAGCTGCTCTTCAAAACCTGAGTGGTGATATCGAATCGGCAGAAGAGTTGTCGGTTCGCAACTCCAAGGTCATTCTCAGCTTGGACACCAGACTGACAGCATTGGAAAATGAACGAGAAAAAGTTAGCGCTCGTGACGGAGCTGCACCGGTCAGCTAGAAAGAATTATCAACGTCGTCGTGTAGATGTTCGTGGTTTGGACGAAACCTGGCAAGCGGATCTCGTTGACATGGCACCGTACGCAGGAGAAAACAAAGGCTACAAATACATGCTCACCGTCATCGATATATTCTCAAAGTATGCCTGGGCCGTGCCGATGAAGAGTAAGACGGGTAAAGATACCGCAAGTGCTATGGAATCTGTACTCGCACAGGGACGTGTCCCGAAGAATTTACACGTTGACAGAGGCGGAGAATTTTATAATTCAAACTTCGATTCTCTCATGAGACGGTATAATATCAAGCTATACTCAACCTTTAGCAACTTGAAGGCATCGATCTGTGAACGCTTTAATCGTACGCTGAAAAACAAAATGTGGATGCAGTTCAGCCTGCAGGGTAATTACAAGTGGACAGACATTTTATCTGATTTGGTTTCGGATTACAACAACTCCAAGCACCGTACTATTCGCATGAAGCCAAAAGACGTTTCCTCCAGAAATGAAGAGACATTACTGCACACTGTATACCAAAAAGTTCGAGGCAGATCCGTTAAACCGGCAAAGTTCAAAATTGGAGACAAAGTACGAATCAGCAAATATAAGAATGTTTTTGAGAAAGGCTATACACCGAATTGGACGACCGAAATATTTACGATTGTACAAGTAGCCAATACCAACCCGGTAACGTACAAGCTCAAAGACTATCAGGATCAGCCTATAGCAGGTGGCTTCTACGAACAGGAACTTCTCAAAGTCAAGAACTCCGACATCTACCTGGTGGAGAAGGTGCTCAAGAAACGTGGAAAAAAGGTGTTTGTGAAGTGGTTAGGTTTCGATAATACACATAACAGTTGGATAGATAAGTCTGACTTGTAAGCCTTTATTGAATGAATAAATCTTGATTATATATCATACACCGCAGTTTATTTACATGTATCATAACCCCACGAAAGCGTGTCGGTAGTATGAGAAAATATGATCCTCTTGTCGTCGTTCCAGCTCAGCGCTATCTTCCTCTGCGTTAGCGTATGAACCTGGTGATTTTTGCTTTGAATTAGATGCTGACTTTTTATTAGATTTTGATGCTGCATAGCACACTCGATGTAGTCATTGAAAGTTATTGTTTTTAGTGTAGCTCTCTTGACTCCTTTGGCACGTTTCTGTTCTCTTTTTTCACCTAGAACCTTGAAGGAATATAATTTAGCTCTTAAACCTATAAACTCGGTCATTATCTTCCCGTTATTCTCGTCTTTCATCAATCCCAATACTTTCTTGTTGACTAGCGGCATCTTATAAACATTCTCCGGAGGATAGTCGGACGTGTCAAATCGATCCAAATCGCTTTTCATTAGCTCGTATATATCGGGTACGGTAAAATGATATATAAGACTATCAGTGTCAGTATACATGAGCTTTGCTCGGTCTCCGAATCTACTTTTGATATATTTATAATGGAAATCGTAAATGTAGGTTTTAGCAAGATCCATAATAGAAAATCCTGCATATATAGGCTTGTTGAATTTGATTTTCGTCCGGCTCAATTCAATTATTGCCATATCTTCACCGAATGCGGTACAGCTATGAAAGTTTGGCTTAGCGATAAGCGCTCTTGCTCCGTGTCTCCCATCCCACTTTGTAATCAACCGTACATCTCTATGTTTTCTAACGTTTTCCATTGTTTTTCCGAAAACGGCGTTATTCATGAGTTTATAAAATTTTTTTTCGAAATCATTGCTAGACTTTTTCCGCAATTCAGTATTCAAATCTATATATTTCTGAAGCCACGGTGCTTGTTTAAATTTTAATACCCGATGGATTTTCTCTAACTTCGTACACAAACTAAAACACTGTTTCAAAACTTTATAGTGAACGACATCCCGCTTTTTTGAGAAAAGAGTAGTTGTTAATTTAGATATCTTACATCTCGACAGAGGTGGTACGTAATGCTCCGGACGCAATGGTAAGTCTTTGTGAGAGTCCTGAAGTTCTCGCGGATATTCTAAATCTACTTCAAGTATGTAACCTATAAGAGATTCATCTGAAACTGCTAAAACATCAAAACCTTGGAAATTTGACACCCATTCGAAGGAACTATACGGTAAGAAGTGACTCATAGCTGCACCATATAAATTATTAACGTCAAAATACATGAGGTACGATTCTTCCTGACGCGGATCGAATGCCGATCCCATATATCTGTTATTAGCTTTAGCGTATCTGTTCG
Source organism: Macrophya alboannulata (assembly GCA_949628255.1). Taxonomy (NCBI): domain Eukaryota; kingdom Metazoa; phylum Arthropoda; class Insecta; order Hymenoptera; family Tenthredinidae; genus Macrophya; species Macrophya alboannulata. The sequence continues at coordinate 9,743,966 of OX451211.1, forward strand.
AGCATTGGGCAACTCCGCCTCGAATTCCTCGTTCTATAAACAATAACATATCAACGTCGATAAGAAGCTCGAGCTCAACACCCGTGCACTTGAGCATCGCGTCGAGCGATAAACCCGGCGCCGTATAATAATGTAACGGATCTAAATTATAAGTGGACCAACAATTATTCCTGAAATTTTGAAGAATATCCGCTAAAAGAAGCACATCCGTTTGTAAATACAAATCTGAATATTGACCCAAAGTTTCGATTTGGAAAGTTTGCCAAACGTTACACGCGTGCAAATAGTCATCCTCCGAAATATCTGAATCGTTTAATTTTGAATGAAATTTTCCTTTTGGTGGTAACTGTACTTCTTCGAGGCTTTCCCAACTGTTTACATATTCGTATGGAAATACACCTTTCCTCGTCAATAACTGTAATTCTTCGACGCTCCTACAATACTTACGCGTCATTAATTTCTGATCGTCATCTAAATAAGACGCTAATTTTTCTAGACTGCCCGGCATGAACCGGAATGAATCAATGAACCTAAAATGTATAGATGTTCCCTTCACACTCTTTGTAAAAGATATATATCTGTCCTTGTTAACCGGTAAGAGAGTGACGGCTCCTCCGAAAGCTGTTGCTAATGTTCTAATCAAAAAGTGTGAGTCATAGCCCGATAAGTTATGAAAGACCACCGGAATGATGTGCGAATCCTTGTAATTTAAATTGCAACCTTCATGCGCTGCACCACGATACTTGCCTGTGAAGTGGCAATGATCGCGATGTTTCACGTCTTGAGATGCGAACGGTTTTTCACAAATATGACAAATCTTAGCTGAATCGAACGCTTGTTTTTGTTCATGACTCAAAGATTCCATCGGGATCGCACACTTGAAATAAGGTTCTAAAGCATGAGCCAAACTCTCCAACTCGCTTACAAACCATTCTATACAATCCTTTCCACGGTTGACTCTAAATTTGGAAACTGAATCGTTGAAGGTACAATGTAAATAGTAAGCGATACTGTACGGGACATGTTTTTCATAGACCCTCCTATTCTCAGATGTATCGTCAACCGGTTGCAAGAGACATTCGAGATCGGCGTAAATACAAAACGGAACATTTTCTTTATATTTAAAGTTTTTGAATTTCAAGATTTTATCCTTTTCGTCCGGTAATATTACTTTGCAGTTATTTAAATTCGCGCAATCAAGCTTGTGTTTGACTAAACAATTTTCAGACTGAAAATGACTCAAACATCTATCACACAACCAGCTACGATGATCATGCTTTGAGATTTGTGAGCTTAATAGTCGAGATAAATTTTTGATCCATGTAAAATGATATATTGTATTGTTAGCGTCATCAGATCCGTTTGACTCGACGTTAGATTCTAACATAAGGAGATGTATGGTAGACTTGTCTGATTTTTCTCGACTTAAATAAACGGGTACTATTTCGTGGTCGTCTATACCGTAAACGTTAATCGACAAACCGTTCAATTTTTCAAATTTTGAAATTTTATCAAGACTCATGGGAAAATTCAAACCTTCATACCTCAGCACTGAGCTAAAATGTGGGTAAGAAGTCGTTCTACTGACATGGCTACCCGCCGAGAAAAGGGCTGCTGTGACTGACCAGAGAAAACAGTACAGATCGTCGTTCATAATATTCACCACCGCCTTCTTATCTTGTATATACTTGGGTAACGGTGTGTAAGTAGATATGCCTCCTCGCAGTGGTACATATTTGTTGATATTCACAGTCAGATTTATAATTTCAGACAAAGACCATCCCGAATCTTTTTCCTGGAAGTCTTCTATCTTGACTAATAATTTCTCCCCGACATTTTCGTCGAACCATTCATCCATGTTCATCGCTGGTAGAATAGCTTCGTTTTTGGTATTGAAGAACTTCATCTCTTCGATAATTTCATCGCTTTTCAGAGTATTGGATTTACAGGATAAAACTACATTGACTTTCAAGTTGCCTTGTTTGCGGAGAATATTCTTCAATCTGGAGATAATTAGTTTTTTTGAGTCATCCAGAAAATGTTCCAGATCTTTGTGTTGCAGATTCGCTATGACTCCCGTTCTTATTCTTCCATCAAAAGCTGACTCCAGATCTTTCCACTTTACCCTGTCACTTCTCCGCAATTTCCTTACACCTTCCCCTCTTTTTCGACATTGCTCAAACCGCGCTCTTAACGACTTTAGGATTCCAATTGTGGTCAAAATTCTCGTTTTTTCCCCGACCGTTGAAGCGGATTTTCGCAAGATTTTATTCAAAAGTCTGATATTCTGAGTCCCGAATCTTATCCATTTTTGTACTTCGGTAGTTGATGATTTCTCTTTCAAAATTCCATAAGCATTTTGCATAATCCTAATAAGTTTAAGACATTTAGCTGCGTCCATTTTTTCACTAATAACAATTGTATGCTATGAAAATGTAAACTTGAATGATGCGCTCACATTGCAGGGTGGTCATTTTATAGGTCAGCTTCACCGATGAATTCTAAGAATCTTGTAATGTGATACCTATATGTATTTCGTTTGCGCGAGAAACCTTTTTTCATCCAATTTTTCAAAACCAAGACTTATAGCAAGTAAAGTGATAACGATAGAATTTGTTTCCTCCGAATAACTCTTTTTACAAATGATAAGTTTGTCATTATACCTACATTTCGTTGAAAATTTTCTCAAGTGATATTCTAGAATATTCGTGAAGCAACACTTGGTTCATGATTCAACTACCATGGAAGTTTCCAGTGCCTATTTGCTATCGTATTAGTTACATCGATAAGTGTGTGAGAACGTTCGGAAGTTTTGCGCTACGGTATTTAGTTACATCTACGACTCTTGTGAGCAGGACCGGGATCGTTCGCGAAACTGCACGTGGCTCTCATGCTATCTTATTTACGATTTTAACCCGAAACATGAGGGGTATCGTTCAAATAATGGGTTCGGTTATTAATTTGGTTTTATTTCAGATAATATTTATTAGTGAAATTGATTAACTGTTACAACGACGATTACACACACTGTCATTATGACGGCTACATTTTTATGAACTGAGTGCACACTGGCGTCCACAACTGACACCTTTTATACTGCTCTTCCCCTGCATTCTTTACTGCAACGTTGTGCTTACTTTGCATTTCGTCATGCAACATACATTCTTTCATTTGACCTAAATTTACTATTTCTCAACAGGTATATATGAAGAGCCTAATCCATGTACCAGCACGTCAGTCTTACTCTGCTATTCAAACGAGCACCAACCATCAATCAACCTGTCATCAACCTCAGTGAAAAATTTTTTGTGTGTTTCAAGTGAAAAAAACATAGGTGAGTGTAACGTATACTGTGATTAATACCAAAAAGTTGATAAAATCAATAGAATTTTGTTTCAAGTTGTCATGAATTATAATGTACGTTGATGTACCTGTGTCTTTTCTTGTATGACACATGAATCTTTTCATGAAAGATTAGAGGTGGTTTAACGCAGCTTAGAAAATTGGTGTAAATCTGTCTGTTAATTATTTTTCAGAAATGGACAGTCTACCACAATTTAACGTCCGTGTGCCGAATGAGTGGACAGCTAATATTTCAGCTATTGAATTGGAGGAGCTGATGGAGTCTGTCCGTTTCGTGGTTCAATTGGCTACAAACCAGCCGCCGCATACAATGATGCTAATGGAGTACAGAGGTACGATGGCTGAGTTACTCCAGCGGGCGGATGGGAGCTGGTGGCTCCGAAAAATGTAAACTTCTCAAATGTTGCAATAAAAAAAGTGTTAAGTAAACATTATTATAAAAAAAAACGTGCATACAGTTTACAAAATAGAAGTTATATACTGAAAATTAAACTTTCAATCTATTATTGCAACGCATGTTATGTACCCTACTCTAACCAAAATCCTATTCCTTGTCGTATTCATAGCATAATTTAAAAAATCTGAATAAGTATATTAGTCTTCAGGTAAGTATATGTGATTATTTACATCTATTGAGGTAGTGTAATGAACACGTAGTTTATTAATAATTTCTTTTATTAAATCATACTCATATACATATATAGGTATATCACATAGGTATAGGTGTATCATATAGGTATATCATTTATAGGTATATAAAGGTATAGGTGTATCATATAGGTATATCATATATATGTGCAAGTGCATCACATAGGTATATCATATATAGGTATGTATGGAAGCGTGGGTGTATTATATAGGTACATCATATATCAGATATCATGGTGTTTGTGTGTGTGTTTGTGTTTATATGTAGTTGAATTCGACTTGATTATATTGGCCGCCAAGGTACTTCATATGTAAGCGGTTCTCATCAGCAGCATCTCTCATCTTGTGCAGCAAGTCGTCGTCATCCTTTAGAATCTTTGCCATTCGAGCCGGTAAGAAGATGCAAAATCTGTTGTCTACATCCACCACTACCCTGACTCCAAATTTGGTTTGAACTGTCCGAAGATCGGTAGTCGGATAGTTCTTGAACACCTGCAGCTCACTCAGCTTCTTCGTTGGAAGGAATTCTTCCAAGCGACCCAATTTGTTGATTGCAGAGAGATCCATGTTTTTTTAGTCAAATCTTTATTGCTTCTAGTTTCTTCGTAAGACGGTTGATTTCTGATCTTGTATGGATCAAGCTTTTCACCTCGTTGATGTTCTGTATGAGCAGCTCAAGTCGCACTTTTAATTCACGACGTTTGAGAGTGGTTTGAACCATTCGAGAAATGATTGTAGAATGAGATGTCCCATAGCAAATTTTTACCCTTTTATAGCTGACAACCCCTCCACTAATACCTAAACATCTAGAACCTTCCACAGTCTTTCCGAGAACTAATTTTCTGAGAATCTTATCATAATTTTGCATTTTAACACGCAAAGTAACTCGATCCCCCAAAAACTTCCAACAGGGTGCCAAAAAATTCCAGGAACCGTTTGTTTCCACGAATCATTAGCTAGGACTTGCGTCGGCAGGTTTTTGCGCAGGGGTATCAAATCTCACAGGGTGCCGAAAAATTCCAGGAACTTGGCCTTGAGGAAGCTTCTGGAAGCAAGGGTTAGAATCAGGGCGCGTGACGTCATATCATAGGTACGTGCCGTCAAATCAAGGGTATGTGCCGTCAAATTAAGGGTAGGTGCCGTCAAATTGAGGGTGTGTGACGTTATATTGAGGGAGTGTGCCGCCATTTTTAGGGTACGTGCCGCCATTTTGAAGGGTGTGTGACGTCATATTAAGGGTGTGTGACGTCATTTTGACAGGTCCGAACAAGCCAGCAGGCATCAGCGAGCATGACGTCATCCTATCAACCCCCTCCACCACCCTCACACGGACACGGCGGAGGCATGCATGTGTGTGTGCGTGTACGTGTGCACTCACACGCGTTGGTCCAGAACCGGCCTAGCCTATCTACTAGCACAATCATGGTTTTCTGTTCTTAAAGAGTGGCTTGAGAATTGAAAATAATTGAATTTTCTAAATAGTACGTTTCAATTATGATTTTTCTTATACCGAGATGTTTTCTTGAAACTGTACGGTCGACAGCGCACGCGTCAAATAATTCGACGTGATTGGTCGGCGGGATCATCCCGCTGCGATATTTTACCCTGTGAGGCAGGGGAGCCAACTTGTATGAAATTGGGCGAGAGCTGTCAAACTCGCGCGCGCAAAATAGCGAGTTGAGGTTATGTTATTTATTTTAGTTCATCGTGAATTATGAAAGAAAAATAGCATCAACCGGCAGTTTGTAATAACGAGGTTGATATCGAAAGATAATTAAATCAACGCAATAATGGATTTCTTGAAAAAACTAAAATCATTCGTTAGAAATAATTAGCTGAGAATTATTTATTGAAAGAAAAAATCTAAAATTAAATCCTGCGTCATTATCGAGTGGCGGTCTGGATAAACCTAGGCAGGTTGATAGAAGTAAACGTTTATGGTGAAAGATTCTTTATTCACATGAAATAAAAAATAAATTAATCGTTGAAACCCAGTCGAAAGTAGCTCCGGAGTACATTCGTCGTCACAGTGCAGTGCTTCGAAAGCCAGTAATCAGTGTCGATGAACATGAAATGAGAAAGAAAATTTCTTAGTAACAAGGAATCAAAAAAATTATTCAGTATAAAGATGAACGCCATACTCACTTTACCACTCTTAAGTAGAGACGCTACTAAAACTTTGACAAAAGTGATTTTTTCGTTTTTAAAATTATTAATAAAAATATAATCAAAAATTAATTTCTACAAAAGTTGAAGTACGTTGACATGTATCTTGAAAAAAAAAAATTAAGATTCTGCGAGGAAAGTGTATGCGCAGGGAACCTTTCGCAGAAAATTCCCTGCGCATAACCTTGATTTTTTTTCTCAAGATACATGCTAACATACTTTAACTTCTGTAGTAACGACTTTTCAATGACATTCTATTTAGTAATTTTAAAAATGAAAAAATCGTTTCTGTCAAAATTTCAGTAACGTCTCCCTAACGCCTGAAGGTTCGTAAATCTCCATTGAGTTTATTCCTGGGTTTCATGTTCGCACTGTTTGAATCAAATAAAATCTTACTCTGAGATCAAAAATAGAACCTGAAAGACAGGAGTTATCCATCGGCACAAGTTGAAAATCAAGAATTTCACGATGGTCTCTCCGCCTCTTCGCTTTTATTTTTCATTTTCAAAACTTATAAAACTTAATTTACCTCTGACATTATGAGAAAGCAAGAAATGTATTTCGAAGATACATTTCACGCGTTGATTTGAAACTGAAACAGCCATTATGAGAAAGACCTAGACCGTAGAAAAAACTACGACCTAAGATCTACGAGTTCGGTCATCAGCCGACAAAAGTGGTGATGGTCGCTACATGTCATGAAACTGAATAGGAGGTTTCGATGAATGGCAAAGATGCGATGACATTGGGCGTTGCAGATGTATTCTAGGAGTAGCCAACTAATCAGCAGTCATTTAACAATATTTCCTGTAGATAGAAAGAATTTGGGTTGTTATTTATTGGTTTATTTGTTTATTTAAGTACAGGTACAGGTGTTATTTTGACTGTAACAAATTAAAATGATTGGATGAACTGGTTTCACCTACCTGCTTTATTTTTACTGAGTACCCATCATTCAAACAAAAAGTTTTCAATCTTGGTTAAATAAAACGAATTCTCGAGAAAACCGATACATTGCATCGAAGCAAGGCAGTATTGCATATAAATTCCAACAATTCTCTCTAAAATCGAGTTTCAAACTCAACACTGAAAGCTTTCCAAGCATTTTCGAATCACGACTTCAATTATTCGAGATTCTAACCTCAAAAATCCAAATCAACCGCTTAGTCGCCGAAACAAAGTTTGACAGCTAAAAATCAGGATGGCTAGCCTGCATGAGCAGACGCCGAAACTCGCGCGTGCGCTGTCGACCGTACAGTTTCAAGAAAACATCTCGGTATGTGAACGTCTCAACATTCGTTTTGATAGCGGGACTAAAAAAGCGAGTATCAGAATTCCGGATGATGGATTGTACTCAAACTTGGAGAGGTGTTTTCTTGGCCCAAAAAATAAAAAACATTTTACGTCCATCTAATAGGCCCTCATTCTCTTCGCAAGCCTCATTTAATAGTTATTTCGAGCAGTAGATGAAGTTTCGATAGAGGTTTTAATAATTTGTTCTTCTCCATTCAATTGAGTTTTATATGCTACAATCTGGTATGACACAACGTAAATGTGAGTTAGCATGCTCAAAAACATATATCTCACACAGGTACAGCAAGCTCGAAATAGACTATTTGTGGGTACGCAATAATAAAGCTAATGAAATTGGATGAGAATGATTAAGAAATAAATCAGAGCGTTCCAAATGAAACTTGGATCGAATCTCACTGTCAAATCATGATCGATATACTCGTTTGTACGCTGTTTAACCAGCTTTTGACTTTTTGACGAGCCTGCGAATGGTCCTCCGCTATAGTGAAATAGCCTTCGGTGCATGTGTTGTTGCCTTTGAAAGAATCCTAACATTGATCACAGAGCTTTGAACTGGCAGAGCTTATTCTGAATTAGGTAACAAAGGTAATAAGGAGTTGAAATTTGAAGAATAGCCTTTAACTTTAGAAATGGTTTTTTGTATTTTGTTTCGTTTCATGGTTAGATATCGTTTGCCTCTCATTATTCGTGGAATATTTATTCAGAGAGAAATCAGAGAATGAATCTTTAAATTTTACTTGCTCAATACTTTTGTTACCTAATTTTGAACATGTTCTGTGAGATCAAAGGTCTCTGGTCCATGTATGAATTTTTTAAAGCCAACAAGATAAGCGCTGAAGGCTATTTCACTGTGGCGCAGGAGCATTTACAGACTCGTTGGAGGCTCAAAAGTTGGTGCAACTACCTCAAACTAATATAATGATCATGATTTGACAATAAGATTTGATCTGGACTCCATTTGGACTGCTCCAATTTCCTTTTTAATAATTCTTATAAACTTTCATTAATTTTACCAGCGTGTACCCACAAATAGTTTATTTCCAGCTTGCGGTTACTGTGTAAGATATATATTTTTAGCATGCTAACTCACATTAATGTCGTTTCATACCAGATTCTAGCAAAGGAAACTCCATTCGACGAAGAATAACAAAGTATTATCACCCCTGTCAAATGTTCATCAACTGCTGGATATTACTATCAAGTGGAGGTTGCCATGAAGAGAACTAGGGTCTATTAGATGGAATGGAACATCGGTTTCGTTATTTGGACCACGAAAACGCCCCCTAAGTTTGAGCTGAGTCCATGATCCGAAACTGTGATATTCTCCTTGTAGAATATTTTTTATGGCTTACTAGGAATGTCCCAGCGTTCCGGTCGCGGATTTTGTTCAAATTTGGAGAGGTGTTTCCTTCGCCCAAAATACTAGCCCTCTGATCTTCAATTCCATCTCATAGGCCTTTCTTCTCCTCGAAAATATTAATATCGTGCAATTTATTGGTTCTTCGCTATGGCTCTAGATTGATGCAGCGAACTTGAATATATCACTGAAACTTTTTCACTCACAAAAACTAAACTCTCTTTAATTATTTAACTGATAAGGCACATTTATATCTATGTAGATACTCTTTCATGAAGTACATGTGAGCAGTTATAATAGCAATGGCTCATAAGTACAGCAAAACCTTCGATCATCTCTCTGACAGACACAAAAGAAGGCGATTGGAAGTAACTCGTCAAAATTTGATTGCATCTGAGAATGCAGTCCATAACCTCAATGACTCTACATCTTCCAATGATGAATCGACACAGATTAACGAATTACGTTCTCCTGATCCTTTTCAAAGCTATGGAAATGATTCTCAGAGTGAAGATCAGAGTGAACCCTCTTGGACTGAGCATTATTTGTCTTCACACGAAGAAGGGAGTGAAGAGGACATTGAAGGAATCAACCATGCTAATGAAGTAAATGCAGAAGGAGAAAGTGATTCAAGTGAAAGTGATGATTTTGAAGAGGCTGATCTACCTGTCTACGTAGAACAAAACGCTATCTACTTGTGCATAAAAGCCTTAAAAAATAGTTTCTTATCTGCGGGGATAAAGCACTCGCAAGGAAACATACTCTCGCAAACATTACGCACACAACCTTTTCGGCTGAACTTCTTGCCTAAAGATGCAAGGACTATTTTGCGGACTCCTACTTTTGTAGCAAGTAATTATATCCAGGACATTGCAGGAGGCGAGTATCTTCATGTTGGATTCAAGAAGACTCTTAGACAGAAGTTAGCTCAAGTCGATGCTCGTAGATTACCAGAAATCATTGAAATCGATTTCAGCACAGATGGTGCTCGGTTAGATAAAGCTGGAACTAATGAGTTCTGGCCACATCAGTTTCGTGTATTCAACATCGCCGACAAAAGGCCCATGATAGCGGGAGTATATAAAGGGCGTCACAAACCGTCTAATGCACATGAATTTTCTGAACAGTTTGTCCAAGAAATGGTCGACATACGCGCGGAAGGCAGAATTGTTATAGGAAATCGGCGAATTCCTTTGAGAATTCGCTGTTTCATTGCTGACGCCCCTGCTCGAGCATTTGCTTTGAATCATGTTGGCCATACAAGCTTCAACGCTTGTTCCAAATGTAAAGTAGAAGGATTTCGCAGCACTATTGAAGGTTTTAGAGGAACAACAGTATTTCCAGGAATTCGACATCGTCTTCGAACAGATGATGAGTATCACAGACGAGTGGATGAAGATCATCATAAAGGGGAATCACCCTTGGTTCAGTTGCTGGGATTGACTTCTGCAGTGCCTTCTGAAAGCATGCACTTGATTTATATCGGAAACGTAAAAAAAATTATTACTGCACATGCAGAAGGAAAATGGCTGTGTCCAAGACTGAGTGGCAGGAAGTTGAATATTGTTGATGGAAAAATGTTGAGCCTTGCAAAATACCGTCCATCTGAATTTAATCGGCGTCCCAGTGAAATCACGAAGTTTCACCATTTCAAAGCCACAGAGTTTAGACAAATCCTATTATATACCTTTCCTGCTATATTCAAGAACGTCTTTCCGCACGAGTATTATAAGCATTTTATGCTGCTTCATTTTGTAACGCGACTTCTCGTTTCCGAAAAGACGCCTCGATGTTTGTACGCCTTTTGTCAACAAGCTCTAGAGAGTTATGTAACCACATCCGAAGTTCTATATGGTGAGCCGTTTTTATCCTACAATGTTCATGGATTGTTGCATATTGTATCTGATGTTGAACGTTTAGGTCCCTTAGATACATTCAACGCATTCTGCTATGAAAATAATATGCCGGAATTCAGAAGACAAGTTAGGAAACCTCATCTTCCGTTGCAACAATTTTGCAAACGGCTATGGGAGCGCAATGATCTCAACAGCGCACCCATCGATGATAGAGTTTACATTCGTTCATCTAAACCTCATTCTGAAGGACCTCTTCCAGAACATATTCCCCGAAATTGCAGACAGTTTCACAAAATAGAAATAGGTAAAGTGACATTTGCAACAAATGATCGCGATAATGGATGCATACTGAAAAATAAAAGTATTTGCATAATCAAAAATATTGTGGAAGCTGTAGACGGCAATAAATTCCTGATCGTGAACAAATTTCAAGCGACAACACCATTTTATGATATTGGACTACCATCAGATTACGCTGGCGTATATGATTGTCGGAATTGATCAGTCGAGTACCAGGCAGTTCAGCTTAACGATGTGGAAGCTAAATGCTACAGAATTCCGAAATGGAGCAGAGTAGAAGGCGAAGAAGAAAACATCATTGAAAACGAATGGGTTGTCGTAACTTTATTAACGACTTTGGTGTTACCGGAAAATCAAGTCTTGGATAATTAAGATCGAATCTTTAAAACGTCGAAATTTGTGTTAGATTGTTACTATAAATGTAGGATTCAAAAATTTTAACGTGCATAAATGTAAGCTGATGAAATTTGTTAGAAATTTGTGACATCTCTTACAGCGAAATGGATGAAGATTTAGTCAATCTTGGGCAGAGAAGTAGTTCATGCACTAAGAAAACTAGAATCACAGGTACTGCAAAAAGCGGGAGGATTTTGAAACGGCCCAAAAAATATATGACGACATCTTCCGATGAAGCGAGGCAGCCTAAAAAAACCAAAAGCACTATATCAGTTGAAAGAGAACTCGAGCGTCTTCGAGATTATGCAACCAAACTACAACTTCAGTTAGGACGTACAAAAGACAAAGAGTCGTCTACTTCTAAAACCCACATCGATCAAGCAAACGAAGACATCGAAGCTCCAAGCTGTTCAAATTCGACGAACATTTTGTCTGGGTAAGTCAGTCATGATAAAATGTTTATTCAATGACATTATTTATACAAATATGTTAAGATCTTTGATATTTTGCTGCCAAAGAATGTACTATTTACTTTCTCAGTTTCGCTAAAATAATTCTAAGAGGATTTTGAAACGGATAAACTGCAATTTACAAGATATATTCCTAGGTTTTTTTTTACTACTTCTGAGTTAATTCCCACGATCTGAAAGTAAAAACAGTGAATTTCAAAAATTGGTAAGCGTTGCTATTGAATCAAATTCACATTTGAAGTCATGCATTTTGAACAGGAATTAAAAAAGAAATGAGGCATTCAATGACCTTGTTATTGAAATATGCCTCTAAGTTGTAACTCGTAATTTGGAAATTCATGATGAAGATAAACCCAAAAAAAATTAAAAACATTGAATCTGATATCTTCATAAATTAATAAAGCATCCACTCTTCTCTTTTGAGTTTCGATTTAGTAATTTTTGGAATCTGAAACAATTCGTTTTGTTTCAGCAAGCCGAAAAGAATTACTACTGTAATAGTCAAGCCTGCCGATAATAACTGCCTATCCACTGATGCTTCTTCAAAAGCCTCAGATCCACGTCGATCCAAATGTGTTGTGTCCACTTCTAACAGTGCATCAGCATTGAACAACATAACTGATTCAACGATCAGTACTTTTCGCATTCCGTTAGTAAGCTACAATACAGGCTTAGATCCACCTAAGTCTGATTTTCAGTATGAATTTGACACATATATATCTCATGTCCTAACAATTACGTTGCTTTCAGCGGAGTCAAATCAGCTTCCAATATGTTGCTAGACCACATTGAACTTTCGTCCGCAGCTCCGCTTGATCAGCTTAAGAATGTTGATATGAATGAGGAACTTCCATCCAACAATATTAATAACTCCGCCTTTTCGGAAATTATAGCAAATCAAGAAAAAATAGAGAAACGCATTAAGTAAGTGAAAAACACCAAAAATGGGATTCATAATACTGTAATATAATTCCCGAAATTATTCAACGTGAAACATGACCTGAAGAACGTTGTTAATAAACAGAGCTGTAATTGTTCAATACTTTTCTATGTTCAGCGGACTAGAGCAGCAAAGTGCAGAAATACTGAGTATATTAAGAAACGACAACATTGACTCGAAACTAGAGAGAACAATGCTTGACCCATTGAAAGATTTCCCTTTGAAAACTATGGACGAGTTCATTAGCTTAGAAAATAACAGACAGCGGCGTAAGAAACTAGTAAGACTCTTTTCACTCGTTCAGCAAATAATAATTGCATTTCGCGTGAGACTGATCTATTATTAGTTTATCTAAAATTTAACTCCATGTAGTTGTAAGAATTCTTTTACTGTTGTTAACAAATTTTCAGGGTGATAATTTATTTTAAAGGGGAAATTGAAGAAAGAGTTGGTCTGAGCGCTCATTTCCTAAGTTTTCATTGTAGACATTTTGTTATTAAAAGGTTTTTCCGTGGATATGTGGACAATATTATCTCGAATAAAATTAGCTATAAAAAGTTTTAATCCGATTAAAATGATAGATTTCTTGCAATTTCGAATCGATAGATAGATCTGAGCCGTTTTGAATGGATATAGGATGGGCTTGCAAAATATGATTTTTATCCAATTGAAACCTTCGGTAGCTCATTTTATTGAAGCTAAAATTGTCTAGGCTTGCACTGAAAGTTTCAATGGAAAAGACGGTACTCTGTAGACAACTGAAGAAATTAAACGTTTAGACTGGCTTTTTCCGATTGTACGTCCAATTCCTTCTCGATATATGTTGAATCGCATTGTTTCAGTACAAACATATACTTGCAATCGGTGGAACGAAATTGCGAGAAATGCTCAGCTACGCTTTGAAACAATGTATGAGTGATGAACTCGTGAATCAGTTTACGTGGTCGGGGATAAAAACTGCTCCAAGCCTTGGAGAATCAAAACTGGCAAACCTATTGTTCCGTGAGTTTAAAACATCAACTTGACTGTGAGAGAGAAAAAAGCAAATACGTAATTTCGAAATAAATCATGAGTAAATTAATTTACCGAGACTTTTATGTTCAGAAACAGCTAAAGACTGTAGCACATTTGATGGACCACATACTAAAGAACAGTTCAAAAGTCATATGAAAGAAGTGATACGGGCAACGAAGCAAAGATATCGAAAAGCTTCCGGTTCAAAGAAAAATCCAAAACTTCAAAAAGATAAACGAATAAATCAAAATGATGATCATGATGAAGCTGAAGCTGAAGCTGAAGCGGAAGATGCAGATGGAGATCACAGCGACAATGAAACTATGTACGATGGAACTAGTGACGAAGAGAGTCATAATGGTTACGACACAAGAGATGAGGAAGCCGATGAGGTAGTTTAATGAGACGACGTAAAATTAGTGATTTTAAAGTATATTTCTCAAATATAGTGATGTATGAACATACCAAATTTGATCCATCTGCTACGAGTGTTTGGTTTTTAAACCCTGCTTACATTCATCACAAAAATTCAGAGTTTTTTCTGCACCATTAACTTTTATATGAAACTGCAGAGCGTCATAAGATAAAAGTGTGAGTCCTTAACTGATTTAGGAAACAAATCGTAACATTTCCACTTTCAAGTTAGACAAGAAATGTTCAGGCACCAATGATTGAAGTTTATTTGCTTGATTTATAATATATAATAAATATATTGTGCTCTAATTGATGCGAAAGCTCTGAACATGTCAATATAGCTAATGTTAAGCGTTAAAAGTCTGACCGTTGTTTCTTTATGTTAACCTAGGTCGTTTCAAAGTATAATTTGTTTTGATTTAAGCGTATTTTCAATGTTCATGTTTATGTTCAAATAGTAAAGAATATATTTTTCTAAATGTAAAATTCATCGGAGATTAGAGAACTGAGTTCTCTAATATTAGCTTATAGGGGCGGTATGAATGATATTTCTAAAAACTATTTTCGAATGAAAACGAAAAAAATTCTATTATTACTATTACATTATTAACAGCTATACATTTCTTCGTCTTGAAAATAAACTTTTCAACAATCACGAACCTTGGAATTTATCACACTTCCAGTTTTAGCCGAATATTATTATATATATGTACCTATATTAGGGTGTTTTTTTTTTTTTTATTTTTTTTGCTTAGGGTCTCAAGAGCTTCCTTTGGGTATAAAAAAAATTCCCTTATTTGGAAAATTTTTTTATTTCAAGTATAGACCTGCCTCAAACGGGGGTCCCCTTTTCCATTTGAATAACACAGGGAAAAAATCTTTTTTTACAGAAAAAAAAATTTTCTCTGTAACGAACAATGATAAAAAAGTTTTCAGAGGTAATTTTTTTAGGAAATTTAATTCTCTACAAAATTGTTCTGATATAAAATTCTCGTCAGTCTAACGGTTTCAAAGTTATAGGCTCCCAAAGTTGATCATATTTTGTACACAGAAAAAAAAAATTTTTTCACAGGAGCTAAATATTCTCGATTCAAGAAAATAGTTAGGAAGATCGAAATCATTCCTGACAAAGTAAAAAATTTTCTTGAATTAAGAAAATTCCTTGGTTCAAGAAAATACTTACTTCGTCATGGATAATTTCGATTTTCCTAATCATTTTCTTGGTTCAAGGTAACTTTTGTTCTGTGTACGGCTCTGAATAATACAGATATTACTTTATTTTTCTTATTTTTGACTATTATTGTTGTTTTTAGAAAAGAACAAAGTTATTTATCACTCTGTTTTAGTATGTTTGTATATATTTAAGTGGACCGTTACCCTAAAAATATGAAGGAAATGTTGAACATTGAGATTTTTTTTTCGATTTTTCCCTTAAGATCACGAAAAAAATTATATTTTTTCTAAGACTTTGATTTACTGATAAACTCATACTATTAATTTTTTTTTTTATCAATTTATTACCTGAGTTGTCGGTTGACGACTGAGGTCATAAATTGATAAAAAAGAAATTAATAGTATGAGTGTGATATCAGTAAATTGAAGTTTTAGAAAAAATATAATTTTGTTCGTGATCTCAAGGGAAAAATCTAAAAAAAAAATCTCAATGTTCAACATTTTCTTTATATTTTTAGGGTAGCGATCTACTCAAGAATATAAAAACATACTAAAACAGTGATAAATAATTTTGTTCTTTTCTAAGAACAATAACAAAAGATAAAAATAAGAAAAATGAAGTTATTTCTGTATTATTCAGAGCCGTACAAAATATGACTAACTTTGGGAGCCTATAACTTTGAAGCCGTTAGACTGACGAAAATTTTATAACAGAACAATTTTGTAGAAAATAAAATTTTCTAAAAGAATTACCTACCTCTGAAAAATTTTTCATCATTGTTCGTTAGAGAGAAAAAATTTTTTTTGTAAAAAAAGATTTTTTCCCTATGTTATTCAAATGGAAAATTGGACCCCCGTTTGAGGCAGGTCTGGACTTGAAATAAAAAATTTTTCCAAATAAGGGAATTTTTTTTATATCCAAAGGAAGCTCTTGAGACCCTAAGCAAAAAAAAAATTTCAAAAAAAAACACCCTAATATATATGTATTCTGATATAGAATGATGGAATCACACATATATATATATACCGGGTCTATTCGTGGGTGAGACCCATAGGGCGCCCTATTATATGCAATTCATAGTACAAGTAAGCTCTGTTACCGAAAAATCAAGGACAATTGAGAGTTGAACGTCACAATTTTCTTTGTTTTTCATGGCACAGAGCGTACTTGTACTATGAATTGCATATAATAGGGCGCCCTATGGGTCTCACCCACGAATAGACCCGGTATATATATATATATATATATATATATATATATATATATATATATATATATATATATATATATATATATATATATATATATATATATATATATATATATATATATATATATATATATGGGGCTGTCCACGTCAGGACGACACGGCTCCAGACCTCAAAGTTTTTGATTTCATTTTTGATTTCATATGTTGTTACTCTATGTCTGGAGAAGCCGTCGAATTTTTTTTGAATTTTTTCAATCAACCCTTTCGGGGCTACGAATTTTTTCATCCTTAAAAAAAGGACCTTTTTTAAAATTCTGAAAAAATTCAGAAAAATTCTGTCGATAATATAGAACAACCTCCCACTTCCACAAACGTGGGCAGAATTTTTCTTACATTTTTTTTTTCAATTTTTCTGAAACTTTATTCGAAAAAATGCTTCACCAATAACTTTTATCGTACCAAAAATCTTTCAAATTTACCCCACTCAGATTTTTGGAGTTCTTGATCTTATATTGTGTTATGTTGGTAAGGAGGTGAGTAGGTGATTTTATGAAAGTCATTTATGAAGCATATTATGAAATAAAATTTTTAAAAAATGAAAAAAAAAAATATAACAAAAATTCTGCCCACGTTTCTGAAAGTGGGAGGTTGTTCTACATTAGTAACAGAATTTTTGTGAATTTTTTCAGAATTTTAAAAAAGGTCCTTTTTTTAAGGATGAAAAAATTCATAGCTCCGAAAGGGTTGACTGAAAAAATTCAAAAAAAATTTGACAGCTTCTCCAGACATAGAGTAACAACATATAAAATCAAAAATGAAATCAAAAACTTCGAGGTCTGGAGCCGTGTCGTCCTGACGTGGACAGCCCCATATATATGTATATATATATATATATATATATATATATATATATATATATATATATATATATATATATATATATATATATATATATATATATATATAAGAAGCAGTGTGATTGATAAAGATTTGTGAAGATTAATAAATGAAATATAAGGTTGTCCTTGATCGAGCCGTTTTATTGAATAATCCCAATATATATCCGCCATCCTCTACATCCCCGACTTCAGAAGTGGGATAGGCCTACAAACACAATGTATGACAAGCTGGATAGACCTACAATCACAAATTGAGACTATCCTTACGGTAGCAACGCTGTGTGAAGATGCTCGTTAGGACAGTTGTTATAATCTGGTGAGCAGTTTTCATTTTGTTCTTATTTTGATGATGAGTAATGAACTCAGTATGGATGACATGTTGTGCGAATTTTGAATTGTGTTATGCTTGGTACCTCTGCGAGGACTTGTTAAAGGACCGCAGGTTAAAACCAAAGCCTTGTGTGGCAGTAGACATGTCTGGACAGACCTCTGAGCTGACTGACCCTGTGTGGCAGTAGACATGTTTGAGGAGACCTCTGAGCTGACTGGCCTTGTGTGATAGTGAACATGTCTGAGGAGACCTCTGAGCCGAGTGACCCTGGTGTGGTCGTAGCCATGTCTGAACAGACCTCTGAGATAAATGCATGAAACACTGCATATTGGTCAGGAAGATCCAATGAAATGAGTTGGATTATTTTGCGGAAAATGATTCGTTGTTACAGATAAATAGAAAGTGCATTCGAAGCCGTGTTACAAGTCTGGACCGTTGTCTTACTGAAAATGTTAAAGAACATGAGCGTGAAGTGTTCCAAGCTGCAACGTGATTCGCGAGATTCTTCCATGAGTGATGATTGGTCTGTTCTACTCAAGGTTTTTGAGTCATGGTTTCCCTTGAGACGATAGGCAAATGCCGGAACAGTGAGATGAAACAGGGTCCATGACAGTACGATGAAATACAGACATTTCCCCTATGTTTTGGTCAGGAAGCCAACATCACACGAGGGCGTGTGAAAGTCAGTATGGCCGAGTCGGAGAGTGGTTATCAGATCGGCAGATGATTAACAGAAGAGTTTTGAAACAGAAGATAGAGTTGTTGATTTACGTTTCGATGAAGAAGCAGTGTGATTGATAAAGATTTGTGAAGATTAATAAATGAAATATAAGGTTGTCCTTGATCGAGCCGTTTTATTGAATAATCCCAATATATATCCGCCATCCTCTACATCCCCGACTTATATATATATATATATATATATATATATATATATATATATATATATATATATATATATATATATATATATATATATATATATATATATATATATATATATATATATATATATATATATATATATATATATATATATATATATATATATATATATATATATATATATATATATATATATATATATATATATATATATATATATATATATATATATATATATATATATATATATATATATATATATATATATATATATATATATATATATATATACGGTGCGTTTTCGTAGAGGAGCGACATAAGAAACTGGTCCAACAATCGAAAGATCAGCTTTTGTAACGCATATCGTGTGCCCATTGGCTACGTGAGAAACAAATGATCATTATTTATTGTTTGATGTCGCACCTCCACCAAAACGCACGGTATATATATATATATATATATATATATATATATATATATATATATATATATATATATATATATATATATATATATATATATATATATATATATGTATATATATATATATATATATATATATATGTATATATATATGTATATATATATATGTATATGTATATATATATACAGAGCGATTGTCGGGAAAGTGGGCGCCTGAAGTCAGGCAATGCTGTTTTTCTCTAAACTAGCAACATTATTGGTTGAATAGATATGGTCGACCAATGATGTTGCCAGTTTAGAGAAAAACAGCATTGCCTGACTTCAGGCGCCCACTTTCCCGACAATCGCTCTGTATATGTATATATATATATATATTTATACACTTAACGATTGTTTTTGTACAATTTTTTTCAATTTTTAAGATTTTAAAAACAATCCAAAAAAATGTGAACACAAAGTTATGTAAAATAAGCTAATTTTAGAATTTTTTTTTTTTTCAATCGAAAAAAAAAATAGAAAGAAAAGTCGGCACAAAATCTAAATAGGGGGATTAAATACTATCTTAGTTGAAGTTTTTTTTTGAGACGAAAAAATTGAGCATCGAAGGTTTCGGACTTCGAAAAAAAAACGTTTTTTTTGAAAATATTGAAATATTTCATAGATCCTGACATCTGCAAAATTTTTTGTATTTTTTTCTGAAAACTGCATTTAAAAACAAAAATTTAAAAAAAAAAATCGGTCCCAAACGGTCAATTTTTGAAAAAGTTCTAGCATTTAAAAAAAAAGAGCGGTTTTTTCCAAAAACTCGTAACTTTTTTTGGGTTTGGTAAAAGAATCTGAAAAAATTCAGAAAAATGTCTTTGGTAGGGTAGAAAATGATAAAAAATTTTCAGCGAAATCGAAGGGGGTCGGGCCGAAACCTCGGTGATTTGGCATGGAATGCCCCATATATATATTATAGTGGTCCTTATTTTGGATATTTTCGATTTTTCTTCCGGGATCCCCCTAAATCACTTCTAAATAAATAAAAAGAAATTTTAACCCAGCCTGACTAGTCAGTAACTACTTAGGTGAATGAAAAATTACGAATTTAAAAAAAAATTAAGTCCAGGAAAAAATCGGTTTTCCAACGATTATTGATATTTCCTACAAATTTTATTGTTTTACCGAAAAACACTCGATAAACTTCATGGTAAATATGATATTTTATGTTTTTGAGTTATTATTTTGCGATAGAGTATAACAAAATGTAAAAGTCATAATTTACAATTTGAGGTTGAACTTCAACCTCGAATAACTTTTAAACAAGTCGAGTAAGCAAGAAATCATAACAGACCTTTTTTGTAGATCGTTTGATTCCCTACAAGTATATGTATTCAATTTCACTGACCGATAATTCGTTCGAGCGCAATAAACTTCCAAATAAAAAAAAAAAAATTCCTGTGTTATTTAAATGGAAATTCAAAAATTACGATGAACGACCTCTCAATATTAATATTAAGAGCTCAAACTTTACCAGAATTTTGTTTTCGTCATCTTGGACGATATTTTTATGGTAACTGGAAAAAAAAATTGCAAGTTTTTTTTGGCCCACCCTAATATATATATATATACAGGGTGCGCCAGAATTAAGTGCACAAAATGATAGGGGTGATAGAGGCGCTCGAGCTGAGTAAAATAACCTATATAACATGTAGTCTCCGGAACACCGGTCGCGAGATACGACCGGTTAAAAAATCGCCTTAGACGCCGGCACGTAGGCAACCAAGTACACAGCAAGCATCCGTTAGCCGTCTAATTGATAAGCGCGCTCGGCTGTTGATGCAAGTCATAATACTTTCGGTATTGAACTTTCGCCAGTTGAACGATGTAATTTGGAGCACCTCTTGGAATTACTTGCTTACATAATAAAATTTGGTATCTAAAGTATTTGTGTTCAACATTTTCGAATTCGAAAGTGGTATGACTCGCATCAACGGCCAAGCACGCTCATCAAATAGACGGCTAACGGTTACTCGCTGTGTGCTTGGTTGCCTACATGCCGGCGCCCAAGGCGATTTTTTAACCGACCGTATCGCGCGACCAGTGTTTCGAAAACCACATGTTATATAGGTTAATTTACTCAGCTCGACCCCCTCTATTACCTCTATCATTTTGTGCACTTAATTCTGGCGCACCCTGTATATATATGTCGGCGCGTGATATTCTGGAAGCTCTTTCTCACGGCTGTGGTGTTTATTTAAATCTAAATATTGAGACTATTGAGCCGTATTTGGTTTAAAGTTTGGTCTAGGTATATTTGTTAGTATTAAGATTAAGCGTAGACCCTAAGCCTAATGAGTGGCGTAGAGGGGGATGCGAGATGGAGGCTTTGAGAACCAGAGCCTTTGTCGAACGTAGCCACAGCCCTAGAAGATGCTGATTTTTAAGAGTCAGTTGCAATCGAACTGAGCCAGTGGTTGGTAATAAAAAGATAAACAGCATTGAGACTTCTAGAGGCAGGGTGGATTCGTTGTCGCGTCGCCCTGTACGTGACACTATATTGTTAGCGAAATAGCAAAGACTATACTAGAGATAGAAATATTATAAGTGAATTAGGTTTATGTTAAATAGTGATTAGTGATAAGCTACATTAAATTACGTGTAAGACAAGCTCCTGCAAGAGCAACTATGTCCGCCCCTGACCAGCCAACGGCTGTCTCTCCGACATCAGAAGTGGGATACTTGCAGGAACTTAACGAAAACATTGAAGGTTCCGTATCAGAAGGTTCGGTGCAACAAGAGATGGAAACTACCAACTGGAAGATGATGTTCGATGTGCAGAATCGAAAGATGTTTGAACTCATACAAACATTGAAGGAGGTGGCTCCCGTACGATCATCGAAAATCGTATTTCCCGAATTCAACCCCGACGGCGCAGGAGATACAGACGCACGAGCCTGGTGTGGAACGGTCGATCTTTGCCTTGGAGAACAACCGATCCAAGGAAGTGCACTAATAATAGCCTTAAGTAAGGCATTAAGAGGGACCGCTTCGTCCTGGTTTTCACAAATAAGCTATGCGGGAATGAATTGGACTCAGTTTAAAGAACTCTTTTTGGCCCGATATGATTCGGTCGAAACTCCGGCTGCAGTGATAATTCGAGTTAATAGTGGAAAACCAAAGGAAGATGAGTGTTTATCTGCTTATGCCGGTAGACTAGTGAGTGCATTGATGACTCGTTGGCAATCCATGACTATCGAGCAGATTGCTGTAGCGACGGTGCTAGCCCATTGTGTCCAACGTGAACCGCAGTTACAACGACTTGCGTTCACTACGGAAATAAATTCACGAAGTACGTTACAACAAGAATTAATGGCTAGTGCCTATCGAAAGAGATCTGCTGCTCCTAACACTAACACTAGAGACGAGAAATCTACCAATAGCAAAAGACCGAAGATATCTTGTTTTGTTTGCGGTAAGATGGGTCATAAATCGGTTGATTGTTACCATCGGAAGGATAAGGGAGATAAATCATCAGGAGCCGGACCGAGCAAGAATAAATCTGGCAACACCACAAATAAGAAGAGGCCTGTCACTTGTTTCAAGTGCGGTGAGAGTGGTCACATTGCTCCCCAATGTAAGAAGGATACGGCTAGTGAACCACCTGCGTCGAGTCAACGTCTGCACCATTGAACCCGTGACTGCCGAATTAACACAATCCGGTGAGAAGTATCTATTTTGTTTTGATTCTGGCGCCGAATGCTCTCTAATAAAAGAATCGATAGCTAATAAATTTTCTGGAAAACGTACTCAATCACTGGTGACTCGTCATGATATTTTGATTGGTCGCGATTTGATTGCTCAAGGTTTTACGGCTGAGATGTCATGTGATAATTTCTGTTTGAAAAGAACGAAATCTGTCAACATATGTGAAGTTGGCAAAAGGGTTGAAAATTTTGATGAAATTAATACCGATATAGCTGGTACTGATAGATTGAATTTAGTTAAGTTATTAAATGAATTTGATTCATCATTTGTTATTGGAACACCTACTGGTCGCATTAGTACAGGAGAATTGCAAATAAAACTAATAGATCCAAACCGCACTGTCCGACGGAGACCGTATCGACTTAGTCCGGATGAAAGACAGATTGTCCGTGATAAAATTGATGAACTTTTATCGGCCGGTATAATAAGACCTAGTTGCTCACCTTTTGCAAGTCCGATACTTTTAGTTAAAAAGAAGGATGGCGCAGATCGATTGTGCCCCGATTATCGAGAACTCAACAGTAATACTGTGCCTGATAGATATCCGTTACCTCTCATAAACGATCAAATACAACGGTTAAGTGGTGCTAAATATTTTACAACGTTGGATATGGCATCTGGTTTCCATCAGTTACCTATTCACGAAAATTCAATTGAACGTACGGCTTTTGTGACCCCCGATGGTCAGTTCGAGTATCTGACTATGCCTTTCGGACTACGAAATGCACCTTCGGTTTTTCAAAGGGCAATAAATAAAGCACTTGGGGAACTTGTAAACACCTTCGCAGTGTGCTACATAGATGACATAATGATTCTAGCCGATTCTGTGGAACAGTCACTGGAAAGACTTAAAATGGTTTTAGATAAACTCCGCGCGGCAGGTTTTTCTCTTAATCTAAAAAAATGTACCTTTCTGAAAACACGTGTTGACTACTTGGGATATGAGGTCTCAGCGGGTGAGATACGACCTAATCCGCAAAAGGTAAAAGCACTGACTGATTCTTCTCCACCAGGAACAGTTACACAACTTAGACAGTTCATAGGTCTTGCGTCATATTTCCGACAGTTTATTCCAAAGTTTTCACAAATTACTGTCCCACTTTATCGATTAACCACGGGAAAAGGAAAGATAGAGTGGAAAACACAATACGAAAAAATTCGTCAGGAAATAATCGCCAGGCTAACGAGCGAACCGGTCCTTATGATATTCAACCCCACTTATCCTATCGAGTTGTATACTGACGCTAGCGCCGAAGGATATGGGGCCGTGCTTATGCAAAAGATCGATAACAAATCACACGTGGTTGCATACTATAGTAAGAAAACGACTAACGTAGAGTCACGTTACCATTCGTATGAGTTAGAAACCATGGCAGTAGTTAACGCTATTAAGCATTTTCACCACTTTTTGCAAGGTAGAAATTTTACGGTTTTCACCGATTGTAACGCACTCAAAGCGTCACGTAACAAGGTTGATCTGACACCAAGAGTACATAGGTGGTGGGCTTTTCTGCAAGCATATGATTTTGATATTATTTATCGAGAGGGCAAACGTATGGGTCATGCCGATTTTCTTTCGCGAAATCCAGTGGATACTAAAAACGTTATTAAACGGGTTGAACAAAAACGAGTAAACTTATCAGAAGTCTCAGAAAATTGGTTACAAGCTGAACAGCAACGGGACGATGAATTACGTGATATTATTTCAAAATTGCAGAATAATGAACTTGATACAGACGTTGCCAATACTTATCAAATAAGGTCAGGAGTTTTGTACAGAAAGGTTCAGCGTAAAAATCGTAGCCGTTATCTACCTATGGTGCCTGTGAGTTTTCGATGGTCAGTTATCAATAATGTTCATGAATCAGTGAATCAGTCATGCACCTAGGTCGGGAAAAGACTTTAGAAAAAGTCTATCAATACTATTGGTTCCCTAACATGTCGAAGTATGTTCGAAAGTTTGTTGAAAATTGCATAACTTGCAAGCTATCGAAATCTCATTCTGGTAGAGTACAAGCTGAGCTTCATTCGATTCCAAAAGTTAGTGTCCCGTGGCATACTATTCATATCGATGCTACTGGTAAACTTAGCGGGAAAAACAATCTGAAGGAATATGTTTTTGTATTTATTGATTCGTTTACCAAGTTCGTACTTTTGCGACATACCTTACGCATAGATGCATCTAGTGCAATTACGACTCTGAAGCAGTGTGTAAGTTTGTTTGGTACTCCATCTAGGATTATCGCGGACCAAGGTAGATGTTTCGCGAATAATGATTATCGGGAGTTTTGTAAGACTCATAATATCGATCTGCATCTGATTGCTACTGGGACATCACGTGCTAATGGTCAAGTAGAGCGTGTAATGAGTACACTTAAAAATATGCTCACAGCCGTGGAACTCAGCAATGACAAATCGTGGCGGGAATCTATCGATGATATTCAACTAGCCTTGAACTGTACAGTCGGTCGTACAACAAAACATAGTCCTTTAGAACTATTGATTGGTAAGGTTGCAAGACCTCTTTCTTTATCAGTTATTGATGATCAAGAGGAGGAAGAAGTTAATATTTCTGAAATCAGAGAGCAGGCGATCGCTTCCATAAATAAAAATGCTATGGAAGATAAAGAGAGATTTGACAGTGGCAAATCGAAAGTTTGTAGATTCTCAGTAGGAGACTACGTTCTCATAGAAAATCATGAGCGAAATCAAACTAAGCTAGATGCTAAGTTTCGTGGGCCATATAAAGTGGTTGAAGTTTTACCTAATGACAGGTATTGTTTGAAAGCTCTAAAGGGCAATAGAATTTATAAGTATGCGCATGGACGTTTGAGGTTGATGCCTGAGAGCAATGTTCCCATAGAGCTTGATCCTTGTAAGGATTGTAGTGGTGATGAACAGTCAGAAGTTGCCAATGTCGGCGGTGATGGCAGTGAGTGATAAGTTGGGTATACCAGTGTGGGTATACATGATCCATGCGTTTGCTTATTAGTCGCAAGTCATAAAGATCCTACCCCACTCACGTGGGCGGAGATGGTGCGATGTAACGGCGACGATGGGTCTGCTTGGTCAAGAGGACCAAGGGCCATATGATTGGTCAAGAGGACCAAGGGCCATATGGTTGGTCAAAAAGTCAATATGGTTTGACTTGTGTATTGGTTATGTTACCAATGGGACCACATGAGTGGTTAGTTATTGTAGTCACATGGTTGACTACTGGGTCATATGGTTGACTCTTGTGTGTTGGTTATGATACCAACTGTGGTGTGTAGAGATGCACAAAATTTACAGAGTCATATGGTTGACTGCTGTATTTTGGTTGAAAGATACCAAGTTGAGATGTACAGAGTCATATGGTTGACTGCTGTACTTTGGTTGAAGGATACCAATTGTGTTGCACGTGGTGCAAATAAATTGCTTAAAACTCACTGGTACACTGGCTAACTGGTTATTTGGATCATTCGACTGATTTTGTATTTTTGGTTGATATTGAGATCAATGTTGTGATTGTTAAGCACACGAGTAGTGCATTAAGGACAGCATATGTGGGAACATGGCGCTCAGTCGTCAGAATGGGCGAGCAGGAAATGAACTGAAGTTTCCTTTGCAGATAATGTGGAAAGACAATGATTGCACACGAGGACGTGTGACAGTCAGGAGGGCCGTGTCGGCGCGTGATATTCTGGACGCTCTTTCTCACGGCTGTGGTGTTTATTTAAATCTAAATATTGAGACTATTGAGCCGTATTTGGTTTAAAGTTTAGTCTAGGTATATTTGTTAGTATTAAGATTAAGCGTAGACCCTAAGCCTAATGAGTGGCGTAGAGGGGGATGCGAGATGGAGGCTTTGAGAACCAGAGCCTTTGTCGAACGTAGCCACAGCCCTAGAAGATGCTGATTTTTAAGAGTCAGTTGCAATCGAACTGAGCCAGTGGTTGGTAATAAAAAGATAAACAGCATTGAGACTTCTAGAGGCAGGGTAGATTCGTTGTCGCGTCGCCCTGTACGTGATACTCTATTGTTAGCGAAATAGCAAAGACTATACTAGAGATAGAAATATTATAAGTGAATTAGGTTTATGTTAAATAGTGATTAGTGATAAGCTACATTAAATTACGTGTAAGACAAGCTCCTGCAAGAGCAACTATGTCCGCCCCTGACCAACCAACGGCTGTCTCTCCGACATGTATATGGGGCTGTCCACGTCAAAACGACACGGCTCCGGACCTCAAAGTTTTCGATTTGATTTTTGATTTCATATGTTATCATTCTATGTCTGGAGAAGCTGTCAAATTTTTTTTGAATTTTTTCAGTCAACCCTTTCGGAGCTATGAATTTTATCATCCTTAAAAAAAGGACCTTTTTTAAAATTCTGAAGAAATTCTCAAAAATTCTGTCGATAATATAGAACAACCTCCCACTTCCAGAAACGTGGGCAGAATTTTTCTTACATTTTTTTTTTCAATTTTTCTAAAACTTTATTCGAAAAAATGCTTCACCAATGACTTTTATCCTACCAAAAATCTTTCAAACCTACCCCACTCAGATTTTTCGGAGTTCTTGATCTTATATTGTGTTATGTTGGTAAGAAGGTCAGTAGGTGATTTAATGGAAGTTATTTATGAAGCATCTTATAAAATAAAATTTTTGAAAAATGAAAAACAGAAATATAACAAAAATTCTGCCCACGTTTCTAAAAGTGGGAGGTTGTTCTACATTAGCAACAGAATTTTTAAGAATTTCATCAGAATTTTAAAAAAGGTCCTTTCTTCAAGGATGAGAAAATTCATAGCTCCGAAAGGGTTGACTGAAGAAATTCAAAAAAAAATTGACAGCTTCTCCAGACGTAGAATGATAACATATAAAATCGAAAACTTTGAGGTCCGGAGCCGTGTCGTTCTGACGTGGACAGCCCCATATATATATACATATTGTAACGTGTACGGCTAGTCAACAGCCGTACCACGCATCATCTACGGCGCATAACAACCTATGACGTCACAACGGGTATAAAAGGGGGCGCTCTATCCATCTCGCCAGCAGTCGTATGGCAAAGCGCCCGACTGACTCACAAAATATTCTCTCAAACTCTTCGAGCAATCTACGGCAAAGCGCCTAGTTGACTCAAACTCTCTTTACTTGATAGGAACCGAGCTAGAGCAGCCGGTTACCTTTAACGTAGCTTCTTAACACAATTTGATTGGTCAAAACGACAATTTAAAATTTAATGTTAACTCAGCTTAAAATCAAACAAACGAAAATAAAACATAAAAGACGTCTTAGTCTGATCTATCGACGCAATTCAAATCTCGACTCTAAATCCTATATTTCACTCTTAAATTCACTGCAAATTCTATTCAAACCAAACTCTATTCAAACTTGCTTAAAATCAAAACATTTTTTCTTTTCCCTTCTTACGACAAACACGCTCTTTCTAAAATTACATTCGTTCTATCCAAACAAAACAAACAGACAAATCAGAGACAAATTTAGAAGCATGAAATTAATATTATTAGTAGTAATATCAACAATTTATCATTTAATATCAACAATTAGTGACAACAATTTATCATTTTTGTATCATTTTTATATTCGGTTGCAACCATTTCAAATTATTGATTTATTTCATATTATTCTATCGATTAAATATTATCATTTCTACGAAGTTGACTCTTTCCAGACATCAGCCTACAAAATTCCTTTTCTCTTTAACATCACAACACCTAGCTAGATAGCACAGCTTTGGCTGTAGAGTGAACACACACAGCGGTGGTCTTAGTATCCCCGTCTTGTGTTGTTTACTTTACAATAGTCCGAGTCTGTACAGGCTTGGCATTACTGTCCGGTTCTGAGGGACGCAGCCTTGAGAAACTATATAAACCGAGTCTGATTTTATATCAGCTTTGTTAAAATAGATACTCCGGGTCTGGAAATTAGCGAGTGTTTTCTTGGCATTATTGTCCGGAGGCACGCCAAAGGGATTGTATTTTTCACCGTTGCTAACAATAGTTTTTTAGTGGCTCAAATCTTAGATTCGACAACGAATTCATGCTAGCTTGGAATTTTTAGTTAATTAATAATTAATTAAAAATTCCGCAAAAGTTACAATAAATACCTTAGGGTGCCCCTTAGGCAGGCCCTCGGCGAATTTTAAAGCATTCACCCCCTAGATGAGTTCCAAATAATTATAAAAAAAACTGTACAAAACGTCAGCTCTTAATCTCAATTATCCCCCAAAAGTACCCAGGTGCAAAAACCTTGCGCCAAGTACATTAAAACGTAGCAACTATCAACAAAAATTTGTTAACAAAATATTCGAAAAAGTAGCATTTGATCTACAAAAGTATTGAAATCAATGGACGTTGCCAAGTGTAATTAAATTCGCTTCCAATTAATTTACGAATGTGACCTGGTCTTAGTTTTCGCTAGGTATTTACATTTCAATATACATAACATGCATAACACGTTATAACATCCAACATACGTACTCATACCTATAGAGAACAATCAATTAAAAATAAAATTACGAAAAAACAAAGAAAAGAAAAAAAAAAAATTTGGAGTACGTGGTACTTGGCGGGCTGATGTTTTAATTCTTATCAGAATATTGAAATAATTCAATTTATATTTTCTTGTACTATTTACAAAAATGCCCGCCAAGTACCACTACCTCCAAATTTTTTTTTTTTCTTTTCTTTGTTTTTTCGTAATTTTATTTTTAATTGATTGTTCTCTATAGGTATGAGTACGTATATTGGATGTTATAACGTGTTATGCGTGTTATGTATATTGAAATGTGAATACCTAGCGAAAACTAGGACCAGGTCACATTCGTAAGTTAATTGGAAGCGAATTTAATTATACTTAGCAACGTCCATTGATTTCGATACTTTTGTAGATCAAATGCTACTTTTTCGAATATTTTGTTAACAAATTTTTGTTGATAGTTGCTACGTTTTAATGTACTTGGCGCAAGGTTTTTGCACCTGGGTGCTTTTGGGGGATTCCATTACTTTTTGTACACATTTTGATTTGCTTGACCGTTTCTGTGGGACGCTTTTTTTTCCTCGTGGTGTTATTATAAATCTCACTATTATGAGTTGCGTTGTGACCGATGACTGAACAATGAACTGTAATAAGAAGCCTCGACCCCCATTAGCGTTAGTTTTCATCGTATATATCATAGACTTACTTTCCATACAAATTCAAAATCATGTTAATGTAATTATACCTATATTCGACAGCCTAATGGGGAGAGTATCAGACATCCGATTCATAGATTTGGATCAAACTTCTAGAGGTATTTTTTCGGATGAAACCATGAAACCCGTGCCATTCTATTCATTCTAATGAGCTCTCGTTTTCTTCTCGAGCTCAAAGTGCTGATCCTAACAAGCAATTCCCGATTTCGTCTGATAATATTGGAAAAAAAAAAAAAATTCAAGTTCTGAAGGAGCTGAAGTTATGAATTGGCTACCTAATTGTGATTATTTTATCAATTCAAGTTTGATCACCATTCGAGCCACCGATAATGAAATTATAGTCCTCCGTAGCTTATGATTTTGGCTTTGAAACGTTCGCTGCTGGCCTAGAGTTGTCCACAGAGCTTTAAACTGACAGAACGACGTTGGAAGAATGATGAAAAAAACATTCACAAAGAGAATTTTGGAGAATTCAATTCAAACAAATTTTCAAACAATTCATTATAATTTTCAGTTGCTGAATAATCAAACAAAAAGTGGAAACTATTCTTCAGATTGCCTTATGTCGATGCTTTTTCAACGTCATTTCAAATTAGTACTGTCAAGTTCATACTCTACGGTCAACTTTTCATAGGCCACGAAGGACTATAATTTTATCATCGAAGACTTAAATGCTGATCAAATGACGTTGAACTAGTGAAATGATCACAATTACACAGCAAAATTACATCTTTCGTTTTTTTAAGTGCTCAAACTCTTTTTTTTATCAATTTCAGACAACTTCAAGAATTGCTCGGTAGTACCAGATCTTCAAACTCAAGAAGAGAATGAAAGCTCATATTTTTATCCAAGGATATCACGTAGTGAGAATTATACATGATCCGAGTAGGGTCATAGTCCTAGTGGCCCATCAATATCAATCTAGTATTCGGCTACGACAATTCAATCACTGAAATTCATTAATTGTTTATCAAAACGGTAATAATTGAGCTCATGGAAATAAAAAGTCGGAATCTTATTGGCTATTGGTATTATTAAAATTCCAACACATTTATAATCACAGATTTGAAAAATTATTTATGAAAAAATGTCATCTAATTTTAATGATCTATCTAGGACCGCATAATGTAAATAAATAATCATAATTTCTTTATCAGCTTCGTATAATAATTTCAAAAATTAGTAATATATATCCAAATTTCACAAATATAAAATATCCTACGAATGACTAGTTTCGATAATTACGATCGACGTGACAATTATGTAGATCTCTTATAACCTCAATCTCGATCACCTCAGCAATCTGACATCACCTCTTATAACCTTAAAATCTCGAGCACCTAACATGAACGATGAAATTAATATTTTTCAGAGGGCATCGAGGCTAATATTGAATGACAATTTTTGATTCCGCACTTTTTCCATATTTTTCATCAAGCGTAATAAGAAATCATTTAACAAGGTTTTCAGCCACTCGTAATATTCTTCTCATCTATCTCAGCTGTCATTCAACAGTGCGTTTAACTATTTCGGTTATGTGCACGCGCACGCGCAGTAGGAGTATTTTTTCCTTACACCATGAAATACAAGCGACGCGTAAATATAGTCGAGAGCGACAACCCTCACTATATTTTTACTTATGTAATTTTCAACTCTGCCATCACTGATCTCTATGTCTGCGATGGACTTTCTATGTTGCTTGTTGCGTTTAGGTTCTGTTGGGTGGTCGACGGAGAAAATAAAAGTGGTCGACGGAGAAAAATATGACCTTCAAGATTTCTGCATCTGCAAAAATGAACTTTAGCAAGCTGTAGCTTTCAAACAATCCATCTGAGAGCAAAATTCTACTGAAATTTTTTCTTCCTCTTTCGATTATCTAGTGGCGGTATTTTCAGTTTTTTTTTTAAATCTACTAAGACCCCGATTTTCCATCGATTAGTACTTTAGCACGACGTAACTTCGGAACAATGCATCTGAGAGCAAAATTCTACTGAGATTTTTTCTTCCTCTTTCAATTATCTAGTGGCGGTATTTTTTAGTTTTGTTTTTAAATCGACGAAAACCCCGATTTTCCATCGATTAGTACTTTAGCACGACGTAACTTCGGAACAATGCATCTGAGAGCAAAATTCTACGGGGATTTTTCCTTCCTTTTTCGATTATCTAGTGACGGTATTTTTTATTTTTTAAATCGACGAAAACCCTTATTTTATCAGGGTTTTTTTTTTTTTTAATCCATGATTTTATCAGGGTTTTCGTCGATTTCAAAAAAAGCCTAAAAAATACCGCCACTAGATAATCGAAAAAGGAAGGAAAAATCCCCGTAGAATTTTGCTCTCAGATGCATTGTTCCGAAGTTACGTCGTGCTAAAGTACTAATCGATGGAAATCGGGGTTTGAGTCGATTTAAAAAAAAAAACTAAAAAATACCGCCACTAGATAATCGAAAGAGGAAGAAAAAATCTCAGTAGAATTTTGCTCTCAGATGCATTGTTCCGAAGTTACGTCGTGCTAAAGTACTAATCGATGGAAAATCGGGGTTTTAGTCGATTTAAAAAAAAAAACTAAAAAATACCGCCACTAGATAATCGTAAAAGGAAGAAAAAATCTCGGTAGAATTTTGCTCTCAGATGGATTGTTTGAAAGCTACAGCTTGCTAAAGTTCATTTTTGCAGATGCAGAAATTTTGAAGGTCATGAGAAAAATCGTGAAATTGACACATCTGATTTTAGAAATTATTATTTCTCAGCTGTCGGTGCACCGATTGCCTTGATTTTGGTCTTAAATGAAAGTTCTTTCGACCCTTATCATAAAAATAAAACATCGATCCCTGGTATATTACCAATTCGGTGTAATATATAAAAACATTCTCCCCCCACTCTGCTCAAAGTTGCCTCTACGGTAAAGAGACTCGGGCGAGTCGCACTTTTTCATGTACTTGGCGCGAGACGCTAACGCGCCTCTTGACAACCCGTGCCTTTAATGATGAACTTTTTCCCATTTAAAAAGCATTGAAATTTTGGATATTGTTACTAATTTTTTTTTTCTGAGCTAGTCAATGGCTCTAAAAATATTAAATCTGCGTGAATTCATTGGGTATCGACCCAACAGCATAATCCCTCATTTTTCAGGCCTGAATTTCAACTCAAGGGGTGAAATATAACAACTCAATTTCCCCATTTTTACTATTTCTATGACGATAGAAGAAACCAATTCCGACCAATTCCAATTCCGAAAAATGAGGGATTATGCTGTCGGGTCGATACCCAATGAATTCACGTAGATTTCATATTTTTAAAGCCATTGACTAGCTCAGGAAAAAAAATTAGTAACAATATTGAAAATTTCAATGCTTTTTAAATGGGAAAAAGTTCATCATTAAAGGCACGGGTTGTAATTGAGATTAAGAGCTGACGTTTTGCACAGATTTTTTTGTAATTATTTGAAACTCATCTAGGGGGTGAATGCTTTAAAATTCACCGTGGGCCTGCCTAAGGGGCACCCTAATGTATATGTATTAGGGTGTTTTTTTTGAAAATTTTTTTTTGCTTAGGGTCTCAAGACCTTCCTCTGGGTATAAAAAAAATTCCCTCAATTGGAAAAATTTTTCATTCCAAGTATAGACCCGCCTCAAACGGGGGTCCCCTTTTCCATTCAAATATAACACAGGGAAAAAAATTTTTTCTACAAAAAAAATTTTTTCTCTCTAACGAACAATGATAAAAATTTTTTCAGAGGTAACTTTTGTAGGAAATTCAATTCTCTACAAAATTGTTCTGATATAAAATTTTCGTCAGTCTAACGGTTTCAGAGTTATAGGCTCCCAAAGTTGATCATATTTTGTACGGCTCTGAATAATACAGAAATAACTTTATTTTTCTTATTTTTATTTTTTATTATTGTTTTTAGAAAGCAGCAAAATTATTTATCACTATTTTAGTATTTTTGTACAATTCCAATTCCAATTTTAAGTTGAGTAATTAATTTACATTCGCTTCTTTGACTAAATTTGAACAAAATCGATATTGTTTACAAACTATTATCCTGTCAGTGTAGATTCAAAATCTGTATCGTTTGTGATTTTTTGCAAGTGGGATATATTGCTCGATGATGTTGTACCACTTGCAATAAGTATTGTCTTTGAGTATCATCCTTTACTAATGTATTACTCTACTGTTGAACCAAAGCAACTGCTCTTTCCGCAAGATCATTAACTACTTTCAGATTACTAAATATATTTCGACCGTTAATGTAGCTTTCATCAGTATCCCATTCTTCAGGATGTTTTTGCAGAAAGTTCGTCTCTAATTTGAATTGTTTAAAAATATTTAATGATTTTTCAGTAAGAAAGTCACTTATATCTTTTGATAAAAATCTACTGGGAACTTTTTTGGTCATAATATATCTTTTAGCACATTTCATAGTTTGCCTGTTTTCATTTAAACTTTTAACCATTTTCAATTTCAGGTTTACAGGTACTTGAGAATCGAAAAGTGCTAGAATTGAGAGCTCTTCAGACAGATACCATAAATGTCTAGCGAATTCATTTGAAGCGGCTGTAGAGATTTTCTGATTAATTTGTTTATATTTTAATAATTCTCGCACTGTTATTAAATCCTGATAAGGAGCTCTTATGGCGTTCGGAGCTGTAAACCACATTTTTATATAAATGGAAACGATGAAAATACAGATTTGACGAATCGAATTAATTTCTACCAAAAGCATTTTCATTTGCTTTTTGAACATAAATATTTTCAATGTATAGATGGCTTTAGATAGCCACCTAGCGTGGTGCATTGCTCCTGGTGCTTTGCAAAAGATACCTCGAGGTGGAGATTCACCTAAAAATATGATGACTAATTCAAGGAGTTCTCTATAATCCTCACGAGGTTGAAACATCTAAAACAGTAATATAGTACAATAGTACATTAGGTAACGAGTGCGCAAAACAGGCGTGTCTCACACGAGTCGAGTTTGTCGCCCGAGCTGCGCTCGAGCGACAAACTTGACTCGTGTGAGGATCGCCTTGCGCACGAGATGCGTATACTATTAATTAATTTGAGAATAACGTATTTTATTTCCATTAAACACTCATATATACCTGTAATTGACAATAAGCGAAATTTAATATTGCAGTTTTCGTATGGATTAACGTTTTTGCAATCATTTTATCGTCGATACCTATTTCATAATCGGACGTATCAATTTTATTCCAAGAATCTTTAAAACGTTTGAAAATTGGGACGTTTGGACCCGACGATACTGGCCAATAGACTTCTGCTACACTTCTAAGAACAAGTTCACAAACGTGATGACGACAAGCGAAGTACAACAAATTTTTATCCAAGCGTTTTTCAAGATACGTACATGTTCCTTTGTCTTTACCTTCAAATATTGTTATTGGATTATACTATAATAATTTCATAATAAATAAATCAGGCTCAACTGATAACAAAAACAAAATAACTATTTATCAACTTACCTGTATTCACATTAGTCGTATCGAAACAAACGGCTTCAATACGATCAGTGATTTTCCAGTGGTTCAAATATTTAATGATCTCACTTGCTTGATTGTATCCTGTTGCAGATTCAAGTTTTCCTACGCCCCGAAGTTGTTCAATTCTTACACCTGATACTACAATAGGTAGCCATTCGAACATTTGTAGACTTCGAGGATCCGAAAGTCGCTTTCCATCCCAATGTCATGTCCAAGTTCGTGTCGTATCAAAATTATCCAGTAAGTTTTTAGCCATTGTCTCTCTCAAATTCATACGTTTTTGATGGATTGTTGTCGCACTGAAATTCACATCATCCGGATTAAGTCCTAGGCCTTGAAAAACAGCATGAATGATATGAGTAGCATTTCGACTGGAGGTTTGCGTCCTATCCAAGGCCGCTACTAATTCTGGAGTAACGACATCAACTTTTCTTCTTTTACAGCGGGAACTTTCATATTCATTATCAGAATATGATAATTCTCTTTTTAAAGAATCAAAAGAGGGCTGGCTATATAATTCTTCAGATATAGAGCAGCTAGACAAACTTCGACTGAGATCTGGAAAATAAATACAAATTAATTCCACAGATAACTAAATAATTGAATGAAACATGCTTTATCATGCTTACCATCATCTGATTCTTGTTCACTTCCTGGAGCATTATCTAGTGTCACTGTGTTTTGGTTAACTGTTTCGTCACAGATTATTTGTAATTGATCTAAATTATCTGCAATAAAACCTCGTCGATTTTTATCTCGTTGATCAATCAAAAATTGTTGTTGCCGTGGTGTTAATAGATTGAATTCACTTTTTACTGATATATCGAAGAGTTCATCAAGATTATGAGTAAAAATTTTTCCTCTTGATTGTTGTGCAGAAGAAATTTTTCTAGAAAAGTTTTTTTGTAAACTTTTCCACTGATCATACAATTTTTCAAGTTTTATAATGCTATTATATGTTTTAATTATTTTAATCCCAGTATTACTCCAAATTTTTATTACTTTATCAACAACACTTGTAGCACTCTGATGAATGTTTGTATTCATAACCATTTTCTTGAAGAATAATAAGCTTGAAACTTACCGATTCGTTGGTAACTTACGAGGATTCAATTGAGAAATTTGAAAACCAATTAAAGGAATAACATTATTTTTCTTATAATTATTATTAATATTATTATCATTATTATTATCATCATTATTATTAGATGACATATTATTATCAATATTTTAATCAGCCTGAGCGTAAATACTTTCGTGAATTCGATATAACCTCACTTATTGACTCGTGTTAGGCGCTATAGTCGATGTGGTCATAATAAGTACTAGAATTTTTTCACCTTAAATTCAAACCATTATTTTTAAGTTGATGAAATAATCATTCTTAAAATTCAATAAGCTGTATATACAAAAATCAACCGACAACTAAGGTAATAAATTGATAAAGATAAAAATAAATAGTATGAGTGTAATATCAGTAAATCAAAGTTTTAGAAAAAATATAATTTTTTTCGTGATCTTAAGGAAAAAATTGAGAAAAAAAATCTCAATGTTCAACATTTTCTTTATATTTTTAGGGTGACGATCTACTTAAATATATGAAAAAATACTGAAACCGTGATGAATAATTTTGCTTTTGTCTAAAAACAATAATAAAAAATAAAAATAGGAAAAATAAAGTTATTTCTGTATTATTCAGAGCCGTACAAAATATGATCAACTTTGGGAGCCTATGACTGTGAAACCGTTAGACTGACGAAAATTTTATATCAGAACAATTTTGTAGAGAATTGAATTTCCTAGAAAAGTTACTTCTGAAAAAAATTTTATCATTATTCGTCAGAGAAAAAGATTTTTTTGTAGAAAATTTTTTTTTCCCTGTGTTATTTAAATGGAAAGGGGGACCCCCGTTTGAGGCGGGTCTATACTTGAAATAAAAAATTTTTCCAATCGAGGGAATTTTTTTTATACCCAAAGGAAGCTCTTGAGACCCTGAGCAAAAAAAAATTTTTTTTAAAAAACACCCTAATATATACATATACCTTGCGATTATGTGGAACCCCGTCACTAGATGCAGGCAACCCAACAGTCACATTTCCGAAGATTGCCGCAGGCAGGGTATTTGTCATTAATGGCAGGGGCCGCGAAAATTTCTGTTAGCAGACGATCCAACCGTCAAGTTGTTAGGTTGAAAATAATTGTTGAGTGAAATTGAAGAATCTGATCGGAATGAAGTTCATGAGCAAAATTCATCAATATTAATTTGTAAAAAAGCAACAACTGTTGATGAATGAATTATGGCCGGTTTCACCAACGAAAAATAACTTTCATTCGTAGAATAACTTAAATCGTCCAATAACAGTCGAAAATTCAATGTTCAATAGTCCTCTATTTTTAGTGAATAGAATTTAATCTACAAAAAAAAGTTATTCGTCGTTGGTGAAACCGGCCATAATTCATTCATTAACGGTTGTTGCTTTTTCACGAATTAATATTGATGAATTTTGCTTATTAACTTTATTCCGATCAGATTCTTCAATTTCACTCAACAATTATTTTTAACCTAACAACTTGACAGTTGGATCGTCTGCTAACAGAAATTTTCGCGGCCCCTTCCATTACCGACAAATACGCTGCCTTCGGCAATCTTCGGAAATGTGACTGTTGGGCTGCCTGCATCTAGTGACCGGGTTCCACATAATCGCACGGTATATGAGCTGTCTGATCAATTCTTCATCAAATCCAATGTAACCGGGCTTGAAACGTATGTTTTTCCAGCGCCGAATGGCATCATATAGGACAGTGTGATACATGAAGTGCAACTGTGAATAATTCCACAATTTCTAGAGTCGATAACCGTCTGTCAAAATTTTTTCAGAATTTTGGAAAAATAAAAAATCACCTCACTTTCTGCCAACATTTTGCAATAATTCGCAAAGTTTCATTCTGACCAGTCGAGATGTGCATAAAGTTTGCCCCGCCTTTTTTTATGTAACGGAAAATGACTAGTGTGCGGGATTGCGCTCGGTACGTGCTACTTTGTGCCGTGAACAGAAAAAAAATCAGAAAATATTTGTAGACTTTATGGAGTTAAAATGTTTTTCGAGAAAAAGTTAGCCCCGCCATTTTTATTTATTTCAAAAATAAATATTGTGCTGAATTGTGCCTGATGTGTGCTACCTTATGCCGTGTATGGAATTTTTTTTTTCCCCAAAATCCGTTCTATCACAGCCAAAATATCATTCCAACCATGAATATTAGCCCCGCCATTTTTTCAAATTATTAAAATAAATACTGTGCTTCGTGCTCGATGTGTGGTACTTCGTGCCATAAGTTATAGATATTTATTTTTCGTAAATCAATTCGTTACAGTCGAAAAACATCGATACGATCAGAGATAGCACCGCCATTCTTAATGACATGAAATAAATACAGTTCCGGATTACTCTTGATGTCTGCTACTTTGTGCAGTAACTCGTAAGATTTTTATTTTGGGTTTCAATTTTTTTCTTACGGACAAAAAAGATTTTAATCGTAAATTTCTGTAGTGCTAATTATTCAAATTCTGAATCCATTAGTACATGAGGAAACTCCATTAAGCTGGAAACGTTCGCTCGATAATCGTGCTGAAATTAGCCATATTACAAACGTTTTACCGACAACTGCGAGTTGATTTTTCATTTGAAGATCCATGATTCTTGAACCATCAGAATGCACAATATAAGGGATCTGAATTTTATAAAAAAAAAATGAATGCAGAGACTATATAATTGACCTGTTAGATGTGATAAGTATGTTACTTACCTCCCTTATATGGTACCTTTAGGTTTTCGATTCGAAATTTCAAAGTACTCATTAAATCAGGATGCGGTCAATTTAGGCTCGACTGATCGCCTTAGAAAACTTAGAATTCACTGTCGTTTCAAAGTACTAATGTAATAATACTAATAGTTATAGTAATAGTAATAATAACCATATTAAAATTAAAATGATGACAAATTGAGTGAAGATAAGTTCATTTAAATCAGTAATTTGTAGTACGAAAAATCAACATGTTACTTATATGATATATTTATATAAGATATCAATTTGAAATATTTAACACATCATATAGATACACCAGTGTGCATGAATCTTAGCATTATCACTAAGTACTAATGACTTTCCTGCTTTGGAGTCTCCATCAACCTCTACTAATTTTTCGTATATTTTCATAACTGCGGTGTAATGACCAGTGAACCCAATTCTAAATGTACCGTGATATACAATTATTCCCGCTAGTGCATATTTTTTTAGTCTTGAGCCTTCTAATACATCGACGTCAAATGGTATGTCTTTTAACTTAGTTTGTTTGCGATCACCACAATTAGTATCAACCACCAGCGTTGGTCCAGACTGCCGAATTACACTTTTCATCTAACTACAACACAGTATTTTCGGTTTGAGAAAACCGTCTTCAATTGCTGCACCAAGACTCGGAAACCCTTGATTTCGTAAGATGTCATGATTGACATCAATTACAGCGGAAATTATCCTATCTTCTGTATAACATTTTGCACATCGATGAGTCGTTATGCAAGAAATATTTATTGCAGCATTCACTTTAATTATAGAAACAGATGGGTCAATTGCATATAATTTTACTTGTGAAAGAAATCGTGCTCTTTCCCTATTGAATTGTACTTTGAAGCCATTATCAATTAAAATTCGAGCACATTCATAAACTGCATTATGTGCTCCTACAATAGCTTGTTCATAGATTACATTATTCCTTATACTTGTAGCTATTATTTGGCATGAACTGTCGAAAGGACAAGTATTCTTGACGATAAAAATCTTTTTAGCATGATGAACATTTGCGCAAAAATTGCCATTGATAATAATCGGAAGCATGAGCTTACCCGGAAGTGCCGGATCGAATTGAGGGAACGGATCACCGTATCTATGAGAGCTCTTGGTGCGATTTTTGTTGGGCCAGTCTAGTTCACATTTCAGCTCTGATAGATCGTCGAAGATTTCATCTTCAACCGATTTTTTTCGCTTGTTACCAGTTTTCTCTGTTGTAGTTTAATAATTTGGATCATAATTCTCTTTGTAAGAAATAAAATGCTCATCAATTTTCTGAGAGTCTACTTCTGATTCAGTTTTTAGTAATTCCTCGAACAGTTCACCATTGCCATATTCTTCTCGGCCATGGCTCGCATTATCTGTGGTTACAGCAGGGCTCAATTCGAAATTCTTTACATTCTTTTCAAATTTCATTTTTTTACGTTTATTAGTTAACGATGCATGACGATGCTCTCCATCAGACACTAAACTTTTTTCCGGACCAGAGTTTCCGTTATTAGAATCGTTACTGGCAAAATTCAGCTCTGTATCATTAACTTCAACATTGGTGTTTGAATTATCAACACGGTCATGAGATTTTCCACTAGCTACAGCAAGATTCACCAGAAAAGCTAGATAAATGACGGGATACAAAAAAATCTACTCGCATGGGTCTTTTGACATCTTTCAGAATTCGGTGTTTCAAATTATTGAACTCCGACTCCACTGGTGCTGAGGTTGGCCTTTCTGATCCATAACCAAA
Organism: Macrophya alboannulata; assembly: GCA_949628255.1. Taxonomy (NCBI): domain Eukaryota; kingdom Metazoa; phylum Arthropoda; class Insecta; order Hymenoptera; family Tenthredinidae; genus Macrophya; species Macrophya alboannulata. The sequence goes on from OX451211.1 coordinate 9,785,168, forward strand.
TATGGGCGGCATTACCTCCGAAAATATCGGAAAATATGGAAGCAGGATCTTCAAATTCTTTGCAACTTTGGGACAATGAAACCCATTGACATTACTCGTTTCCTCTTCGAGAGCGATTTCATTTTCGCATGTTTCGTACAAACTAGTGGCCCATGCAATAATGTTTGTATTCGATAACTCTTCATCGTCACCTATATCATCACTTTCAGCATCATGCTCATCTAAATTACCTTCCTGCCCATGTTCATTTGATTTAAGATGCTCTTCGGCAACTTTGATGCCTCGAACTGCCATTGTCAAAACATTTCGAGCACTATTGGTAGAGTTTCCAGGACTCAGATTACTGTTTAGAGCCGTAGTAAATATCGCTCTGCCATGATCTTCAATTCCTGTTAAGGCGAAGTGTAACGTTTGAATACATCGAAAACGGGAATGGTGAATTCTCCGAAAGTACTGGATGAATCGCAATGAAATTTTGGGGGACTACGCATTATTCTGGTAGAAAGGGTCTGATTATTTTACTTTTTCGAAATTTTACAAATTTTACAAATTTTTTTTTAATTTTTGTAAAAGGGCCTAGCCGGGGTTGCATATGAAATGTGCCCCTGAACCGATTTGGATTTGCTATACGCCACATCCTAGTGCTACCCCGAAAACCTGGTTTGCCCAAGTTTAAACCCTCTATCTTCATTATTATGCTGGAAACTCAGGATAACGTGGATTTCAGTTTTTTTGCGATTCCTACGCTATTTTTACTTTAAAAAATATGAAAAAAATTTGAGATCTGGCGGATATCAATGTACATACTTGAGAATTTTTTCAAATTTTTTATCGCCAAACTCGAGCTGTGAAAAATCTTTTGAAGTTTAAATTGTCGATTTTTTATTGAGTTTGAAGAGTGACTAACTCCCTTTTTTCACAGTATGTACATCGCGTCATACTTGATTTTCTGTAATTTTTTCAGATTTTTCGGAAAGGTGCGCCATTGTTGAAAAAATCGCAAACCGATTTTTCAATCGTTTTTTAGGGAAAAGAGTAACTCAATCATCGGGGGGACACATTTTTCTGATTTAATGATTCTTTGACAAAGTTGAACATACCTTCCTTAATTACTGAATGAGTGATCAAATTCACTTTTGGTTTCATAATAGTGAGCTTTTATTATTTTTCATCTGTTTCATAAGTGTATCAAACAGATTTGAAATTACATTATATAAAAAGTGTGTACAACATAATATTTATTCAATCTTCATCACTATCATCATTGATAACAGGATTGACCTGCTCTGTTTCGAAAATTCTACTTAATACCTCTGCAGGCCTTATAATTTTTGCGAGATATCGAGCATTAGATAAATAATAAATTGTTGCTGCCACGTGTGAACAACACCCGACCGTACGACTCCCGTTCGCACATTCACAATAATAGCGCTTGATGCCAGAATGTCCAGTCGAGTTGGGCACATAATCGATGTAGCATCGATAAGTTTTACTATTTATGTGTCGCGATCTGACTTCGATTTTCAGTATATTGCTTTTTTCTTTGAGATAATGAAGACTAATGTTATTATCGTCATCGATCATTTCTGCCAAGTATGACACGGCTTGACTCAATTGGTAAGATCCAGTGAATAGAATTTTCAGTCCTTTTTCGGTTATTTCGGGAAAATCGAGAAGGTCTGCAGATGTCAACTGTTGAAACGGAACCTTTTTTCTACTCCAACGTCCGGTCTCAACTTCCGATGCTAAGGTATTCTCAGCTCTATGCTGCAACTGCATCTGTGCCAGTATTTCATCGCAAAGCATCAAATCTGAATTCAGACGCTTCCCAAATGTATTATTCAAAAAGCAAGCGATTCTACAGTACAAGCCAACTTTGGGAAGCAATTTGTTATCCATTTTATGATGCAGAAGTCGGTACTTCTGACCTAATATGCCATGCACCGCTTCAACGACCCAGCGAACTTTGGTTACTCTGCGAGAGTCGTTGGACTCTGCCGTTGTGAGCTGACTCCGTTTTCCTTTAAGCGCAGGCATGAGTACAGTGTAGCCTTTTTCTTCTAAATGGTCCTTGACGTCACGAAACCCTCTGTCAACGATACAAATATCGCCTTCCCTCATGAGATTTCGTAAACCATTCGGTTCTTCCAGGGCAGTTTTCATTATCTGAGCGTCATTTTTATTTGCATAATAAGGCCCGAGCATTTCGACGATGTAGCCATTTGTTGTACATATCGTAAATGGTTTACATAAAGGTACGTGTTTCTGACCAGAGTATGACTTACGCTGGTATTCGTTATTCGAGCTCTTCTCGTGACGAACATATGTTCCATCAAAAATCAATGCTAACTGATCATTGATATTATATAATCGCTTGGCTAAAACAGATGTTTCCTTTTCGATCAGGTCTTTTCGAGAAAGAGCCTCGAATCCAAAGTGAAGAGGCAATACGTCTTTTTCAAATGAGTTCAGAACTGACGCACAGAAATCGGACACTTGCTGCTCACGTTCTAATCCCAAAATTGCGGCAATGATAGCATTTGAATTGCCAGTGCGCAGTTTGAATAGAAAAACAACGAGAGCCTGTGTGACGTCTCTGCATTGAGATTTCTTCATCGAAGTCATCATTTGACGGAGTTGTATCAGGTTCTCCCAGGTCAAACCTGTGAATACCTTCAAACGTTCTTCCGAGAGAGTGAAATCGCCTATTTTGTCTCTGATGGTGGATTCACTATTGATGGAAAGATATTCGAAATAATCTCGCAGCTCATTAACATCGATTACACTGGTATTTGAATGTACACGTATATTCCGCAAATCTTCTTCAAACAGGCGGTTCTTGATCACGTGAGTAGGGCAGCACCGATTTCCTTTGGGGACATACAGCCTCATTATAGTGAATACTTGTTTTCGTGCTTGGTTTGGGACATTGATAATATTCTTTGTTAATCCACACACGAAACAATACTTGTGGCTTGAAATAACCCTTGCAAAGGGCATTTCAACGCACTCGATTGGTGGTTGATTATCGAGCTGCTTTAGTTGCACAACAAACGTCATATCTTCTTTTGATGATTCTGATGGTATAGAAGATGACCCTAGAGTAGATTGAGATGTTTTTTCAGGTGACGATCGTTCAGGCTGTGACAGTGGCCCAGAATGTGAAGGTGACATAGCGTGCGATATTAGCTCCTGCAAGGGAGTCTCATGGTTAGAAGGACCAGCGATTGCTTCATTTTCTTTAGCCTCGTACTTGCATTTTCTGTACATAAGCATGCGGCATTTGTTGCATAGGACGTCACCAATGGCTATTACTTTCTTTAAAATTCGGGACCAATTATCGGCTTCAAGATCCGTAGTTATAGGTTTTTCCTGACCAAATGATTTCCGGAGTGGAATATTACATTGTACGCATTTGGTGAGTCTTATTTTCTTTTTAGGTACTTCTTTTTCGTGACTCGACATGCTAACCATAAACACAAAAAAAAATAACAATTATTATAGATTATGAAATATGTATGATGTGTATATACCTTCAGGTAAATATCGCTGAAGGTATGTATTACTGATTGGTATTTTTTTGGAATACTCACTTGTCTTCTTCGATGATTATGACAAGCCCAGACACGTACAACCTACATATCCTTTTGCGTATAAAGTTTCGACACCTTCACCCGTTTTTATTTTTGTATATCGCATGAAACCACACGAAACAATTGGATCCCTGGCGCACGCGCATAAACTGTTAATTGTCTCGAATATCAATCACCAGATAGCGCATCAGAAGAATTTATGAAATGAATAAACAAGTATGAAAATGTTTGAAGCTCTATCGTTTGTAGGTCAGTAGGAAAACTATTTTACCGGCGGGGCTGCATGGGCATAATCTAGATAGAACTCGAAGCCCTTGAGGTAAAAAAATATTGAAAAAATGAAGAAAACAAAATCGACTGTAATTCGGAAAGGTTCGCCTCGTGTAGCACTAGAGAGCAACCATTGTCAAATAATTCATCACCAAAGACTCCAGACTCCACATATTTAAATATTTCCCTAAAAAACGATTGAAAAATCGGTTTTCGATTTTTTCAACAATGGCGCACCTTTCCGAAAAATCTGAAAAAATTACAGAAAATCAAGTATGACGCGATGTACATACTGTGAAAAAAAGGAGTTAGTCACTCTTCAAACTCAATAAAAAATCGACAATTTAAACTTCAAAAGATTTTTCACAGCTCGAGTTTGGCGATAAAAAATTTGAAAAAATTCTCAAGTATGTACATTGATATCCGCCAGATCTCAAATTTTTTTCATATTTTTTAAAGTAAAAATAGCGTAGGAATCGCGAAAAAACTGAAATCCACGTTATCCTGAGTTTCCAGCATAATAATGAAGATAGAGGGTTTAAACTTGGGCAAACCAGGTTTTTGGGGTAGCACTAGAATGTGGCGTATAGCAAATCCAAATCGGTTCAGGGGCACATTTCATATGCAACCCCGGCTAGGCCCTTTCGAAAAAGTAAAATAATCAGGCCCTTTCTACTAGAATAATGCGTAATCCCCCAAAATTTCATTGCGATTCATCCAGTAGTTTCGGAGAATTCACCATTCCCGTTTTCGAGGCCTTGAAACGTTACACTCTGCCTGAAAGCTGTCTGATAAGGGATCATTCCACTTTATCAACTTCAAAAAATCGAATTTTTTTTTTAATGAATTTCGAAAATAGATCACTTCAAAAATATTGTGTAGAAATTTCATGAAGATCGAAGCGGTCTAAGTATTTTTTTCCGAGTTCATTTGAGCGCGCTCTCCGGCGTGTTCTTACTCGAGCGAGCATACGTTAGCCCAGCTTCTGCCCCTTCTTACGAATTTCGTTTTTGTATACACAACAACTTGAAGAGAATTAACTGTTCGAACAAGCGGCAGGCATCCTGTATGGTGCCGCCATCGCTGATTAGCCGTATGATTTTTTTATGATTTTTCTGTAAAAAAAACTTTAAACGCGTTTTTCTCAAAACCACTTTTTTTTTTGCTTTGTTGATTTTTTCTCCGGAACTACTCAACCGATCCTTATGAAATTTCAACTACATATTCGTCACATGTATGGCTACTGCTGGAACTAGAATTATGTGAAAGTTTTGATTTTGAGTACTTTATTTGAGCGAAATATCACTAGAAAAAAGTCTCATTTTTGTAGAGGGGCTATGTGGATGCTGATACCAGGGATAGATAAATGATGTCAAATGAATAAACAAAAATTTTTCATACATTTCAAGAGATGTTTCATCAAGCCCAAAAAAATTGACATCAATATCTTTTATAGGAACCATACAAAAAATTCCCAAAAATACCTAATTTTTCAGCCGGCTAAAGTGGAATGATCCCTTGAAACAGCTATACAGTTGACGTAAAATAATTTAACTCTAGGAGGATATTCTCGCCAGAATTTCCATTTTGCAATCATGTTCGTGAAGTAGCAAATATCTAGGTATATAAGACAAGCTGGAATCTGGACCCGCCCGTTTCGTATCAAGTTAAAACACACAGTTAGATAATCAGTCAGACTGTATTGTTTTGCAAATGCTCGTACCACTGCCCCCATTAAAGCACGGTCAAAATCTGTTATTATCTCCTTCGGAAATGGAAAATTAGCCTTGTGAGTGGATCCAATTCTTAAAAATTCCATTAACCAGGTAGTAATGAAATTTGTGTTTTGAACCGATGAAATCATCTGAAAGATGGGACCAGTTTTTTCTTCAATCTTTGCAACGGCTTGATATAAATAAATATGGGAGCTCAATTCTCCGTTTGGTAATGGTACACTTTTCATAAGTGACCCAGTTGCGTCGATATATGTATATAACTTGGTGATATTTTTCATAGACAGCGATTTGTTCATCAGTCCAATAATGGATACAAAAAGGATCTAAAGCTATATGTCTAATAGCTCTTTGAGTTTGTGGACTATATTTCAATAGATGCGAGATTTGATAGATATTATCCCTTATGCCCATTAAATTATGTTGTGGTTCTTGTTGAGATTTCCTCAGAGTGTTGAGTCTGGACAAATGAGGCGGCTCTGGATCATTCGTGTCAGCAAGCCTATTTATTTAATTACGTCGCCATATTACAGGCAAAGTTTTATTTTCAACTATCTCTGTTGCCACCTGGATTCGTTTCGATCCTTTTAATTGCCGTTTTTTACTGTGGAGAAATGAAGAATCATAATCGACAACAGCACATTCCATGTATATGTATAGGATCGCCATCATCCGTTGGTTCATTTGCCACCTTTCATTGATTGCAATTGCAATTGCATTCAGGGCAAAAGCCATAAATTGTAATCGCATACCCAGAGGTGGAGGTTTCGGATCTTTTGAATGTCAGAGGACATTGGATTTTGGTTAGTTTAAATATTTCCGCAAACAAGAAATTGGTCCATGATCGTCTTTAAGGAGTGCCTACAGCTCGACAACGATTTTTAAAATTGTATACTACTTCTTCGGTTTGTACGTCATTCCAAATAGGTCTAATGTTGACCGTAAAGTTAATATGATCTTCATTATCAGACTCTTCAATATTCGAGGTATATTTAATTGGAGGGTCATAGACGATATTATACAAATTCAAGATATCAGTATGAATATCATGACGGTTGAACTTCAAAATAGTATAAATATCTTTCGGTTTCAAACGTTCTGCACTGTCCATAGCGATACACAAATACTTGGGAGGACGGTATCGCTACCGAACCATCATCGTTAATGACACTTTTATAATCTTTAAATTTTAGTGAATTTCGAAGTTGCCTTGTGGAAGGGCGGTCACCCATTGTCACGTAAGTCTGAACAAGCAGATTTCTGATTATATAATATTCTGAAAATACAACAATACATTATGTAATTATCAATAAACTTGCAGATTCATAGATTTAACTGTGTAATAATCAGTAGAATAGTTTAAGTTACTTACAATTCGATAGCGTAACTTTTTGTTTATTTTGAATATACTTATGTCGGAATCGATAGAATGTCACCCATGCACTCTACGAAAAAATGGCAGTATATTTCAGTAAGCATCGAAATAGAAACTGAGATTCGTCGCTTCTAGTAGATTTCATCTGAAACTGACACTTTCTTGTTGATATGAAAAGATAGGCAGACTTTCGTAACAACGCAAATAATCTCACGAAAATTTTTAATCTAGGTACTCATCTCGAGGCCATTGACGAAATGTTTGAATTAATCTTACGAGTTGAACACATCTCAAGTCTACCATCTCGTCTACCACTTTTTATGCATTAAAATCAGGGTAATACTTACGGGAAGTTATATATAGACGAGAAATTTCAGATGAATATTGTCAATATTCAATTACATTTTGCACAATTCGGTGTATAACTAATTAGTTAGACACTACCCGCTCGTTTACTTCTGATGTGTAACGTGAGAATATACCGAGCGTTTTCAGTGAATCCGCACAACCCCCTCCTACGGCCAAACCAACGCAAGCAGGCACCACGTGTATGAGATTCGTTCAGAGGGGGGATAGGCTACTAGTAGCATTGCTCACCCTCTCCCGAACGCGCCTTATGCACGCGATGCTCGCCTGTATTGGTTTGGCCGCAGGAGGGGGTTGTGCGGATTCACCGCATACGTTTGGTATGCTACCCACTAGGGTGGGTCGAAAATCCGCTTTTGTAGAATTTCGATTATTAATACCGAAAATATTGTTCTTTGTGGAAAAAAATTTTTTTTCAAAAAAACAAAAAAAAATTAGGTCGATATCTCAGGCTCGCCAAATCCCGTTAAAGTTGAATAATGTCTAAAAAATTTTTACTTACCTTATTTTGATTGGGAATTTAATTCTCTACAAAAGAAGTCCCATGGTAAAATCACGTAAAGTTGATAGTTACTGAGATAATGGCAATTATGCTCAAAAAAATGAAATGTTTCATTATATTGTCGCTTTTTGGGGATGAAAAATGATTTTTCACAAATTAATTTTATAAGAAATTCAATTCTCTACAAAAATGCTCCTTTGGTAAAAACGTGAAATTGATAGTTATAGAGAAGATTGCAATTTTGTTTAAAAAAAACGCATTTTTTACTGTATTATCGCTTTTTAAAGATGAAAAGTGATTCTTAAAATAGTTTTTTTTACAGAAAATTGAATTCTCTACCATAAAGGTTCTAATACCAAGCTATGTGAGGATATTTATTATCTAGGGAAAAAAAATTTTAGGGATTCCACAAAGAAAACATCTCTAATGTTTGTCTTAGCAATCTAGTTTCGACCTTACCGATCCAGTTTCTACTTACCGATCTAGTTTCGACTTACCAATCCCGTTTCGAGTTAGCGATCCTTCGAAATATGGCGTATCTATTTTTATCATATCTGCGGATATTTATTACAAAGTCACCTAACCTCAATTAATCGTGTCGTGTTGCTATTTATTATTGGATTTATAACACAGTTTATTTTTAAAAAAAGTGTTAAAAAATAACTACAATTGGATTATAATTTCTGTCTATTTATATTGTAAGTATTGTTTGCAGCATACCTCAATTATTTAATTTATTTCCATATCAATTATAAATTTTCATAATTAACCTCTCGAAATTATTACATCTATAATACAATGTTATCTAGTAGAATATCTACTTGTCCTATATTTGGGGACTCAAGAAAACTACCTGAGGATCAATTACCAAGTAATGAAGATGTCTTAAGGCCCATCCCTAGTCGCCCACCTCCTTTTTGCCGAAAAAGGGGCGGGGGAGGCACATCTCGATTATTATCCGGGCCCAGGCGTCGGAGACGCAAAAATAAAATGCAGAGCGGCGATTCTATTCCAATTCCAAACACATACGTCCGAAAATATGTTTGTTTTATGCGAAAATAGAGCTGCAGCACCGCTTTTAGATTTGTCAAATGTCAATTTCCTCGGCGGCCATTATTATGTAGCTGTACGCCGAGTTTCGCTTGTCCGGGAGGTAAGTGGCGCCACGAATATATTGCTCCGACGCAAGAATAGTACACTAAGAGAGTGATATCCTTGGGTCCGACGGTAAGTGTAGGAGTCTGTGGGCAGGACGCGCTTGGTATTCTGTGGGTAAGACCGCTCTGGCAGGCCGCCATGTTACACGGTGCGTGATCTCTCCGCGTGTCTTTATCACTGACAGCTGACTACATCGATCGGTGAGTCGGAGAGATCACGCACCGTGTAACATGGCGGCCTGCCAGAGCGGTCTTATCCACAGAATACCAAGCGCGTCCTGCCCACAGACTCCTACTAGTGTACTATTCTTGCGTCGGAGCAATATATTCGTGGCGCCACTTACCTCCCGGACAAGCGAAACTCGGCGTACAGCTACATAATAATGGCCGCCGAGGAAATTGACATTTGACAAATCTAAAAGCGGTGCTGCAGCTCTATTTTCGCATAAAACAAACATATTTTCGGACGTATGTGTTTGGAATTGAAATAGAATCGCCGCTCTGCATTTTATTTTTGCGTCTTCGACGCCTGGGCCCGGATAATAATCGAGATGTGCCTCCCCCGCCCCTTTTTCGGCAAAAAGGAGGTGGGCGACTAGGGATGGGCCTTAATGTACTGCAATTATATAAGAGAAGAAAAAAAATCCAACTGTCAATTCGAACCATCATTTTCTGAAATCGCTAAAACTGTATCCTCAGATGTAGAAATATTATTCACTGCCGTTTTGATCAACGAATCATTCAATTAATTACATCTCTACATCAGAAATACTTGAAGGTGAAAAAATTGTTTAGTAACAAAAGCTTTTCGTCATTAACTGGTGAGAAAAAAATAATTGATTTTGAGGCTGACTCAAAAAAATTGTTCGATATAAGTTTCTGTAAATGTACTAACGTTGAGAAATGTAATTGCTCCGAAGAAAAAAAAATACCTATCACTCAGCGAGAATTTTTATCAGATCAAAGAACTACACGCTTAAAAAGAATTCTACAATCATCAAGCGCTATTGACGAAGATATTGAATGTTTAACTCGCAGCATTTCGAACTTGAGTGGAAATACGTTATCATCTTTTACATCAATGACTGGAAATAACTTTTCACAAAAATCAACGTCTTCAGCTGAAAGCTCTACATCTCATTCTAATAAATCCCTAGTTAATGAACCGAGTTATAGGCAAAAAAGAAAAATAATTACTAGTAGTATCCATAATCAAAACAGGATTGAGTTTAAAGAAACAGCTCTAACTAGTCAAAGATACAACATCAGCAATCGCGCTACTGCAGCTCTTGTGACGTCAACTTTAATAGATTTTGGATTAATTACTAAAAATGAAACAAAATTAATTACCGATAAAAATAAGATTGTACGAGAGAAAACAAAAACTCAAACAGTTTTAAAGAAGCTTGCAGAGGGAAATACTGAATATCAAGGTATTTATTTTGACGGAAGGAAAGATAATACGGTTATCCAAGTGAAGAAAGGTTTTAAATATTTTCGGCAAACTGTGAGAGAAGAGCATATATCTCTTGTCAGTGAACCAGAATCAAAATATGTTGGACATGTTACTCCGATTTCGGGACAATCTGATGATATTGCTAACTGTATTTATGAATTTCTACTAGCAAAATATCCTCAATCTATTGGAAATATTAATGTGATCGGCTGTGATGGAACCGCTGTTAACACCGGACGGAAAGGTGGCATAATTCGACGGCTTGAAGAAAAATTCGTCCGTCCTCTTCAATGGGTAATTTGTTTGTTGCATTTAAATGAATTGCCCTTAAGGAATTTGTTCCAATTTCTTAGTGGTACAACATCTGGTCCTAACTATTACAAAGGATGTATTGGAAAGCAACTTTTGGAATGTGAAAACCTACCAGTAGTTGAGTATAAAAGTATTGAATGTGATTTACCATTGGTTCCAATCTCAGATCTGAGTAAAGACCAAAAATATTTGTTATTAATAACTACAGCAATTAAATCAGGTAAGTGTTCAGATGATTTGGAACATTGTAACCCTGGTCCTCTATGCCATGCCAGATGGTTAACAACTGCCAATAGAATTTTGCGGGTATACATTTCTACTGAAAAATCTAATACTAAATTACTAAAATTAGTGATGATCATTTGAAAAGTTTATGTACCGGTGTGGTTTTTAATTAAATCAAGGAACACAATTGGTCTAGGCATAAAACATTTCTTTGAACTTCTGAAGAGATCCAGATACATGCCTGCAAGAGAGCGAAAAATTGTTACTGATTGTCTCAAGCGAAACGCTTATTTTGCATATCCAGAAAACTTATTTCTTTCAACGTTAGTAGATGTCAGAAAAGAGGTGCGTAGATTCGCTCTAGAAAAAATTATTGAAGCAAGAGAAATTGCAGAGTTACCAAACGAACAGAGAGAACATTCCATTCGTCATTTTCAACTACCGGACCTTCAGCTTGATGCAAACGATTATACTGAAATGATAGACTGGAATCAACATGAAATAACACCTCCTCCTGTTATAAACAATACATGCACGGATGAATTGAGAAACATATTATCAAGTAATAATGTTGAACCAAAATATATGTGGGAGTTTGAAAATTTTCCTTGTCACACACAAGCAGTAGAACGTACGGTTAAACCTGTAACAGACGCAGCAAGTACTGTTTGTGGCTACGAAATGAGAGATGGATTTATTCGGTCAACTTTGGAACCCGTCTGAAAAATCCGACCTTTGATTGTCAACAGTAATATGATGTTTAATTTTCAATAAATAAATTTTGAAATCTAAAAATTAACATGAATTGATTATTTCGGAATTTTTTACTGATGAATCTTATTTTTTTAATTATTGGATGCTATAACTTTTATTAATTCAATTAAAAGCAATGTTCAGCATAATATACTATCATCGTAAGTATTCTCAACCACATAATAAGATTCTTCATATTTAAAAAGCGATAATACAGGAAAAAATGCGTTTTTTTAAAACAAAATTGCCATTTTCTCAATAACTATCAATTTCACGTTTTCACCAAAGGACCATTTTTGTAGAGAATTGAATTTCCTATAAAATTGATATGTGAAAAATCATTTTTCTTCCTCAAAAAGCGACAATATGATGAAAAATTTCATTTTTTTGAACAAAATTGCCATTATCTTAGTAACTATCAACTTTACATGATTTTAGCATAGAACTTTTTTTTGTAGAGACTTAAATTTCCAATCAAAATAAAGTAAGTAAAATTTTTTTGGACATTATTTAACTTTAACGGGATTTGGCGAGCCTGAGATATCGACCTAAAATTTTTTTGTTTTTTTGAAAAAAAAAATTTTCCCACAAAGAACAATATTTTTGGTATTAATAATCAAAATTCTAAAAAAGCGGATTTTCATTCCACCCTACTACCCACTGATTGTCGGCAGAACGTCTGAAACCGAAAACACCCGTAAACAAAAGCGCGCAGTAACAAACTAGAGGAGCAACTAGGTATGTGTAAAATATATCAATATGCATATCAAAATATCGATAGTTTTTTTCTAAATATATCGATAGTTTTTGGCGATACTTTTAGTGGTAATACATATATCGATATATCGATATTGAATAAGTAACCGTGTGGACGATATTTCTATTCCTATGTCAACCTATTTACTGACCTTAATAATAAATATTAGAAGTTATTGAAAATAAGAGTGATTTCTATTATATTGTGGGGTTTATTTCGAGTAGAAACAAAAAAAATTTTCAATAAAATTACGCGTCAAATATCCAATGAAAACTTATTTTCGAAAAGTTTAAGAACTTTAGTTTTTCAAAGAAAAAATAATTCCAAAAAATCACTAATATTAAGGTTATTTACTAAAGGGTATAGCAGGATAAGCATGTGAAATCTTACCCAACTCCGATTGCTATCGCACCTGGGGGCTTGGAAAGGTCATACCAAAAGATCTCCCTAGCCGAAATTTTAGACTGGCAGCGACCCCCCTAGGGTCCCGAGGGCTAAAAACGTGTTTTTATGACTTTGTTCTATTTCCAGCGCATTTCTTCACCAAAAATTCTGAAAAAATTCCTGAATACGTACTTTTAGATCAGAAACTACTGTGATTTTTTTCAAAATTTTTCACTTCAAAATGCGCCCTAGAAACGATTTCAAAAATTTCAAGCTGATTTTTTGATGGGCGAATATTTTTTGGCCAACTAATTAATCATGTTTTTTTATGTATTTTGTTCTGTTCTTTCAATTGCTGGTATTGAAGAAATTGACAAAATGGGAGATCATATTTAAAATTAAGAAAAACCACTCTCACCATTTTTCCCCTATTCTTACGCCTTTAGCGTCTACCTAGCGCAATCCAAAGAACAAATTCACATTTTTCAACCCGAGAAATCATCAAAGAATATGAGACAAATCAAAAATACATGTGTACTCATAAAGTATTGGGGGAGTTCCATACGAAAACGGATATTCGTTGTCCACTACCCCTGCGATTTTTTTCTAACTTGGTGAGTTTGAAGGTATAGCCGAAAGAAAAATTCCTCCAAATCATGAAAATTCTACGTTCCACAGATTCCGAGGAGCAGCGGACTCAAAATTTGTTCATCCCGATTTTGAAACCGCTGCGGTTCCTGAATGACTCACGGTATCGGAAAAGTCAAATAGGGTAAAAGGTGCGTAATTAAACGTAGTTTTGTAAAATTTTATAGAATTGTTGATATTTTGAAGGTTTCATGTCAAAAAATGAAAAAGTAGACGAAAAATCAAATTTTGAGTTCGTTCCCCAAACGTTTTTGAGCTCAAATTTTTAACGTAAATGCGGCAGTCTATAACCAAAATATTCATACCAAAAAAGTTTGGGCACGCAAGTGATTCAAAAGATATGAATTTTTTAAACTCGTTCTGCGCCCTAAAGTCCCGTATAACCCAGGTACTTTACGTATAAGCTGAATATAATTTGTAAGAAACTTACCATCGATCATTTCCTTAAATATGACTGGATAAAAACGATCATAAACAATCAGTGGAAATTTTTTTTATTTGCGAAACTTAGGATAGGAAAACATTAAAAGAGTTTTTTGAAAGAATTGAATTTTTGAAAGTTTTTTAAGAGAGTACATGTACGTAAAGTCGTACAGTAGTAGTCCATTATCACTCAAGAAAAAACTCTTTTAATATTTTCCTATCCTAAGTTTCGCAAATAAAAAAAATTTATACTGATTGTTTATAATCGTTTGCATCCAGTCATATTTGATGAAATAATCGATGGTAAGTTTCTTACAAATTATATTCAGCTTATACGTAGAGTAAAGTTCAGGTTATACGGGATTTTAAGGCGCGGCACAACTTTAAAAAATTCATATCTTTTGAACCACTTGCGTGCCCAAACTTTTTTTGGTATGAATATTTTAGTTATAGACTGCCGCATTCACCATACAAATTTGAGCTCAAAAAAGTTTGGGAAACGAACTAAAAATTTGATTTTTCGTTTACTTTTTCATTTTTTGACATGAAACCTTCAAAATTTGAACAATTCTCTAAAATTTTCCAAAACTACGTTCAATTACGCAACTTTCACCCTACTTGACTTTTCCGATACCGTGAGTCGTTTAGGAACCGCAGCGGTTTTAAAATCGGGGGCACAAATTTTGAGTCCGCTGCTTCTCGAAATCTGTGGAACGTAGAATTTTCATGATTTACAGGAATTTTTCTTTCGACTATACCTTCAAACTCACCAAGTTAGAAAAAAATCGCAGGGGTAGTGGACAACGAATATCCGCTTTCGTATGGAACTCCCCAAATACTTTATGAGTACACATGAATTTTTGATTTATGTCTCATATTCTTCGATGATTTCCCGGGTTGCAAAATGTGAATTTGTTATTTGGATTGCGCTAGGTAGACGCTGAAGGCGTAAGAATGGAGGAAAAATGGTTAGAGAGTGGTTTTTCTTGATTTTCAATATGATCTCCCATTTTGTAAATTTCTTCAATCCCAGCAATCGAAAAAACAGAACAAAATACATGAAAAAACATGTCCAATGAGTTGGCCAAAAAATATTCGCCCATCAAAAAATCGACTTGAAATTTTTGAAATGTTTTCTAGGGGGCATTTTGAAGTGAAAAATTTTTCAAAAGAATTACGGTAGTTTCTGATCTGAAAGTACGTATTCAGGAATTTTTTCAGAATTTTTGGTGAAGAAATACGCTCGAAATAGAATAAAGTCATAAAAACACGTTCTTAGCCCTCGGGACCCTAGAGGAGTCGCTGTCAGTCTAAAATTTTGGCTAGGGAGATCTTTGGGTATGACCTTTCGAAACGCCCAGGCGCGATAGCAATCGGGGTTGGGGCAGATTTCACATGTTTATCCTGCTATACCCTTTTGTTATTAATAAAGAAAAAACGAAATAATTCCACTTGGGTTTTCACAGACGGACATCTGAGAGGATATTATAATGTACGTTATAAGCAAAAAACTTGATAATTATCATTCATGAATTATCTTATTAAATAATAATAATTCAAATTGCTGTTATAAATAATAATTATGATCCATAAGTATTTTACTTTAAAGCCAATATATCGAACGATATTTTCAAAATCCATTGGTATGTCGATATATCGATATTTTTTAACTGTCGGTTAAATTGATATATCGATAGATTTCCTAAATATTGATGATTTCTTTAGATATCAACATCCCTACGAACAACCTTATAGTATACTGTGCAACTAGTGCGGAAAGTAGGTAAATCGAGAGTTGCCTTCTGCATAAGTGGCGTATTAGTACATTATGAAACAAGTGCGCAAAGTAGGTGATTCTCGCACGAATGGCTGAATGCCCGAGCGAAGCGAGGGTGACACAATAACGAGTGCCGAATCAGGATAATGGAATTACCATATGTACTGATGGATTCGAAATGTGAATAATTAGCACTACAGAAATTTACGTTTAAAATTTTCTTTGTCCTTAAAAAAAAATTGAAACCCAAGATAAAAATCTTACGAGTTAGTGCACAAAGTAGCAGACATCAAGAGTAATTCGGAGCTGTATTTATTTCATGTCATTAAAAATGACGGTGCTATCTCTGATCGTACCGATGTTTTTTGACTGTAACGAATTGATTTGCGAAAAATAAATATGTATAACTTATGGCACAAAGTAGCACGCATCGAGCACAATAAAGCACAGTATTTATTTTAATAATTTGAAAAAATGGCGGGGCTATTATTCATGGTTGGAATGATATTTTGGCTGCGATAGAACGGATTTTGCAGAAAAAAATTCCATGCACGGCACAAGGTAGCACACATCGGGCACAATTCAGCACAATGTCTATTTTTGAAATAATTGGAAATGGCGGGGCCAACTTTTTTCGAAAAACATTTTATCACCATAAAGTCTACAAATATTTTTTTCTGTTCACGGCACAAAGTAGCACGTACCGAACATTATCCAGCACACTAGTCATTTTTCGTTACGTAAAAAAAGGTGGGGCTAACTTTATGCACATTCAGTCGAGTCACCTCTAGCAATGGCACGCTACACTTATGCCCGGTTGCATAAACGTGGGGTACCCCTCGATCACGGGGCAAATTCTGCCCCGAGAGTTATCTGTCAAATGTTTCATAGCAATTGTGTCCACTCCATGGCAGTAGAACTGCGCCTATGATCAATTAATCACACGTCTGACAATCACCGCGAGAATTTTGTAGAAACAACGCTGAATTAACATATGAGGCTTTCCATCCATTCTCGCTCACATTTGACCTCGACATTTTTTTTTTCGCTTAATTTCTTAATATGTTGTAGTACTATGATAAAAGATCGTCTCTGATTTTTTTTTTATTTTTCAGTGAACGATTTTTTTTTAATAAATAATAACACCTACGAATAAAATATAGGGGAAATTCTCCGTCAGAGCGTACGGGAATAATAATTCGAAATTTTGATTTCATCGGAATTTTTATGGCTGATTACACCTAATGAGAGGAGCTTTCATGATTTTTTTCGATCTTTTTCGTTCATCTGTTCTTGAGATATGAATTTTCGAATTTTTTTTTTCGAAAATTCATAACTTCTTGAAAAATTGACCAAATCAGGTGTTTTTTTTTTTGGAAAATTTTTGTTCCTAACTATACTTTGAGAAAAAAAATACAAACAACGTGATTTTTGTCAATTGCGGTATGATTTTTCCATTCGTAGCTCAAACTTCACGATTTCGAGAGGTTGGACACTTTTTTTGTTTTGAAAAAATTCTCATAAAAAACATTGTTTTCTTCTACAAATTATGCCGTCGGATTTATCGTGGGGTCACATCTCATTCTATTTTTTTATTTCTGATTCGAAATCTTTTTGCGTAAAGTTAATTGCTCTAAATTTCTAAAAAGCTTCAAAATAGCAAGTTCGTTGATTCTGGAAGCGTATGGCTTCACTTTGAATATAAAAATATAGAATTATTAGAATTTATGTAGTCATCAATTACGATATCGGGACCAATAATTTCATATTTTTATATTCAAAGCGAAGCCATAGGCTTCCAGAATCAACGGAATTGCTATTTTGAATCTTTTTAGAAATTTAGAACGATTAAATTTACGCAAAAAGATTTTGAATCAGAAATAAAAAAATAGAATGAGATGTGACCCCACGATAAATCCGACGGCATAATTTGTAGAAAAAACAATGTTTTTTATGAGAATGTTTTCAAAAAAAAAAAAGTGTGCAACCTCTCGAAATCGTGAAGTTTGAGCTATAAATAAAAAAATCATACCGCAATTGACAAAAATCACGGTTTTTGTATTTTTTTTTCTCAAAGTATAGTTAAAACAAAAATTTTCCAAGAAAAAAACACCCGATTTGGTCAATTTTTCAAGAAGTTATGAATTTTCGAAAAAAAAAAAATTCGAAAATTCATATCTCAAAAACAGCTGAACGAAAAAAATCGAAAAAAATCATGAAAGCTCCTCTCATTAGGTGTAATCACCCATACAAATTTCGATGAAATCAAAATTTCGAATTATTATTCCCGTACGTTCTGACCGAGAATTCCCCATATCTTTCGAAAATTTTGAAAAAATTCACGTATATTCTGCGTCCAAAACTTGAATTTTTATGACCCATCTGATCGTGAACGGTGGAGATTTTTTATTTTTGTTTTCCCAGTAAAATGTGTTAATTCAGCGTTGTTTTCACAAATTCCGCGCGGTGATTGTCAGACGTGTGGACAATTGAACATAGGCGCAGTTCTGCTGCCATAGAGCGGACACAATTACTATGGAACATTTGACAGATAACTCTCGGGGCAGAATTTGCCCCGTGATCGAGGGGCACCCCACGTTTATGCAACCGGGCATTAGCAGTTTTCGCCGCCTGCCTTTCCGCGATGCTGATTACTACTTCAATGTCCTTTTAAGGTAAATACTAGTATCTCATTGTTCTGACAAGGCCATATACACTCTCGTGTATTGTAGATACACGGCAAAAGCCCAATAAATAGTAGCTGAGGAGTGAGAATTTTTATTCCGACAAAATCAAGTATGAATAGGAGGAGGGCGAAGTCTCAGCCAATTCAGGCTACAAACTCTCAGAATCCTGGAGAAAACTCACCCTGTATACCTACCGGGTGTTCAAGATAAGGCGTTACACATTTTTATTTCAGAAACAAGGCGTTTTCGAGTAAAACTTTTTTGACAAGAGTTATTACGTTTTGAGGATGAAAAATGTTATTATTCCTTTTTTTTTTATTCACTGGACCGAATTTGGTGAATGAAAAATGAAAAATACCATCATCATTTCCACTTGCAACGATACAACTCTTCTCAGATAATTTTTGTTTGAAAACGTCTTGTTTCCAAGATGAAAATTCGTATTAAATTATATTGAACACCCGGTATATACTAATTAAACACGAGCTCACCATGGAACGCATAGTTCAGCGCTGCAAAATAAGACGACTCGTTCATACAACGCACCAGATTAACTACTTTGCAATTATTGAACATAAAAAATCTATATGATCTCTAGGAAAAAATCGTGAAGGATGTGTGGAGCTGACTTGTGAAGACAAATAACGATGTCATCTTGGATTCAACTTTATGGAAAGTTCAGACTCCAGAGTTTTTTTGTATGAAAATTTCCAAGCCCACTCGCGAAGCAGCTGCTTCTGCATGGCACCTAACGAACTTCCAAACTTTTTAGAATGAATTCGCCTTGTAAATTATCGATCTATAATGTTATATGAATGGTATGTTAGGATTCAAAGATCTCTTCGATTCATGGTATGATGAATGAAAAAAAACTTACAAATTGATTCCATCAAATCCTGCACCGATTCCCACGTGATTGATGCCTGCGACGTTTCGTATGTGATTTATGTGCGCTGGAAACAAAAACAGTTCACTGTTCATTTGGTTTTTCTCTTCAACTCTATTGCAAAATAAACTTGACTACAAATGAAGGGACCACAGTACCCTATTGAAAATTCTGTCGTCGAATAACACGTAGGACCGACGTCCCGGCAACGTATGCTGTTTTAACCATAAACTAACTCCGAAAATGCGTCAGAGCTGCTGCGTCTGGAACTACCAACTCGCAGCCGTCTGAAATTGGGATAATAAATGACGTCGTCGCGACGTATTTCGCGATGCATGCTGAAACGTAATATACGCCGTCGTTCCGTATGTCCACTGAAATACCTGAATACAATGCTAGAATCGCAACCGGGAGTTTGACTCAATCATAAGGTTGAAAAACAATGAATTTCTCAATTTAAGAAATTTGTTATAAAACGACACTCTTTATTGATATCTGCAACATGTATGTATGACATTATAATCTCGAACTCGTAATGCTGATGGCTAAACAAATTATATGTATATAAAACACTACACGGCCCTGGTGTCGATATATCGCACGTGTTTGTTCTTTTATATATACCTATGTAAGTAACTAATATGTATGTATGTGTGAGTATATCTGTGTGTGTGTGTGTGTGTGTGTGTGTGTGTATATATTATATGATATAGGTATGGGCAAGTCCACCAATTATCAACAAATGAACGGGACGTCAAAAAATCGATTTGTCTGAAATTTTTACCTCTTATAGTGTGTACTAAAATTGAAAAGTTCACCAAGTTGGAACCCTATAGGACTTACCGTTCGCGAGAAATGCCATATACAAATTTGCGATTTCGACCTAATTCAGGTTTAAACGCGAATTGTTTTCGTATGGTTATCGGCATAAAAAAATTATGAAAATATACGTATCTTATGTGAAAAATTCTCACCTTTCCGAATATGTTATTCATTTCTGGCTAACTTATCGAAGTTGATCTCAAAAACACGTTTTTCGGCGAAAAATCGCTTTTTTCATGCGCCACCAAGTTTTATCTTACTTTTGAATTTTTTATCTGAAAGCTGAGATTTTTTCAGTAAGAAACCCAAATGGGCAGAGTGGGACGGCTATGGGATCCCGCGTGAGCTAAATTCAATTGATGAAAAGTGTATTATTCGCCAATTAAAGGGACCAGTACAGCTTGGTTTGGGAAATTTGGAGTACTCCAAAATTCATTTATTTGTCAACCAAAGCTTATTTCACATCAAAAAAAAAATTTCTTCGAAAATTTTGTCGTAAGGTTTCAGACACATCGTTGGTCGAATTCAACCTCTCAAGGTCCTGCTTTCTTCAGACAGCAATTCTACATCTTATGAACGTAGGGATCGGTAAAGAAAAATTCATGTGAAAAGTTACGGTCAATTATCCAAAATTTCCAAAATTTAGGACACTAATTTGCAAATAACTTGGCCTACACGGAATTGTTCAAAAATTCCCTCGTTCACACGATGAAGATTTCTTTTCTGAACAAAATTAGCCCTCAACGACCTTAATCGGAACAGCGATGTGCCTAAAACCTTACGACAAAGGTTTTCAAGGAAATTTTTTTTTTGATGTGAAATAAACGTTGGCTGAGAAATGTATGCATTTTGGAGTATGTACACCGAATTTCCAAAACCAAGCTGTACTGGTTCCCTTAAGCGTATAAATCATACACTTTTCATCAATTGAATTTAGCTCACGCGGGATCCCATAGCCGTCCCACTCTACAAATTTGGGTTTCTTACTGAAAAAATCTCAGCTTTCAGATAAAAAATTCAAAAGTAAGATAAAATTTGGTGGCGCATGAAAAAAAGCGATTTTTCGCCGAAAAACGTGTTTTTGAGATTAATTTCGATAAGTTAGCCAAAAATGAATAACATATTCGGAAAGGTGAGAATTTTTCACATAAGATACGTATATTTTCATGATTTTTTCATGCCGATAACGATACGAAAACAATTAGCGTTTAAACCTGAATTAGGTCGAAATGGCAAATTTGTATATGGCATTTCTCGCGAACGATAAGTCCTAGAGGGTTCCAACTTGGTGAACTTTTCAATTTTAGTACACACTATAAGAGGTAAAAATTTCAGACAAATCGATTTTTTGACGTCCCGTTCATTTGTTGATAATTGGTGGACTTGCCCATATATATGTATATATATATATATATATACAGGGTGCGCCAGAATCAGGTGCACAAAATGATAGAGGTAATAGAGGGGGTCGAGCTGAGTAAATTAACCTGTACAACATGTGGTTTTCGAAACACTGGTCGCGAGATACGGTCGGTTAAAAAATCGCCTTGGGCGCCGGCATGTAGGCAACCAAGCACACAGCGAGTATCCGTTAACCGTCTATTTGATAAGCGTGCTTGGTTGTTAATGCGAGTCATACCACTTTCGAATACTAAAATTTCGAACACAAATACTTTAGATATCAAATTTTATTATGTTAACAAGTAATTCAAAGAGGTGCTCCAAATTACATCGTTCAACTGGCGAAAGTTCAATACCGAAAGTATCATGACTTGCATCAACAGCCGAGCGCGCTCATCAATTAGACGGCTGACGGATGCTTGCTGTGTACTTAGTTGCCTACATGCCGGCGTCTAAGGCGATTTTTTATCCGGTCGTATCTCGCGACCGGTGTTTTGGAGACCACATGTTATATAGGTTAATTTACTCAGCTAGAGCCTCTCTATCATCCCTGTCATTTTGTGCACTTAATTCTGGCGCACCCTGTATATATGGGTCAAAACGCCAAATCCTGAACGATTTTGTACCTGGTGGTCAGCGGTCAAAATCGTCATTCAACCAGGTGGTAGTATACATCGAAAGAGGTATCTCTGATTTGTTTCAAATTTTTTTAGTCATAACTTTGGCAACAATGTTTTTCGAAAGTTTGCAGATTTCCTGCACCATGGTCTTAAACATTATTGCCTATGCTGTGCTGCTCGTGAAAAATGAAAAAAATAAAGTACCATTTTTATGTGAAAAACTCTCAGCTGTCCGATGAAAATATTTTCGATTCTTCCATTTGTCCGAAAAGTTTTGAAAATCCCGTTTATAGTCAAAAAAACCACTTTTAGACATGAGTGTACATTTTGTTTGCGATGAAAATATTTTTTTCGGAAAGCTGAGACTTTTTTTACTAAATATGTGTGAATTTCAATCTGGGGTTCCGATGGGATCGGGTGTAAATAAATAAAGACTGTACGTTAGGGTGACCCATTCGACCGACAATTTTTTGATTTTGATGCTCTAACGAAAATTCATTAGTCTTTTGCATTTGGGGAGCTCTTCCAGATCAATTAAAAACATTTTAGGGGCCGCTCACGAATTTTGGAAATTCCGAAATTGGTCAAAATTCGTATCATTTTTTTTTTCAATTTTTTTTTTCGTGGCAGCAATTGTTTTTACACAAAACAAATATGACATTCTGGAAAATTTCAGCTCAAAATATAAATTTTTTAAGGTTGATCAAGAATTTTGAATGTTGTGGAGTAGTACTATCATACCTATGTAATTCTTGAGCGACCTTTGAAAATTTATATTTTCCGCCAAAATTTCCAAAATGTCATTTTGATTGAGTGTAAAAGCAATTGCCCTCACGAGAAAGAGAATTGAAGAAAAAACAAATAGTTCGATTTTTGACCAATTTTGGAATTTTCAAAATTCGTGAGCGGCCCCTAAAATGTTTTTAATTGATCAAGAATTTGGGAAGAGCTCCTCAAATGCAAAAAACTAATGAATTTTCGTACCAGAATCGAAATCAAAAAATATTCGGTCAAAATGGGTCACCCTTACGTACAGTCTTTATTTATTTACACTCGACCCCATCGGAACCCCAGATTGAAATTCACACATATCTAGTAAAAAAGTCTCAGCTTTCCGAAAAAAATATTTTCATCGCAAACAAAATATACACTCATGTCTAAAAGTGGTTTTTTTGACTTTAAGCGGGATTTTCAAAACTTTTTGGACAAATGGAAGGATCGAAAATATTTTCATCGGAAAGCTGAGAGTTGTTCACATAAAAATGGTACTTTATTTTTTTCATTTTTCACAAGGAGCACAGCATAGGCAATAATGTTTAAGACCATGTTGCAGGAAATCTGCAAACTTTCGAAAAACATTGTTGCCAAAGTTATGACTAAAAAAATTTGAAAAAAATCAGAGATACCTCTTTCGAAGTATACTACCACCTGGTTGAATGACGATTTTGACCGCTGACCACCAGGTACAAAATCGTTCAGGATTTGGCGTTTTGACCCATATACTATATTAGGGTGGCCCTTAATATAGGTCTGAAAAAAAATTAGTTGGGCCGCCCTTCAAAACGGTTCCAAATAATAAAAAAAAAATTTACGCAAAGTTCCAGCTATGTACTTCAAGAGAAAAGCGTGCCTGTAAGCATGAAATTTCCGTAATTTTAATGAAATTCATTATTCTTTCATGATCAGTGTCGTTGATTTTTTCAAGCTTATGTTGATGTGAAACTTTCTCTGCACCATAGTAACAACGATTCATATGTTAAAATTAAATTTATTTCGCTGATTCCCTTCAATCGATGCATAAATGAATAAAGACATCAACATATTACTTCACTAGCTCAGAATAGCGCGCTTCGCGCGCTTCTTCAACCAGCCTTCTTCTGATGCGAGAGTAATTTCTCTTATTCAACTGCCAAATATTTGTCATGAATCACTGAATGACCCTTTTTCCGAATAAGGTTTTCAGAACATTTTCGAAAATTAACTAATAAAAGATGACCAACAATCCTTGAAAAATCTCCTGACATGACCACTCAAATAATACTCTGACTCAATAGCTGTGATCATTCTCCTCATTCCGATCAATTCTGAAAATCTGATCTGAACTAGGAACTGCTCCCTTCAGACCGATTCTAAACCACGAAGTTCGCCCCGCGACGATCCCGAAAACCAATCAGAACGGGTCTTAAGCGATGACAATGGACTTCGAGATTAATCGTGACAAACCGATCTTTTATGAAGGGATAAACATAAAAAAAAAAAATATTTCTATTATTAATTGTTGTGATATTAGGGTTGAAATGAATATTAAAGCATGGGTATAGGTAAGTAAACGTGTTTATTAACTACTCTCACTCTGTGTCTACCTAACACAAGGAACAGGGACTGACTAGTCGCTTGGGGAGGGGAGAAGTCTCAGATCACGTGACGCTGGGCGTAGGTTCAGGGCCGTAAAGTTATTAGGCGCATCCCCTTATTTCTTACACTCCCTCCCGACTAATCGCTTTACCAGAATATATTATGTTAAACAATAATTTGCTTTTCTTTTTATCATTACAGCAATGAATAAGTAACAAAGTAACAATACATATAATAATTGAGTCGAATATCTTAAATACTTCAGTCTGGTTGTTTCACCTCAGGATTTGGAGTAGTCCTTCTTATCAACCTAAATATTTTTGTTAAACTTCTTTGATTATTTGTCTGTGAACATAGCAAACCAATAAACTGAACATAGCGTAACCAATCAACTGAACTCCAAGTTCATAATCTTATTTACTAAATATCTGTACATATCGAAGGATAGAGGCTTGGTGAATATATTCGCTATCTGATCCTTTGAGGGGATCCGCCCAATTGTTACCAGTTTCCTCTCGACACATTCTTTCACATAATGTTCTCGCACCTCTCGCATGTGCCTTAGTTTATTACCTCCATTTGTCTTGGCACTCGCCTCAGCCGCTTTGTTATCGCACCACAGTTTTACAGGACAGAATGATTTATCAAGAATCAATTTTAATGAATTGTTCATTGACATTAACTCATGGCATGCCTCGCTTATTGCCACGTATTTTGCCTGGCAAGTTGATAGAGCCACGTAGGGCTGTTTATGGGTCCTCCAGGTTACCGCATCTCCGAAAAGTTTGACTACATAACCACAAGTCGTAAGTGAGTCTTTGCAGTCTGCAAAACTCGCATCAGAGTAAGCTTGCATGTCACTTGTCTCTCCAATATATCTCAGGCCTGAAGTTTTCGTCCCTTTTAAGTACCTGAATACTCGCTTTACCATTCCCCAGTCTTGTTCTGTGGGATTGATTTGGTGTCTGCTCAGGACATTGACGGCGTATGAGATATCTGGTCGAGTTGCTCCAGCCAGGTACAACAGGCTGCCGATAGCCTCCCTGTAGGGCACATTTAATCTCGTCTCTGTTTTTTTCAGCTTTTCGTCGCTAGGGTTCTCTTCTCTATCTCTTCTCTCTCTATTGGTTGCTTGAGTCGTGATCATAGGGGTTTTCTGTGGGTGTGAATCATTAAATTTGAATCTGGTGAGAATCTTATCAATATACTTTTCCTGGTTAAGTACAATTTCTCTCTTATCTCTGTTCCTGTTTATGGAAATTCCGAGAAATTCTTTTGGATTACCCATCTCACTCATCTCAAATTCATTTTTCAATTTATTTTTTACTCCTCTCAATTTATTTCCATCATTCCTTGCCATTATTATGTCGTCGACATATAGCAATAGAATTAGAAATTTCTCTTCATCTCTCCACGTAAATAGACAAGGCTCTGTTTCATCAATCTTTAACCCTACACTCAATGCTACCTCAGTGAACTTGTCATTCCATTTCTTTGGGCTGATTCGGAGCCCATACAGAGCACGTTGTATCTTGCATACTTTATCTTCCTTTTCCTTTGGTGACATATTCACTCCCTCTGGGATTTCCATATAGATTTCTTCATCTATTGATCCATTCAAAAGGCAGTTTTCGCGTCCAGCTGACACATGTCTAAGTCATATTTATTCACGATGGCAATAACTGACCGTATTAATGGCAGTCGAGAGACTGGAGCATAGGTTTCTTTGAGATCGTAGTTTGTAGTGTCTTTGAACCCTCTGATAACCAACCGTGCTTTGTATTTTATTCTGTTACCACTTTCAACCTTCTGTTTGAACACCCACCTAGAATCTATGATATTTGCCCTTCGACCGTCCTGCATTCTACTGGGTCTATCGACTAGTGACCATACCTGATTTTTATCCATAGAGCTCAGCTCTTCGTTCACTGCTTTCAACCAACTTTCACGGTCTTTGGATGCCATTGCATCCTTGAATGATACTGGATCTTGATTGATTCGTGCCATCATGGCATGCCAAATCTCATCCTCAATGTCACTCGCCTTTGGTTTATCTTCATCAGACAATACCAATGAGTGTAATACTTGAGTGATGTTTTCCTCATCTCTTATTAACCCTACAAAACTGGAGTCATTGACTTGGTTTGATTCTTTCTCCGCCGTAACTACGATTGGATCCTGTTTCTTAGGTCGTCCCCTCTTTCGTTTAATTTCTCCCTCCGGTTTTGAAGTCTCATCTGTCTCATTTTTTGTTTCATTACATTCCATCAACCACTTTTCTTTATTGATCTCGTCGTGATCAACTGGCCAATCTTTTATGCTGTCTCTCTCGTATTTGTCCCCATAAACCAGTTTTTCATTAAATCGCGCATCTCTACTTTCATAGAATTTGCCTTCTTCGGGCTTCAGAAACTGATACCCAGTAGGTGTATATCCCACTAGGATCACTCGTCTACCCTCAAATCTAAACTTGGGACCGGTTTTCCTCTGAACTTTGATGTATGCGACACAGCCGAAGCGTTTCAGCTGGTTCATGTCATAGTTGTGATTCGGAGCAAATCTTTCCATTGGAGTGATCATGTCATTGGATTTGTGAGGTGTTCTGTTATAAGCATAGACGGCTGCGCTTACAGCAAGATCCCACATGTTCTCGGACAGTTTTGCATCATACATATATGCCCTTACTTTCTTTTGGATTGTCTGATTGAATCGCTCAGATACACCATTATGTTCGGGTGTATCTGGACTCGCAAGTTGTTGCTCTGCTCCCAAGCTCCGTAGAACTTCAATGGTTCGTCCGCCAGTAAATTCGGTACCTTGATCTGTACGCAGATAACATACTTTGGCATCTCTGCCTAGCAAGTTCCGAGCGCTTCTCACGAATGCTTCGAGACATTGACCAGTATCACTTCTTGCTTTAATGGAGTATGCCATCGCTAACCTTGAATAGTCATCGATGAATACTACGATGTATTTATATCCTTTGGGATAAGATACCGGACTAATAGGTCCCATGACATCTGAGTGAATAATTTGAAGGGGTTCAGTTGCTCGTCTCCTAACTGAATTAAATGGGATTTTATTGAATTTGGCAATCTTGCACACCTCACAGTCATAAATTGACTCATCAAAGATCACATTCACCAAGTTTTTAATTTCTGGGAATTTCTTTTGGAGAGCTTTGAGATAGACAAGAGACGCGTGCCCAAGCCTCACATGCCACAGCATGGCTTTGTTGTTTTTCTCAAAAAGTTTGTATTTTTCATCAAAGGGTGACTCTTTCTCTGGTAATTCAACAATTGGAAGTTCATCTATATCATGAATCTTCCTATCCCAAATTGAAGTATCGAAATTGGAGTTTTCATAAATAATTTTATTTTTCCTACTCTCTTGTTCTTCCTGTTTCTCATCTCTGTTTTTTATGATATTGTGTTCATCTGATTTAGCCTCAATATCATTCTCATCTCTCTGACTCGCAATATCGGTTTCATTTTGTTCTGTTATATTTTCGTCCAACTTGGATTTCTTCTTTTCAATTTCGTATTTGTTAATTTTAGTCTCATCTCGTTTTTGTTCCTTAGATTCAGTCATATTCTTTGCCAACGTCTCTTGTGCTGTTACACTCCTTGTTTTATATCTCACCTCATTACCAGCACTTGCTCCATCTCCAATCAGATTAGCTACAATCTTCCTACTGGTGTTATTGAAATTTACCTCATCTATCTTATTTGTATTTATTTCAAATTCAATAACCCAGTATGGTTTATCATAAACAGTGTTGGGCATCACTAATTACAAATTGTAATTAATTACATTGAAATTACTAATTACATTTGTAATCTGAAATTAGGAAAAGTTGAATTACTAATTACATTTGTAATTTGTAATTGGGAAAAATTCAATTGCTAATTACAATTGTAATTTGTAATTAGGAAAAATTCAATTGCTAATTACATTTTTAATTTGTAATTAGAAAAAATTTAGTTCCTAATTACATTTGTAATTTGTAATTAGGAAAAATTTAGTTACTAATTACATTGGTAATTTGTAATTAGGAGAAATTTAATTGCTAATTACATTTTTAATTTGTAATTAGGAAAAATTCAGTCACTAATTAAATTTGTAATTTGTAATTAGGAAAAATTCAGTTACTAATTACATTTGTAAATTGTAATGAGAACAAATCTAATTACTAATTACATTTGTAATTAGTATTTATTTTCATCCTAATTACATTCGCAGAAAGTAATTAGTAGTTATTTTCCTTCTAATTACAATTTTTCAAAGTAATTAGAAGAATTATTCAATCTAATTACAATTGTCAAATGTAATTGGAGTGATTATACACGAGTGAATTATCGATACATACGGGAATATGTATGTACAAGTTATCTTTGGGTAAATAAAGGTTATAATACATACCGTGAGATTTCGAGGTATATATAGGCCTATAATGTATTGCAACGGTGTTTCTAGGCTAACACCGCGCCCTACGCCCTTCCTAATTTTCACTACCGAATTTTTACCCAAAATATAATATTACTCAAACAGGTCAGATACAACTAGATTATTAAATACAGATTTTGTTGGGCGCCAGACGCTAAATGCGTCGATCAAAGATATCGAAGATAACAAATACACATTAGTTAGCAAAGAAAAGATTTACAAAGAGAACTAAGCGGAACGGCGGCCTTAAAGCACGATTAGCTCAGCGATATTTTAATAAGCGGTAATGGTAGAGTGCGAGGGTTCACCTATTTCATAAAATAACGTTTTGAACACCAAATAAATCCTTCAATGGAATTATTATTCCTTTTATTATAACGTTTTGAGGTATAAAACTATTCAGCGACAACATATAATATTTTCAAATGCGACCAGTGTGAAGCGTAATATAAAATAAATACTCTACAAAGACAAAATACTCAGAATTCTAATTCTCTACGCAGCGGAATTAGAGAGATAAATAATGCATGACCTTACTAGCGAGCGTCAAGTGAAGCGATATAATACAAACTATTATACTACAGTTTAGACTGCGTATCACCGAGCGATACGATACTCAAGCAAAGAACTAATATAGACGACACGCTAGCGGTATTAAATATTATTTTGCGATATAAAGAATTCAGAAGTATTGTACTAAATTTAATCAGAAAACGGTCTAGATTTATAAAGATTCGAAATTATTAGCGAAGCGGCAAATTACGCAGAAATTGACCAAAATTATCACATGAAGGAAATAATTAAATAAAGCTTATAACTAAACAACTTAATCTATTGACTCCTACGTTCAGCCAAGCCTCGGGAGGTTGGAAATTAATTAGCGACACACCATACGATATTATAAGAAATATAAGCGATATCAGAAATACATGTAAAATATAGCGAAAACCACATAAGTAATATCATGCCAAGAATTACAAAGAAAATCAAAGAAATCAGAAAAGCGGAAAATTATAGAAACAAGCTATCAAATATTTATAAGCAGGCTACTAAATTATTCAATCAATCTACCAAAAATTAGCAAGACAAAATGGCCGTAGCCAGTCACGAAATTACTGTTCTTGACCTTTTTCTCAATAACTACGAAAATGAACAAATCACGTGGCCCGAAGGCTTCACGCTACACAAGCGATATCTAACAAACTGTAAAATTCTATAGGTCTTTTCCCAGCAAGTTCGTGGCTTACAGAAACAAAAGGTCTTACCTTACAAAATAACTGCTCGAAGCACACACTCAAACTCATTTAAATAAATACACTTAACGATAAACTTAGCGATAATAAACAGATGATAGCGAGATAATAAGCGAAAACTTAGCGAGAGAGTGGTATTGCGGTAGATACAGTTCTTTGCGATAGGTAGCGATAATTGTAGCACGTCTTTGTGACTCGAAGCTGAACGTAGAAGTGCCGAGTCTAGTCCTGTTCCTCGGTCGTCTTCTCGTTGTTCCTTACACCCTAGGGGTGGGGAACCTATGAGGCGCATCTCATTAGCTGATTGGTGATTTTCGAATTTGGCTACGTCGTTTCGTCGTTCCGCACGGACGACTCGTCAGCCGTCGCGTGCGGGGTAGCGGGATGCGATAGCCTCATGTGTGCAGGACTCTCCCTTATCCAGCGGTACCGAACTCCTTGCGGGATGCCTGGAGGAAGGCGTTCTCTGGTCTTACATGCGTTACTGTCCCTGCGTTGCTAACCTCCTTCAGACTTGCTCTACAGCGGTAAGCTTACTCGAAGTCTACAGCGCCGTAGCCTTCTGGATGGACTTAGGTGTTCCCCAACAGGATAGACCCCTCTTCGGTCCACCAGAAGCTCCGCGGGGTGCTATCCTCACCCACTCTCACGTGGCTCGTCCTTCAGCGGTAACGTTACGCCGTCCTTGGCGTCGATAATAGCAACAGGATCAGCAGATGTTACTCCTCGCGGTACGGGAGGCTGTGACGTTGTTGCCGTACAGCCCTATACGCCGTTTTGCCAGGTTGGTGCGTTGCGGTAAGAGACGTCAGCGGTAGAGAGGCCGTATGCAGGCCCTTTTCATCGTTAACTGCGTTATTTTACCCAGAGTCAGCGACCTTCCCTCTCTTGCAGCGGTACTACCCTTGGCACTTTCTAAGGTGCATGTCCTGGGCTGCGTACCTCGAGGTTTTGATGTTCTCAGGGTCCTCTCGGTAGTTGTGCAGCGGTACTTGAGTCTTCGTCTACCTTTTCCTCACTCTCTCTCTCACAGTTATCGGATGGCATTAACAAAAAATGACCTCAAATTAGTTGAACTCTATAAATTCCTACCTAAGTAGGTGTGTCGCCTAATTTTCCCGAGGGCTTTCGTTATAGCCAGACGTGTCGCGGTACCCGTACTCTCTCTCGCATTGCTCTCATTTACGTACTACTGTGGAGGCAGTAGAACTGTAACGTCACAGTATATATGTATAAGAGCGAATTAAGGTATACCGAGATGTTTTCTTGAAACTGTACGGTCGACAGCGAACGCGCGAGTTTCGGCGTCTGCTCATGCAGGCTAGCCATCCTGATTTTTAGCTGTCAAACTTTGTTTCGGCGACTAAGCGGTTGATTTGGATTTTCGAGGTTAGAATCTCGAATGATTGAAGTCGTGATTCGAAAATGCTTGGAAAGCTTTCAGTGTTGAGTTTGAAACTCGATTTTAGAGAGAATTGTTGGAATTTATATGCAATACTGTCTTGCTTCGATGCAATGTATCGGTTTTTTCGAGAATTCGTTTTATTTAACCAAGATTGAAAACTTTTTGTTTGAATGATGGGTACTCAGTAAAAATAAAGCAGGTAGGTGAAACCAGTTCATCCAATCATTTTAATTTGTTACAGTCAAAATAACACCTGTACCTGTACTTAAATAAACAAATAAACCAATGAATAACAACCCAAATTCTTTTTATCTACAGGAAATATTGTTAAATGACTGCTGATTAGTTGGCTACTCCTAGAATACATCTGCAACGCCCAATGTCATCGCATCTTTGCCATTCGTCGAAACCTCCTATTCAGTTTCATGACATGTAATGACCATCACCACTTTTGTCGGCTGATGACCAAACTCGTAGATCTTAGGTCGTAGTTTTTTCTACGGTCTAGGTCTTTCTCATAATGGCTGTTTCAGTTTCAAATCAATGCGTGAAATGTATCTTCGAAATACATTTCTTGCTTTCTCATAATGTTAGAGGTAAATCAAGTTTTATAAGTTCTGAAAATGAAAAATAAAAGCGAAGAGGCAGAGAGACCATCATGAAATTCTTAATTTCCAACTTGTGCCGATGGATAACTCCTGTCTTTCAGGTTCTATTTTTGATCTCAGAGTAAGATTTTATTTGATTCAAACAGTGCGAACATGAAACCCAGGAATGAAAGCCGACTCGTGAATATCAAGGGTCAGCACATGATAACTGTTGATCAACATGAACAGTCGAATAATGAATAGCAAGTTAGGGAGAGGAAAAATATACTCAGTAAGAACCGAATAGCCGAGCTAGACTGTCGTTTATCGAGGACAGTCTAGGCTATAGATGGAATCGAAACAATAACACAATTGTATCTTAGCTATTACAAAGACTTTATATAAGTGGAATGAAGGACATTACGAAAAGCTAACAAATTCAGAAGTGGGATGTGATCCACAAGTGCACGTGGATTCGTTGCGAGTGCAAGTGAAATTTTTACTCAAATATTCTCACCGAAAAGACTTTAACATGGGAAGGTCACGAGAAAAGAAACGGAAGCGTTCGCGTCGCCGATCTAGTAACTGCCTATCGAGCGGTCATGATTTACATTCTAAAAAGCGGTCCTCACGTCGACGACGAGAACACAAGCGACCGCGCCGTTCATCGCCGGGAACATCTAGCAATGTAACAAACCGTCGGACTTTGTCGCCTACTCCGGGGTGTTCAAAGGACACATTTAATGTCAATGCCGGAAACATGGAGGGCCTAATTACTGTCTCCCAAGCAATGGCCTTATTTAATGCCCTGACAAAACAAAGAGTTCCCAATGAGACGCTAGCAGCAATGGGGAGCGTTGTAACCTTTGATCCTAACGATAATAGCCAAAATATGGACCAATGGATAAACAAGGTCAAGGAATGCGCTCAAATCTATAAATGGTCTGACTTGCAGACTTGCCACTACTCGCTCCCTAAACTGAAGGGCCTTGCCAAAGTCTGGTATAATGGATTGCCCTCACTGTTGTTCACTTGGGAGGAGTGGCAGTGCAAGTTGAAGTCTGCTTTTCCATCTAGCGAGAATTACGGGGATATGTTACAACCATGTTACGCAAACGCTGCAGGATCGGGGAACCTTGAGACAAATACTATTATGATAAAAGTTGTCAACTGAATAAATGTGACATTTCGGGAAGCAGGGCAGTTGAGTGTATAATTCACGGAATCGACGACAAGTTTGTGCGTATGGGTGCGAAGGCGTCAATGCTCAAGAACCCGGAAGAACTTTTGTCGTACTTGCGTACCGCGTCAGCTTCAGATGAACAAACTGACAAACGCGTGCGGCATGGAGCAGAAAACACAATCGAAAGAGGGGCCCCTCCGGAAAAGTCCTTCAGGGCAGACATTAGGTGTTTTAATTGCCAAGAGTTAGGTCATTACAGCACTAAGTGCACTAAGCCGTCACAAAAATGCAACGTATGCTCGAAGTTGGGACACACTGCGAAGGATTGTCGAAGAAGGTCGCATGACCTTAAATCAGACATCGTCGGGGAAAAGGCTATTGTGCCAACGTCTGATAACGGGATCTCAATAATTACGAACGGGCAAAATCCGAACTCGAAATATCTTATAAACGGTCGTATCGATAATGTTGATAAGCTATGCTATATAGACTTCGGAAGTCAATGCACTCTTATAAGGGCCGGAGATGCTAGGGATGTCTGGAATAATTGGGAGAGTGACAATCTACCGACTATGAGGGGGTCCGGGAATTCTCTTGTACAAGCCATAGGCAAGCGAAATGCGACGGTGGAATTAAATGGCGTTTCGGCTCAAATTGAAGACATAATTGTCCCGGATAGCTATTTGAGCACCCCCCTTTTGATAGGTCAAACTTTCACGGAAAAACCTAATATCATAGTGCACAAAACTGACCAAGAAGTAATATTTTACGAGCTTCCAATCCCGGACGAAAGTGACGATTGTAGACTCGAACTCTTATCTCAGAATAACGTTCAGATCCAACCGTTTAGTACGAGTCCGGTAAACGTATACTCGACAGCATCACATGATGGAGGTTTTATTGTGTCAAGAAGTTATCGCCGCGAGCCTAACAGGGAGTACTGTACTTTACCGGGTCTATACGTCTTGAATAACGGGTATGGTTGCAATTGCTTATCAATTGCTTATGGTTGCAATTGCTTATCAATAGATAAGCAATCTTATGCGAAGCCCATTAGCAATAAACAAGGACACACTGTTGGCCAGAGGGCGAATTTTCGCGGGTCACACATTGCCTGCCATCAATACAATTGAGGCTCCCCATCAAAAATCGGAATTGCAATTACGAGATATTAAATTAGGGGCATCCTTGACGGATTGCCAGACACGCGAGTTATTCGAAATGCTGAACTCTTACTGAGATTGTTTCGCGTTAACTATGAGCGAGCTAGGCAAAACAGACACCGTGGAAATGGAAATAAAATTAACCGATAACATACCTGTAGCGTATCGCCCTTATCGTATGCCATTGGTAGAACGCGAGTTGGTTTCGAAGATGGTGAATGAAATGTTAGAGAGTGACATAATACGGGAGAGTGTATCGCCTTATGCGAGCCCTATAATATTGGTCAAAAAGAAGGATGGCGAAAAGAGAATGTGCGTCGATTACCGAGCCCTGAATAGGAAAACAGTTAAGGATATTTACCCGCTCCCTCGAATCGAAGATCAGCTAGATAACTTGAGCGGGCAGAAATTTTACACCAGTCTCGATCTCGCGTCGGGCTATTATCAAATTCCAATGGCTGAGACGTCCAAGCATTTAACGGCTTTTGTTACGCCGGATGGTCACTTTGAATATAACAGGGTTCCGTTCGGTCTATCTAATGCCCCCAGCGTCTTCCAGAGGATGATACATCGTGTTATTGGATCGTCTAGCCCGGAAGATGCTATGGCCTATATGGACGACGTCTTAATAGCATCTAAAACAATTGAGGAGGGTATGGGCAAGCTAGAACGTGTTTTGAGTCTACTAAAACAATCGGGCTTGACATTAAAATTGCCAAAGTGCAGGTTCTTCGAAACCTCGATCAGTTATTTAGGATATCAGATATCCGCCGAGGGGGTTAGGCCCGGTCAGCACAAAATACAAGCTGTCGATCAATTCCCAATTCCTTCAAACGTGCACGAAATACGCCAATTCATTGGACTCGCCAGTTACTTCAGGCGATTTATTTACAACTTTTCGACGATTGTTAAACCAATGACCCGCCTCACGAAGAAAGACGCCACGTGGAACTTCGGTGCCGAGGAATTAAGCGCTTTCCACAAACTTAAAAATGCGTTAGTGTCTCGCCCTATACTCGCGTTATACAATCCAGAAGCGACGTTAGAACTGCATACGGATGCAAGCAAGGTTGGCGTCGGCGCTATTCTATTACAACAAGAAAAATCGGACCCCAGCTTAAGACCGATTGCTCATTATAGCCGTCAAACATCCCCCGAGGAACAGAAATTTCAATCGTACGAATTAGAAACTCTTGCTGTCGTTACCGCACTGAATCGGTTTCGGGTATACCTAATTGGGGCTACGTTTAAGATAGTTACCGACTGCAGTGCCATACGCAATACTATGACCAAACGAGACCTGGTGCCCAGGGTTGCGAGATGGTGGATGCAGATGCAAGAATTCAGCTTCACGATAGAGTACCGACCAGGCACTCGAATGGCGCATGTTGACGCATTGAGCCGAAACCCTATCGAAGCTGAGATTGAGGTACCCCACGTGTTAGATATACTTCAAATAGAAACTGATAATTGGCTTCACACGGTACAACAAGCTGACCCAGAAATAAGACGAATTGCCGATATACTGAATGACCCCGAAATGGATAATGTAGTTGAAATTAAGAAAAATTTCTCCATAACAAACAATAGAATCTACCGCATCGTTCAAGGTAAAGAGGGACAGACATTGCGGTGGGTAGTCCCCAAAGGCGTAAGGTGGCAAATCGTAAGGATGAACCACGACGACATCGGGCACTTCGGATTCGAAAAAACTTACGAGAGAATAAGGAGCACGTATTGGTTCAAAAAAATGAGGGCGTTCATCAAGAAGTACTGTGAATCGTGCTTGAGTTGTGCTCATAATAAAATACCGCATGGCCCCAAAGCAGGAATGTTGCACCCTATACCTAAAATAGAAATACCATTCCACACGTTACATACCGATCACGTCGGGCCGTTCGTGAAAAGCAAACGCGGTAATATGTACATTTTATCAATAATTGATTCCTTCACTAAATTCATATATATATAAAAGCCGTCAAGGACACAAAATCCGACACTACGATAAAGATATTCGCAGAGATGCTCTCAATCTTTGGCGTACCCAAAAGATTGATTTCCGATCGTGGCACAAGCTTCACCAGCAAAAAGTTCCGTGAATTCGTGCTAGCCAAGGGGATCAGACACATATTAAATGCGGTAGCCACACCAAGGGCCAACGGTCAAATAGAAAGATATAATCGCACACTGCTAGACGCTGTCGCAGCAGCTAATCATGGAAAGCCCGAAGACAAATGGGATGTATGCATTCCTTCGGTCCAATGGGGCCTTAACAACACCGTCAACAAAGGTACCGGGAAGACACCTGCAGAAGTTTTGTTCGGATTGAACTTCACGGGCTCCACGGAAGGCGCCATGAACGAGGTGCTAGAAGATATTTCGAGTGGACCCAGTAACATAGAAACGGTTAGGTCCGAAGTCAGTGAAAGAATAGCTCGAGAACAGGTAAAGCAGAAACAACGTTTTGATAGCCACCGCAAAGAAGCAACAAAATATTCGCTTGGCGACCTTGTTCGTATAGAAAGGACAATCCAAGCCACCGGTCAAAGCAGGAAACTAATGCCAAAATGTTTTGGACCTTATAAAATCACAAAAATATTAGGTCACGATCGGTACGAGGTAGAAGACACACCGATCACAAAAAAATCTAGGAAGGCATATAAAGGTGTCATATCTGCTGATAAAATGTACCCGTGGTTGGTATTCAACAACAACGACACTTCATCAAGTGAATCAGATTAGATAATTACCTACTCAAGTATACATGTTACCAAATTAAATACTCAATATCTATAATTTGAATGATTGTATAACCATTATCGAATTAATGTTGAACAACCTTGAGATCGATCATAATTATAAATTATGTTAAGATATACTATATATAGGTATATGGCCAAGTACTTTTTCATTTCCATTTTCCTTTTTCTTACGTCAAATGACAAAGCCAAAGTTGTTAAGATTTACTAGAAGTAGAGAATGTGTGACCAGAACTAAGAATTGACTGTGCGTAATACTTTCAAAATTTGAAACAAGACCAAATTTATCACATTATAAATAAAATAATGAATTATAATGATATACAGAATAGATTTTCCCACCTTATTTACATCCTCAAACAAGTATGCAGGCGAATATATAGCCTTGCAGAAATAACCTATGGATCAGTAAAGGCGATTATATAGCCTTGCAAGAGTTACTTGCAGATCAGTAGATACAAACACGCAAGAGTTACTTGCAGATCAGTAGATACAAACACGCAAGAGTTACTTGCAGACATATAAATAAATTAAAATAAACATGTAAACGAGCATACGTAATAACTTATGCAAGATATCTCAGTAAAAATACTAGTTGGAAAATTATAATCACTTGTTCAACCACCTAATTCTTTCCTTTCCCCCTTTCTTTAACATAACGAGGAAATACATTCCGTCATTTGTTAAAGAAACGGAGATAATGCGAGACGCATTATGCATCAGGATTAGCCGAATGAAAGCCGACTCGTAAATATCAAGGGTCAGCACATGATAACTGTTGATCAACATGATCAGTCGAATAATGAATAGCAAGTTAGGGAGAGGAAAAATATACTCAGTAAGAACCGGATAGCCGAGCTAGACTGTCGTTTATCGAGGACAGTCTAGGCTATAGATGGAATCGAAACAATAACACAATTGTATCTTAGCTATTACAAAGACTTTATATAAGTGGAATAAAGGACATTACGAAAAGCTAACAGGAATAAACTCGATAGAGATTTACGAACCTTCAGGCGTTAGGGAGACGTTACTGAAATTTTGACAAAAACGATTCTTTCATTTTTAAAATTACTAAATAGAATTTCATTGAAAATTCGTTACTACAAAAGTTAAAGTATGTTAGCATGTATCTTGAGAAAAAAAATTAAGGTTATGCGTAAGGAATTTTCAATAGCCATGCGCAGGAGTTTTCTGCGAAAGGTTCCCTGCGCATACACTTTCCTCGCAGAATCTTAATTTTTTTTTTTCAAGATACATGTCAACGTACTTCAACTTTTGTAGAAATTAATTTTTGATTATATTTTTATTAATAATTTTAAAAACGAAAAAATCACTTTTGTCAAAGTTTTAGTAGCGTCTCTACTTAAGAGTGGTAAAGTGAGTATGGCGTTCATCTTTATACTGAATAATTTTTTTGATTCCTTGTTACTAAGTAATTTTCTTTCTCATTTCATGTTCGACACTGATTAC
Organism: Macrophya alboannulata; assembly: GCA_949628255.1. Classification (NCBI taxonomy): domain Eukaryota; kingdom Metazoa; phylum Arthropoda; class Insecta; order Hymenoptera; family Tenthredinidae; genus Macrophya; species Macrophya alboannulata. The sequence goes on from OX451211.1 coordinate 9,823,939, forward strand.
TGGCTTTCGAAGCACTGCACTGTGACGACGAATGTACTCCGGAGCTACTTTCGACTGGGTTTCAACGATTAATTTATTTTTTATCTCATGTGAATAAAGAATCTTTTTACAATAAACGTTTTCTTTTATCAACCTGCCCAGGTTTATCCAGACCGCCACTCGATAATGACGCAGGATTTAATTTTAGATTTTTTCTTTCAATAAATAATTCTCAGCTAATTATTTCTAACAAATGATTTTAGTTTTTTCAAGAAATCTATTATTGCGTTAATTTAATTATCTTTCGATATCAACCTCGTTATTACAAACTGCCGGTTGATGCTATTTTTCTTTCATAATTCACGATGAACTAAAATAAATAACATAACCTCAACTCGCTATTTTGCGCGCGCGAGTTTGACAGCTCTCGCCCAATTTTAAACAAGTTGGCTCCCCTGCCTCACAGGGTAAAATATCGCCGCGGGATGATCCCGCCGACCAATCACGTCGAATTATTTGACGCGTGCGCTGTCGATCGTACAGTTTCAAGAAAACATCTCGGTATAGGATATATATCGGGTATGTATCCTATATACATTTATTCGCTCTTATATATATCCATTATAGGCCTATATACCTCGAAATCTCACGGTATGTATTATAACCTTTATTTACCCAAAGATAACTTGTACATATTTCCGTATGTACCGATAATTTACTCGTGTATGATCACTCTAATTACATTTGACAATTGTAATTAGATTAAATAATTCTTCTAATTACTTTGAAAATTTGTAATTAGAAGGAAAATAACTACTAATTACTTTCTGCGAATGTAATTAGGATGAAAATAAATACTAATTACAAATGTAATTAGTAATTAGATTTGTTCTAATTACAAATTACAAATGTAATTAGTAACTGAATTTTTCCTAATTACAAATTAAAAATGTAATTAGCAATTGGATTTCTCCTAATTACAAATTACAAATGTAATTAGCAATTGAATTTTTCCTAATTACAAATTAAAAATGTAATTAGTAACTGAATTTTTCCTAATTACAAATTACAAATGTAATTAGGAATTAAATTTTTTCTGATGACAAATTAAAAATGTAATTAGCAATTGAATTTTTCCTAATTACAAATTACAATTGTAATTAGCAATTTAATTTTTCATAATTACAAATCACAAATGTAATTAGTAATTTGTAATTAGCTAATTACAAATATGTCCAACACTGATCATAAACCCCAGTAATGAATGATTCCTTGGAGACTGGGTCAAAAATGTTGATTTTCTGATTGTCCAGGTAAATGCTAAGTCCCATCTCAGCAAATTTTCTAAGTGAGAAGAGATTTTCAGACAGTGCCTTTGCATATATAACTTTCTCAATTTCAACAGTTTTACCATCATCCAACATGACTTCTACTATACCTGCTCCCTCCGTTTTCAAATCTGCCGCTGAATCTTTATTTGCGCATCTAATCCTACCATAATCTGAGTTATCGAAGGATTTAAAGATTATTTTTGATTTAGTTAAATGTTCTGTAGCACCAGAGTCAGCCAGGAATTTACTAAATATTCTATTTTCGTCAAAGCCACTCTCAACGTTATGATAAGAATTACTTTGATCAGATACAGTTAATACCTTAGTTAAACTCTGCTTACCTTTATTTTTGTTTCTCTCGGCTTGATTTGCGTGTCCACCATTATCCTTTTGTTTGTTTGGGAACCTCCGATTCTCCCTGTCATTTGTGTTTGCATTTCTGTAGCCTCCTCCTCCTCTGTTATTTTTGAATCTTTTGCCGCCGCTGTATCTCTCCTCCTCGTTTCTTCTTTTCTCACCTCTTCTTTCGGTTTCATAGTAACCTTTTCCACCTCTCGTATTCTGTTTATAGTTATCGTATCTGTTGGTTCCTCTATTAAAACCTCGTCTTATTCCTCTGCCTCTACCAGATGTTAGCTGTTTTGTCCTTTTCATCGGACAGTCGAACGCTTTGTGTTGAGTTATCTGACCACACTCATAGCACTTCTTCAGTCCAGTGCCCTTCCATTTGCAGTCGATAGCCTTATGACCGTTGTCATCACATTCAAAGCATCGTTCTTTTGATTGTGCTTGAGCATTCATAACTTGTTTAATATCAGACATTCCTGTCTGATTTTTGTTAGCTTCAGCCTGTAACAGGAAAAGCTTTAACTGCTCATAAGTGAGTCCTTCGCCTTTCGAATTCTTCGTCATGAATTCAACTGTTTGTACTTCAGGAACTGTGGTCATAATTGCATTGAAGAACGCATCCTTCTTCTCACTTTCTGACAGCATTGTGACCTCTGACAAATTATCATAATTCCTGACAACTTCTTCGAATCGATCACAGAATTCTGAAGCTTTTTCTTTATTGAAAAGATACTTAAGGTTGAACAGTTGTTTTCTCAAGGTTGTGGATGTAACATTACTCTTACACTTCCTTATATCTTTAATTTTCTTTAGCATTGCAATTGGGTCTTAGATGTTTATTATTTTCGAGTGATAGTTTGGATCAAGATGATTTATCAATATATCTCTAACTCTATATTTCTGTGCTTTGATAGTATCTTCATTTAACTCTTTGTTTAAAGGAACATCAGGATCAATTATATGTAGTAAATCACGTGATCGCAATTCAGATGTGAGATAATCGTAGAAATGTTCGAATTTAGTATTGATCGTTAATTGATAATCGCGTTTGATATTTGTATGTTTGTTGATAATTTCAAGTTTGAGTGTTTCTTTTACTTGATTTGTCAAGTTGTCAGATTTCTGTCCTTCTTGTTCTTTTTCTCTTCTGATTTTTCCAAATTCTTTTTTTAACATTTTTGAGATCTGATCATGTAGACTACCACCTGTCTCCTGAAGTTAGACTCCACGATATCTCTCCTTTGAGGGTTCAATTTCTTGTCCATCATGCTCATAATAGTCTTCCCCCATTTGTTCGTATTCTGCTCTCATCTCGTTAAGTTGTTTCTGAGTCTCATTATTTTTCTCATCTATAATTTTCTTCTGTTCAGAGAATACTTATCTCTGTCGTTCAAATTCTTTATTTATTTCTTTTTGTATTTTTTCCATATTGATGATGGCGGTTTGTGCATTCTTGCATGCCCTTTGGTATTGTTTTAGGGTATTCACTGAGACTGTACAGAAAGACTTTACCAGAGGCATCATTTGTTCTACCTTTGTTTCAGCATTGATTACAGAGGCCATCCTTTCCAATTCTGTAATTTTACCGTCTGGTTCAATTAATTTATTCAAGTTGTACTTGACTGATTGTACTGATACGATTGAAACTGGAAATTTACTACCTGGAATCTGACCCTTTGGCTTTAGAGAACTGTCTCTAAATTCACCTTCTCGTCTATCCTCATCTCTCCTTATCTCAGCTTCTCTCTTCTCTTCGCTCACATCTCTCCTCATCCCCACGTCTCTCGAATTCGCATCTTCATTTATTTCCAAAACTTCCAATGAGTTTTCCTTTTCTGCTCCAGTCAGATTCTCAGGGATCTCATGGCGTTTCACTCCTGGTATAACCACCCAAGGACCTCTTTCTGTTTGTTGGTTAACCCATTCAGTCAATGCATTCCACTCGGCCTTATCCATTGTACATTTATCTGTTGAGTAATTAGTTTGTTAGTGTTAATGTATTGGAATTATACCCGGAGCTGTGCTTCGAGTCTGATTAACGGAACACAAGCTTCACCAGACTGAAACAAGTAGTTGCACATGTCATCCGAACACAAGACTACATGTATGTACAACCACCTCAGTGACTCAGACGGCGACCGAATGCACAGCATCAATCACCCTCCGAGACACCCGCCTAAATCTTCCTTTTATACGGATATATAGAAAATAAAATCTATCAAGTCTTTGGGTAGATTTTACTTATTTTGTGTGCACACAATTTTCAGACACCTGACGCACCTGCTTGGTATGGTTGTTCTTGTGTTTCGATATGAAACAGCACTGTCTCTCCTTTAATACTCAGTGCAACCTCAGCATCAGTATGGTTGGTGTCAAATCGAAAAATGTGTCTGTATCGTTCGACGAAATTTGTCAAAGTTTCCTCATCTCGATTTTCTGCAGAAATTTTATAAATGTTAATATCGCGTCTTTTATTCTAGCTAGTATATTTGTTTCTCATACGTATGAAATTTTTTTTTTTTTTGATTATTCAAGTATTTCTACTCGAGCAAACGTTGCATTGAGATTTGCTTCGACTGTGTCGGCAAGGCTATACCTCGTCGTTTGAATTCTCTATCAGCCTACTCGCCGCCATTTTTGACACGCTTGTGCCTGCCTCGTGGCCTGCCTCATGGCATGCATTCTCCCGGAATTTCATGTTATTTCCAGCAACGCATTTATTTCGTTAGTTACGTACGTCTTTTCCTTATCTCAAATATTCGCCTTTTTAAGTGGCTTTTTCACACGCATCTCAAATTTTAATATCTCTACTTAGTACTTACGTTGGGCCTGATCAGGGCAAGTCAACGCATCTTTTGGCGTCACGTTGTCGTTTTTCATCGTGTTTGTTTTTACTAGTCACTTTATATTTTATACCAACACTTTATTAACTTTGCACAGTGGAAGTGCGTCTCGCCCATAACCTGTTGTGATATTAGGGTTAAAATGAATATTAAAGCATGGGTATAGGTAAGTAAACGTGTTTATTAACCACTCTCACTCTGTGTCTACCTAACACAAGGAACAGGGACTGACTAGTCGCTTGGGGAGGGGAGAAGTCTCAGATCACGTGACGCTGGGCATAGGTTTAGGGCCGTAAAATTATTAGGCGCATCCCCTTATTTCTTACATTAATATTCTACATAATTTTCACGTTTTTTCATTTGTAATTTACAATTTCAAATTTATATCCTTCGTACTTAATGGATATTTTTGGCTAGATGCAAATTTAAACTTTGACTTTGATGTGATTAAAAACATTCGACAACAGCTGAATCATACTATTGTGCCAAAATAATAGGATAGTTGAACTGGACGCTCATCAAATCCAGTATTCAGGACCTTATCATTGGTTCCACATATTAAATACTAATATATAATAGCTTCGGAAAATAAAAAAAAAATGTACACATAAACTGGATTACAGAAAAAAAAATTTCTCCAATCATCAAGAAAAATTGATATTTAAATTTAAGTTCATGCTTACAGGTACGCCTTCCTCTTGAAGTACATAGCTGCGACTTGGCGTAGTTTTTTTTTTTAATTATTTGGAACCGTTTTGAAGGGCGGCCCGACTAATTTTTTTTTACACCTATATTAAGGGCCATCCTAATATATATAGGTATATATATGGATATATACAGGGTGCGCCAGAATTAGGTGCACAAAATGATAGGGGTAATAGAGGGGCTCGAACTGAGTAAAATAACCTATATAACATGTTGTCTCCGAAACACCGGTCGCGAGATACGACCGGTTAAAAAATCGCCTTAGACGCCGGCATGTAGGCAACCAAGTACACAGCAAGCATCCGTTAGCCGTCTAATTGATAAGCGCGCTCGGCTGTTGATGCAAGTCATAATACTTTCGGTATTGAACCTTCGGCAGTTGAACGATGTAATTTGGAGCACCTCTTGGAATTACTTGTTTGTATAATAAAATTTGATATCTAAAGTATTTGTGTTCGAAATTTTCGAATTCGAAAGTGGTATGACTCGCATCAACAGCCAAGCACGCTTATCAAATAGACGGCTAACGGATGCTCGCTGTGTGCTTGGTTGCCTACATGCCGGCGCCCAAGGCGATTTTTTAACCGACCCTATCTCGCGACCGGTGTTTCGAAAACCACATGTTATATAGGTTATTTTACTCAGCTCGAGCCCCTCTATTACCCCTATCATTTTGTGCACTTAATTCTGGCGCACCCTGTATATGTATATATGAGTGTATACGGGCAAGTCCACCAATTATCAACAAATGCACGGGACGTCAAAAAATCGATTTGTCTGAAATTTTTACCTCTTATAGTGTGTACTAAGATTGAAAAGTTCACCAAGTTGGAACCCTCCAGGACTTGTTACACGCCGATAAAGCATAATAACGTTTGCCCGTCTGAAGGAGAAAAGTAGCTCTGTGGTCGGGTAACTCCGGGCCAACCCGAAGTTAGCCGAGCGTAAGCCCAGCGCTCAACTCAGTGGAGAAGAGCCGAGTGGGCCCGAGCGCTGGGTGGCATCGGGGCTCGGCCGAGTACGGCCGAGCGACGTCCGGAGCGCCGACCGCCGAGCGAACCCCACCACCTCCAGGCGGGCCAATCATAGCGCTCTAGCATAGCATAGCATAGTATAAAAGTAGGAGCGTAAGAGCCGGAGAGCTCAGACAGTCGCAAAAGAGCGGACCGTACAAGCGGACCATACGAAACGTCATATATACTACTCGCAACTACACCACGATATAGTACATTTAGTCCAGTCAATAGAGAATTTAACTTTGCATAATTCGCTCACGGCAATTTTACTGTTGGGATCGTTGAGTAGGCTTATAAAAAGCTTAAATTCCAAAATGAGAATTATGAAACCTGCTGCGTCAGCCGCCATCTTGGAGAACGCGTTTCATATCATATCTCGGAAACGGCTGACTTTAGGATGAAAAACATACAGACCTTTTCCGTAGATAATTAAATTCCCCACCTTGTTTGTTTGAAATTTTTTTTTATTCCACTCACCGTTTTTCAATTACAGCTTGTCAAATGTCGCAAATCTTCTTTTATCCGCTGTAACTCCCTGAAAAGTTGATTTAACGATGAAACGTTCTGTTTCTTTGTTATTCATTATTGAATTTTCTGCAAATTTTGTATCAAACTTTTTTCCGTAGGACCGATAGTTCGAAAGTTATGAACGGTTGAATATGTGAATGAACGCTTGGAAATAGGTAGCATTATCGTATATATTTTCTATCATTGACTTTTGATAAATTTCTAAGAATTTTTTCTTTCATTCAACATTGATATGATTGTTCGTAGAGTCTATAAAAAATTCGAAATCAACAAATAGGGTTACAATAAAGTGATTTATTAGTGTTGCATGCTAAAATTCAGAAGATTGTTCAGATGTAGAGGAAGGTCCGTCTACATCTCAAAAACGTAGAAGGCTAATATAGGCTTGTTTTTTTAATGAAATTTCATCAATTTCATAAAATTTTATGTCTTACACAATTTTATATTGCAACAGCAATAAGTCAGTTTATTTTTATATTGTAACACCGGTTTCTTACTTATTGTTTAGATTGAAATACATTTTTTTTATATAATTTTAGCATGTAACACCAATAAATCACTTTATTGTAACCCTATTTGCTGATTTCGAATTTTTTATAGACTCTACGAACAATCATATCAATGTTCAATGAAAGAAAAAATTCTTAGAAATTTATCAAAAGTCAATGATAGAAAATATATACGATAATGCCACCTATTTCCATGCGTTCATTCACATATTCGACCGTTCATAACTTTCAAACTATCGGTCCTACGAAAAAAAGTTTGATACAAAATTTGTAGGGAATTCAATAATGAATAACAAAGAAACAGAACGTTTCATCGTTAAATCAACGTTTCAGGGAGTCACAGCGGATAAAAGAAGATATGACGAGCTGTAATTGAAAAACGGTAACTGGAATAAAAAAAAATTTCAAACAAAAAAGGTGGGGAATTTAATTATCTACGAAAAAGGTCTCCATGTTTTTCATCCTAAAGTCAGCCGTTTCCGAGATATGATATGAAACGCGTTTTCCAAGATGGCGGCTGACGCAGCAGGTTTCATAATTCTCATTTTGGAATTGAAGCTTTTTATAAGCCTACTTAACGATCCCAACAATAAAATTGCCGTGAGCGAATTATGCAAATTCACACCTATAACGAGAGTCTCTATTGACTGGACTAATTGTGCATGAACGAGGGGTCCAACACCCACACCTCAAAAATACCATTCACCATGGCTAAAAACAGGAAGAAACGCAGGGCTGAAGCCACGGAAACTAATGATAATAAAAACAAAAAACCCTACTTCGCTCCTGATGCTCCAGAAACAACCAACAAATTCCAAGCACTCACCGATGATGAAGATGATTATGATAGTGACAACATCTCTATGAACTCAGAACCAGAATCTATCATAGATGACAAACCCAAAAAAATAGCTCCCCTAGTAATAGCAAATGAAGGACTAACACAGGACATTAGAGCCAAAATACACCTTAACATAATTAAAAATAACGAGGGATCTACAATAAAATTCACAACACAAGCAATCACCATATACCCAGACAACCAACAAAACCAACTTAACATAAAACAACTCATAGAAGATATGAAACTACCCTACCACTCCTACGTAGTAGCTTCCGAAAAAGAGAAAAAACTAGTTATCAAAGGCCTCCCCCCCATTGAAGAACAACAAATACACGAGGACCTCGTAGAAAGCGGTTTCACACCTATCAAAATGAAAAAAAATGAACCCAGGACCAAATACAAATCCAAATCGCCCTTTTTACTTTGCATCGTTCAGCCCGGAAACCAACGTAAAAGAACTCAGAAACATCAAACATATCTGCTCAGTAAAAATCACCTGGGACAGATACAAAAACCCACGCAAAATCACGCAGTGCTACCGCTGCCAAGGATTTAATCACGGCACCAGCCACTGCAACCGGGAACCTAGGTGCGTAGAATGCATCGGAAAACACCTAACAAAAGATTGCACAAAACTACCAGATGACAAACCCCAATGCACAAACTGCAATAAGGATCACCCAGCAAATCACACCAGCTGCGAAGTCTATCTGCAGCACCTACAAAAAATAGAAGAAAATAGGAAAAGACAGCAACTTAAAGCCAAAGAAATAACCCAGAGACAACACAGACGGGAACCAGAGCCCTTCAACGAGACAGCATACCCATCCCTGGAAACAAGGACAGCAGAACCAACTGAAAACAACAAGGACCACACGAACACCCCCGACACGAACCCAAACCCCAGCCCTGACCCAACCAAAACAAAAACAAAGGTAAATGAAAAACACTATAACACCTACTCCAAAGCAGTACAAAACAAACTTACCAACACACAGGACACTGACACAGACTATACAATCTTCAGTAGCATTCTAAAAGAAATAGAAACACTCAAAACGCACTGTGACTTCAATAAAATGCTCAAAATGTTTAGAGAACTAAATAACAAATTAGCAAACTGTCATGACCATCTAACAAAATGCGAAACTTTCTTTAACGTAGTTCTCCAATATGTATAACACTAAAAATACCACAAATACATTAAAAATAGCTCATTGGAACGCAAACGGTATCAAAAATAACATACGAGAAGCAATGAACTTCCTCAACAAACACAATATAGATATTTTTCTAATCAATGAAACAAGACTTACAGACAAAACAAAAGCCAAAATACCAGGATATAACTGGTATACCAAAAACAGGCCAGGTAACGTGGCTAGCGGCGGAGTAGCCATATATTATAGAAATAACATAAAAAGTTCCGAAATTATACTCAATACAAACACAGTAGAGACCATAGGAATAAGACTAGCCAATAATTTAGCAATTATTTCCATATATGCAACACCAAAAAATAAAATTGAAGTAGCTGACCTACACAAAATATTCAACACAGCAAACACAGTCATCGCAGTAGGCGACTATAACGCCAAACACACAAACTGGCACTGCACAAAAAATAATCAAAATGGCAAAATAATTCACAACTACACAAATACTTCAAATATAACGGTACTAGCACCTGACAGCTATACACTTTATCCTTACAATCACCAATCTCCCCCAAGCATAGTAGATTTCGCACTAACTAAAAATATAAAAAACCTACAGATACAAACAATAAATGACCTGGACTCAGACCACCTCCCAATTAAAATCACACTGAATAACAAAACAACCCAAAAAATCAAAAGAAAACACTTACAGTACAAAAAAGCGGACTGGAAAAAATTTTCAAAAATAATAAATGAAAACCTAACACTAGACACCAACATTAAAACAAGAACGGAACTAGATGAATGTGTAGCAAACCTCACAGATACTATAAACAAAGCCATTCAACTCTCAATACCATAGACTAAAAATAAAAACCACACACCCACGCTACCAGACGAAATTACAGCCCTCATAAAACAGCGAAACAAACTACGCAGACTTCACCGAAGAACCCACCAAATAGGGGGGGGGGGGGGGGGGGGCAAAGTGGGCTCCTTAAGGGAAATAATCATAATATCATTAAAATTTTTTACATGTTTACTTCTTTTGAGACCCTTAATAAGTATTTAACATCATTATGCTGCATCCATTAAAATGAAAAAATCAAAAATTTGGGGCAAGTTGGCCCCCCAAAAAAAATTTCATAATTGACATTTTTTATTCTGTATTCTGATTTTTACAATTAATTATTGAATATTCAAAAATTACATTTTTCGCGCCTCCATAAAGTCTCTCAATTTGAAGGGGCCCACTTTGCCCCCCCCCTCCCCTACACTATAAAACAGAACGTAACAAACTAACAAACAGAATCAAACAAAAAATAAAAGACCTTACAAACCACGAGTGGGAAACAAAGCTCGAAAGTCTAAACATCAAAGATAATTCTATTTGGAAGATGGCAAAAGCCTTCACAAAAAAATCATCAAACATCATTCCGACCCTACACGGACCGCAAGGACAAACCATAAACGACAAACAAAAGGCAAATGTACTAGCGGAAAACTTCGAAAAAGTTCACCACCTAACAGAAAATATGAGCAACCCCAGACAAATTAACATGGTAAACACAAAATACAACAAAATCCTAAAGGACAAAATAGATCCCAAAGACATTCAACTCACCACCCCCGAAGAAATTAAACAGACAATAAACAAAACTAGACCAAAAAAAGCACCAGGACCTGACGGAATACAGAACATTATATTAAAACAACTACCCAAAAAAGCTATAGTACAACTAACTTACATAACGAACGCTAGCTTCAAACTCTCATACTTCCCAAAACCCTGGAAACATGCAAATCTACTAGCATTCCCCAAACCAGGGAAAGATAATTTATTCCCACAAAATTACAGACCCATCAGCCTTCTCCCAACAATGAGCAAAATACTAGAAAAAATCATACTCAATAGAATCAAAAAACACGAAGACATAAATAATCAGCTAATACCACAACAATTTGGATTTCGACAGGGACACAACACAGTTCAACAACTAGTGAGACTCACAAACCACATCAGCATTAATTTTAACATGAACAAATCTACCTCACTAGCACTGCTTGACATAGAAAAAGCCTTCGATACCGTCTGGCACAAAGGACTCATACACAAACTCGACGAGCTTAATCTCCCCAAATATATAACAAAAATAATACAAAGATACCTCCAAAATAGGACATCCAATGTAATCGCTAACGGAGAACCCTCAAACGTACAAAAAATAGTGGCAGGAGTCCCACAGGGCTCCATACTAGGACCAGTACTTTTCCTTTACTTCATAAACGACATACCAACCACGGACAAGACAGAAATAGCACTGTTTGCGGACGATACAGCAATCTACGCAAGCTCCTGGAGCAAAAAAGTAGCACAAAACAATGTACAAAATAATGTCAACCTAATTAAAGAACATTTTAGAAATTGGAAAATTAAAACAAACGACGCCAAAACAGAACTAATTATGTTTTCCAAAAAGACTAAACATACAGACACACCACCCTTCCACATAAACAACACATTAATACCCCCGACAAGAAAAGCCAAATACCTGGGAGTAATCCTAGATGACAAACTTAGCTTCACACCACATGTAAACTCAATTAAAAGCAAAGCCCAAAAAACAAAGGGACTACTCCAGTAACTGATAAATAAGAAAAGTACCCTAAGTATTAAAAATATGTTACTATTATATAAAACTATAATAAGACCTGTAATAATGTATGCGTCCCCGGTATGGAGTAACACCTGCAAAACCAATATTAAAAAAGTACAAACCTTACAAAACAAAATACTCAGAACCATAATCCAAGCAGAATGGAATGAAACAAACATAGAAATACAAACTAAAACCAACACAAATGACATATACACAGAAATATATGAAAGAACAAATAAATTCTTCACCCATGAAACCAAACATATCCCAATCCTAAAAGACATAGGAAAAATCACAAAGCAAAACACACCTTTCAGACTAAAATATAAACTACCACATCACATTATAATGTAAATAAATGTAAACAACTGTAAATAATGTAAATAGAAGTAGGATTAAGGAAACACAAAACAAAACAAAATTAATAGGATTTTTTAATCATAAAAATTTTTTTACCTGAAATTTAAATTAAAATACATAACAACATAATAAATAAAAACCACACACCCAAAAAAGAAAACTATTCAAGTAATATTCTAGAGGAATAGGAATAGAAATAAGACAACACAAATGTACAAACATATAAAAATGTAAAGAAAGAGCATAAAAATAAAGATATATTTTAAAAGTCAAAAAAGTCAAAGTCCGGAGAGCTCATTCATTAGCGAGCAGCCTCCTGTACCAGACACAAATAAAAGAACAAGCCACAACCAAGACGAATGCAGAGTAGACTTTCTTACCCATCCAACCCACCAGCCCTTTTTAGGGCTAAAAGCGCAAAACATCAACCGCCTCCGGGCAGTATCCTTTGGGAGGACCCCGGGACCCTCTTACCCGAGCTACTGCTATCCCCGGTGGACCAGGCAAAGTTGAACCTCGCTCGGGATTTCGCAGCCAGCGAGACCCGACGGTTCCTAACCCGACAGAACCTATCTCACCGAACCTCGAGCATCCGGAAGGCCCAACCTCTGCCGCCTCTGCTCACCTTAAGAGGGAAACACCGTCAGGGGCCGATTAAAGTCGTAAATTGGTCATCCACCGAAGTCGACGCAATACCTCGTTCCAAAGCCACAGAAACCAAACTCTCCTCCGACCACCTTCCAAAACCCGACACCAAACCACCCCTCCTCACTCGGGTACCTACACGACCTACTCGGCCAGCCACGCAGACGAAGACCACAGGGTTCCTGGGCACGGCTCCTCGGGCCCGAATGATAGCCGACGTGACCTACCCAGCGAACATCCCGCTGATACCCAGACCACCGCCACCAAGACAAGCCATCCTTTTGGGATCACCACCACCCCTTAGGTGGCTTGGAAGGAAGCCGACTACCTGGAAGGACGAGGAATAGTCAATCGGCCCAACTACCACGGAAGAATCCTACCCCTCTCCTCTCTCATCCCTCCCCTCATTCTCCCCTCAACTCATTCCATTTATCGGCGGTCTACTTTTGGAATTCTCTGCCTGCGGAGATTGTCTCCTCCCGGTCCATAGGGGTGTTTAAGAGTAGACTTTTCGCACACCTCTTTGAGAGCGACACTGAGTCTACTTAGTACCCTCGCCTTGTGGAGTGCCTTTCTCCACCTTCTGCGTATTTCGCCTAGTCGAGTCCTGCGTATTTATATCATCTTATTCCATCCGATCTCGTTTTATCTATCCCTCGCCATTTATTTTATTGTAACTATAACTGCTCCTCATTCTCGTGTCATTTTACTTATGCTACCTATACCATCTTATTTTGGGTTATATATTTTTATTTTATATTTATTTCTATTTTGTATATTTATTTTTATTTTATATTTATTTTTCTTCTTGTATTACTTTTATATTATTTTATCTCCTATACTATTTATATCATTCTGTTTGTATACTACCTCAAGTTGCTATTTTCTAGTGCCTTTTTATTTTGTAGTGCCTTTTGACTCTTTTTTACTTACCGTTACTCGTATCTATCTTGTGCATCTCCCACTGCTGGTTCTAGTTTGTATTCTATGTTGCTTATTTTTATTGTTATTTATCTCTAGGCCCTTTATTTTTAATTATTCTCTAAGCATTTTACTCTACTTTATTTTTATTTTATTTTTATTTTTATTTTTATTTTTATTTTTATTTTTATTCTTATTTTTATTTTTATTTTTATTTTTATTTTTATTTTTATTTTTATTTTTATTTTTATTTTTATTTTTATTTTTATTTTTATTCTTATTTTTATTCTTATTTTTATTTTTCCTTATTCTGCACGCTAATGTTTATTTCTCTTCACTTTCTCGATGTTCTTGTTTGTTTTTTCTAGTCGCTTCAGCTAAATTTGTCATGCATTTCTGCCCATTTTTGTACTCTGCTTTGTAAATTGTTTGTATTTTCTTTTGGTGGTTCCCCATTTGCCTAAAGGTTACCCAAGGCATAATAAATCTATCAATCAATATCAATCAATCCCCTAATTCATTAGCGTTACAGACTTGCCGTTCGCGAGAAATGCCATATACAAATTTCCCATTTCGACCTAATTCAGGTTTAAACGCGAATTGTTTTCGTATCGTTATCTGCATAAAAAAATCATGAAAATATACGTTTCTTATGTGAAAAATTCTCACCTTTCCGAATATGTTATTCATTTCCGGCTAACTTATCGAAATCAATCTCAAAAACACGTTTTTCGGCGAAAAATCGCTTTTTTTCATGCGCCACCAAATTTTATCTTACTTTTTAATTTTTTATCTGAAAGCTGAGATTTTTTCAGTGAGAAATCCAAATTTGTAGAGTGGGGCGGCGATGGGATCCCGCGTGAGCTCAATTCAATTGATGAAAAGTGTATTATTCGCCAATTAAGCGTGTAAATAATACACTTTTCCTCAATTGAATTTAGCTCACGCGGGATCCCATAGCCATCCCACTCTACAAATTTGTGTTTCTTACTGAAAAAAATCTCAGCTTTCAAATAAAAAATTAAAAAGTAAGATAAAATTTGGTGGCGCATGAAAAAAAGCGATTTTTCACCGAAAAACGTGTTTTTGAGATTAATTTTGAGTAGTTAGCCAGAAATAAATAACATATTCGGAAAGGTGAGAATTTTTCACATAAGATACGTATATTTTCATAATTTTTTTATGCCGATAACGATACGAAAACAATTCGCGTTTAAACCTGAATTAGGTCGAAATGGCAAATTTGTATATGGCATTTCTCGCGAACGGTAAGTCCTAGAAGGTTCCAACTTGGCGAACTTTTCAATCTTAGTATACACTATGAGAGGTAAAAATTTCAGACAAATCGATTTTTTCACGTCCCGTTCATTTGTTGATAATTGGTGGACTTGCCCATACATATTGTGACGTTGCATGAGGTGATGCCGTCACAAGGTCAACAAGTGCGAAGCGTCTGGCTGGGGGAAACTCCCGGAAGTTGGCAAATAATAGGGAACCATTAGATTTGAATAATCGTCTTCAATTTTTTTTGTAAGTTTATGTAACTCAGGCTATAAGAACGTTGAGATCCCTACCGCCGTGGGAGTACCACGGGAAGACATGGCAACGCCCGGAGTTATCCTGAGGTCTGACGTCTACTGATGCTAAGAATCTACTATAATATGGTGTGCGATCTTTGATTCGCCAAGAAAGCGTTAAAGAAAGCGCATCCTCTCGGCTAGTAGGATTGCCTTGGCTCTCGCAACGGATAGACGGCGTACAGGGATGTGCATGAGCACCTAGTGATCCTCCCGTCATCCGACGAACCTACCGCCACCGAAGCTGGAAGTCTGAGGGTGGAGTATAGGGCCGCGTGTGAACGCATTTACAGCCTCCCGCCTTTCGACTCATCAAAACAGCACCTGGACCATCTACTGTTTCGACCACTGTTACCGCAGCCGGGTTAGCCAAGAAAACTCCCGGTGCAGACGTTTCGTAATGGAGTTCCTCTCGTGATCGAGGCTCTCGTTGCCTAGCACGACGACCCTGGTGGAGGACCTGGCGAATTGACCGCAGTTGTAAGGTCGTCACCCTCTACCTGGATCATTGGACGAGCGAGATATCGTCGTATATCCAGCGTCGAGGAGCTACCCTAAACGGCAGTGAGGAGAGGGGTACCGACGAAAGCGGCAGAGCCAAGGGAAATCCCTACCGCACCCCGCACCACCATCAAGCGCGGTGGAACCTACCATCTAGAAGACATCACCAATTAGCATCGCAGAATTGTCAGGTGACCTATATTACCAATCAGGATTACCTAGCTCAGAAAAACCATGGGCAGTTCGTCAAGCTGAGAACAATACACAGCCTATTCTACGCTCACCTCTAGCAGCAGCCCGACGTGCCATACTTGTGTCTCCCGTACCGTACCGAAAATACAGCGTACCGAGTTTATTTAAAATTGTTCTGTGTAAGTGCTATTGCAGTCATCTTTTGTAAGGTAAGGCCTGATATTGTTTATTGTAAAGACACGAGGTAGTTCAAGTATTGCTTATTGCTAGTTTGTTGGGATATCGTTGGACCTAGAGGTCTCGTATCCCGTATTTCTTAATTGCGTATTGAGCCACCTCGTGGCTGGTCACAAATTATTCCTATTTTCTTCTCTGGTGTGAGATTAATTATTGTTATTTCGTAACGCCTATCGTATCAAACTCTCTTATTTTCTTTATCTTTCCTATTTTCTTATTTTATATCTTGTATATTGCCTGTGTGCGAAAATATTGCATGCCAATTCTTCCTGGAGTAAAACCCGAGCGTAGGTAGCCGCGGGGACCGCATGGCTCCGCGTCTACGTTATTTAGTATAGTAAAATTTATTATAGTAGAGCCTAGAGTAGTATCTTTCTTATGTCCGCGAAAAATAGTGTAGCCTCTCTCAAATAAAAGTGCGTGTCGTATTAATTACGTACCTTTCGTTCATATTACTCCAGTAAATTCCATCGTCAATACTATTTAACCTATTGGATCAGTGTGTCGTCAGAGTGAAAATCTTTGTTGCTGTCGAGTACCGAGCGTCGCTCCGTGATGCCGTGTCCAACGTAATTAAATAAAAATTATATCGAGCCAACTCGACGCACACTCACTCCCGTAACATATCTTTCGCGTAAAAATGATATCCTATCGTCTATGATTTTCATTTAGTAGAGTTTTCTTTAATCTAGTAGCACCTGTATAATAATTACAGTAATTTGATAATCAGCATTTAATCTGAAATTATTGATTGATCTGTCGCTGGTAAAAAACTTATTCTTCTGTCTTAATGTGGTATTTTATATTTTGTTTTCGCTAGAGGCGAACCTATCGTAAATTGTACAGTTTGTTTTATATAATGCACGGCCGCGAGGCTCAGTAAAAGTTGAAAAATTGTGTTCTGGTGTACCCTGCCCCTCTATCATAAACAGCTGTGCTAGCTAAGTTGTCTCCCGTCGATTTTTCGAAATTTTTCGGGTGCCGGTCAAAATTTTGAATAGCGAAAATAAAGAAGGTCTCAAATATTGAATACAAAAATTGATGAAAGTTCAAACTGGGAAAAAGCAAATATCACGAAAGCCTGTAGAGTAGTCAGACAAAAACGGGGAACATGAAAACGCGGAAAAAAATTATATTGAATAAAAGTATGAGAATGATCAGGATTGCGAAGGGCGAAATACGGAACTGGAAGATAACTAATTTTCATATTGTGAATGTTAAAATTTCATACTTGCTAATATTGATAAAGTTTATAAATTGGAATGCATTGAAGCGAAAGACTAAACAGTCAAAGAGTCAAAAGTAGGAAACACTAAAAAGTGGAATGGTCACAATAGCGGCCGCTTACGAAACGTTGAACATACATTGCTCATTCCTGGTATCATCAAGTGGAGTTAGCAGATGGAGCTAGTCGTTCTTTATAGCGCTAGACTAAGCTTCCGTATTGGGCTGCCCCACGTTGCAGTTTTTTTTAAACTTTTCACTGCGTAAAATCGAAAAATATTATTCTAACGGTAATAGCCACACGGTCAATCATTGAGTGAAATGTATATGAGTCATTCCACGTCAAGCAGGACACCTTTTTGACCTCATGTGCTTGAAAATTATCGAAATTTTTTTTTACATATTCTCTGGGTAAAATAAACACAAGAAACAATTTTTTTTTTTTTTTTCACTCAAATGGCTTAGAAGCTACAGGGGGTTGAATTTTCGAAAAAAGCACCAAAAATCGGAATCACGCTCTCCTTTGAACTTTAATATCTCCGATTCCCTTTCATGTACAGATGTCTGCAAAAACTTATTTTAAAACTCTTGACTTGGACTTTCATGTTATATATTTTCACTTTATCGAATAAACAATCTTTCAATTGTATTTTTTAAACGCGATTTGCGAGATGTTCACACCCTTCAAAAATTCTAAAAAAAATATGAGCGTGTTCCTTGATTCATTCTCTACGGAATATGTAAAATTCAGGACGGAGTTCTGATATACAGTATAGTTAAAGAGCGGTTGATTCAAGCGGGACGTCGCGCGCGGCCGCGGCCACGAGCGTTGAGGCGGCGAAACCCTGTTCACGCGCCGTTCAGTACTTGAAGTTGAACGTTACATACGCGGCCGCACGCGACGTCCCGCGTGAATCAACCGCTCTTTGAATATACTGTATATCAGAACTCCCTCCTGAATTTCACATATTCCGTAGAGAATGAATCAAGGAACACGCTCGTATTTTTTTTAGAATTTTTGAAGGGTGTGAACATCTCGAAAATTGCGTCTAAATAATATAATTGTTCTTAACAAATGGAAGATTGTCTATTCAAGGAAGTGAAAATAATAACATGAAAGTACAATTCAAGAGCTGTAAAATAAGTTTTTGCAGACGTCTGTACGTCAAAGGGTATCGGAGATATTAAGGTTCAAAGGAGAGCGCGATTTCGATTTTTGGTGCTTTTTTCGAAAATTCAACCCATTGTAGCTTCTGAACTATTTTAGTAAAAAAAAAAATTGTTTCTTGAGTTCATTTTGCCCAGAGAATATGTAAAAAAAATTACAAAAGAATCAGAAACATCGAGGAATATTTCTGGTCAAATCCGTCCCGCTTGACGTGGAATGACTCATATGTAAAAAAAATTACAAGAGAATCAGAACCATCGAGGAATATTTTTGGCCAAATCCGTCCCGCTGGACGTGGAATGACTCATATGAGGTGTTCCACCCGGCTTCGAACGGTCGTAAAATTGACCAATCCCAAAAACATCATAATTTCGTCCTATCATACAAATATATTCGAAAGAATTTATGTGAATTTTTTCAGAATTTTCGAATCGAATTTGTTCGAGTTTTTCCAAATTCCAGCTTTTTTCTACGAATCTCCGTATCTCAAAAGTATAAGATCATATAAGAAAGTTTATTGGACAAAAAAAGTTGCAGTTTCGGATCAACTTTCTGAAAATTTTTTTTTGGGAATTTCTCGAATCCCAAAAATACCAATTTTTATCAAAAATGCACAAAAATATTTTTTGCAACCAATATGTCACCCTTGATTTGTCTCAAAAATGTACAGAAAATACTCTCCAAGTGTTTACAGCAACCATATATTTTTTTAGGATGGTTGGCTCAATCATTTGGAAGCCATATTTATTTTATGCGTCATATGCTTTATTAATTCTATTTTTTTCGAAAAAAATATAGCTTCCAAACGATTGAGCCAACCATCTTCAAAGAAATATATAGTTGCTGTGAACACTTGAGAGTATTTTCTTCAAATTTTTTAGGCAAATCAAAAGTGACATATTGGTTAAAAAAAATATTTTCGTGTATTTTCGATAAAAATTGGTATTTTTGGGGTTCGAGAGATTCCCGAAAAATTTCTTTCAGGAAGTTGATTTGAAACTGCAACTTTTTTTGTCTTATAAATTTTCTTGTATGATCTTATACTTTTGAAATACGGAGATTCGTAGAAAAAAGTTTGAATTTGGAAAAACTCTAAAAATTCGAGTTTTAGACAAAATTATGATTTTTTTTGGATCGGTCAACTTTTCGACCGTTCGAATCGGGGTGGAGCACCTCATATATATCTTCCACTGGGATAATCTGTAGTAAAAAGTAAAAAGTCAGTTATCGTCTGACAAAGCGGAAGAAATTTTGATTACGGTGCCTTTGCGAAAAAAAAAAATTAAAAATTTTTCTCAAAAATCTTACAGAAAAATCTTCTGACACGTGCTTACTTTTGAGTTCTTTGGCTTCATTATGGCCTTTATACAAACGAAATTGAGGTGGTAGACTTTTTGGGCACGACGCAGTCACAGGGTTGGTCAAAGTAACCACTCGAAATACTTGCTCGTGTGGCTAGGGAGGTATTTTATCAAATTAACAGCAAAATTGAAGGTGGAATACAGCTTGAAAGAAAAAAAAAATTAAGAAAAACAAATAATTTATGCTGAAAAAATCATTTGCAATAAGACTAAAAATAAAATACGTAGGTTGGTATTCATAGTCAGGTCTTATTTTCAAGAAGTCAGCTCTAGACTTGACTTGATTGGCCAAGAGCTGCTCTCAAGACAATCTTCAAAATAAGACTTGACTATGGATACCGCGTGGATTATATTACAGTCATGAGATCGAATTTTTTTGTTGATGCGTTTTTTTTTCTTTTTGTCTGACTAACTCCTCTCAAGAAAACAAAAATGCATCTTTAAAATGGATTATCTTAAAAATATTAAGAAATTGCACAGAGAGTGCTTTCATGTGGTACTAGAGTGTGGTACAAGGTGGTCCTTAATTTGGTCATATTTGAATTTTATCGCTCCCATGGGCTAGAACATCTCTAAATGAAAAAAAAATAATGTTGCCAAAAGCTCAGCTTCCTAGCTCAATTCTAAGTACCTCCCCACAGCTGTCGAATTTTCCCATTTGAATAACATACGGTTTTTGGAATCCGTGGTTAATATTTTTTCCAATCGCAGTATCGCTTCAAAAAATCTGAAACTTGGCAACTTTTTACCTATAATTGTAGTAGATATTCCATGGAAATTTTACAAATTTTCAACGGTGAATTTGTCGAAGCTATAGCCTCAACAAACAGATTTTCTTGTCTCAGCTGTTAAACATTTTTTTTAATCCTATTAAACTTTATGACGAGTGTATTTTATTATGCATATTTTGAAAAGAATTAAATTTATGTCATCTGAATTATTTTTAATACAAATTTTCACATATTTTATAGGGTAATAATATGGAGAATAACATTTTCTTGCTTTTGAGTAGAATCAGTAATTACATATTTTTATTATGATTTGCTTCATCTTTTCACACTACAATTTCACAATATCAATAAATTATATCTCGATATTGATAAATTTTTGGTGCATCTCGGAGATGTTTTTCATATTCTGATATAGTTTGAATAGTAAATGTTTTCGGTGCGCTTTACCTGCGACAATTATAGTAAGAAGTTTGGCGAGTATCAGATTCTTTGAGGCGATACTGCAATTGGAAAGAAATATTATCCGCCGAGTGCCAAAAATTGTATGTTCTTCAATCGGAAAAATTTGACAGCTTTGGGAGGTACAGTCAGGGAAATGGAATCTGTCGCCGCCTTACTTGATGCAACTGAACATATAAGTGGTTTTAATTGCCTTGAAGTTGGCAAAAAATTAGAGCAACCTCTGCTCGAGTGTTCTTTTCCACGGGGTATAACAATGTGACAAATTTTTCAATTAAACCACTTGTATGTTCAGTTGCATTAAGTAAGGCGGCGACAGATACCATTTCCCTGACTGTACCTATGATTGAGCTAGAAAGCTGAGCATTTGGCTACATTTTTTTTTATTCATTTGGAGACATTCTAATGAAATTTGAATATGGCGAAATTAAGGATCATCTTAGTGGCCAATTATTGAATTGATATGAGAGAATCGAAAATAAGTGAGATAGAAAAATAGAACTACAAAAAATTAAGGCCCTTGAAAGAAAATGTTTTTTTGTGGGCGGTTTAAGAATGTAAACGGACTGAGTATAACCGAAATATAATTTAAGTTGAACTACCCATATTTCAAACACTATTCTACGATAGCAAATTTTGTGAATGAATCACATCCGTAATAATGATGCAGCAAACGGAATTGCAGCTCACAGGTAGGTACAATTTCAAAAATTATAACCGTTTAATTGTTTCAACTGCATTTAACGACTCAGTTCAATTAACTGTGATCTATGCTCCTTTGATTGTGCGCCCAAATATTTCCCGCAGTGTTTGACTGATTCCTATGGGTATATTTTTTCTTTTCTACTAAATTCTCACGATCTGCGCCAAAACACTTGTACCCGACCGCGACGTGGTTCCGACGTAGTTTTCGTCAGGTTTTTTCGAGTGAGTTATCTGAATTTTCTTCAACGGCAAGGTTGTATTCAAAGAAATCTTCAGTCACGCGCGAAAATATAATATACTATTTTTATTAACAATAGAAACTTGTGAGAGGTACCGTCAATTGGATGGCATTACCCATTCAAAATTATGTATCGACAAAATGCATAAGAAACAGCTGCAAGAAAGAACTGTTTGTACCAGAATCTTCAATTTTACTTTTTACAGGTAAGTAAAAGTTATACATATTCTAAAACCATGCCTGTCGATAGTGTGCGCGCACGCATAATATAAACTGTATACTTATCTTTCGAAATGTTCGAGCAACGTTTTACGTATACGGGTCAGGTTGAGAACATTTAATAATACATTAAATTGCCGTCAAAAAACTTTGACTAATGTAAAAGAGATCATTGCTAACAAGGTTATAATTCTGGTTATTTATTTGACAATTCATAGATTTAAAACTTGAAAACATAAATCTAAACATAGATCTAAAACAATTTTATGAAACTGGGTCTTGATAATAGAAAATTATTGATACCGGATTCTGACCAAGAATTTTTGATGTAAGAATATGAACGCGTTTTCAAACGCAAAATAATAATTGTTTATTTCAACAAAACAATACAATTTACAATTCAACATAAAGAAGGCAGCGATCAAGTCGAGTGAAAGAAAGTTCTTTGTTGAAATGTCGAGTGTTAACTTTTCCACTGATAATACGATTCATAATTCGACAGTGTTATCTTTACCTTTGTGATATGCAGTTGACAAAAAATGATTAAAACTATACGACGACAGGTTTTCTCATTTCATTATTCAAGTTGTTATTTCACAATAAAATAATTGGCACGTATCAAAATGAAAATATATTGCTGTTTATTCATTTTTTTCTACGAGGAAAATTTGTTGTTTAGACACATTTCATTTTAGTAATTTACCTGAAAACATTTTCAACTCATTGAGTGCTTTAGTAAAAATAAATTATCTAAGCTTAAACTTGTAAAAGCAGCATGTATTTTGGTCAGTGCGGGAATAGGGCATATCTTTGCGCACGTTTTCGCAAAATTGAACCTCGGCACGCTGTTTAAAAGACTTTTTTTTTCGTAGAATGAACTCCATTCATCGATAACATAAGAGTATTCAACATTGAATTTTTTACTTTTATTCTACGAATAAAGTGATTCTATGATTTACACGTTATTCGTCGTTATTGAATCGGCCGTAAGACTGTTATTCTGCACCCCCTCTTGGATGTTAACAATTTTCGGATTACATGATAAAAAACAAGAAAGTAATAAAAAATTAACGCTATGCGAGCCCCAATTCCGAACGCTGCTGAGAACCGTGTCAGATGAAGTGAAATTGTGTAGGGCCAATCTCGTAGGGGATAAGATTTCCCACAAAAAGTTTGCGAGAGCGTATATCCAAAGTCAGTGGTTTAGACGTGGAAGGTGTTAAAGCACAAAACGTAAAATGCCCCTTTGTACGATCAACAGCTCAAAAGATGTCCGACATCGAAGACAGGCATCAGACTACAATTCTCGATGAAATTTTTTTTCTACGGGTCGTAAAAGTTATCTACGGTATCTATAATCATGATATCATGGTTTTTCTTTCCGCTGTACGTTCATGTATGGTTTTAACCATTTCAGCAACCCCTATCACTTGCTCGAAATTTAATTCCGTGCGACAGTGGTTCCGCGTAACTAGCCGAATGCGAATCGCTGCTGCACGAAGACCCGTTCGGCCATCTTCGGTTCTCCGTTCTTCAGGCTGGAATCACGTAGATTTTCTGTGCTGAACTTCTGAAGCCTCCCATATCTTAACCATCAACTTTAGATACATGCCCTCGCTGACTTTTCTGTGTGAAATTTCATCCTTTACAAAATTGGTCCTATACAATTTTGCTGTATCTTGCACGGTTCTTGCAGCGTTTGGACTTGAAGCCCGCGTGGCGTGAATTTTTTAAATTATTTTCTGCTATTTGAGTTAATCCGAGATTCGCTGACATCTAAACGGGGTGTAGAATGAGAATCTTGCTGAAAACAATTCTCTGAATTTGGAAAAAGCTAGCCGATCGACATAAAAATTAGTGATACGTTAATGTATAAGAGATGTTTTAACTTTACTGACCTACGATAGCCCTGCGTATTGCGCCCCCGCCCCTCTGCGACGACCGTACCCTGCGTGTTTAGGTCGAACGAACGTTGCTACCAAAAAGTATAAAATCCACGCGCTCAAACAGTTTGACCACCATTCGTTCATTATTGTTCGTTCGCAGCATTTCGCAGTCGCCTCAAATTTTTCGGATTATTCTTACATACTTGTGATTTTCTCAATAACCATTATTTTATATATTTTCATTATTCTATTAAGTTGTGATTGCTCAAAGACAATCGGTGTTCAGTTAGCGTTAGTTTGTTCGTTTTTAATCATTATATTATTTATAACTATTTATATAGAGTGTTGATTGCCCAGAGACAATCGGTGTATGACGGGTGTTTTTCGTTAGTTTTTTTTCCTAATAGTATATGGTTTAAAACTTTTATTTTAACTTTTATATTAAGTGTTGATTGCCCAGAGACAATCAGTGTATGACGGGTGTTGTTCTTTAGTTTTTTTTTTTCTTAATGGTATATATATGGCTTAAAACATTTTACTTCCGAATTTTATTTCTGTGTTTTTATTATTATTCATTTTGTATTTTTCATTATTTTTTTGATTTGTTCATTCTTAATATTATTGAAAAAACATTCTCACATCTTTATTTGGGCAAGTGTTTTGTTGTGCTATTTTATTTAACTGCTATTCAGCCATAAAATGCCACGAAGACCGCAAAGACGTTTGCCTCTGACTTCGAGAATAAGAGATGGGCGAATTTATAAACAGAATGGAAAATCTCGGCGAGGAATTATGTAAGATTAAAAACAAAATCTAATTTTCCACAAATCCAACCATATTTGTAAATCTGCGAAATTTCTTTTCAAGTACCTACACATATTTACCCGCCATCAACCAGGGTGAAGAGAATAACATTTGGCGAATGTTTTTGAAATTTAAATGAATGAATGATCTTAAAAGTTCAGACAAAACTCATATCACGATTCACGGTAGCGAATCGCCGCCCGAAATCGAAATTTGTTCATCGAAATTTGAAGTCTCAGCGTACCTACAAAGTAGCTACAAAGTAACACGCCCCGAGCGGTGCTGATCGCGATTTTTACTTTTCGTGACGTCTTTGATTGACATTTCTTGACATTCGAACATCTTTGAGCCATCAAATTATAGTAAAAAAATAAATTTTTATCGGAGAACAAAATTTTTGCAAGCTCTTTATGTTTATTGAAATAATAATAACTGATAATTTTCATTGACATGAATTTAAAGATACGTTATAAAGTAAAATCAAAATTCATTTATTTGTCAACCAAAGTTTATTTCACATCAGAAAAAAAAATTTCTTAAAAAAACTTTGTTTAAGGTTTAAGGCACATCGTTAGTCCGTTTCAACCTCTCGAAGTCTTGCTTTCTTCAGATAGCGATTCTATATCTTATGAATGTAGGGATCGGCAAAGAAAGAAAAAAAAATCATGTGAAAAGTTACGGTTAATTATTCAAAATTTCTAATATTTAAGCCACTAATTTGCAAATAACTTGGTCAATACGAAATTGTAAAAAAATTACCCCGTTCAATGAATTTTGATGTTACTCTCTAATGTAACTATAAATCTAATTCAACGAAAAATATCATTTATAATTGTTTAAATAAAGATCTTGGGAAAATTTCATTCACGGTTAAAAATTAAATTTTCTACTAAAATTTGATGGCTCAAAAGATGCCCGAATGAAAGCAATAATTTTAAGAAGCTTCAGATGCGAAAAAGTATGAAAGTTATCGAAAAAGTAGAAAATTGATTTTAGAAATCGAAACATATTACAAAGAAATTTTTTGACATCGATTTTAGAATCTGATGTTTCAAAGGTATGATTACGGAACAAAAATCAACAATAGTTATTAGGATAGCTGCTGTAGTTAGACAGGAATAAAATAATACGTAAAAAGTGCAAAAATCCCATGTTATTTAAATGGGAAAATTATCGTCTTAGAGGCACGAGTTAATGACC
Source organism: Macrophya alboannulata (assembly GCA_949628255.1). Taxonomy (NCBI): domain Eukaryota; kingdom Metazoa; phylum Arthropoda; class Insecta; order Hymenoptera; family Tenthredinidae; genus Macrophya; species Macrophya alboannulata. Next base: position 9,850,290 of record OX451211.1, read on the forward strand.
TTGAAAGTAACTTTTTTGGTCAGGAAACTTTTGTTAGGACATAAACTTATGATTTAGGGGGTGCGTAATTAAAAAAAAAAATGGTGAATAACGGACACCCTAATACATACCCACATGAAACAGTGTTATTTATTCAATGGAGAATATCGTAATTGCCACGTGATGTTCTACAAACTACACTTTCAAACTGAATTCTCTATTATACAAATACGAGGAAAACTAAATGTACACCTTTCCGATTTGATTTCATTTCACAGTTACTGAATTTGCCAGAAGCATAGTTGCTTCGGAACGGCCAAAATAGTGGACAATGAGATACAGCCAATCAATGCTCATTCCCAGCACTGTCACAGCGACCCTCTAGTGGAAAACATAGCCCGATTTAAGGAGGCTATAAAAGCAGCTCTGCGGACCCACTGGTATAAATTGAGAGAATTATACGACTCTTTAGCAGCAGTGTGAGTATCATTACTCGATTCTATACCTTGGCGATTTTACTTTGGAAATATTTTTTCGTTTCTGTCAGTCGACGTACTGAGTCATAGAAGTAAATCGAGTTTTAATATTTTTATGTGACTCATACGGTGGGAGAAAAAAATATATTGTTCAAATAAAATTTCATAAAACATAACAATCGAGATAACCCACGTCACGCCAACCTTTGTTTCTGTTATCCTTAATAAGTATAGCTTGAGAGGGTGAACGCACCTTGGAGTTTAGGAATATTGATATATTCTGATACCGTACTTAACGATAACGGTACATCCTAGACATATCTAATGTATTTGGTCATTTAGTGACATGCTTCAGGATTATTTCGAGACTACTTTGATTAAATAATTTAGTTTACTCTCCGAGGAAAATAATTTTAAACGTAGCCCGTCGAATGCTCTTTTATTCAAGATGAGTGTCAATTGCTCAACTGAAAATTATATCATTGGATTTGAAAGTTCTTCTTACAAATGTGCATAGATGCGTCTGGGAAAATTTTAAGAATTTTCAATTTTTAGAATTCGTTTATTCATTGAAAATTGATATATAAATCTGTAATTTATAACTCTATTCTAAGTTAAGGGTCAGAAAAAAAATTGCAATTTCTTAAATATTTTCAGATGCATCAATAAGCGAGTATATGAAGAAGAATTACACCCAACAATATAATTTTCAGACCAGCAGTTCGACTGGTACATCGCATAGACGAGCATTTCACAGACCACATTTAAAATACATTTTTCTTCGCAGATACCTAAGATTATGCAACTAAACTAGTCTTGAAACAATCCCGAAACATGTCACTAGATGACTAAACACATATAATATGTCCAGATTTTACAGGTATTACAGGATATGGATTTAAGATCAATCAATATTTCTACACGCCAAGGTGCATATTCCTGCTGCAATGAGCACAGAAATTTAAAAACTTTACACTTGGTGGTCTTTTTTCGAAGTGGGTCAGCGATGCGATGTGTACACTGTCAAAAATTCAATCGTACTCTACGATGATGTTTCTTTATACCGTGAGGATCTCTTGAAACTATAAGGCTGAAAAGCATGGGCGCAGAATAATACAAATTTTATGGGGATAGCCAACTCGCCGAAAATCTCCCTAGAGTCACTGCTGGTCTAGCTACCCGAATACCCTAGGGATTTTTTAGTGTGACGAGTTGGCTGTCCCCATAAAATTCGTATTATTCACGTATTATTCTGCGCCCATGCTTCTCGGCCTTATAGTTTCAAGAGATCCTCACGGTATACCTATCCTGAAGCCGCGGAACATGCATCATATCACAGCCTGCGAAGTACCATGAAGAGGTGGAGGAAAAGCTTTTACCCCCCCTCGCCTCGACGAATTCAGGAATTTGTCGAGCAATTAGCGAATCCTGATTTCGAGCGGAACTTGGAATATAATAATCACAATGGGCGCCTGTCGGTTCAATTGGTCACTGACACGGGTGGTTCTCATCACGCAGTGATGTATGACATAAATTTTATTAATGCGGAGATGCGTGACGTCACCAAAGTATTTATCGACGGGACATTTCGTTCTACGCCTAGGATTGAGGATGCAGGTCAACTGGTGACAATCATGGGCGTTAAATTCAATCACGTGAGAAATCTTGTGCTGTAGAGGGATCCCCGATATTATGTCAAATTTCTTAAGGGGTAAACCTGGTCTGGAAGCCAAAAAGAGCGTTATTTTCGGAAATTTTTTTCTCAGTAACAATAAAATTAATCTTTTTTCGAAATTTGAAGGATATGTTATTGTATGTTAGATCTATTCAAAATAATTTTTAATATTGGCACATCGAAGTGGGTCATGTTGATGTAGACTCACCGCCAGAGTTGCTCTATTGTGTGCAGTCTGGAGATCGTAATTTTTGTCTGTGATTGGAAAAATAATTTTTTCAGAAAATCGATTTTTTGACCCTATAAACCAGGTCCCCCCCTTGAAGCCACCTCCAAAAGTCGCTTTCAAAACTTCTTATTTTATATAGTGCACGCAAGCTTATGCACCGTTCTTGAAATAATTAAGATGTTACACTATCTGGAATAAATGAAATTGTTGGGTATAGCGAATTCGGTCATACATTTTTATGGACAAATATAAAATATTACGTCACACGGGATGGCCCCTCCCCCTAGGTTTGTAATTTGTCACGAAACTAAGTGCACATTTATAGGGCTTTCCACTCGTATGGATTGTGATGTCCAGGAAAACTGAATCTGCATATGTGGCAGTACTGCGTCACGTGAAGGAGCACATCCTAATTAACAACGAAATCTGCCTAGCGATGACTGACTTCGAGCGGGGTCTACGTAATGCGATACGTCTTGTTTGGGGTGGGGCTCACGTCACGGGCTGAAATACACATTATGACCGAGTAGGTACCTTTGAAATATCCATCGAGCAGTATACCTCACAAGTTGATGAATGGTATAGATACGTCATCTTCAGAAGTATGAAATAAATCGAAATACTAGCACAGTAAACTATTCTTCCTATTTTGTTCAGATGCAGATGAACTCATAAGTTTTAATCTTGAAGCTGAGTATCCATCGATATTCATACTTCCGTTAGGAATTATAATAACGCAACAATCAAATTGACTTGACTTGTATACCCTCTTTCAGGCGGTTATCCACAAAGCCAAGTCGCTCGGCCTCCAGAACATCTTGCGGCAGAACGATGAGGCGAAACTATTTTTCAAAAAAAATTTGGCTCTGGCTTATGTACCTGCTAATCTTATTGAACATCGATATCAAAATTTGAAAAATAGTTTGTCTGCTAATCTTCGACGAACGTTTAACCGATTCAGCACATATTACGCCCAATATTGGCTAATAACCGTGAGACCCGAAGGTTTCAGCGTTTACGGACTAGCACGACGTACCAACAATGTGATAGAGTCCTACCACAGTCGGTTGGGCCATCGCATGGAAAGAAGCCCTGCGCCATGGGACTTTGTTGGTAAGTGTGGATTGCAGTACGAATACAGTTGGCAGCCACACTCTCAGTTTTAAAGTATTATTCAATTACTTGCATTCTCTGCATAAGGTAAACTACTGAAGTTGGCAGCTGACGTGAGCAGCGATGTACGCGGGCTGCGCAACAATTGTCAAATCAGTCGTCATGCGCGTTACTCGACCATTTTTAAACAGCATCGCCTTACGAAAGGTTGGCTTCGTCATACTATTAATAAAATTCGGCTTACTCGTAGGTTGAAGTACTTTGTAATACTTCTATCATATACGAACCGGTTCATAATCATCAAGGATCAGTTGAATGTTGCGGTTTCTGTTATTTATTTCCCTTAAATTCTATTTGCGTTTGCCTAGCATGGCAAGAGCTTCACATGCATCAGATCACCGTTGACGAGTTCCTACAAAAGGCCGCATCCTTGAAAGGTGATGTGTCACAAATGATCGACACAGATCTGAACAGCAGACAAGGTCCTGATTACGATCTGCAGGATCCTCCTGTAGCCATACGCTTGGGTAACGATTTCCAATTCGAAATGTATACGATATTGTGCTCAGGAAATCATTTTTCCAATTATTTGCATCTCCCCATGTTCTTTACTAAACGTTTTCAAGCCCTGCTGCAACTTTATGTTTTTCACCTCGTTCCATTTGTCTTCAATAATATTCAGCTCCTTTAACAGAGCTCAGTGTATTTCCTTAACTCCATAGTCTTTCATAATCCTTATCTGAGTGTTACATTCTTGCTAGGTGATCGGAGTCGTATGTTTACTCTTGGTTCACGTTTAATCGCAGATTTTCGAGTCACGAGCACTCTATCAATGTATGTTCAAAATGCCCTGCTGCAACTTTATGTTTTTCACCTCGTTCCATTTGTCTTCAATAATATTCAGCTCCTTTAACAGAGCTCAGTGTATTTCCTTAACTCCATAGTCTTTCATAATCCTTATCTGAGTGTTACATTCTTGCTAGGTGATCGGAGTCGTATGTTTACTCTTGGTTCACGTTTAATCGCAGATTTTCGAGTCACGAGCACTCTATCAATGTATGTTCAAAATGCGTTAACATTGCTCAATTTTGTTTGACAGCCGATGATCCTGATTACGAGCCTGAAGTATTTGCGGACGAGGTTCCTCACTGGCTTATAGATAATGCTGAGGTAGTAGCGGACGCACCGGGCAATGGTATTTTAAAAAATATATTTCTTACACGGACTGAACCTTGTGTACTGTTAATAAGTCACTTGACCGTGTGTTCGATACTGATTTTTGCTTTTTGAAGACTTCATCAGTAACGGCATTATTTCTTAAGAAATGTGTTTAGTTGACCTCAATAATGAGAACAACGTAAGCAACACGTCGGACACTTCCGGTTCCAGTGACGAAGAGGTCCAACATGGAATTGGTATCAATAATGAGTATATTATTTCCGTAGATCAATATTTTGTTCACTCGTTTTCTTTGTGAAAATGGTTGCACGTGTTTGACGCAAAAATTTTTTCGAATTTCAAGACGCTGATCACATACAAGAAATCGATATCCAGCTGCCGGACCGTGCAGTTGACGTACACGATAACGTCTATGAAGTCGATGACATCAACGAGGATAACCAGGATGTTTTAGAGGAACAAATTGCTCGACATGAAACGCCATCACCGCACAGTATTGGTAATTTCCACACATGTTGTTGATGTATTTTTCACTTACTCAAACAACTCAGAATGCATCTTCAGCTTTCTTGATGGTTCAATTCCGTATATCTGAATCAATCATGATATAATATTAAATTGGACAACAGCACCCACCATATGGACATCATTTTTCATATTGTCACCTATAGAAGAAGAAGTATTAGAAGACAGGCCTCATAGACCTCACCAACCCGTGATACCACCACCGCAAGTTATTGGTAATTTTCACAAACTGATGATTCACGATAATTATCATTATTTTCAATTCTTTCTCCAATTTATAGAAATTTAATTTATCCTATAAAATAATTCGGGTCACCCGATAATTCTCTAGCGGACACCATGCAATTTTTATTCAAAGATATATTGTGGATGACACCAGTGCTGGTAGTTTAGATTACCATCTGTCAATGCTTATAGTTCACAAATTTTTGTGCCGCGCATATTTTTGCCAACGTCACGTACACTAATTAGAATTGTACTTTTTGTCAAAATTCTAGATGTACTAGTTCCGTACCACCCGCCTACGGCACCATTAAACGAAGTGGACCTCAATGTACAACAAGGTACACGCAAATTTGAACAAATTTATGTGATTGTGAAACTCATTCTTTAACTATTCGTCAACATTTGATATACAGGGCAGCGCCATAGATGGGAAAGAGCCGCCGAACAGCCCATCGCCCCGGCAGATTTACCTAGAGTAGAACCAACCATTTTGAATAAACGTCAAAAGCGAAACAGGAGACGAAACGGTTCGAAGCTTCATCGTTAATTGAAAAATAATAATAAATGCCTGCTAATTTTCTAACAATTACAGAAATGAGACGAAGAGCACGAGCACGTGTGGCGAATGAAAATGCAGAACCACAAAATAATTTAGCCTTAGTAGTAGAAGAGTTGCGGCGGCGAAATGAGCTAGCACAAAGGGCTGAAGTCGAAGTGGCTCGTATCCGGCAATCGGCTGAAGACCGAGGTAATAACAGCAACTCAAATTTACAACATGAAAGAAATAGAACACATTCAATAATGTAATGCAGTGAAAGGTCGATATAAAGTTTGGTAGAAACCAAGAAAAACTTTTGTAATCAATAATCGCACGCCGTTGGAAATTTAAAATACAAAAGAGATTAGACATAATTTTGTATAAAACTTTGACGACAATCATCAGTATATTAAATTTTTGTCGAGGATGCTTAACAATTATCATCTAATGATTGACAGCAATGAAAATGCGTAGGGTATGAAAATTGAAGAGATGGTATCATTTTTGGGCAATTACGATGATAGGACAAGTTGTCTTCTGTATTATTCCCGTTTAAACATAGATAATGAAAAAAAAATCAATTACATCTACCAAACTTTGTTACCTACTAACTACTACTACTGAGCTTCAAAATTCAATCTCTTTTCATATAGAATAACTCTTGCAATAATATCTTGTCTATATCTTTCATGTGTGATGAAGTTATTACAAGTACACATTTTTTAGTTACCTACATAATGACATCGACGTTCTATAAAAGTTGCGAGTTATTGTGCCTTTGTTTTACGTGAATGATAATATTTAAAATACCGTACCCTTCGTAACGCATCGTCATATGAAAATAAATTTGCAATAGGTGGGATAAACACCCAGCATTGTAAGCCCCTTCAGAAGCTGCAGGGTCGTTCTGCGGTGATAGAATCATACCTCACTACTCAATGCAGATGCTATCTTGACAGACGTGTGGACCGATTGTAGAGTACCCAGCCGCAAGGCACCAGATCCGCAGAAACGCTTCTCTTCGGAGTAAACGTGCACTTGCTATTAAGCGCTGGGGGGAAATACGACGTTCGGACTTCTGCAGAGCTACATTCGTATTGGGAATAGTATATGCCGTTGGTGTTCGGTTACCACCAGAAATGAGGTTTGCGATCGAACTAGATGATAAAAATTGATGTCCATGCTGTGCAGGGGATCGATGGCTTCTTGTAACATGTGTTTTGCAGATACGTATGTTTTCAGTAATTCGTCAATGATTTTGAGTCTATCCCATAATTTTTTATATAATCATAATGGAAAATTATCCTGAAAAGCTTCTACATACCTATATGTATCATATAATTGTGCCACTAAAAAAATTCACATATGATGAAACCGGAAAAAATGTCTGCATTTTTCAGAGTGAATCGCGGGTGAGATAGAGTAGTTAATGGAAGGGCCCACCGTTAATCTACCTGGCTAACCCGCCACTGGGTTTTAAATATTTGTAATACGATTTTCCTAACTTTCTCTTTCATTGATTTCCCTGTACAGCGTTTTAAAAATTTGAGCACTTAATATCCGTGCTACATTAGAGTGAGGTGTTTAACTTGTACTAATTTTACTGTTACATACCTTGCGGATTGAAATTGTGAAAAAATCGATAGTATAAAATATTGTACCGTGTGTGATACAAACAATAGTTGTATAGATATGTTGCGGTTATATCAGTTCATTGTTATGAAATATTAATTAGAGCGTCGATATCATTATGAAACATTTTGCACTGATTCCTCCTATCCTGAATTATGTGTACTCCTTGTTGCTGTTTTTTTTTTCTAGCGTTATGTCGCATATGTTATGCGACGAATGCAACGCATGCTTTTCAACCATGTGGGCATCGGCATGTGTGTGGCCCATGCGCAACCCGCATTTGGGATGAGCAAGTAGCCCGGGCAGCAGTGGAAAACGACTATTTGCCGCAATGTCCGTTTTGTAGAGAGATCAGTTTACAGGCTCCACAGAGGATATGGCTGACGTTTGAGGAAAACGTGTAAAAGATACAGTAACTTGTATGAATAAGGAAAAACGGAAAGTGTAGTAAATAAACAATATACCTAAAAACACGATTTGTTGTTTTATTCTAGTATGTAGCTGTAATTTACGAAATAATATAACCTACCTCATGTATACCTGTATAGTAGGTTGGCAATATTTTTTCGACTTTATTTTCTTTAAAGCCCACATGAAAATTTGTTAGTTTTATGCATTTAAAGTTCCCTCTCCAAATTTCAGATCAATAAAAAAATTTTTGGAGGTCGCTCAAGAATTTTGAAAACTACCATACATAAACCATTATGAATATTAAAAAAAAAATTTCAACTGCTTGGGCGACCTTTGAATACTAATATTTCGACATGAAATTTGCCTCCACAATCTGCATAGAAAAAATTGAATAAGTGAGGAACGGAAGAATGAATAAAAATATAAAATATACGAGTTTTTCGACTTTTGACATTTTCAAAATTCTCAATTGACTTCTAAAAACTTTTTACTTGAGCAGAAATTTGGTAAGGACTCTTAGATTGCATAAAACTGACAAATTATCATGTGAGCTTTATAACAGAAAAATATATATATTGTAACATTGCATGTTACAAGGTACCCGAACTCCCTTAGACAACCTTAAGTAAGGGTATGAAGAGTGCCTGAAAACTGTAGGGATGAGTTAGGATAAGCCCCGAGGCTAAAGTTAACTCCGAGAGGCGACCGTGACCGACTTAAGACTGTTGAGTTAAGACTGATTTTTTGTTGTTTCTTTTACACTTTTCTCTACCATGTGGGAGACACGGCCTAAGAGATGGCGGAGACTATTACGACGACGTTGGCGGAGTATCCGAAGGGGTGTACTGAAACTCCAACGCCTATGCCTCCCGAAGGCCACCCAAGAAGAGAAGAGTCACCTCCTGTACCACAGGACACGGGGGAGTGCCGAGGGCACTCAGCTACGAGGGATACAGGTGGTGGAAGAGATTCCCGCCACCCCCAAGAGCCTGCGAACCGTGATCCTACGACGAGGGATTCTTCTATCTTGGCCTATTTTGAGTTTTCGCGCGTGGCCTGGCCACACTGCCATGGTAGCGATCCTGCGGTCGATGGAAAGATCGATATTTGACTACGTAATGAGGGTGTGCGCAGGACTGTCGCCACGCGGTCTAGTCACTCTGTCGTAGGCTTTGAGATAGAAAAGATACATCTAAGCGTTCCTTTTGGTGTCTTACGATTAAGAAAGTTTTTTTGTTTGGTTGATTTGTTGAGTGAGCCCCGAGGCATTTTTGGAAAAGAGATTGGTGTGATTGAGTGAGTCCTGACCCTGTTTGGAGATCCCACGAGGGAAGAATCATGAATTACGCCCGCGAGGGCGTGCTATTCGTGTGTTGGCTGGAAGACGGTAAGCGTTAGTTCACTTCGCCTATGGTAATTTGAATCCGGCAACGGCCGTCAGCCATATTGCCTAGTGTGAAGCCACGAGGCTTAATAATTGTGGATCAAATTAAACTGATCTCCGAGTCGGTAGGCCGTTACCTGTGTCCTGATAGAGTCTAGTCGAGTCAAGTTTCTGATAAATAAATAAATTGTCGCGTCAAGTATAGTACGAACGCTTTTCTAGTCAGTCGGGTACTGTCGCACATGAGTGCAAGCGAGACAGCCTGAGTCGGTGACTGTCGCCCTCTCTCTTCCTCCCACGAGGAGAGTCAGGCTTCCTAGCAGGCGCAAGCCTGTCGAGCCGGTAGGCTGTTTGATAGTTCTTAAGCTTAGTAAATATTAAATTCTTAAACATTGCTAGCCCACGAGGCAGAGTTAGATTAAGTAGGATAATTAATAGTAGAATAAGTTAAATAAAACGGTGGTCGGTAAAGCAGGGGCCTAGCCTCAGTCTAGAAGAGACCTCGAGTCTGTAATACTTCAGTTTTCTTTGTTATTGTTGATCTTATTTCCTTTATTATTTTACACCGCCACCGAGTAGCTTCCAAGAAGCAGTTTGTTGTATTTGTTACCTAGTTTTAAGTTGCTGCGAGGCATTATTGTATCGAGCTAAGCGATAGTTTTTCCTGTTATTGCTCTCCTACGTGGAAGCCGGATCTTGTCGACGAATAATTTTTGTAAAGCTCGATAAACCGCTGTTTTAGACCCGAGGGGTGACACCCCGAGGTGCATGATCGCTGCGGCGATACGATTTGTTTTGTTGTTAGCATCACGTTGTGCAATCTAGTTTATTTCTTGTTTTTTTGGTTGAATAAATTTCTTTTATTTTGTTAAAATTTATATGGCACGAGTCGTTATTGTGTACGCTACTCCCTCATATGATCCCGACCCCTCTCCGCGGTACTGCAGCTAGTCGCCGCTTATTATTTCAGTGTCTTTTCGCTTGTTAATTTGTTTTCATATTTTTTGCTGTGTCTAGTGACGAAGATAGTTCGTCTGGCGCCCAAAATTCAATTTAATTATTTTCTTTTTCTTGTCTAGTCATTTATTGTCGACTGACTCGGTCTCGAGGCCTAGCTATCCGGTCTGGACCCGAGACCTAGATAAGGGTCACGTCACAATATTTCCACTCTATTGTATAGCTTTATATCAAACAATAATAATTTGGATGTTGACCTTACACTAAGCAACAGTATCTACATGGTGATCTATTGTAGCGGTGTAATGATTGGAAAATAAACATTAGAATGTTTCTTGTCCGTTTTTTCTGGCTTTTCTTGATTATACAGTATACAGTAAAAAGTTTCAGGGGTTTTTGATACTATCTTCGATTTTTACCAATCTGGAAATTTGTTGTTGGTTAACTTTAGTTAATATGATAAAATTTGTATTATTGAATTGAAACATTTTCTGTTTACCATGTACGCTGTTATTTCCATGATAAATCAGACCCATTCATTCAATAGTAGAGATGGTTGTAGATTCATCCAAACACAAAATTGAAAAGTCTGTATAGCAAATTGACATTACATACGTAAAGGTCTTATGCCAAGAAATTATCAATTTAGTGAAGAAATTGAACAAATACGACTTTGAATGTGAGTGAAAGATGGTTTTTTGTTATTTGAGCCTTTCACTAGTTTGATCCTTCCGTATTTTGCTTATCCAAGTTTGGTTTATTCCAACTTTTTTTCTGTCAAGATATGACTTTTCGGTATGCTGACTGGTAAATATATCAGCTCACTCGCCCTTTTAGTTTCAAAGATTTTGACTTTCTGCATAATTGTTATCTATATTTTGATCATTCAAAGTAAGGGGTATGTCAGAATCGATTTTCGTTGAATGACCATTTATACAAATAACCTTTCTCTGAAACAGTTATTCGACTTACCGATATGTCGACAAGTTTCTGTTCCACTAACCGATCTCTCGTTATGAAAGAATTCGCTATTTCGAAATTCCACGTAAGAGCCCTCCTTTATTTCAATTATTCAAAATTTTGACCAGCACCCGCGTAGTAAGGGATTTTCCTCCCCCGAGCTTAAACTACGTTACAATATAAACCTAGCTATGTATCTCCGATAAAGTCGTCACTCCCTTGCTAACGCTATACATCGTATGGGTGAGAAAGTTCGACCTTGACGGGCTGTAGCTCTTAAACTGAGAACCTTAGAGCTTTGGGCCTGTGGAGACTTTTGTTCTAAGTGTTAAGGACTACCATTTTACAAAGTTTCAAACAATTAGCCGAAACCCATTTCCCATAAGAATTCTGCGGGGTCCTAATTGTCTACAATAAAAATTGACTGAGATACAAAGACCAAGAACAAAATAGTTTCGACGATTCCATCGATTTTCACATTGCCTATATCTCTGTAATTACGAAGCCGATTGAGCTAAAATTTTACATTCCTCCTGTGGTAAGTATGTATACTTTGAGCATCAAACATGGAGAAAGTTGCTGGAATGAAATTTGAAAAGTGGTCGATTTGGCGCGTTTTGCCGCATATATACAAACATTACTTCTATGAGTTGAATTTGTCAACAACTGATTTTATAAGGCCTTGTACCTACCGATGACGTCACGTATCGTAGCTGTACTGTTGCACGTGATGAAGTATGTGTAGAAAGGAACCATTGCAACGCCGTCATTTTCTGCCTGTGGAAATGAACGACAATACTAAAGAAATTGAAAAACTTAGTGCCCGACTTAAGAGGACATTAAAGACGCCCATCGTCTGGAGAACGCCGGGAGCCAAAACTCCTACATCACTCGATTGATCGGAATGAAATTCTGAGGATCGGTGTATTATCTTTGCGGCAAGTGTAGCAATTTTTTACTTTTTAAAAATTTGAGGATGTTTCGAAATTTCGAATGTTTTTTTTTTTCGAAATTTTGAAGAAGTAAAAAATTGCTCTACTTTCTGCAAAGATAATACATCGATCCTCAAAATTTTATTTCGATCAGTTAAGTGATGTAGGAGTTTTAGCTCCCCGCGTTTTCTAGGCGATCTTTAATGGCCAGGGCCGTCGAGACGGGGGGAGGGGGGAATCCCCCCGGGCCCGGGTTTTTAAATGGGGCCCGGAAATTCGGAACATTGAAAATTTTTTTAAATTTTTTATCGTTAAAGTATAAAAAAATATATTTCAAATTGAAACATTCTGTTTGTGGAATAATTTGGTAGATGCATGTACAAATCTTTTCAAATTCAGCGCCTTTTTTGACCGCAGCGCGATTGAACAATATTTATGAGGGTTACGCGTATCTGGTGGCGTCACATTAGGATTCATGTGAGAAAAAAAGTATTGCGATGAAAAATTGTAATTCTCATTCTTTATATTCGCTCAAAATAGCTTTATCATAATTTGACTTATATCAATAAGACTGACTACATAATGACAAAATGTTGACCTCTTTTTGATGAAGAAAAACCCCGCATGCAAATTAATCGACCACAATCACATATGCTTTCGCGTTCACGATTTTTCATTTTATGTATAGGGCCCGTTACTTTGGATCCCCGGGCCCGTATTTTCTCTCGACGGCCCTGTTAATGGCACCATAAAGCACAGCCACGAATTTGTTTCAGTGAGAAAATTGATCGCCACATGGCTAATTACAACTGATTTTTATGAATCGATCACACACTGCATAATATAGATACACGTGTATAATGCCATATTTTCGCGTAAGATTTTACTCATAAAACTTACCAAACTTCGAAGAACATCATCAGGCACATTCCTAGTTGAATTACATAAGGCTCTGGCAGCACTGTGAGAAAAAATCACTGGGGCTCTGGTTGTTTGCAGCGCAGCTCTCATAGTTTTCGTTGAGACGTGAGATAAGTCAACCAACATACCAAGTCTGTTCAATTCTCTCACAACAGCCTGAAATAAATAGTTCGGCTGCACTTGACATTGAATATTAGGACAAACTGATAAATTTATTTTTATTTTATACCTGGCTAATGAGTTATGAACCGTAAAGCGAACAAGCGAAGAACATTACATGGCATTTTCAAATCACGGTGCACAGACCGATTGAATTAATTTTTTACTTACTAATTTTTCGTCATTTCTTGTTTTTACTTGCAAAATTTACTGTCGAAAATTGTTTTTATTATTTTTTAACGTTGTCATGTTATACCATCATGACCGAATAGAAAATATATTCAAGACAATAGATGAACATGGAAAAAACTGCCACCATAGTTAGATAAAGTTCAGAATTGTAATGACGAATTGGATATACTGGCAGATGAAAATTTTTAACTGTAAACTTGATAGAATGTAATGGCTTTCAATTTATCAGTAAAAGTATCTGTAGCATATATTTTCACCATAAATTACTTACTTTTCCGAATTCACTTAGACCAGGAGCATTTTCTTGAGTGTTATTTGTCTCCCCAACTGAACAGACTGCCCTACCAAGAAAATATTTGTTAGAATATTGACTGTCCAATTTGAGCATATATGAAGTGACCTCCACAAGTATCTGAGGTGCAAAAGCATTGACTGAATACATTGATTTTTCTGCTAACTACGGAAATGCATTCTTTATCTGAAACAGTGTGGAAATTAAATGTTTTTGCCAAGTACAGAATATTAATTTGACATATGAATCATTTATCGCATCCAATGAACATATCCATAATTGACGTTAAAATAAATAAGATCAGAGTAAGTGATACTTGACGGGAAAATTTTATACGAATTCAGAAGTTGATCCATGATTTCATGAGTGATATAAATTGATAACGTAAATACAGAAGTTCAGCCTTGTAACTTTTTACTGCACCTTTTTCTTTCTCAAATTGGCATCCGAAACTTCCTTCATTTCGATTTGTTTCATTTCGCTTTTTTTTTTAATTTGTGCAACGTGGCAAACGTTTGACCTCCTCCTTTCCAGCCTTACGCGCGTACCCAGTCCCGCGTGAGTCTAGAGTACCGATTCCGCTATTTAAATTCTTACCACCCTCGTCCCCAGGGGCCATCTTGGTCGCCTGGTGCGGCACACCGCTGACCTGTAGCGAGTAGCGTTCGCCGGACGGTGGCCTAGTGAGAATCACTGATAGCGGAAAAGCGACTTCAATCCATTTTTGTGTAGCGAACTAGCGACACGTGCCGTACAGTTTTGCGAGAGTGTAAGTGCGTTCGAAAGAGTTTTGCAAGTTTGTGTGTGAGTACGAGTGGATATATTGACCCGGCGTATCAATTTGACGACCCTGTTAATTTTGAGAGACGATTTGGTTCTGGCTGTGGATTCATTACAACGAATCGGCTTTTTCTCCTGGAACACGTGTGGCTTGCGGAATACCACCGCCTAGAGATCTTCGCCAGAATCGTCGCGAACCAAGATAGGATCGTTCTGATCACCCCTACATTCACCCCAGTCCCGATCTGCAACTGCCATACTACCCCCGCGAGTCGCAAGAGTCCCCTGAGTTTCCCTACAACCCCTACACAGAAAAAAAAGTTAACTTGAACCAAGAAAGTGATTAGGAAAATCAAAATTATCCATGACGAAGTAAGTATTTTCTTGAACCAAGGAATTTCCTTAATTCAAGAAAATTTTCTACTCCGTCAGGAATGATTGCGAGCTTCCTAACTATTTTCTTGAATCAAGAATATTTATCTCCAGCGGAAAAAATTTTTTTTTCTGTGTAGAAAGAGTCCCGGTCCGTTGAGAGAAGATTTCAAAAGTCCCGAGTACCACGTGGTTCGTAAGCTGCGTGTTAGCGTGCCAGTTGCGTCTCGGCGGCGCACCTAACGTCGAGCTAGTGCGACCGCCATTTTGCCGAGTCGTCTGCTGTCCCGCGTCGTAGTCAGCTGCTGCGAGGCAGAGGCTCCAGCACCGTTGAGTGTAGAAGCCTATAGAGGTACAGACGGCGTGGTGGGGGTATGCTTATTCACTTTTCCTTATATACAAGAGCTTTCGCGCCCATCTAGCAGGTGGCGCTGATGCGAAATGACCGAATTATACGAACACATAAGAGAAGTCCGTGTAAACGACCTGCAACACACGCTTGCGGCTCACAGACGTCTCTAACTTCGCGCCCAACCACTTGGAGCGCCACGATCGCTCACAAACGCATATAGAAGTTACGCGTAGATGCGATGCACACATCCAATCGTTTCACACCGACGTTCTAATTCTCTTGAATTCAACAATGCTCGCATCCTAGGATCGCTTGAAAAATTCGCATGTCTATAAGTCAACAAGCACCTTTTTTACGAATTCCAGTTCGCCTTCTCCGAAAATTATGGTTGAGGTGTCATTCGATTGGGATTGGCATCTCTAAAAACTTTTTGCAAAAATTCAAGTGGCGCTCAGAAGAATTGCAAAAGTTATAAACAATTTAGTAAAAAAAAAAAAGGGTTTCGTTTTTCGCGAATATCTTTGAAACCATTGCAGTTATCGCAATTTTTAAAAAAGATCCTTGAAGAGCAGGAAATTTCCCCAAAAAAAGTCTGGACTCCCGAAAGTCTACAACCAATATTGATAATTTTAATTTATCGGTCAAAATAGTGCTCAAAACGGGAGATGTAGTTACCGCGCGCTCTGCACATTCCTTTATAATTACAAACAAAAAATTTCAACTCGTAAAATATGAATCTTTTAAACATAAATGAACAATAATCCGTAAAGAAAAATTTTTATTCCGTGATGTTTCAATTACTTATGCTTTTGTTAACATAGTTATTCTTACAATTTGTAAATCAACATAATAACCTGTGTAATTTTCAAATGAAAAACCTGAGATTTTTTCCACTTCTGGAATCCAGTCTTCAAAGGGTTTAGAAGAGATCCCTGTTTATAAAATTTTAAAATTCTGATTTTTCACTTTTTTACTAACAATTTGAGGGATGACACTATCATAAAACCAAACAGAGCTATCATAAAAATATTTTTTCAAATGTTCCGATTGTTTTATTTTATAATTATTGAAAACTATATAAAAATATTTTTTATTAATTTTTTACCACAATTGTTTAAAAAATTGTTATAAACAAATGCATTGCTTATGACATTATCAAAACACGAGTTGAAATTTTTTTTTTGTAATTATGAAGGAATGTGCCGAGCGCGCGCTAGCTACATCTCCCGTTTTGAGCACTATTTTGACCGATAAATTAAAATTATAAGTATTGGTTGTAGACTTTCGGGAGTCCAGACTTTTTCGGGGGAAATTTCCTGCTCTTTAAGGATCTCTTTTAAAAATTGCGATAACTGCAATGGTTTCCGAGATATTCGCAGAAAACGAAACCCTTTTTTTTTACTAAATTGTTTATAACTTTTGCAATTTTTCGGAGCGCAACTTGAATTTTTTCAAAAAGTTTCTAGAGATGCCAATCCCAATCGAATGACACCTTAACCATAATTTTCGGAGACGGTGAACTGGAATTCGTAAAGAAGGTGCTTGTTGACTTATAGACATGCAAATTTTTCAAGCGATCCTAGGATGCGAGCATTGTTGAATTCAAGAGAATTAGAGCGTCGGTGTGAAACGATTGGATGTGTGCATCGCATCTACGCGTAACTTCTATATGTGTTTGTGAGCGATCGTGGCGCTCCAAGTGGTTGGGCGCGAAGTTAGAGACGTCTGTGAGCCGCGAGCGTGTGTGCAGGTCGTTTACACGGTCTCCTTTGTATGTGTAAGTGAGCGATCGTAGCGCTCCAAGTGGTTGGGCGCGAAGTTAGAGACGTCTGTGAGCCGCGAGCGTGTGTGCAGGTAGTTTACACGGTCTCCTTTGTATGTGTAAGTGAGCGATCGTAGCGCTCCAAGTGGTTGGGCGCGAAGTTAGAGACGTCTGTGAGCCGCAAGCGTGTGTTGCAGGTCGTTTACACGGACTTCTCTTATGTGTTAGTAAAATTCGGTCAATTCGCATCAGCGCCACCTGCTAGATGGGCGCGAAAGCTCTTGTACATAAGGAAAAGTAAATAAGCATACCCCCACCACGCCGTCTGCACCTCTATAGGCTTCTACACTCAACGCCAGCACTAGCTTGAGTTTTGCGCGAGAGAGTGCCGTTCCCCACTACCCACCCCGCCGCAGCTGTTCGGCAGCGGAGTCCGTCGAAGTGAAACGTTTCAAGGCCACGGCCGGGTCCTCTTTACCGCGGTAAAGCAGAGGGTCCCACCGCTCGGTTACAAGTATACTCGGTGAAATGTCGGTACGAAGTGTCACCTTGTTTTAAGTAACGGAGATTCGTCAATGTCTAGACACTTTAATATCAAATGAAACGGGATTATGCTCAAAATGTGTAGTTTTTCATTGCGGAGGGTCTGACTATTTCGAAAATGCGCTATCTACGGTAACAGTGAATAATCGCACGATTTTTGTGGTGATATCTGAATCTGTGAAAATTTTCGTAAAATTTCGAAAAAGTAAAGTAATCAGGCACTTTCTACTAAAATAATGCGTGATCCTCTAAAATTTCATTGCGATTGATTCAGTCGTTTCGGAGAATTGACCATCCCCGTTTTCGAGGTGTTGACAATCGTTTCACTTCTCCTATACCCTGTACGTGTAGAGAGAATATAAGACTGACAGCTGACAGCTGAACCGTGTATTGAGAGTCGAGGAATTAGCGTTTGTTAATTAGTATTGAAGCACAGTGCCTTAGTCATTTATTAGAATTATTTATTATTTAGGATTGTTTAGTAGAGTCGAGTCGCGCGTAATTATATCATATTCTTGTACCATATACGCCAGGTAGCGGGCGGCAATTCGCAACCTATCCCTTTTTTTTAAATAAATATTCCAATCAACCATCCAATTCTTGTCTTGTGTGTCTTTATTCCTCGCCCCCACCACATCCCTCTATGAGTTTACGCCAGCCGGTGCCGAGAGAGTGCGAGAGAGAGAGGACTTCATCCCAAAGTCTGACGCCCAGCACCTGTCCCTAATCAGCGTTGGAGCCACGTTTGTCTTTTACTTAATCTCTGGGTTTACCCGAGCTCGGGGATTTGTCGTTACAAAAGTGTGTTCGGTTGCTATGATATACATATGATTCATATCAGATCAATATACTGTACTTGGCGACAAGATTTGATTGCAACTCTTACTCACAAGGTACGTTATATGATAAGGGGGATTTGAGGGTTGTTACCCCTTTGAATGATTTTTGTTGTGTAGAAATCTATAAACATTCACCTTTATCCCGTTTTCATGTGCAACACAAATATTCTTTCCGGATTTTTTTTTGCTCGATCTTAGCCTTGTTTGGCTGTTTTACTCCCTCAAAGTGTTTTTCCGCAGATGAAAAAAATACGTGTAGCTCAGATTTGAGTCCACTACAACAAATCTTAATTTCAACGAAACCGGCCAGGGACATTTAGGGACGTTCCTTGTCAGTTATAGTATAGCAATTTTTTTTTGTCATAGTTCAAAAATTAACGTAGTAGATGAAAATTTTCGCACTTCAGGTACTTTTAAGGGGGGCTCTAGGCGATTTTTACCGACATCAACTATTCTTTCGAATTTCTCCGAAACCGAGGGTCTAATCGAATTGTCCTTCGGGCAGTTGATGTTTGGCGAGGAATAAATTCGATCTATCAGTAGAAATTCAACGAAATAATTAATATTTCTTTTTTCGATCGTAAAGTGTGGTCGTGCCACCTATTTCGACTTATATCAAGGCCTATGCATCGAAAATGCAAAATCGGCTGCCTGAGCCCGATTCTATATAAAATTCCGAACACAACCATTCAAAAACATCTTTGTTCTCAACAACGATAAAGAGATAATAAGTATTCTACGAATTTGTGGTAATTAACAAATGTCAACGACTGGAAGCAGCCATTATATTACTTCCCAGAACACCTGTGAGATGTCGCCGTGCCTGAGTTTT
The DNA here is from genome assembly GCA_949628255.1 of Macrophya alboannulata. Taxonomy (NCBI): domain Eukaryota; kingdom Metazoa; phylum Arthropoda; class Insecta; order Hymenoptera; family Tenthredinidae; genus Macrophya; species Macrophya alboannulata. The sequence continues at coordinate 9,869,549 of OX451211.1, forward strand.
CTGCTTCTCTTTCTACCACCACTGTTACGTTGGTACAGCTGGTACCACGTAATTCGACCTGCAGTCAGAGATGATTTGAAGACTAACAAAACGTATATTCACGATATTATACTTGTCAATGATTTCTGTGAAGTTTTGGTAAGTCAAAATATTCAATCCATTCGTAATTGAGCATTTTGTTCATTTATTTTCATTTTTCTACAATTTTTCCATGGATTTTCAATACAATTATATGAAATATGTGAACAGTTGTACTGCATATAATATAATTATATATTATCCAGTATTATTATATGTCCAGTATACCGTGTGTTTGCTTGGAGGCTTCGCAGTAACTTCAGTTGCAGAACGCCATACGGGTACAGTCATCCACGGCCCGGGTAACCACGTTACGCTGTATTATCGGTATGGGTCACCGCTCGACTATTATGTATGGTATAGTAGATCACAGTCTAGGGTCGATCCCCAGCGGTCGATAATACAGCGCAGCGTGGCTACCCACGCCGTGGATAACTGTAGGATCCGCAACTGGAGTTACTGCGAAGCCTCCAAGCAAACACACGGCATAGTATTATCCATTATGGGGAATTCTCCGTCAGAACGTACGGGAATAATAATTCGAAATTTTGATTTCATTGAAATTTTTATGGGTGATTACACCTAATGAGAGGAGCTTTCATGATTTTTTTCGTTCATCTGTTCTTGAGATATGAATTTTTGAATTTTTTTTTTTTGAAAATTCATAACTTCTTGAAAAATTGACCAAATCAGGTGTTTTTTTTTTGGAAAATTTTTGTTCTTAACTATACTTTGAGAATAAAAATACAAAAAACGTGATTTTTGTCGATTCCGGTATGATTTTTCCATTCATAGCTCAAACTTCACGATTTCGAGACGTTGGACAATCTTTTTTTTTCGAAAAAATTTTCATAAAAAACATTGTTTTTTCTACAAATTATGCCGTCGGATTTATCGTGGGTTCACATCTCATTCTATTTTTTTATTTCTGATTTGAAATCTTTTTGCGTAAATTTAATTGCTCTAAATTTCTAAGAAGATTCAAAATAGCAATTTCGTTGATACTGGAAGCCTATGGCTTCACTTTGAATATAAAAATATAGAATTATTAGAATTTATGTAGTCATCAATTACGATATCGGGACCAATAATTTCATATTTTTATATTCGAAGTGAAGCCATAGGCTTCCAGAATCAACGGAATTGCTATTTTGAATCTTTTTAGAAATTTAAAACGATTAAATTTACGCAAAAAGATTTTGAATCAGAAATAAAAAAATAAAATGAGATGTGACCCCACGATAAATCCGACGGCATAATTTGTAGAAAAAACAATGTTTCTTAGGAGAATTTAAAAAAAAAAAAAAAGTGTCCAACCTCTCGAAATCGTGAAGTTTGAGCTATAAATGAAAAAATTCATACCGCAATTGACAAAAATCACGGTTTTTGTATTTGTTTTCTCAAAGTATAGTTGAGAACAAAAATTTTCCAAAAAAAAAAAACCTGATTTGGTCAATTTTTCAAGAAGTTATGAATTTTCGAAAAAAAAAAATTCATATCTCAAGAACAGCTAAACGAAAAAAATCGAAAAGAATCATGAAAGCTCCTCTCATCAGGTGTAATCACCCATACAAATTTCGATGAAATCAAAATTTCGAATTATTATTCCCGTACGTTCTGACGGAGAATTCCCCTTATATATAAAATTATGTAAAAATACATAAAATATACGCTCTATACAGATAATATGACGATGGTTAGTAGAATATTCGTATCTATAGATTCGTTTCGAATAATTAGAAAAAAAAATCTTACGAATATCAGCTCTCCTTCTAAACCAGTGTTGTGAGTCGCTAATAACATTGAAATCACCCATTTAATTACACATTACCGAAGTAATTTGTGATTAAATTGAGTTTGATTACACATTACTAAAGTAATCGGGTAATATTACACCCTACCGAAGTAATCGGGTAATCAAATAAATATTTAATTATGCGTTACCAAAATAATCATGTATATAGAAGAATTATAACCTGAATATCATTAGTTCCTATACATATTTTATTCTCATATTTTGACGTTTATTCAAGTAATAGGTGATTAAATAAAAATTTAATTACACGTTACCAAAATAATGAAATATACATAGGAACTAATGATATCCAGGTTATAATTATTCTATATACATGATTATTTTGGTAACGCGTAATTAAGGCCCATCCCTAGTCGCCCACCTCCTTTTTGCCGAAAAAGGGGCGGGGGAGGCACATCTCGATTATTATCCGGGCTCAGGCGTCGAAGACGCAAAAATAAAATGCAGAGCGGCGATTCTATTTCAATTCCAAACACATACGTCCGAAAATATGTTTGTTTTATGTGAAAATAGAGCTGCAGCACCGCTTTTAGATTTGTCAAATGTCAATTTCCTCAGCGGCCATTATTATGTAGCTGTACGCCGAGTTTCGCTTGTCCGGGAGGTAAGTGGCGCCACGAATATATTGCTCCGACGCAAGAATAGTACACTAAGAGAGTGATATCCTTGGGTCCGACGGTAAGTGTAGGAGTCTGTAGGCAGGACGCGCTTGGTATTCTGTGGGTAAGACCGCTCTGGCAGGACGCCATGTTACACGGTACGTGATCTCTCCGCGTGTCTTTATCACTGACAGCTGACTACATCGATCGGTGAGTCGGAGAGATCACGCACCGTGTAACATGGCGGCCTGCCAGAGCGGTCTTACCCACAGAATACCAAGCGCGTCCTGCCCACAGACTCCTACACTTACCGTCGGACCCAAGGATATCACTCTCTTAGTGTACTATTCTTGCGTCGGAGCAATATATTCGTGGCGCCACTTACCTCCCGGACAAGCGAAACTCGGCGTACAGCTACATAATAATGGCCGCCGAGGAAATTGACATTTGACAAATCTAAAAGCGGTGCTGCAGCTCTATTTTCACATGAAACAAACATATTTTCGGACGTATGTGTTTGGAATTGAAATAGAATCGCCGCTCTGCATTTTATTTTTGCGTCTTCGACGCCTGGGCCCGGATAATAATCGAGATGTGCCTCCCCCGCCCCTTTTTCGGCAAAAAGGAGGTGGGCGACTAGGGATGGGCCTTAAATATTTATTTGATTACCCGATTACTTTGGTAATGTGTAATATTACTCATTACTTCGGTAATATGTAATTAAACTCGATCCAATCACAAATTACTTCGGTAATGTGTAATTAAATGGGTAATCTAAATGTAATTAGCGACTCGCAACACTAGTTGAGCAGGAGAGCTGACATTCGTCAGTAGTGAAACACTGCGAGTTTCAGGTAGATTAGTGTTAGTGCACACAGACACACACACACACACACACCCACACACATACATTCTATAAATGCACCAGTTTTCCATCAGAAAAAAATCGAAAAAATCTGATAATTGAATGTTAGTGCACACAGACACACCCACACACATACATTCTATAATTGCACCAGTTTTCCGGAAAAAAATCTAATAATTCAAAAAATGAAGATAATTGCATCAGCAAATTACCCCCACCTCTGTTGAACTATGCGCCAGCATCCTCCCTAACAGGTTTTACCTATTAAATTATCAGATGCATCAGAGTCAGGTATTTTTTTATTTTTTTATTGGAAAAAATAAGGTGTACTAAATGTTTACGGTATACTAGATGGCTACAAGTCTCGACAGGACTTGATTACTTCCCGCTCCCAGATAATTGACCGCTACCCAGCTTCCTACAACGCAATCTCGTCGATGCGTCCAGTTTTAGATAATTAGTATCGAGGTGAAAAATGCGCCAGCAACCTCCCTAACAGGTTTTACCTATTAAATTATCAGAATCTTATACAAAGTTGCAGCGGCTTATACCGCATAGACGTGTAAAAACAGCAGGTTCTAGACCGCTACCCAGCTTCCTACAACGCAATCTCGTCGATGCGTCCAGTTTTAGATAATTAGTATCGAGGTGAAAATAATTACCACAATCTTATACAAAGTTGCAGCGACTTATAGCGCATAGACGTGTAAAAACATCAGGTTCTATGAACCTTTTTTTTCGCAACAAAATCAGAGATATCGGTTCGCATATAAAAGGAGTCGCTTGGAACACCACAGCCATCAGAAAACCCGCAGCATCGGCAGCTTCAACAGCATTTTCTTGATTCGGAAAACAGTCTTACAGCTACACGGGGTATACCAGTAAACAGTGTAGTCGTATACCAGTAAACAGAGCAGTCAGAAGCAGATTCAACAGCATCTTCTTGATTCAGAAAAACAGTCTAGCCGCTACACCGGTATATCAGCGAACAGTGCAGTCGTATACCAGCAGCCAGAAGCAGATTCTACAAAAACATCTCCGCCATCACAATACCAGCATCAAATCTCCTAACTTGAAGTAAATGTCGTATGATATGCAACCACTTGTCTCCGGATAAAATTCTTCGTCGAATGACGATAATATATTAATATCAATATTCGTTACAGCTTTTAACCAATTCAAAATGGCTCCATCATTACCCCAATCGAAGAGCAACAACAAAAACCACGCTCGAAAGGAAACCTTCGGCAAAACGAGATATCACGCCAGACTGTTGAAAACGCAGTATCAATTGACCGAATCGAATACTAAAAATATTGATATAGCAATCAGTCTGCGGGACGGCTCGGAATGCGATGTTAATGTCCGATTAACGGACAACTACGGAAAAGAGATCATTATGTCGTTAAAGATGTATGATGTTATTATGAGCCGTTCGGAGGAAATTACCGAATTGCTAAGCGAGGTAAAAACTCCAGCACAAGATATATTAAGAATAGAAGGCTATTTATTGGAAATAATGAGGTTGTACAACCAACCAGCTCTTAAGATATCCGGAGGATTCAACGCCATCATAATAATGAAACCGACGTTTATTAATCTTTGTAAATTGGAGAGTTGCATTAGAGTATATATTGCTAAGTTGACGGACCGAATACCTAGAGTTGAAGAAAGGATCCAGATTTTTAAAGAAATTATCCGCGACGTAGAGCTGCGGACAAACGAATTCAGCGTCGATGTTGACGTAATTTCAAAAGCTATACAACGGACGAAGCATTTCGACTCTAAATCGCTTATAGATAATGAAATTTTAACATTAGCTCCGATGCAGCTCACAATCATTGATTAGAAAAAAAATATTTGTATACTATGTTAAGGTGGAGGATAGAATTAAGAAAGGACGTACATGTTAAATATATGTTCGTACATTTTATTTATTTGTTATTCAATAAAAAAAAAAACATTTTATATGTAATCTTAAATAATAATTTTTTGACAGAATAAATCAATATCAGAACATTTTTTTTGTATTAAATTTGAGGATCCCCGACTTCTAGAAATCTGTTATACAACAGATGCACCTCGTCCACGGCACATTTCCCCGAATGTCCTAGACAGGGGGTCGTGGGAGACAGCCGAGTCTCAACACATTCGTCTCCGCAATCAGCAACATCAGTAAAGTTGGACGGGTGTCGATTCGCAAGGAAAGCGATCCATTCAGCCTTTTCAAGCCCACTACAATAGAGTTTATTGTTTCCATAGTTGACTGCTTCCGTGATTATTTTAAACCGATCTGCGTACGGCGTACATCCATCAGACCATTTTAGACCATGATGGTTTTCAGTCAACCACATAGCCTGTCTACGACTTTTCGTATCGAGTAGCTCGTATGAATACGGAGCTTGAAATATGTGGTGCGTGAATATTCCCCCAGTACTCAGGCACGCAAACTCTTTAACAATGAATTTATTCATAGAGTCTTTGAACCCCTGTACGTCGACAAACGTTGCCATTTCGAGACTTGAAGCGAATGACTACCCCTCCAACACGTTACCGCTTTATATATACATACGCGACGACCTGGTCTAGCCGAATTTATTTATAGAATTTTTCGCACTACGTTGCTTAACGGATTGTAGTCGTACATCTTATCGTGTATAATTAGACAGTATGCGGCAGTGTTTGCAGGGACATTTGCCCCACATTGAAATTCTAAACGAACGTCAACAGATGCGCTCTTGATTGATTCATTTTGTCTCGAACAGTCGATGACAGCGATCGGAGCATAGTTTTTAAACTCTGTAAACGATAACAACGGATATTGTTCTTCGTTGTAATAGGATGATCCAAATTTATAATACATGTCATACAAAAGGGCGTATTGATTTTTCGGAAAATTTAGATTCAAATTGTCATACGGATACGATTCAGAATTTAAATAAAGTTTGACATCAGTCAGATTACAATGATCGAATTCACTATTGTTTTTAGCAAGAATATTTTTTCGACTGGTTTGTAACGCTAAGATAGCATATCGAGGTTTTTCTGTATAAGCAGACGTTTTGATTGCCCAGGTATGTTTTTCCGTGTTCTGAAGAATCGGATATTCATATAAATCCCACGAACGAAAACAAAGACTCAGAGATTTACCGCTTTCAAGCACGCTGAGTAATGTTAATTTTTGCAGATCTTCTACATTAATGTGGGGCATTCTCCATTGTACTTTCAATACTTTGCATTTTAGATTGTTCACACTCTCGCCGGAGGTAAAGATATTTGCATCAGTTCTTGAACGAATCAATATTAATTCATGTCGAGCGTTCATAACAATATGTTTATAGTCTTCGCAAAACCCTAACAGGGTATTCAACGGAATACAGCAATTCACGTTCGAAGCAGTTTTTTGTAAAACTTTTCCAGATAAATTCCATCCAGCGATTTCGAGCGCTCTGCTTTTGTCCGAGATGACTGAGAGATAATTCTTCAATGTAGTAGTAATTCCAACGTTCTTACAATGATCTATTTCAACTCCGTTCAACTCGTAGCGAATTTCGTCGAATAAAAAAGCGGCAAAATTGTTAGCCAGATTGAATTGAGTTATGTTTCCAATTCCCTCGCAAACACCCTCGATATAAAGATAACTGCCGCTTGGTAAAACGTACAAATCCTGTTGTTGGATCGGAATTCTAATTTCATCGTTATTGTCGAGCGACGAACTTGCATACGGGTTATGTCCATGAATTTCCATTCGCGTGACACGATTATCGAAGACCGGTTCACTGGTAATATTTAGCATATCGGCCATCTTGAACAACTGCGAATCCCAAAGATTCTAGAAATTTCCGATTACGATTTTTCAGCAGATTCGAACGATGAGGCCGAGAATATGCGTTGACTCCTTTACCTTTCAGAGTTCTCGTATTACTAACGACAATTGAATCTGCTGACGGGTATTTGTATGAATTACGAGCGTTGTTATAAATCAACATTTTTCAATTATCAATTGGTTTTATATGCAATCGTACTGTCACTTCTTCACCGCGGAAATCAACCACTTTATTGTTCTGATCGACGATCCGAATAGTGATGTTGGTAATGTTACGCGTGCTGACTGGCAGGTAAATGACGTTTGTGGGAGATTCCATTATTTTATATCCCGGGGGTACATTGGGAAAAAATTCATGTATCGTGTGGCTAGGCTGATTGTTGCTGTAGGCGCTTGTCGTTATATTGCATTCTATTCGTATTATATTCACTTGAACAATATCGACGGGGGAATCTGATTCGTGAGGAGAGTTTGGTTCTAACACACGTGGAGCAAATCCCAGCATCCGACCGACGCTGTTAGATTTTGTAAAGTCAATCCGGTATCGGCTAGTTATTTCGCTTTTCAATGTATTATTATTGGCAACCAATTGGAAAATTGGATCATCATCATCATTATCCTTAGCCGATCTAAACATAGCGTTGGTGGCAAGCTCCATTTGTTTTATCATTGCTTTATTTATATATTCGCTGATGTTGTCGATTTCGTACGATCCTGTAGGAATCTTGATCACTTTATTGTCAAAATGTATCAGATTATTTCCCATCGAAATATTTGGAATGGAGTTGTAGGTTTGAAAATTGATTAGACCCAACACATGCTCCGAGTTAGCCTCCAACGTTATCGGGGGGAAATAGTCTACGCTAAGAACGGAAGATTTCCCGGACAGAGTTAGTGTTAGCGACATTGTCGACACGCTACTGATGTGAGGATCCTCAGACGCAGGTGTTTTCTAATAGAAATTTTAAACATAGCTGTCCGCAGATATCGGTATCAAAATGCTGTAGATTGTTATAATTGTAGGTTATTCGGGCTCCGTTCTTTGCTAGATAATTCATAATCTCCACAGGCGGCCGTAAATTTCCGTAGCTGTCGAAGTATTTGATTTGTCTACCGCACTTTGCATAAGCTACCCAATGAGTTCCACGATCGTCGTCCAGATTCACAATGCCGCTCTCAAAGTTCCAAGGATTTTTCGGGAGGTTAGATCGCGTAAATACGTCTCGGAAATTGGGAATAAATCGGGTCGCAAGCCGACGGAGCTGTACGCTGGACGTAACACCAGAGGGCACAAAAAAATTTACTTTTTTTTTTTTCAAATTAACTCCCGATCCTCGCTTGTACGGAGAGAGGCGCAAACCTCGTCCCGAAGATTCCATTGCTCTGTTGTGTCTTTCAGTTTCGGCTAAACGTTTTCGTGCATTTGACGCATCATTTACAGCTTTCGCTATACCCGCCGCACCGCCAGCCACACTCCCGGCGGCAGACAGACCAGCAAAAAGAGGTATTAAGAACGGTAATATCCCCCCTCGTTGAGACGGAGGTGTTATGATACGAGGTTTTTTGTTTTTTTTTTCTTCAACTTTTTGAGGTAATCGTTGGCAGCACGCGCAGCATCGAGAACCTGTTTGGACATATGGTTGTTTACTTTACGTTTTGTTAAACCCATGCCGAAGCTGACTTTTGATTTCATGGCCGCCGCGACCGCCGCCGCCGCCGCCCGCTCGCCTAACGACGCGTCTTTAGCAAACACGCGGTTCAAGGCACTACGCGCTAGAACAGCGTCCGCGCGGTGTCGTTCACTTAATTCCTTTTCCCGCGAATAAACTATATCATGCTGCCGACAGGCTGCGTCCAACGGATTTATACCGCGATCGCCGCGGTTCAAACGCGTTTCCAGCCGCGTTCCCGGTCCACAAAATTGGTATCCAGGAATATGAAGCTCCACAGGCAGCGAATTTATGAAACGATTTAGCAATCCTCGACCTCGATTAACCTTCATGAAACAGGTTTTGTCTGATGATTCCTGGGTGTGTAGAAGAGAAATACTGCAGATTCTCTCGTGTCAAGAAACGTTGTAACACTGAGTACAGGGTGATTTTAATCATCCTATAAATACTTCGATAATCTAGGATATCCAGTTAGTAAGCATGTGGTTTGTGAAACAGCCGGTCGCTATTAGGATTGTAAATCTAGATTGCAGAATGGACTCGAAAGCCCCCCGAAAGCACGGATCGCTGCTACCCAACACAATACGATGTATAATATGCGGTCCGTCTAACTGTGGAAAAACGAATTTAATCATCAACCTTCTGGAAAGTCCGAACGGAATAAAATTTGAAAACGTTTATGTATTCTCAAAATCCATACATCAACCCAAGTACCAATATTTGGAAGAATTGCTGAATCACGTTGCTGGAGTTAACTATTATACGTATTCTAACACCAGCGAAGTCATCCCATTGAAGGAGGCGCAGGCAAACTCGGTCTTTATTTTTGACGATGTAGCCTGCGACAAGCAGGAAACCATTCGAGAATATTTCTCAGTCGGAAGACATTCGGGAGTAGACTGTTTTTATCTGTCTCAAACTTATGCTCGGATACCGAAACATTTGATTCGAGACAATGCTAATATGATAATTCTATTTAAACAAGATCATCTGAATCTAAAACATATTTACAACGATCACGTCAACTCTGATATGACGTTTGACCAGTTTCTCAAATTATGTTCCCATTGTTGGAATTCTAAATATGGGTGTGTTGTGATAAACAAGGATAGCATTCTAGCAAATGGGAGGTATCGCAAAGGTTTCGACGAGTTTGCGATTCTATCGTATGATCAGTTGTCTGCAGAAAGGCTACGGATAACATCGTCATGACGAGTGAGCAAAGCCGTGACGTTAAAAAAATTAAACAAGAAATCGCTAGATCGAGCAAAGCTATTCGAAAAAAATACATTTCTCTGAAAACTGATCGTACGGAGACCGACGAACAATTGGAGCGAAGCTTTAAACCTATCGTAACACCTCTGAAGTCGTTGGTCGAACAGGCTGTCTCAACCAATTTGTCTTTGGAAAAGAAGCTAAAGGCCGAACCTAAACACGAGGCTGATGACGATCCTGAAGATTCAAATTTGCCAACGACCTCCACACCAAGCATCAAATCAGGTTATCGAAAACGTAAGCAGGATGCCGACGATGAAGCAGTTTCACCGAAACGACCTCGTCCAGGCGAACAAGCCGTCAATGACACAGTTTTTTTGGATGATGCCTTTATTGGAGAGACTCCGCAACCTATCGATTCGACTATGGTTGAAGATTTTGTTAAAACGCCTGAAGGGCGGAACACAGTTGAGCAGTACCTGCAACAAAACTTTGGTCCGATCGTGAGCAAATATTTAAAAAAATTAGTAACCGATACAAAAGGAAAAATGGATATAGTTTACGGCGTTCGTAACGAGAACGGTGTTTGGATGCTTGGAGATTCTCCGTTTACTGTAGATGACGACAATATTGTCATAAAAGGGGTCAACTATAAAGGAACACCTGGACTATATGAGTTAATTTTCATGAATATTCCTAATCAGCGTATGTACGACGATAGAGACTTAGCGTCTTACCGAGATATTCTCTATAAAACTAAAGTGTACAAGCGAAATTTCTCAGCCGATGGACAAGTGAAAGGTAGCAAGGGCTTCAAATATAAAGAGATCATCTCTAAGCTAGTCCCAACAGCTCCGCGAACTACTACAGGCTCTTTGGGCTCTGGTCTGATTCCTATTAATATGGAAGCAAACGATAACGGAGTCGATTATGTATACTGGAACGATCCGAACGAGATAGTTGAACGTCTGGAATTGCTCGTCGCGTCGAAAGCTGCAGGTCATACCGGTCATGATAATGAGATTCTTTCCATTATCGAGGAGCTCCGGGAAGAGGACGTTATTAAATAACTTGCCTGCACATAGAGTCTGTCAGTATCAATATGCCCGTCGACAAATTCGGCAGACAGTTTACACCAACGTCGCAGACGAATAAGAATAAAAGTTTTGATAAACGTCGATCAAAACCTACGTCACCGCCTCCAAGAGTAACAGCAGCGAGGCCGCGAGACTCTGTTACCCGACATACGATTAGAAAGTTGTGCCTCAGCCGTGAGAAAGATAATGATGATTTTGATGCTAAACAATACAAAATTATAAATCTTGCCGAGCCCGTAAACGATAACGATGCGGCGAATAAGCAGTACGTTGACATCAAAACAATGGAATTTATTCTTAAAACTGAAACTGCGGCAGCATCGGTGACTACTCTCTATGCTAAAATGAAAGAGTTGTCTGACATTGTTAAATTATTTATTGGAAACAAAAGTTTGCAATGAGTGTCGAAAAAAATCAGTTAGTAAAGGAGCTACACTCTCCAGCCAGACGTAATTTTCTTCGAAGACGAGTTATAGTTCGAGGATGGGACGACTTATGGCAAGCTGATCTAGTTGATATGCAAGCATTCTCGAAATTCAACAAAAACATGAAATACATTCTGACCGTGATTGACGTTTTATCTAAATATGCTTGGGCAATACCGCTGAAAACAAAAAATGCTGCTGACGTAACGCAGGCGTTTGAAGCAATTCTCAGAAGAGGAGGAGGAGGACGAAAACCGAGAAATCTGCAAACAGACAACGGAACGGAGTTCTACAATACGACGTTTAGGAATCTGATGACGAAATTAAATATTAATCATTATTCTACGTACAGTGGTATGAAAGCATCGGTTGTCGAACGATGGAACAGAACTTTGAAAAATGATATGTGGAAGAAATTTACGTTGAACGGATCTTACGAATGGATCGAAATGCTTCCACAGCTGGTTACCGACTATAATAGCAGAAAACATCGTACGATCAATATGTCTCCGAACAAAGTCACACCAAAAATTGCTAAAACGCTCCTATCATCCGTTCACAGTCGAGTAAAATCTGTTCCGCCTGCAAGATTTAAGATCGGGAGTCATGTTCGAATCAGTAAATATAAAAGCGCTTTCGCTAAAGGTTATACACCCAATTGGACAACCGAGGTTTTTAAAATTGTTAAAGTACAGCAGACAAATCCTCGAACTTATATTCTAGAAGATTCTAGAGGTTCTCCCATTGTGGGAGGCTTTTATGAATCTGAACTAAAAGTAACCAAGCATCCTGACGTTTATTTAGTTGAAAAAGTTTTAAAGAGACAAGGGCGGAAGGTTTTTGTAAAATGGTTAGGTATGGATACTTCTCATAATTCCTGGATCAATAAAGATAATGTTTTATAACTGTGTAATTTTATTTAATACCTACATGCAATACATTTTTTTACAACAACTACTCAAATATTGGTTTTATTATTGGTCGTTACAGTTCGCCATACTAACGGCGCCGATGTGCTTATTGCACAGCCCGTAATAAGAATCTAATAAATTGTTTATTTTAGCAAGTTCAGCTTTGTTTTGGTCAAGCACTCTTGTGCGACGTTCGCAAAAGTTTAGATCGTCTGCCTTCATAGCGTTGGAGGCCTTATCATTCTCTATACTCTCCCAACATCCTTGTATGTCCTCTGAAAAAAAAAAAACATAGAACCAAATCATTTTTTTAAGAGAAAAAAAAAATTGTGTGAAAATCATACCAGGAAATTTTATTCTCGTCGTATTGTACACTATCGATTCGACGTGAGCCTCACACTGCCGATTCAGTATTTTCAATTGAATTGCCGATCTAATTCTGTTGCGGATCTCTTGCGTGAGGTAGTCGTTGAGGTCTCTGCATCTCGAAATTCTTCGATCGTACATCCTCCCGTGATCTCCTTGTCTGGCTCTGGCAGCTTCGCACTGTCCCACTTGAGTGAATGCTGAAACGTAAGCTCAATGTATATGAAACCGATTAAAACATTAGTCGCATCAAATTAAACTTACATTCTTCAAGTTGTTGAGCCCCCGTTGATTTTGAAACGGCGAGAGCCGTTACTAACATAATGTAGATTGTATTATTCCAAGCCATGATTCCTCACTGAAGATCTGTCGAGACGTTGCGAGGCTTTTATGCAAGCTGTCTTGGCTCGTGTCATGAAAATTTCTTGGCGCTTTATCACATTGTATAACAATTTAGTAGCCAAAATTATAGGCTATACATTTTCGGCGCTACAATGCAGCATCTCGATCCTGACAAAGTAATAATAATTTGGCACTAAACTTTGGCAAAGAGATAATTTGGCACTAAACTTTGGCAAAGAGATAATTTGGCTGCTCAGGCTAATGTCACAAAATTAACCTTGTGCGGAATGTTTCGTCTCATTTTCGAAACATTTCTTGGCAAATTATTTGTTTGTATAAGAATTAACGATTATATATATATAATTTCCTCATACGATTGCATCTCAACTCAGACACCGAAATAATTTTCTTGACTGCTCAGCTCAATGTCTAAAACTTCTTGATCGGCTGTTTGCGTCAATTTTCCTTGCACGTGTTCACTGTAATGCCCCCAGGGCAGCGTGTCCGTGGAATTAGGTATTATGGATCTTTTATCGTCGCGAGCGTTGAGAGCTATTTTGTTCTGACAGATTGAATACACTTTGTGCAGTCTTGACTGAATACTCCGCTGTTCTCGGTGTGTTGTACTATAATTTTTTAAACAATCCAAATAATCGTTGAAGGTGATAGATTTTTTTACCACAGAATTTTTAACTCCTTTAGCCTTCTTTACTTCCATGTTAGACATGCGGAACGAATACATCTTCGATCTTAATCCGACAAATTCTAACATTATCTCTCCGCTACTTTCATCCTTCATCAATCCTGGAACCTTTTTGTTCTCTAATGGCATATCATATCTATTCTTAACCATATAATCGCTTGTATCAAATCTATGGATATCCAGTTTCATTGTAGAATAAATATCATCACATTTTATATGATACAATAAACTGTCCGTATCCGTGTACAACAGTTTGCAATTATTCTGAAATTTAGGTAACATGTATTCGTAATGAAATTCGTACAAACAAGTTTTTGATATATCTAATATGCACATTCCAACATAAATAGGTTTGTCTATGACAACCTTGAGTTTCTGCATCTCTATTGCTATAAAATTTGGATTAAAAATAGTTCTGCGATGAAAATTAGTCTTTGAAATCAGAGAATTTGCTCCGTATCGCCCATACCATTTTGTTACTAACTGTATGTCTACGCGTTTTCGTACATTTTCCATAGTCTTTCCGAATACCGAATTGTTCATCAATTTAAATAAATTTTTTTCGGAATCATTCTTTGCCTGGACTCTCAAGTGTGTGTTGAAATCAATATACGATTTAAGCCAGGCTGATTGATCAAATTGTAGAACTTTATGAATTTTTGTAATCTTTACACCATGGTTTAAGGCCTGCTGTAAAATCAAATAATGTCCCACGTATCGTTCTTTCTTGTTGAAAGTTGTCATCAGTTTTGTGTGCTGCGATCCAATTGGTTTCTCTGAACTCGGGCAAAATGGTAGATCCTTGTGCAGATCGTGAATCTCTCTTGGGTATTCCAAATCAACTTCTAAAACGTATCCAATACTCGAATTTTCGGCTATAGTTTGCAGATGAAAATCTCCGAGATTGGTTACCCACCGAAAATTTTGTTGGGGTAGGTTCTTCGACATCGCCCAGCCGTATAGATTATTAACGTCGAAGTACATCAAATAGGTTTCGTCGACTGTATTATCGTAATCCTCTATATACCTATTGTTAGCTTTACCGTAACGATTGCAACACTGGCTAACACCTCCTCGAATCCCTCTTTCGATAAACATAACCATATCAATGTCAGTTAGTAGTTCGAGCTCGATCTTAGTTAATTTTAACATAGCATCCCATGCCAATCCGGGTATCGTGTAGTAATGCGTAGGATCTAAATTATAGTTCTGCAGACAGCTTCCGCGAAAATTTTCGAACACGTCCGCCAACAGCATAACATCGGTTTTTAAATACAGATCGCTATATTCTCCAAGTGTCTGTAAATTAAACTTGTTCCACACGTTTACAGCATGCAAATAGTCTTCATCTGGTATATCTGAATCTGTTAGCCGATTGTAAAAATGTTTTGCCTCGGGGAGTGACGTTTCACGCAATTTACTTTCATCCACGACGTAATCGTACGGAAAAACTCCCTTTCTAGCTAACAAGCTGAAATTCTCATCGTCAACGCCACTAAACGCAGATCTTGTAATGAATAAATTTGTTTCTCCAAGATATTGAACTAAATTTGAAAGACTCGAGCTCATGAATCTGAACGAATCAACAAACCGCAACTGCATTCGTGTGCCGCTAACTCTCTTGGTGAAGGATATATATTTTTCTTTGTTTAAAGGAATCACGCTAACTCTACCGTCAAACTGGGAGGCAATTTGTTCTATTATAAAATGAGCGTCGTAAGATGTTAGGTTGTGAAAAATAATCGGAATTACATGATTTGAATAATATTTCAGATTACACTTCGAATGAGCTGGACCTCTGTATTTTCCCGTCAAATGACAATGATCTCTAACCTTCACATCCGACTCCTCGATACATTCTCCGCACATGTGACAAATTTGATCCTTCGTATACTTTTCCTTTTCTGTTTTGGTCATCGGAGTCATTGACACAGGATTGTCATACAATGAATTAATTTCATAAGACAGACGTTTCAACTTTTCGGCAAACCACTCAGCACACGAAGCACCTCTGTAATACTCATATCGAGATAGAGACTGGTCGTACGCGCAATGTACATAATATCCTACACTGTAGGCTGTGTGTTTTTGATATGCGTTAGTTCGCTCACCTAGGTTAATATCTTCTACTGTTTCCAAATAACACTCAAAATCGGCATAGACTACGAACGGCACTAATTCTTTGCGAGAATAATTTTTAAACTTGAGCCATTTATCGTCAGACAAAGGAAGTTTAACAGCACACTCATTGATTTTTGAGCAATCTATGGTATGCTCCTTTAATTTTTTGTCGCTGTAAAAATGACCTAAACATCTGTCGCAAAGGTACATTTTATGTCGCACTACGATCTGACTGGAGATAAGTCTCGATAAACTCTTAATCCAACAAAAATGTGAATAGTCTCCCTTAGATATCATGAGCAGATTTATATGTTTAATCATTACATTGTCCGTTAAATAAATAGGTGCAACGATAAAATCTTTGTCTCCGGTTGTATACACGTTGATCGATATATTGTTTTGACTCTCAAACTTCTTGATTTGATTTAACGTCATAGGAAACGAAATATTATTAACATCAAGTACAGTCTTATAATGTGGATAAGATCTCTGTAAGCTCACATTATTTGGTGCTGGATATAATGCCGATACAATTGCCCAAGCAAAACATGCGTCATCGTCCGTTTCAATGTTTATAACAGCTTTTTTGTTCTTAATCTTGGTTGGGAGATCGATAAATCCGAATCCTCGTATCGGTTCACATTTGTTGATGTTTATGGTCATGTTTATGATACTACTTATAGCCCATCCGCTATCTCTTTCTTGAAATTCTTCCAATTGATGTAAAATGTTGTGAACGACTGATTCCTGATACCATTGGTCTAAGTCTGTAGCGAGTAAAATTTGTTCCGTCGGTGTATAAAAATATTTTATATCTACATTATCTTTAGCCGTAAATTCGCCTGACAGCACCAAATAAATTTTAACGCAGTGAAATTGTTTCTGAACATTTCGCAGACGAATGCAAATAGTTGATTTAACGTCGTCGAGAAATTGTCTGACATCAATGTGCGCAAAATTAGTAATTAAACCAGTTCGAATACGGCTGTCAAATGCTGATGCAACATCTTCCCAGATGTACGTTTTTGTCTTACGTGTCCTCTGGGTTATTCCTCTTCCTACCAAAATTTTATTTTTGATCACAGCTTTGTTGCTTTTCAATCTGCGTATTCGAGTGTCATAATTCTGTTTGGTTCCAGGAAAATTTGCACTTTGTAACTTAGAACGCAATAATTTCAGAACAGAATCACAGCTCTTCAAGTATTTTTCATTCAAATTCAGTTCTGTATGTTGTAATAGGAGTTTGCATCGCTCTTGGAGATTTTTTTCCATGCTTATTAATACACGCTCTTCCATACTGATACTATATTTTATGTATATTGCGACACTTAGCTCTTTCCACGGGTCTGACGTTAGAATTCTGAGTAAGATGTGCTATTATTCTAGGGTATATATACAAAACGATGCGTATGTGTGTATGTGTGAGGCGGTTGCTAGGCGAAACTGGAAATAAATAGGCTGTACTTGCAATTATTTTCACCTTGATACTAATTATCTAAAACGGGACGCATCGACGAGATTGCGTTGTAGGAAGCTGGGTAGCGGTCAATTATCTGGGAGCGGGAAGTAATCAAGTCCTGTGGAGACTTGTAGACATCTAGTATACCGTAAACATTTAGTACGCCTTATTTTTTTCCAATAAAAAAATAACTGACTCTGATTACCTGACTCTGATGCATCTGATAATTTAATAGGTAAAACCTGTTAGGGAGGATGCTGGCGCATAGTTCAACAGAGGTGGGGGTAATTTGCTGATGCAATTATCTTCATTTTTTGAATTATTAGATTTTTTTCCGGAAAACTGGTGCAATTATAGAATGTATGTGTGTGGGTGTGTCTGTGTGCACTAACATTCAATTATCAGATTTTTTCGATTTTTTCTGATGGAAAACTGGTGCATTTATAGAATGTATGTGTGTGGGTGTGTGTGTGTGTGTCTGTGTGCACTAACACTAATCTACCTAAAACTCGCAGTGTTTCACTACTTTCGTCAGATATTTTTTTTTTTAATTATTCGAAACGAATATTCTACCAACCATTGTCATATTACATGTATAAATCATATATATTATCTATTTTTTATGATTTGATATAATGGATAATACGACTGATGTATAGCATGACATTATATTATATGCAGTACAACTGTTCACATGTTATTTCATACAATTGTATTGAAAATCCATAGAAAAATTGTAGAATAATAAAAATAAATGAACAAAATGCCCAATTATGAACCGATTGAATATTTTTACTTACTAGGAGTGTCCCAGGGTTCCGGTGCACGGATTTTGTTCAAATTTGGAGAGGTGTTTCTTTAGCCCAAAATACTAGCCCTCTGATCTTCAATTCCATCTCATAGACCTTTCTTCTCCTAGAAAATATTATTATCGTGGAATTTATTGGTCCTTTGCCATAGCTCTAGACGCTAGATTCATGCAGCGAACTTGAATATATCACTGAAACTTTTTCATTCGAGCATGAAAAAGAATATTTAACGCGTTAATTTACCATATCTTTTTTTTTTTTAATAATCAAAATTTCATAATAAAAAAAAGAGGTGAAAAAATTTTATCAGACGAAAGAAAAAAGTGATGGTAAATTAACGCGTTGAATATTCATTTTCATGCTCGATCGAAAAAGTTTCAGTGATATATTCAAGTCCGCTGCATCAATCTAGCGTCTAGAGCCATGGCAAAGGACCAATAAATTGCACGATAATAATATTTTCTAGGAGAAGAAAGGCCTATGACATGGAATTGAAGATCAGAGGGCTAGTATTTTGGGCCAAAGAAACACCTTTTCAAATTTGATCAAAATCAGTGCACCGGAACCCTGGGACACTTCTAGTTGGCAGAACATTGCAGAAATCATTGAAAAGTATTATATCGCGTGTTAGCGACCGATTGCGTACCTAGACAATAAGTACAAAGTAGGATAAGTGCGTGAGTGACTGTAGATGTATACATTTATGCTGTGTGCGCGGGTGACCAAAGTCTGCCCGGAGTCCGAAGTTCGAGAGCGAAAAGGTACGAAAGGAGCAGTATGAATTTACAAGCGATTACGAGAAGACGTGCGTAGGATTACCATCTAGATTCAAGTAGATTTCGGGTAGTTCGATATAGAGTTAACGGATACAGTTCTTGTTACACAGCCTTGAGGCTCTCAATACGAGGTTTCTGTTGTGTCGTCCATTTACGTGTTCAATAAACATTCTTGCCGGCACGCTATGAGTTTTTCTTTGGTTTTCCCTTGCAACAATCCTGACATAAAAATCCAACCTTATAACAATTCAGAAGTGGGATATACTCGCGATAACCCGCATTGATCTGCGAGAAAATACGCAAATCGGAAAATTGTAGTTCGCGACGGAGAGTTTCGAGTAACGGTCAAACGGGCAAAATCATGGCCGTTGAAATCACCGAGACGGTAACCACGTGCGCGTACGAAAGACAATTTAAGTGATGGGAATATGAACGGTGACGGATTATCAGTACGAGAAGACGAGTTCGAACGATTTTACCAGATCATACGTGAAACATTAAGAGCCACGGAACCGGAAAATATGGCGCAGTCGAATAATTTCGACAATATACGAAATAACGCGGAAAAATCGGCTCGACCAGGCCAAGGAGCTGCTGGAGGTCTCCCCCATCGAGAAGATCACGGTACGCAGATCCTCAGCGCAATTAATCGCTCGGGAGGATTACCAGCCGGCCAATCGGATGGCGCCTTCTTTCAAGACGAAATGGACATAGAAGATAATCCCATCGATGAACTCGGCACGCGCAACCGATCGACAAGACTCACGGTCGGAGAGGGCACGCGTCACGTCGACGTTTCACAGCCGACGTTACCGGCGCGTCACATCGATACCCCGGTACCAACGTACCATATTATGCCAGATCTCAGCGCCAATATCGGCGATTTTACAGGTGATGTAGGTGACATACGTGCACAAGAATGGCTTGAAACGTTGGAAAGTATGAAGCAATTGCATCATTAGGCAGATAACTTCGCGTTAGAAGCAGCTAGGTCACACCTAAAGGATGGTGCAAAAGAATAATTCCGAATGAAAGCGCGCGAATTGACGACGTGGCCGATGTTTAAATCCGCTTTCCGCACAACTTTTATAACCGTGGATAGCACGACGTTACGCTGGAAACGGATGACCGAACGAGTTCAACAAAAGGACGAATCCCTAAGCGCGTATTTCCATACAAAGGCCATATCATGTAGCGACATCGGATTAAAGACCGAAGATACCAAAGAACAAATCCTCGTCGGATTATGGTCAAGGGAACTCTGCAACGCGATGGCGGCCCGCTCACACATATCGACTGATGAGCTGCTGCATGACATGTTGACATATGATCGCATGGTGAAGCAACGCTCCGATCGTCTTCGGAATCTAAGAGAACCTAATGTAAATAAACATAGACCAGCGTCCACTCCTTCGAGTCAAACAAATACATCGAAGAAGCCAGGAGCACACACGACCGAGCGAAACGCTGATACGCGACCCCAACAAATCAAGAAGGGCAACCCAAATGTGACAATTGCAACGCCTACGGGCACATCTCTAAAAGTTGCACCCAGCCGCGAAGAGAACTGTTGTGTTTGAAATGCAAGGCCAAAGGTCATACACAGGGACACTGCACAATTACGATTAATACGGAAACAAAACAAGTCAATCAAATCGGTAGTGCTGATCGTAACGCTGTGAATAAATATCTAAAGGTGATTCGCGTGGAGGGAAGTGAACTTAACGCATTAATCGATCCGGGAAGTTCCGAGTGCACTATAAAAGCCTCCGTAGCACTACTAGAACAGTTCCAAGTGATACGAGTGGTGTGTGATCTGAAAAGTTTCGGTCCAAATCACTTTAAAGTGAAATCACCAGGTATTGTGCGAGCAACAGTGAATGTAGACAATGTGGTAGTCGATGATGTGGTACTACGAATCGTGCCGGACGATGCCCCAGCTGTAGATGTCCTAGTGGGACGAACATTTACCGAAGCTCCGCACGTAGAGTATCACAAAGTTGGTGATGAGTTGATATTTAAAAGGAGTGCGGGAACGAACCTTACCGGCGACAATGTCATAACCCGCGACGGAGTGCAAAATCAAAATGCGGTGGGTGACATCGAGCTACCGCCGCGTTCTGTCAATTTTATCGAAATATCAACGGGCAGTGATGTGTACGAACTACCTGTGTTGAATCTCAGCGAGAACTCACAGTCTCTGGCAAAAGAACACACACGTGTGCGTGGGGAGTTTACACGCATACCAACACGGGATTAAACGACAAACACGGCGACCGATACAACGAGACAACATCGACGTAGGTGAAGAACAGAGTGAAGTGATAATAGAGGACCTGTTAAGAGTAATTAATAATTATCGCGACTGTGTCGCATTAGGTATGAATGAATTAAGATGCGCGCGTGAAATGGAGATGGATATAAGAGAGATACCGGGTAGTATACCTGCATTTAGCAAACCGTACCGTGTGCGACGCGGAGCGCGAAACTATCAAAGAAATTGTAAAAGAATGGAAGGATGAAGGGATTGTGACCGAAACTGACTCACCGTATGCGAGTCCTGTTCTGTTAGTTCGTAAGAAAACAGGAGAGGCGAGACTAGTAGTAGATTACCGCAAACTAAATAAACAAACGGAACGTATGCACCCTACCCGATTTAGACGATCATTTAGCTCAGATAGGCGACAGCTCGATTTATACAACGTTAGATCTAGCTCATGGTTATCTTCAAGTACCCTTATCAAAAGAAGCTCGTGCGAAAACTGCATTTATAACCCCTGATGAAACCGGAGAGTTTACGCGCATGATGTTCGAGCTGATGAACAGTCCGTTCTATTTTTCCAAAGCCATGTACAAAGCTTTAGGACCGCTGAGAAGTCAAGTAGTATTATTCTACCTAGATGATATCTTCATACCCGCAAAGGATTGGTCGGATCTGAAAGACCGGCTTATCCTAGTATTCGAAGCGTTACGTAGGGCCGGATTAACGATTAAATTATCAAAATGTGAATTCTTGAAAACCAAAGTGGACTATCTCGGTTTCGAAATCTCCAAAGCTGGAATAGAACCGGGAGAATACAAGATACGAGGCATTCCCAACCCCTAAAAACGTTCACGAAGTACGCCGATTTTTAGGGATGACTAGCTTTTTCCGCAGGTTCATACCTAAATTTGCACAAATTGCGGAACCATCACATAAGTTATTGCGCGCGAATCAACCCTTTGATTGGGATAAAAACGAAGCTGAGGCTTTCCAGAAATTAAAGAGTGTACTGATAAATAAACCGATCCTCCAGGCATTCAACGCGAGAAATGCAACCGAACTGCATACCGATGCCAGCGCGAAGGGCCTCGCCGCGATGCTATTGCAACGAGGGACAGACAATAGGCTACATCTAGTATATGCGAACCCCGCAAAAACATTAAAAATGTAAAAAATACCGCCAAGTACAAAAAGAATGCCACTCGGAAAAAATACAAAAACTTATCAAATCAGGAAATAATGCCAAGCACCACGAGCTTCTGGCAATTATACGTTGTAAAGTCGGACCCCACTGATTCGTGTAGAGATATCGAAAAATCATTTCAAGAGCTACATACTTGGCGGGCACATTCCTTTCTCCCACTCTGCTACAATTATTCGCTGCACCCTTTGCAGTATATTTCTTTCAGCCTGCATCTGCCAGAGTGAACAGGTGTTCGAATGGGCTTGTTAGTGCAGAGAAGTAATTCATTCTCAAAATTTTAATATCTTCAAAATCTAGATCATTTGCATCGATTCAACTCTCAACTGATTATTTGTCGATTGAAGAATTCGAAATATCTTTCGGTCTGAATGAATTATGCCTCGCGAGTCTCCACTGTCAACGCACTCAGAAGTACTGTTACTGAAGAAAGCCAGAACATCAAAGGATTATGAATCAATAATTTTGGAACCTGTTTATGCAAATCATATACTATACAATATGTATTTATTGATTATCAATAAATACTTGAATAGAAAGTAACTCAATCGTTTTCACTCATATTTGGTTGATAATAACGAGCCTGATGTTGGGAATACAGTGGAAAAAAGGAATGTGCCCGCCAAGTATGTAGCCCTTGAAATGATTTTTCGATATCTCTACACGAATCAGTGGGGTCCGACTTTACAACGTATAATTGCCAAAAGCTCGTGGTGCTTGGCATTATTTCCTGATTTGATAAGTTTTTGTATTTTTTCCGAGTGGCATTCTTTTTGTACTTGGCGGTATTTTTTACATTTGTAAAGTTTTTGCGGGGTATTTCACTATTTTTTGTAAGTTGCGGTTGAGATTATACAGGAACAGGTCAATAATATGGTTGTTTGTGAAAGTGGTGGTGAAAGCATTATCGATACAAAAACGAGGCAGCGTCTTCTTCCCTCTGCAGTGATGCAAAGCATATGCTCTATATGTATATATATATATATATATATATATATATATATATATATATATATATATATATATATATATATATATATATATATATATATATATATATATATATATATATATATATATATATATATATGGGGCATTCCAGCTCAACTCAACCAACCATCGACACTCAGGTCTTCGAATTTTTTTCGAAAAAACATATGTCAAAGTTCAGATAAAAAGACAATGTTTCCGTAACTCGGAGGTCTTGCATTCAATTTTTGACAGTGATACATCCTCCGCTAAATTCAGACGGCGAATATTTAAAAATTCTGTCAGATGTAAATACGGAAACATAGAGAAAAATGTCAAACACAAAAAACCACCGTTATCTTACGAATTTCAACCTAAATTAATTGCAGAATTTTCGAATCATTCTTCGACCCAATTTTGCTCGATAAACGTCAAAAATTTCGATTTTCTTGAATGTCGCCATAACCGATTTAGACGAATTTTTAACACAAAATACTAGATCAAAAAACAGAATTTTCAAGACCTTATCCAAGATGCCTGGACCTCTGGTTCCAGAGATATGGATTTTACAAAAACCAATATTGATGAAATCAATTGAAAACGAATAATGGGTTGGATGAAAAAAATATAATTTAAAGTTCTTTTTCAATAGTCATTACCTTTGTCCAATGATTTCGAGTAATCAGGGCCGAATTCAGAGGTGTGGAGGCCCTGGGGCAACGAATGAGTGGGGCCCCCTAATTATTTTTCAAATAGGTTCAACAATATTTTTCTTCAAGTATTTCAATAATTTATTGCAGAAAATTTTAATTTTTGGAAAACTCAAAAAAGAGAAAACTACATACAAAAGAAAATAAGCACGAATAATTGACAAGTCCTTTCCTCCTTTACAATTCGATTGGTAAAAATTAATAGTAATCTACTGCAGAATTAATAGTTTGCACGTCGTGAATAACATGCAGAAATTACAACATTGAAAATAGGTAAAAATATATGGAACCACAAAAATAGATTTATTCAATTCACATAAAAAAATGGAACAACAGTGTAATCGAATAAGGCTGATGTGAAGAAACGTCTCCTGTCCTCACCGGTATTTTTTCATTCAATCGTTTTGAGTTTCGGAAATGTTCCTGGCAGCAGCTAATTTCGATACGATATAATATTTTCCTATTATTCAATGAGG
Organism: Macrophya alboannulata; assembly: GCA_949628255.1. Lineage (NCBI taxonomy): Eukaryota > Metazoa > Arthropoda > Insecta > Hymenoptera > Tenthredinidae > Macrophya > Macrophya alboannulata. The sequence continues at coordinate 9,894,246 of OX451211.1, forward strand.
ATAAATTCATTTCTTTAGTGTGTGAACGTGTGATGATTTACTCTGTGATTTCCCGCACACACATGATTAATTTATCGGATCGAAAAGTAACATTAACCATTAATTTTGAGAAAAATACGAAACGCGCCTTGGAATGTTTAAAACATGTGATTTATGAAAGTGTGAGAACTGCTCTTTCGTTGGGAGAACTTGGATGTTTTTTTTTTATTTAGAAAAAAAAATTTTTTCTCAAACATATAATTTCGCGTATTATTCGGTATTCGTAGGAAAATTTTACCGAAAAATTTCTATTGTGGGGGCCCCTCTCTTATGGAGGCCCCGGTTGCCCTCCCCTAAATCCGGCGCTGCGATTAATACTGTATGTTATTCATGTCTGATTCGATAAAAAAAAATACTTGATTTTTCTGAAATAAATCCTCGAAAGCTATACAGTGATTAGTATACTACTATATACTATCTTGTATAATACTTGTATATTCTTACAAGAGGATTCTTGTATATTGTAATTAGTATACTATCTTGTATTTCTTTTGTATATTCTTACAATAAGAATAATACAAGATTGTATACTAATCACTGTATAGCTTTTGAGGATTTATTTCAGAAAAATCAAATATTTTAGTTCTAATCGAATCAGACATGAATAACCTACAGTATTACTCGAAATCATCAGACAAAGGTAATTACTATTGAAATAGAACTTTAAATTATATTTTTTTCAACCAACCCATTATTCGTTTTTAATTGATTTAATCAATATTGGTTTTTGTAAAATTCATATCTCTGGAACCAGAGGTCCAGGCATCTTGGATAAGGTCTTGAAAATTTTGTTTTTTGATCTAGTATATTGTGTGAAAAATTCATCTAAATCGGTTATGGCGACATTCGAGAAAATCGAAATTCTTGACGTTTATCGAGCAAAATTGGGTCGAAGAATGATTCAAAAATTCTGCAATTAATTTAGGTTGAAATTCGTAAGATAACGGTGGTTTTTTGTATTTGACATTTTTCTCTATGTTTCCGTATTTACATCTGACAAAATTTTTAAATATTCGCCGTCTGAATTTAGCGGAGGATGTATCACTGTCAAAAATTGAATGCAAGACCTCCGAGTTACGGAAACATTGTCTTTTTATCTGAACTTTTACATATGTTTTTTCGAAAAAAATTCAAAGACCTGAGTGTCGATGGTTGGTTGAGTTGAGCTGGAATGCCCCATATATATATATATATATATATATATATATATATATATATATATATATATATATATATATATATATATATATATATACATATATATACATATACATATATATATATATATATATATATATATATATATATATATATATATATATATATATATATATATATATATATATATATATATATATATATATATATACATATACCTATATGTATCTATATAATTCTATATAAGATAATATATAATTTTGAATGATTTTCTTATTTTATTTTACTCAGAGAGCTCTGCCCCTCGTCGAACCCCCCGCCCGGGGCTTCATTCGCCCCTGCACGGCATGTATACATGTATACATATACATTATATACATAGATATATAGATATAGATATATAGGTAGTACATAGATAGTATATATAGGTTTATATTAGAAGTATAGATCAATATATTCAGGTATATAGATATATATGGCACTTCGCACATTGATTAGAGTATATCTTTTGATTACGTCACCGAATTCTAGCCAAAATCAATACGGAGAGAGATATCGATGGAGAGAATCTCTCTTTCAAATTGCAAGTCGATCGGTGCATCGGTTCGAGAGATATCGGTGTTCACAGAAAACGTCTGTGAAAAATTGTGCGGAGAAGAAGAAGAAGAAGAAGAAGAAGATTATAAAATTTCATTAACTTTAGATGTCTAATACTTCGCAAATACTCGGTCGATTCTGTCCAAATTTTTTTCGGAAACTCATTTGGACTCGGACAATTAGGCCTGTAAATTTCAGCCCGAAATATAGTATGGTTCCGGAAATATGATGCAATGTTTACAGGTACAAAAGTTGGCTAGCGTAAATGATTCGCAGCTGGCGTCCGCCGGCCAAACGAAAAAGTACTTGGCGGCGATTCGCTGACGCGAATCTTGATGATTCGTAGCTGGCGTCCGCCGGCCAAACGAAAAAGTACTTGGCGGCGATTCGCTGACGCGAATCTTGATAAGCCGGCGCACAAGCGAGACCGAGAAAAACTATCATTCAAGTAAACTAGAATTGTTGACGATAGTTTGGGCGGTATCCCGCCTACGTAATCTGTTGATCAACATACCATTTAAGATAGTCACGGATTGTCAGGCTTTACTACATCTGAGTACTCAAAAAACAAAGAATCCACAAGTAATACGATGGCATAACTTGATGAGCGAATTCGATTTCAAAATTGTTCGCAGACCAGGTACGAAACTATTAGATGTAGACGCTCTGAGTAGAGCCCCGACAAAACCAGAGGAGAGTGTGTGTGATATATCCGAAAGATTGAGTGAGATATTTACTGTAACTAATGATGAAGATGAAATTGGTACCGAAGACTATGCGCAAAGGACTGATCGTGCGTTTCCATGACCTTCAAGGTCACCAAGGTGTCGATCGAATGGTTGCAAAAGTACTACAATACTATTATATCCCGGGCGTTCGTCGCTACGTCAAGCAACACATACAAGCGTGTTTACAGTGCATACTCACTAAGAATTAAACGGAAAAACAAGCCGGGTTGTTACACCCTATTCCACCGGGTACGCGACCATTCGCGATTATTCACATTGACCATCTCGGACCTTTGGTCACCACGCGCAGACAAAATAAATACGTTTTTGCCGTAATTGACAACTTGACGAAGTTCACGAATTTGAGAACCGTCCGGAATACGGAAGTGGTAAATGTAGTGCGCGTAATGGAAGACTTCGTTATAACTTACGGAGCGCCAACCCGAATAATTTTCGACTTAGGCACCTGTTTTACCGCGAAACAGTTCGAACAATTTTGTCAGCGGCACGGTATACGACACACCCTCAATTCCTCACGACACCCGCATGCAAACGGGCAAATTGAACGAGTAAACAGCACGCTGATACCAGCAGTGCAAGCTAGTATAGAAGACGATGAAGGTCGAGATTGGGACACCAAACTAAAGGAAGTGCAAAGAAACCTTAACGAGTCCATAAACGCGACGACGGGGAAGAGTCCCTTTGAACTCCTGTACGGTTACGTAGCACGGCATGACGAAGGCGAACTTCGTAAACTAACAATCGAAGACGAGGCAAGATACACCCAACCTCAAATACTACAGGAAGAAGCGCGAGAGCGAATTGCTGAAGAAGAATTACGTTATAAAGCACGATATGACCGCCACCGATCAAAAAATGCAATATTTCACATAGGTGATGTCGTGTTTATGAAGATGGCACCGATCGCAACGGAAGAATCTACGAAACTACAATACAAATTCCGAGGGCCACTAACCGTAACACAGGTCCTGCGAGGAGATACATACGCTGTAGCAGACCTACGAGGAGACCAACGAGGTCAACGGCGGTATGCATCCACGGCGCACGCCAGTCAGTTAAAAATTTGGCGACCCCACGAAACCGATGATGACGTTGATGCATCACCCGACGATAACGATCAAACGACCCCAAACACAGCCGATGACGATCCCGAGGAAACTCCGAACGAAATAGACGTGGTTATACCCCCCCCCCCCCCCTACCAACGGTTGCAGGAGAGAAAACAAAACGTAATCGGCGACCCCCCCGATAGATACTGCGCTTACCTCACCGACCTATCACTCGAGGACGAGCTGCATACGAGGATGGCCGAATGTTAGCGACCGATCGCGTACCTCGACAATAAGTACAAAGTAGGATAAGTGCGTGAGTGACTGTAGATGTTGTAACATTGCATGTTACAAGGTACCCGAACTCCCTTAGACAACCTTAAGTAAGGGTATGAAGAGTGCCTGAAAACTGTAGGGATGAGTTAGGATAAGCCCCGAGGCTAAAGTTAACTCCGAGAGGCGACCGTGACCGACTTAAGACTGTTGAGTTAAGACTGATTTTTTGTTGTTTCTTTTACACTTTTCTCTACCATGTGGGAGACACGGCCTAAGAGATGGCGGAGACTATTACGACGACGTTGGCGGAGTATCCGAAGGGGTGTACTGAAACCCCAACGCCTATGCCTCCCGAAGGCCACCCAAGAAGAGAAGAGTCACCTCCTGTACCACAGGAGGGCACTCAGCTACGAGGGATACAGGTGGTGGAAGAGATTCCCGCCACCCCCAAGAGCCTGCGAACCGTGATCCTACGATGAGGGATTCTTCTATCTTGGCCTATTTTGAGTTTTCGCGCGTGGCCTGGCCACACTGCCATGTTAGCGATCCTGCGGTCGATGGAAAGATCGATATTTGACTACGTAATGAGGGTGTGCACAGGACTGTCGCCACGCGGTCTAGTCACTCTGTCGTAGGCTAACGAGTAGCAAACATACGTCTGAGCGCTTCCTTGTTTTTTTTGGGTATTGTGAGCTTGTGTAGAAATTTGGATTGCTAGTAGTTCGCCTCGAGGCATATCTGAACTGAAAAGAGGATTGTGTGAGTGGGTGTGTGAATCCAGACCTCCGCTAGATATTCCCCGAGGAATTAATGATGAATTACGCCCGCGAGGGTGTCTTGTTCGTCGCTTGGCTGGAAGACGGTAAGCGATAGTTCACTTCGCCTATGATAATTTGAATCCAGCAACGGCCGTCAGCCATAGTGCCTTGTGTGAAGCCACGAGGCTTAATAATTGTGGATCAAATTAAACTGATCTCCGAGTTGGTAGGCCGTCACCTGTGTCCCCGTAGAGTCTAGTAAAGTCAAGTTTCTGATAAATAAATAAATTTTCGCGTCAAGTATAGTACAAGCATTGTTCTAGTCAGTCGGGTACTGTCGCACGTGAGTGCAAGCGAGACAGCCTGAGTCGGTGACTGTCGTCCTCTCTCTTCCTCCCACGAGGAGAGTCAGGCATACTAGCAGGCGCAAGCCTGTCGAGCCAGTAGGCTGTTGGATAGTTCTTAAGCTTAGTAAATATTAAATTCGTAAAAATTGCTAGCCCACGAGGCAGAGTTAGATTAAGTAGGATAGTTAATAGTAGGATAAGTTAAATAAAACGGTGGTCGGTAACACAGGGGCCTAGCCTCAGTCTAGAAGAGACCTCGAGTCTGTTATAATTTAGTTTTTTTTGTTATTGTTGATCTGATTTTCTTTATTATTTTACACCGCCACGGAGTAGCTTCCAAGAAGCAGTTTGTTGTAGTTGTTACCTGGTTTTAAGTTGCTGCGAGGCATTATTGTATCGAGCTAAGCGATAGTTTTCCCTGTTATTGCTCTCCTACGTGGAAGCCTGAATTTTGTCTACGGTCAAGTTTTGTGAAGCTCGATAAACTGTTTATTTAGATCCGAGGGGTGACACCCCGAGGTGCATGGTCGCTGCGGCGTTATTATAATTCTGTTTTTTTTTTTTTCTTTTTTGTTATTAACGTCACCGTGTGATATCTAGTTGTTTTTTTTATATAATAAATTCCTCTTATTTTGTTAAAATTTATATGGCACGAGTTGTTATTGTGTACGCTACTCCCTCATATGATCCGGACCCCTCTCCGCGGTACTGCAGCTAGTCGCCGCTTATTATTTCAGTGTCTCTTCGCTGGTTAATTCTTTTCTATTTTTTTTTTGCTGTGTCTCGTGACGAAGATAGTTCGTCTGGCGCCCAAAATTCAATTTAATTCATTTTTTTTTTCTTGTCTAGTCATTTATTGTCGACTGACTCGGTCTCGAGGCCTAGTTATCCGGTCTGGACCCGAGGCCTGAATAAGGGTCACGTCACAATGTATACATGTATGTCTGTGTGCGCGGGTGACCAAAGTCCGCCCGGAGTCCGAAGTTCGAGAGCGAAAAGGTACGAAAGGAGCAGTACGAATTTACAAGGGTGCCTTTCAAAGTCCCGAATGATTTTTGTCCCGAATACCCCAAAGTCCCGAACCGACAAAGTCGCGACCGTTCGTTATCCCGAACGAGAAAAGTCGCGATCGCTCGTTGTCCCGAAAGATAAAAGTCACGATCGCTCGTTGTCCCGAATGAAAAAAGTCACGACCGCTCGTTGTCCCGAACGAGAAAAGTCACGACCGCTCGTTGTCCCGAATGAAAAAAGTCACGACCGCTCATTGTCCCGAACCAGCAATCTCCCGAATCTGTATTTTTCGAAGCGCAGCAAACGAGTGGGGTTCTACTGTATATTCATATGCAAGGTATAGTATAGAATAAAGTACCTATGTGTGGAGTTACCGGTAATTCGCTGCAGCGATTCTTGATATGATCGCGCCGAATCGTCGGTATGTCTCATCGTCAGCCCAAATGTGATTCAAATTAGCGGACCTAATTTTTTTTTTTCTACATTCTAAATGAGATCGGAAAATATTTACGTATACATCGATTCCCCAAAACGATCTTTCGAACGTACTTACAGCATGGAATATCAATATGATTGTCCCATATGCTCGGATATTATAGGGAAAAAAAGCAATGGTGATTTTAAATCTTTTTAATATAAATGATATGAAGGTATACATATTTATCTGTGGAATGAACAGGATTACATATCCATTGCATTTTTCAATTTTATTGAGAAAGCACTTTGAAAACAAAATTATAAATGAAATATGAACAAAAAACAAAATGGATACATAAAATTCTTCTTTGTTATACGGCTTTTGATGACCTTACTGCCATAAGGGCGTATCCCCAACTTTAACACGGAGGTTCCATAAGAGAAAAATTGAGCAGCCAGAAGGGCGTAAGCCTACTACAATACTGCTAGAAAGACGTAACCCGCAAAAATAAAAAAAAAAAGGATTACGCCTGTCCGGCAGATCACTCATCAATTTTTTTCGGATTAAAATCGCCTCCTCACAGCCAGACGGGCGTAACCCTCTTTTTTTGCATTTTTGTGGGTTACGTCTTTCTAGCAGTATTGTAGTAGGCTTACGCCCTTCTGGCTGTAGACTGCTCGATTTTCCTCTTATGGAACTTCCGTGTTAAAGTTGGGGATACGCCCTTATGGCAGTAAGGTCATCAAAATCCGTATGACAAAGAAGAATGTTATGTATCCATTTCGTTGTTTGTTCATATTTCATTTATAATTTTGTTCTCAAAGTGCTTTCTCAATAAAATTGAAAAATGCAATGAATATGTAATCCCGTTCATTCCGCAGATAAATATGTATATCTTCATATCATTTATATTAAAAAGATTTGAAATCACCATTGCTTTTTTTCCCTATAATATCCGAGCATATGGGACAATCATATTCCATGCTGTCAGTACGTTCGGAAGATCGTTTTGGGTAATCGATGTATACGTAAATATTTTCCGATCTCATTTAGAATGTGGAAAAAAAAAATTAGGTCCGCCCATTTGAATTACATTTGGGCTGACAATGAGACATACCGACGATTCGGCGCGATATCGAGAATCGCTGCAGCGAATTACCGGTAACTCCATACATAGGTACTTCATTCTATACTATACCTTGCATATAAATATACAGTAGAACCCCACTCGTTTGCTGCGCTTCGAAAAATACAGATTAGGGACATTGCTGGTTCGGGACAATGAGCGGTCGTGACTTTTTTCATTCGGGACAACGAGCGGTCGTGACTTTTTTCGTTCGGGACAACGAGCGGTCGTGACTTCTTTCATTCGGGACAAAGAGCGATCGTGACTTTTATCTTTCGGGACAACGAGCGGTCGCGACATTTCTCGTTCGGGATAACGAACGGTCGCGACTTTGTCCGTTCGGGACTTTGGGGTATTCGGGACAAAAATCATTCGGGACTTTGAAAGGCACCCAATTTACAAGCGATTACGAGAAGACGTGCGTAGAATTACTATATAGATTCAAGTAGATTTCGGGTAGTTCGATATAGAGTTAACGGATACAGTTTTTATTACACAGCCTTAAGGCTCTAAATACGTGTGTGTGAACCATCGTCCCAGCCTTGGCCTGTTTTTGGCGCACGTCTCGCCGAGCGTCGGCACCGACACTACAACCAGACATGGGCCAATGTTAGGATGATAAGATGAGGCCGATAATGGGCCAATCGTATCGTCAATCTTCGGCCCAAGCTCTATTTGTTGCATCCCCCATGCTTGCCCCGATACTTGGGAAGCGCTCGGGCCGATCTCCAATTTTCGTGAATAACGATCTTAGGCCGAAGATTGGCGATACACTCGGCCCATTATCGGCCTCATCTTATCATCCCAACATTGGCCCATGTCTTGTTGTATTGTCGGTGCCGACGCTCGGCGAGACGTGCGCCAAAAACAGGCCAAGACTGGGACGATGGTACACGCACTGCTGATAATTGAAGCAACATCATCATCACTGTCTGTCGAAGATGAACTTTCGCGTTTTCTTTTTAACCGCCGATGCTTTTGCACGTACTCGTAAGCGGAATTCAGTGGATGTTTTGGCATGATGAACGTATGCACTAATTACGGTTGCAAACTATTATCTGCAGATATTGTAGGTTATAATTTATGGGAATTTGGAATACGGAGTTCTGAACATATCTTATTAGTTAAGCCAGTAAAAATATAAAAATTATTATTATTTAGAAATGTCTTCAAGTGAAAATAATACACGGCGATTGAGATGTTTGTCAATATTATATGTATTATACAATTGGTATGATAATTATATTCGTGAGGTTTTACGGATGCGCCCCGGAAAGATTAAAACAAAACAGAGCTCACGTAGCAACCAATGATAAACTAATATCTCAGACAGAGGAGGGATACCGAAAAAGTGAGCATCAGACCCACTTGTTGGCTTGTACGATTGGGCCGAGAGTCGGGCAAATGACGGGCCAACTTTTTCACCCAGACGTTAGTTTATGAAATTTTAGTGTAAATTCATATGCGTAGGCTTCGAATGGGACGAGCTCCGGGACGAGCGTCAGACCCACTCGTTGGCTTTGTACGATTGGGCCGAAGATTGAGCGAGCAACGGGCCGAACTCCTAGCCCAGACGTTAGCTTATACGACTTTACTACCCATTCGTACGCGTGGGCCACGAGTGGAAAGAGCTTTGCGACGAGCGTCAGACCCACTCGTTGGCTTGTACGATCGGGCCGAAAGTTGGGCAAGTGACGGGCCGACTTTTCAGCCCAGAAGTAAGTTCATACGATTGTAATGTAAATTCGTACGCGTGGGCCGTGAATGGGACGAGCTCCGGGACGAGCGTCAGACCCACTCGTTGGCTTGTACGATTGGGCTGAAGATTGGGCGAGTAACGGGCCGAACTTCTAACCCAGACGTTAGCTTATACGACTTTACTGTCCATTCGTACGCGTGGGCCACGAGTGGAACGAGCTTTGGGACGAGCGTCAGACCCACTCCTCGGCGCGTATGATCGGGACATATGTCTCCCAAGCGTTGGACCTTGGGTAGTAACCAAGCGTAAAATGATTGTTGTCGAGTAACGCTGGTCCGAGCTTGGCACAATATTTGGCTGGGGTGTTAAACCCAACTGTTGTCGAGTACCACTGTGACAGTCCTGGAACCAGCTGGGGCCAGTGGTATTTTTACAACGCTCGGCTGAAAAATTTGTCCCAAGAGTGGCCCAAGATTGTTTTATTTGCCACCATTGGGGAAGCACGCATGGGGAGGTTTCTGTTGTGTCGTCCATTTACGTGTTCAATAAAAATTCTTGCCGGCACGTTATAAGTTTTTTTTCGGTTTTCCCTTGCAACAATCCTGACATAAAAATCCAACCTTATAACAATTCAGAAGTGGGATATACTCGCGATAACCCGCATTGAACCGCGAGAAAATACGCAAATCGAGCAAATTTTGGATGCTTATGACTGCTACTAAGATGCAGAATCCTATTCATTTTGAGCGAGACTCGACATAGCGAGAAGAAGTTATAGTCCAGTAGGATTAAACATGAGTTCTATTCAACAAGGCAACCCAAACGTCAATTTTTTTCTAGGTAGTTTGGACGTCAACGTATAAACCCTCCAAATGTATAAACGTAGGTTTTTTTTCTAGGCCGCCAAAAATTATTTCAAAAAAAGGCACTATTCTGATGTTATTATTTTTGGAATGAGATTTATCAAAAGATTTTTCACAGAAAAGATGTGCACAGTACTGAGATCTACAGAATAAGTCCTATACAAAAATCATGTAGGATTGTTCTGTGCCCCGCAGTCTGTGCGCGTGCCATCTTTGTCGGTAAACCCACATTGTTGCCACATTGCCGTGAGCGTGAACAGAATTAGAGTGGGGTACTGAAGGAGAGTATCAATAGGAGAGAAAGAAAAGTCGTATGGAGAAAACTGTGAGAAAAGAATTATACAGGAGAAAGGAGCAACCGACAGCATCATGGCAGATGAGATGAACAAAGTGCAGAGTGAGTACCCGAATGTAAAAGCGGGTGAATGATGCATTGTGAAAATTCATGCATGAATTTTTGCGCTCCATCATTCGCACTAAAACATAGGCAAGTGGTGGATTCGCAACGCGTACAAAATTAATTAACAAAAAAAAAAAGAAATCTGACGTCCGATGTAAAGGCGATGCAAGGGTTTCCGCCATTTTGAGGATCCCATTGGTTGTGCTACCTAGTGAGCAAACTGTATCGCTCGGAGGAAATTCATGAATTATCAATATTGTAATAATACCTACATGAAGATTAACGTGTTTACAATAAAAGCGTCAGCAATGGCCATTATAATAGTAATAGAAATAGTAATACAAATAGTATAAATCAAATACTAATATTGACTTATTGTGTGTGTTCCGCAATAACTCATTTACGCTGAGGGTGGTAATAGTCTGTGTTCGGCTTTACGATTTCACGGCATGCATAATGAACAAAAAATTGAAGTGGCCATTTGCTTTTTTGTAGATCATCATCTGACTAGAGAAGAGAAACACGTGATGGAAAGCATTTGGTCCAGGGATCATGTCAACGGCCCAGGACACTGGCGAGCAATCACATACCAACCAAATTGGAAATGTAGTACAATCCACTGAAGAAAGTAACAAATATCTTACGATGGAGCAGCTGGAGAGGGTACTAAAACAATTAGATCGAAAACATGAGACTAAGACAAAAGCCTATCTAGGCAAGCTGGTCAAGGTACAAAGAGAACCCGCCAACTGCAGAAACAGTTTCACTCTAAGAACTTGAAATCATCAGTCTCTTTGTCAGCGAAAGATCACAAACATCACTTTTTCATACAAAAAAGTACAAAAACCTTGTACGCGAAATCAGACAACAAAGCCAAGTATTCCCATAGTTGATTTTCATATTTATGATTTTGTTGTTCCAATGTTATTCAATGGCAATCGATGGAAACCCAATAGATGCATTGGTTATTTTTGACAAAACAGCATATTGGCGACGGGAAATATTACTGAAGGAAGTTATCTCGGATGACGATACAAACTTGGCGGGCATAGATTGTTCTGAAAATGATCGATTGCTGTCTTTTTCTAATCTATTCTTTCTAGCCATTCTGCGATGATCACACCCACCACACTGTTCGGCACATGATCAAAGACTGTTTGAACTTTTATCACACTGATAATATGTATTAATAACTGAAACTGAGATATAATTAAGTTAAACTAATAAATAATCAGTTGAATATTGATGTTGAATGAGGCATACTCATCGTGCCAATACTTTCACATAACGTACGTCTCTCATATCAAGAACTCACAGGTTCATGAACGGTGGTCTTGGAAATCGGAATTTTTATTTCAAAGAATGGTTCAATTCCAAATCAGCAGTTGCACCGTCGCAGTCAAGAATTATGCATTCATCGTACATCAGATTTCACCTATAGTTACATTATGCCATGATATGAACATATCAAAGCCATGAAACGGTATGTATCCTGGCCCAATCCATTATTGGTATACTGGGCTATTGCTTTTTTAACGTCTCCTTTTCTATTTTAATTGTAGTAAATATAGATCAAATCGCCTTTTTTTTTTTGTTAGAGAATGACGAAGAGATTAAAGTGTATTCTTCATCCAAGGACACACTGATTCCTGATTTCATCCCACACTGCAGCAATTAATCATGTTCAGAAGAATCTATGCCCGCCAAGTGTGTATCGTCATCGGAGATAACTTCCTTCAGTAAAATTTCCCGTCGCCAATATGCTGTTTTGTCCAAGGTAAATGGCTCCTCTACAATGATCGCTAAAACGCAAGTCGCAGGTCGCAACGCGCGTCGCAAACGGTCGCGCGATGCGCGGAGTCTTGTCGCACTGGCTGACCAACTTCAATTGTCTGCGACTGCGTTGCTCGCGGTAGCGAATCAAAGAGCACCGTGAAAGCCCTTACCCCAACGCGCAGAGCGCGGTTGTTTTGCTTGTTTATACCTGTTGCCGGGTGCAACTTATATTAAATTTTCTTTATTCATTTATCTAGCTTCACTATTGAAGCTAATCTCGAAGCTAATTTAGGGGATACATATAAAAATTAAAGTATTTCAGTTAAATTGTGTTTATAAATAAGAATGGCGGTACTAGGGACCGAAGAAAACACGAGACGGCTCATTGCTGTTGTTAAAACTAATTGCGGGCTTTATGCAAAAGGTTCAAAAATGTATAAAGATACGCAGGCAAAGAACTTGGCCCGGGCAACAGTCGGTTCGAAACTAATTCCACCATGCACAGGTGAGTTCAATGTTATAATTATAATTATTATCGTTATTATTTTGATCATCATCATTATCATTATCATTATCATTACATTATCATTATCATTATCATTATCATTATCATTATTGTAACAGGAAAATCAGATTCTATTTATTAACTCAACGTCAGCGTCAAAATCCTTAGTTAAGGTTATTTATGATGTAATTGTTAGTCGAATATTTAGCAGAATGGTTCGAATATTGTCGCCAATGCGTGATCGTCTAACTCAAATCGAACAGTAAATCGACGTTCGAAATTAGGGGTTACACGCAAGCGCCGAGCTATCGATCGGCGTTATATTATAGATCACTCTTGTGACAACTCTCATAGTGAGAACTCACGCTAAAATTTTGACTACACACGTGTTAACTATTTCTCGTCTAATTTGTAACTTTTGTTTCAATCGTCGTAATAAGTACATCTTTCGTGACAATTTTGTAAAATATATCTCTTACGTTATTTTGTGTACACAGGTGCGACTCTTGCGTCAATCTTTGTCCACATATAACGTTATCAAATTGTCAAATGAATATTATTATACCTTTGGGTCACACGTGCAAATTAACTATCGAACTAAGTGAATTGTCATTGTGAATCTTGTTTATACCATTGTTAACATAAGTGTATTTGTTCTGGATTATTCCCCGAGAGTCGGATTTTGACAACAATTTGTGAGTAATAAACTTGAATATTCTGTCTAACTCTGTCTTTATTTGCTCTTGGAAATTTAGATTCTCCCTACCTTGGGTCCCCCAAACGAACTCCCTTGCGGGTAGAGTCTATTTATTAATTATTAGTCGACTAGAGACTAGCCGAATTGTTTTTGTTAATTTTGATAATTAACTGGCGCCCAATCATTATTGTCTATAAATTATATGGACCTCGACAGCAACTGACCCGTGCCGCGTCGAGTAGAAGCGTTAAAATAAAGAAATAAGTAGTAGTAGTAGTAGTATTTTATTATCACTTATTCATACACTTTGTGTGTTTTTGAATATACAGTTCTCATTACATTTTCTTCTATATTTGTTATTTTATTATATTATATTATTTTATCCCCCCCCCCCTTATTTCTATCCTCATCCGTTTACTCTATTCTATTATTGCTTATTTATCTTCCTTTTCTTATCTTATTTGCATCTTATGATCTATCTAGTCTATTCTGAACCTTTGTGCTCTGACTCGTTCCCCTAGATTTTTCATATTCTGTTCTTGCTTTCTTCTCAAACTGTTTGCTGTAATCGCAAGCTTCTGCTACCGGATCTCCTTTCAACATCTCTTCTATTTTTTCCTCTAAGTTTTCCCTCCCCAATTTCTCTATCCAGGTTTTTAATTTGTCACTCAGACTTTCTTTCATTCTGTCGCACTTCCAAATGTGGTATATCGTCTCGTCATTCTTTTGGCATAGTCTGCATTTTCTAAACTCGCTGTCATTGCATTCCCCATACCATTTTCTTCCTACATTTCCGCACCTTAGTCTGGCCCATTGCTCTTTGTGGCTTTCTTTTGTATTGCTCTTCTGCCAGTACTCCTCTTGTATTGCGTCTCTTTTTCTGGTTTTATACTGGTCACAGTATTTGGTTTTGTCTATTCTGGCCCAATCTTCCTGTGTATTCTGATCCATTCTCTTCTTTAGATCTTCTTCCAGTGTGCTTTTTATCTTCGGTACGTCTTCCCCAGTTCTTAAGAGTCGTAGTGTTTCTCCATCTCCAACCTCTTTCAGTGCTTTTTCCAGTGATCTCCCCCAATCTGAGGGGTTCTTGTTTTCGATGCACCTAATTTCTTCGTTTAGGCATATTCTGGGCCACCTTGTTTCTTCCATCTGTATGATGTCTAAGAGATACATACTTGCCCTTTTTCTCGCTTGTATTGCCGTTCTTTTTCTTCCAGCTTCCATTCGCCATATGTACGTTGGGGTGTTTCTGTCCAAACCCATAGCCATCTTCATAAATCTGTTCTGTACTGCCTCTCCGTCTTCCCAGTCTCTCCACCCCCAAAGCTCGGCTCCGTATAGGAAGGCCGAACTTATCAGCATGTCTAAGAGGTATGTTCTCCTTTTTAAGTTGTTGATTCGTGCTCTTCTCATCACCCCCCATGCTGAGTTTATTTGTTTCTGGACCTTTCCTGTTTGCATCTTAATGTGTTCCCGTAGTGTGTTTTTGGTTGTGAACCAAACGCCTAAATACTTGTATTTGTTCACTGTCTCCAGTGTTTTCCCCTTGAATTTCCATTCGCCTTCTTCTTTTCTCCCTCCTCTTCTGAAGATCATGATTTTTGTTTTCGTTGGGTTCACCTCTAGTTGGTTTTTTTCAGTGTATTTTCCCAGTATTCTCAGCATTTCTTTGAGTCCTTCCTTGTCGTCAGCAATAGCTACTACGTCGTCTGCAAACTTTAAGCTATAGATCTTGGTTCTTCCTATTACTGTTCCTCCTGAGTTATTTTTCTTCCATTTCTCGTCCATGTCCTCTATGTATAGGCTGAATAAGATTGGGCTCAATGGGCACCCTTGTCTCACTCCTTGTTCTGTCTCAAAGGTGTCCGATATTCCCTCACTAGTCCTAACGCTGTTTCTCGTGTTTTTGTATATTTCTCTTATCATTCTAAGCATTCTTCCTTTGATTCCGATTTTCTCCAACTTCTCCATAAGGATGCCTCTGTTTATACTATCAAATGCTGCTTTAAAATCAATGAAGGCTGCGTAGAGTTTGCCCTTTTTTCTTCTCAGTTTTTGGCTGATTATTGAGTGTAGCACGAATGTATGGTCTCTCGTTGCTCTCCTTGTCCTAAACCCTGCTTGGCTCTCGCTCAGTTTTCCTTCCTTCTCTATCCAATTGCTTAATCTTTCTGCCATGATATTCGTCATAATTTTGTGTCCAGTATTCAGGAGTGAAATACCTCTGTAATTTTCAGCTTTATCTTCATCTCCGGCTTTAAATATGGGGCATATCCTTGCAACTTCCCAGTCCTTGTACATTTTCCCTTCCTGCCATATTTGATTCATCATTTTGCTCCATTCTTGTCCTAGCTCATTTGGTAATGCTTTGAAGAATTCTATGATTATACCGTCTTCTCCTGGTGTTTTATGGTTCTTCATTTTGCTTATTGCTTTTCTTATTTCTTCTTCCTGTATGTCTCTGTTTAAGATGTCGTCATCTGTTGTTTCTTCTTCCTCTGATTGGCTTCGTCTTTCATTCTTCTCTTGTCTATCTTCTTTTCCCCCCTTCTCCTTGTTTCCCAGGAGATTTTTGAAATGTCTCACCATCTTTTCTTTACTGATCTTGGTACCCTGCCTTCTCTTTTTGGGTCTAAACCTGTTTATTGCCTTCCAGAAGCTCGATACGTCCTTACTCTCTTCCACCCTCTTCCATCTTTCTTCTCTCCATTCTTTCTTTTTGTCCGCGTACAACCTTTTGAGCTCTGCTCTGGCTTTTATCAGCACTTTCCTATCCTCCATCATTTTTGATTTGAGGTACTTTTTCAGTAGCTTCATGACGTTTTTCCTCTCCTCCTTACATTCCTTGGTGTACCAGGCATCCCGCTTGCTTGGCGCTTTCATTTTACATTTTGTGGCTGCCTTTTTGAGACAGTCTGTCAACTCTCTTATCTTTTCTTCAACTTCTGCGCCTGGTGTTCTCTTTTCCCATTCTTCTTGTACGGTCTTCTGGAATTCTTCCTTTTTTTCCTCATTCCATATCCATCTAATCTCATCAGTGCTTTTCTGATCATCTCCTACTTGTTCACTTCCTTCCATCTCAACTACTATTGGGAGGTGGTCCGATCCATCCTCTTTGGCTATTCTTACGCTTCTTATTGGAGTTTCTGTTGCTTCTTCTTTGGTTATGACATAGTCCATCACGGAGGAGCCTCTGGGTCCAATATATGTAAGTTCTCCTGTCTCGTCTCCTTTCGCCCGTCCATTCATTACCGTCAGACCCAGTTCTCGGCACCAGGCTAGCATCTTTTTGCCCTCTTTGTTTATTAAATTGTCTCTTGACGCTCTTGGCCATTCTTCCTCTCCTTCCGCTCTCGCCTCATCGTTTCCTATTCTCGCATTCCAGTCCCCTACAATGATCAGCTCTTCTTCTCCAGTGGTCTCCACCTCTAAGTTCGCTTCTAATGAGTCTTTTAATCTATCCACACCTACGTTATTGTATAGCGACATAATTTTTCTTTTTCTTTGTCCTTGTAGTTGTATATTCATCCCGAATTCCCATTCCTTTACTTTGCAGTTTCCCAGTTTTTCTCTTACCCCGATCAATTGTCCTCCTTTGGCTCGGCCTTTTTTCTCCTCTCGTATCGCACTTTCGGGCCACCATTTAAATTCATTACTCAGTCTGTTGATCAAGTCCTTTTCTCTCTTGCTTTCTACCCATGTTTCTAGTAGGATGATTATGTCGTGTTTACCTATAAATTCCCATTTTTCGTAGAGGGTGCTTATTCCTGCTATGTTCCACACTACCATGTTTGTTATTTCTTTTTCCCTCTCTGTTCCTCTTGCCGAAAATTTCCCTGCTGAAGGAATTCTTTCGCCTCTTTTGCGTTCATCCATTGCCCGTTTATCTCTATTTTCTGGTATCCTGTTCTGGCTTTTCCTCCTTTTCTCGTGACTTCTCTTGCCATCTCCCTAAGCTCCTTCTGCGATTCCCTTTCTTGTCTGGTCCAGTCGTCATCGATGTATATTTGTGTTCCTTTCAGGTTGTGTTTCTCTCTGAAAATTCTGAGCTTAGCTTCTAGCGACTCCAGCTCTACTATTATAATTTCCTGAGTCCTGTCATCTCTGTTTCTCAGTTTTGTTGCTCTAATTATTCTTTCCCTCACCTTCAGCTTCTCTTCTAAGAATCTGGCCACCTGCTTTTTTAGGTCTTCGTCGTTGAGCTTAACTCCCTTTATTAGGATGTTTTTTCTCTTCTCCTTCCTCTCGTTCATTTCTAATCTTTGTTCTATTTGGCTCCATTTCTCGTGAGGGTTTGTGTTATGTTCTTCACGTTCCACGTTTTGGATCCTTTTTTCCATTTCGTCCCTCCAGTCGTTTTCTTCGTTTTCTTTCGTCTCTATCCTGTTCTCTATCTCTTTTATCTTTTCCGTTGTCTGGTTCTTCTCATTCTTCCATACTTTTTCTTTCCTCGTCAGTTCTTGCCTTAACTCGTTTATTTCGTTTCCTAACCATTGTTTCAGGACTTTCTTTAGTTCGTCGACTGCGCTCTTCAATTCTTTCGCTATTTCCTGTACTAGTTCCTTTTTGACTTCCTGGGCTAGCGTGGTTTCCTGCCGGTCCCTGTGTTCTTCGTAGTCTAGGTTTTCTTCCGTTAGCGTGGCCTCTCCCGGATCGTCTTCGTCCTCGCTTTCGCCTAGGTGTATCGTGTCAGCCTTCTCCCCAATCTTCGTAAATCCTTCCAGCTTTGCTTGTTTCATTTTACCTTTCTCTTTTCCTATTTGTCTAGTCGATTGTCTCGTTGGGAGTTGACCGCGCCCTCTCCCTCGTCTGGCCGGTGTGGGTCGGCCGTTTCCCTCGGAGGGACTGTCGTCGTCTCCGTCTCCTTCGTTGCACCTAGAGATGGCGCCACCGTCTGTGCCTTCGTACCGCAGTCCCTCCGCCATGTTTTCCTAACCTCACTTTGCTTTTCTTTTTTGTTAGTAGTTTTCCTCACTTACTCTTTGGTTTCCCTCGTTCTCTCCAATTGACCAGCGGCGTCTGGGTTTTCACTTACTTTATCTCCTCTTTCTGGGGTCGTTTGGTTTTTCTCTCAACTTTTAACTGTGCTGTAATTCTACGCTTCTACGGACCCGTCTTTCTGTCACCGAATCTCCTACACTCCTCTAAAGAAATAAGTAATTTTGTCTAATTTGTCAATTAATTATTGACGGTTCGGCAAAAATTAACAGAGGGAGAAAACGCTTCTGTCTCATCATCATCATCATCATCATCATCATCATCATCATCATCATCATCATCATCATCATCATCATCGTCGTCATCGTCGTCATCGTCGTCATCGTTGTCATCGTCGTCATCGTCGTCATCGTCGTCATCGTCGTCATCGTCGTCATCGTCGTCATCGTCGTCATCGTCGTCATCGTCGTCATCGTCGTCATCGTCGTCATCGTCGTCATCGTCGTCATCGTCATCATCGTCATCATCGTCATCATCGTCATCATCATCATCATCATCGTCATCATCATCATCTTTATCTCGCGGCCACCTCAACGCTCCTCCGAATGACCGAACGATAGGAATTCACCTTGTTTATCAATTATCAGGATACGTATCCACTAAAAATGAAAAAATCGGTTGGTCTGTGGGTGGTGTGGGTGTCACACACACACACACGCGCACGCACGCGCACACACACACACACACACACGGCGTCTACCCAAAAATAGTCAGAATAGCTTCCTAGAATCCTAAAACGTCGAGATCTCGTAAAAACTCGATTTTAGAAAATCGGATCGAAACCAATGAGTTCCCATTTTATTGAAAATTTATAATTTTCACAGCGGGAAGTTAAAAATGTCGAAAGGATACCCAGCAGTGTGAGACATTTAATTGAAAATTAGGTCTCGATGCATGGATTAAAATTTCAAAAGTATGCGTATGGGCAAGTCCACCAATTATCAACAGGTGAACGGGACGTCAAAAAATTGATTTGCCCGAAATTTCGTGCTCTAGGAACGGAAAGTTCACCCGGTCTCATTCCTCTGAGACTCGCCGTTCGCGAGATATGTGACATGCAATTTTCGTGCTTTGACGCTTTGTCATCACAAAAGAAATATTCAAAAATAAATTTCTCATCTGAAAAATTCTCACCTTTTCTATCAAAATCTACTAAAAAAAAACGTTTTTTGAGAACCAACAGCTTTTTTCCATGCACCACCAAGCTTTATCTTATTTTTGACTTTTTTATCTGAAAGCTGAAATTTTCAGTCGGAAACCCGAATTTGTAGAGTGGAACGGCTGCGGGATCCCGAGTGAGCTAAATTCAAATAATGTACACGCTTAATTGATAAAAGTCTGTCAATTTACACTTTTCATTAATTGAATTTACACTTATTACACTTTTCATTAATTGAATTTAGCTCACTCGAGATCGTGCAGCCATCCCACTCTACAAATTTGGGATTGTTACTGAAAAAACCTCAGCTTTCAGATAAAAAATTCAAAGGTAAAATAAAGACTGGTGGCCCATAAAAAAATGCTGTTTTTTCTTAGAAAACGTGTTTTTCAATAGATTTTTAGAAAATGTTCGAAAATAAAAATTATGTTCGAAAAGATGAGAATTTTTCAGATAAAAAACCTATTTTATAATATTTATTTGGTGATGACAAAGATACGATAAAAATTCGCATTCAACCCTCGGTTATGTCAAAGTACGAAAATTGCATGTCGCATATCTCGTGAACGGTGAGTCTCAGAGGGATGAGACTTGATAAACTTTCCAATCTTAGAGCACACTATGAATTAATGTAACAATTTCAGACAAATCAATTTTTTGACATCCCGTTCATTTGTTGATAATTGGTGGACTTGCCCGTATTAGGGTGGTCGTTATTTGGGGTCAAAATCAATTTTACCCTTTCCGCCCGCTAAATCGGTTCGAAATATGTAAAAATTAACGCTGTAATTTTATCAGATTTAAAAAAAAACGTTTGATCTCTGACCACGGGGGTCAAAGTTTTCCATTTAAAATACATGGGGTCTTCCTGCGTTTGCAGTCACTATTTTACTGTGCGCCTAAATATGTTTGTAAAATCTTGAAAGTTTCAGAAATTAGTTTACAAGAATGTTGCTATATGGAAAAAATTTCCAAAACCCCTACCCTCAAAATGTTGTATAACGTCACCATAATATTTATAATTTTTTTTTTCTTGTTTTTTTCTAATTTTTTTTTATATTTTACTTTCTCGCTTTTTTATAAATGTATTTGAAATAGAATAATTTTCTAAACTATTCATAAATTCCCAAGTATTGTTTCCTTTTTTGCGTCTGGATTATTTTTTCGGTATTCACTTACAATTTGTAACTCGTTTGGAAAATTATTCTATTTCAAATACATTTATAAAAAAACGAGGAAGTGAAATAAAAAAAATAAAAGTATAAAAAAAAAAAAATGGTGATGTTATACAACATTTTGAGGGTAGGGGTTTGGGAAATTTTTTCCATGTAGCAGCATTAGGGTGTTTCATTTTTGGGCGATACTTTTTTTTCTAAAAATCTGATGCTTTATGAAAAAAAAAAAAAATATCCCCGTTGGAAAAAAAATTCTAAGTGAATCAGAGGCTTAGCTCATCAAGAAATTCGATTTCCCATTTAAATAACATGGGAAATGTTCTCGTGGCACACTTCAATATTTATTTCTCAAGTACTAATCTACTCAGAATGATTCTACATAGCTACTTTTGTTCGAGATTGAATGCTTTACAAAAAAGGTCTCTTGGTCTTTTTCGCTAAATCCAACTATTTCCAAGGTGGTTTTTGGCTATCAATGGTAATTAACCGATAACCAACTTGGAAATGGTCAGATTTATCGAAAAAGACCAGGAGACCTTTTGTGTAGAGCATTCAATTTCGAACAAAAGTAGCTATGTAGAATCATTCTGAGTAGATCAGTACTTGGGAAATAAATATTGAAGTGTGCTACGAGAACATTTCTCGTGTTATTTAAATGGGAAATCGAATTTGTTGATGAACTAAGCCTCTGATTCACTTGGAATTTTTTTCCAACGGGGATATTTTTCTTTTTCCATAAAGTATCAGATTTTCAGGTAGGACAAAGAAAAAAAAAATATCGCCTATAAATGAAACACCCTAAGCAACATGCTTGTAAACTAATTTCTGCAAATTTCAAGATTTAGCAAACATATTTAGGCCCACGGTAAAATAGTGACTGCAAACGCAGGAAAACCCCATGTATTTGAAATAGAAAACTTCAACTCCCGTGGTCAAGGGTTAAACATTTTCTTGAAAATCTGAAAAAATTGCAGCGCTACCTTTTACGTATTTCGAACCGATTAGGGGGCGGAAGGGGTAAAATTAATTTCGACCCCAAATAACGACCACCCTAGCCCGTATACTTGCCCGTATAGATTATGACTGCCTCAACAAAAAACGCGCAACTAAGTTTTCTATAGGATCAACCGTATCGTAGCTAGGGGAGGCGAAAGTTTATTTCTGCAGATGCAGAAATCTTGCGGTCATATTATGATTATGTTATATCATTGGTCACTTCATCAACCATGATTAATATTTTTAGGAGAAGGAGCTATGAAAAGATTCAAGAATTTGCGGGATGTCTTTGCAAGAGAAAAGAAGAAGGTGAATATTACTGTTCCCCGGTCAGGTGCAGGTAGTTCAGAGTCTCAGTACCTATCATCCTGGGAATGGTACACAGACTTGTTGTTTCTCAGCGAACACATTGCTGGGAAAAAGTGATTTAAATTTTTGACTATGATAATTGTGTGTATTAGTTTGATGACCATAATATATATACCAAAATAATTCTGTTATTTATTTATCGAAGGCGTAATTTCATTCATGATAGCGTCACGCTCAATTACGGGACTTTTTCGAATATGAGTTCCTCCTCATCTGTACAGAACACACGATCAGACACTGCATTTTCTATACCTGCACTTGCACGACCAGCATCACTGATTGGTCTTGAGAGAAAAAACCTTGCTGGGCTGTGATGATCCAAATAAAAACAAAAAAATTACATCAGAAACTCTGCGCGTGGGGATATCAGAAGCTCAGCAATTATTTCATGTCAATGAGATATCATTCCCAGTATCACGCCCTGAATTAAGCACAATGTCCCTACTCGATTTCTCGGCAGCAGTTGAATTGGGCGAACATCCTTGTAAGTAGATTCATTACTATAGTGTGTCTTTGGAGTTTCGCTACTATTATAACTTGATAATTGGGTTCTTTTACCAGATGATAGCAATCATGATCAGCTAATTACTCAATTTTTATTTCAGCTCGAGATGATATAGATGAGCTAAGTGGCATTGGTACAACTCCATTGCCACCAGCAACATGCCCAGCAGCAATATCTACGATATCTTCGAAATCAACAGCAAACAGCATCAGGGAAAGGGCCAGCCGTTCTTTGTCAGAATTCAAAGTTCCCAAAGCAGATTTGTCTCCAAGATTCAAGCGTAACAATGAAATAGATGATTTACGAAAAAATCTGGACTTGCTTACCAAGTCAGCAATGGTAATGGCAACATCCTGCACTACTGAACCAAAAGCCACGGGAATGGAGCAGATGTTGAATCATGCGCTGAGTTTTGTCAGCGAAGATAGAAAACTGTCATGCATTATTGACATGTTGAAGGTTGTTGAGGCATATAAAAAGGGGAACGGTAAACTGGTGATTACCGGAGAGCTGTGACTTTGATAGCTGAAAGTTCTGTCATATTTAAATTCAAGTTTGCAGACCAAAGTTTGCGCCAAATAGTATTTTTGTTCCTACTACTTCTTACACTTCTTACTTATGTTAGTTTTCTCTTTTATTTGATTTTGATACCTACGTTTTTCACCCGGTAGGTTTTTTTATTCATATCCAACAATAGTTTTGATACCGACAGTATCTACCTCACTAATTGTGTACTGCACTACAAATCACAATTGAATCCATTTTAATCCGTACATACATATAGCTCTTGACGCTGTATTTTATTTGAAATCGCTTTTAACCATATCAAGGACCATCCTTGTGCAAAGTTTATTGATAATTTCTAAAATAAAAATACCTAATATACTGAATAGTATTTTAAGAATGAATAATACATGTGGGCTACTTGTGATATATATTTTAATGATAAATGATCTACATTTTTCTAATGTTCCTAAGTTAAAATAAATACATCGTTCTAATATAATATGCCTTAATAACATTCCAAACTTGTGTCGTTTAATATAGTTAGTCATTATGAGTTTAGCAAAGTAGGTTTACATGAAGCAATGAAGTTATACTATCTCATAAAATTTGTGTGTGTATCTTTTGTGTATGTGTCTCGAAAGAGGCATCGAATTAGGTTGACAAATGAAATTTCAGTAGTTTACGGAAAAATAATTTGGTCATATTTTTTCGATTTTCATTTGAGCAAAAATTGGCGCTTATACAACAGATTAAAAAATGTAACATTGTGACGTCACCCATGCTAAGATATATCAATATCTATACAGGGTGAATTCCTAACGTCTGATCGCTGAGAGTAGAGTTGAGACGGCCGAGAGTCGAAATCGGCAATTGTTTGCCTCGAAATAACCAATCAAGAAGTCGCTAGCTACTGAAACAATTGCCGACTTCGACTCTCGGCCGCCTCAACTCTACTCCGAGCGATCGGACGTTAGGAATTCACCCTGTATGTAGCAAAAATACTTAAATTCAATTGCCTGTGACTTTCGCAATTATTATTTTCAACAAAAAAGAAAAAATACGACTCAATTATTTTCAATTACTTTTCGTTTTGCGACTATGAATAATTTTTTTTATCACACACCTAATTGTGGTCCCACCTCACGCAGGTGGATTAATATTCAGCCCCCTAATTGCTCGTGCATACCGCTACGGTGCTTGTGCCTCTCCTACTGGTGAAATAAAGTAATCTCTCAAGAGATTGCGCTGAACAGTTGCACTTCTAGGAGCACTATTAGGACCCATCCTACCAATATCTTCCAGAATGTGAGCTCCAGCCAATCTGCGCCACTGTCCGCCCACAATATCATTCATATCGCCTTCCTGGTCTACCATCTCAGGTGGACAGTACACTCTTGCATGAGGAATTACATCATCTTCACCGGCCATGATAAAATTATGCAGACAAACCATTGCTCTGACCATCCGGCCTGCAGATTCAGAACTGGAGCATATTGTTGAAGCAAGAATACGCCACCTTGACACCAGTATACCAATAGCATTTTCTATGACTCTTCGAGCTCTGGATAGACGATAGTTAAATATGCGCTCAGCATCACCCAAGTCCCTTTGTGAGTAGGAACGCATAATGTTATGACGTATTGGAAAAGCCTCATCCCCAATTAGCATGTAGTGCATTGCAATATTAGTGTCTGGGAGATGCACCGGTGAAGGCAGGTCAACTTGTGCTGTTTCCAAAGCAGATCGAAAATCAGATCTGCAGTGAATGGTGTACTAGCTTGCAAGTTTTCTATTCTGAAGAACGGTGAAACCACCGAAGAGACGAAATTTTTTAACACAAGAAATGAAGTTATTCTTCCTGGAACAAATATTCAAAGGTGGTTCGATGAGAATCTGATTGATCGCTTGCTGGTGAAGGTTGAGGATTTTCAAGAGCGAGACTCGGGCTGGACGCTGATCGAAATTGTCAACCTGATGATCAACATTAATCGGTACGAGCCACTACGCGGAGGATTATCCACCTACGCGCAATTATCACCGAGTATACAGAAGAAAAAAGCTGTAGTGAACATCAAGAATAGCGATGAATGCTGCTTCCTGTGGGCCGTCACTGCAGCCCTTTATCCTGCGGATAGCCACGTTGATCGAACTAATTCTTATCCGCATTATAGCTCGGTACTCAATTATAAGAGTATTAATTTCCCCATAACCTTAAAAGATATTTCGAAATTAGAGAAAATCAACGGTCTAGCAATAAATGTGTACGGTCTGGAACCCGTTCGGAATATGCCTGATGAAATAGTACCCCTTTATTTGAGTGGAAACGAATCAGACAAACCTACAATTTACCTTCTCGCCGTGAACAGTGAGGCAGAGACTGATCATCAGATTGTTTCCCACTTTGCTTGGATCAAAAATCTCTCTAGATTATTAGCTTCTCAAATATCAAAGCATAAAAGCACCATATTTCTGTGTGATAGATGTTGATGTCATTTCCAAACTCAAACTTCGTTCGAGAAGCATAAACTGGACTGTGCGAACATGAATAAATGTAAAGTCATCCTACCCGGGGAAAAAGAAAAAATTTTAAGTTTTCCAAATGATAGATTCAAGGAGTCTGTACCGTTTGTGGTATATGCCGATTTAGAGTCTATACTTGAGCCGACGGAGAGCGAGATCTTGTGTGACAAGCATGTTCCGCATAGTGCAGCGTATTATTTGCTTTGTAGCTTTGACAACTCTCTCTCAAAATCTGATATAAACCGTGCCTCTGATTGCATCCACTGGTTTGTCAATGAATTAAGAAAATTGGCTGAATTGGTTGATTTTTATTTGGAAAGAAACGTACCGATGCAGCTCACCAGCGAGCAAAGACAAGATTTCCCTAATGCCGAAATCTGTCATATTTGCGAGAAACAGTTCACACAGACGGATGAGAAGCATCGCGATCATTGTCATTTTACAGGCAAGTACCGCGGTGCGGCCCATCCAAGTTGTAATTTAAATTATGAAGATTCGCATGTTGTTCCAGTAGTATTTCATAATCTTTCCGGTTATGATTCACACTTTTTAATCAAAGCTCTAGCGACGTTACTCGACGGTCATATGAGTATCCTTTCCGTCAACAAAGAACGGTACATTTCTTTTACAAAAAAAATCACTGGTACAAAGGTAGCCTTACGATTTATCGATTCATTCCGATTTATGGCAAGCAGCTTGGACAAATTAGCCTCGTATCTGATAGATGAGGATAAAGTGATTACACGCAGACATTGTAATAGTGCAGAGGAATTCGAGTTACTGACAAGAAAGGGGGTATTCCCTTACGAATATGTAGATAACTGGGCAAAACTAGATGAAGCGGAGTTACCTCCGGTCGAAAAATTCCATTCAAAATTGAACAATACAAGCGTTTCGGAGGAGAATTACCGACACGCGATGAGAGTTTGGAGGACTTTCAATGTTAGTACGCTGGGTGAATATTCGGATTTATATTTAAAAACGGACGTGTTACTCCTATCGGATGTATTTGAAAATTTTCGACGCAACTGCCGCTCTGCGTATAACCTGGATCCTCTGCACTATTACACCGTCCCTGGACTCGCTTTTGACGCGATGCTCAAGTGTACGCGCGTCAAGCTCGAGCTCTTCACCGACATAGAGATGCTCTTGTTTATCGAGAAAGGTATTCGAGGTGGTGTAGCTGAATGTTCAAACCGACATGCCGTAAGTAACAATAGATACATGGGGGTGGATTGTGATCCGAGCAAAGAGGAATCCTACCTTATGTACTTTGACGTAAATAATTTGTACGGTGGAGCGATGAGTCAGTACCTACCGCGTGGATCTTTCGAGTGGGAACACGAGTCGATCGACGTTTGCGACGTCCCTAACGATTCGCCTGTAGGATATATTCTTGAAGTTGACTTGGAGTATCCTGCGACACTTCACGAAACACATAAAGATTTACCCTTATGCCCCGAACACTATACACCCTCGCGTGGTAAAAATTCTAAATTGATGACAACTCTTTTCCCAAAAAAGAAGTATGTTGTTCACTATCAGAATTTGAAACTGTATCTGAGTCTAGGTATGAAATTATCGAAAGTTCATGGAATCTCAAGATTTGAACAAGATCCGTGGCTCAGATTGTATATCGACTTGAACACCGACTTGAGGAAAAAATCTAACAACGAGTTTGAAAAGAATTTCTTCAAATTGATGAATAACGCGGTATTCGGTAAAACTATGGAAAACGTGAGAAAGCAGAAGAAAGTTAAATTAGTGACAAAGTGGGAGGGACGGTACGGAGCAAAAGCACTTATCGCGAAACCAAATTTTCACAGCTGTACCATATTTGACAATGACATGGTGATTGTTGAGCTGAATCGCGTCAGGGTACACTTTAATAGACCAATTTACGCTGGATTTTCCATTCTCGATCTATCCAAGATCGTCATTTATGAATTTCTTTACAACTACGTGAAAAATACGTTTGGCGATCGATCAAAGTTAATGTACACCGACACGGACAGTTTTTTGTATCACTTCACTGTCCCTGATATATATGAATACATTAAACGCGATATACATAAATTCGATACATCCGATTACCCGATCGATAACATCTATGGAATCCCATTAGCGAATAAGAAAGTATTAGGCCCAATGAAGGATGAATGTAATGGGAAGATTATTAGTCTAGTCAACAAGTTCAAAATCGTGTTAATTCTTGATAAAGGTCCTAAAAATTTGTGCGATAGCTCATTGGATTCGGAATGACGTCTAGAAAAATGGGTCGGAAGGATTTTACTGCATGATAAAAATTGCAAAAGTTATTAACAAATTAAGATGAAAAAAAAAAAGTATTTCGTTTTTTGGCAATAACTCAAAAACTATTAATATTTAAGAAATTTAAAAAAAAGATTCATAAAGAGGAGAAAATTTCCAAAAAAAAAGTCCTACCTCCCGGAACTCTACCTCCATTATTTATAATTTTAATTTAGTGCTGAAAATAGGGCCCCGCGCGGCCGATACAGCATGGCCGCGCTACCGCTCAACAGAGTCTATTAAATAAAATAATTTTTTTATAGAACTAAATATCGATAGAAAAATTTAAAAAAATTATGGTGTCATCAGAACACTTTAAAGAATAAAATCACGTTGGAAAAAAATTTTTTTGTTGATTTTTCAAAAAGTTATACTCTTGTTAACTAAGTAATTTTTCGTGGGCTTCCATTTTTACAAAAGACAGTATAAAAGTTTAAATAATTGGCCTAAAAATTTTTGGCTTCGTGGAGCTCTTCTTATATATATACTCAATAAGACCACGTTATAAAAGCATCTTAAATTTGTGTATTTTGTTTATTATAATTTTTTTAAGTCAACAAAAGATGAAAATCGTCGGAAATGTTGTTAAAAAAATTTTTTTTATTAAATATTGAATTATGGCTATTTTTGCATTTCATAGACGCATTGTTCAACGTTGAAAAAAAAATTTTTACGGCATTTGTTAATAAATTGTTTATAAACAAACAGACTAGTTTAATATTTTCAAAAAAAATTTTTTTACAATTTTGTTGGCGTGGGTAAACAATGATTTTTGGAAAAAAAAAAATTTTTCTTAAAAAAATTTTTTAACCGTTTAAAACCGTTTTTTACAGTTTTTTATTGTTTAAATAATTAGTTAAGAAATGATTTCTTCTTTAAAAATCATAATTGCTATTTCTCAATAGAGTAACCAAAACAAATGTTTTTTCTATAAATAATTTAATTGTTTATTAACTTGACAATTGTTTATAAACAAATTTAGATGACCATAGTATTTTTTTTTTAAACTAAAAAAAATTACGAAAACAACCATGTATAACAAAGTGGAAAACAAAATTTTTTTGTACTTCTGTAAGGAAAGAGCAAAAATAAACAACAAAAAAACGGGTTAAATTTTCCAATAATAGCCGCAAAAGTATGAAAAATTTGAGTGAGGTCCATAACTAAACAAAAAATCAATTTATTTATAAATAAACAATAGCAAAATTTAAAGATTAAAGCCAATATAACAAATTATTATAAGTAGAATGTAGAGTCATAGCAAAATATAAATAATGTATGCAAAAAAAAAAGGAATTTCAAATCTAATGGGACACTAGTTTGATAAAAAATAATAAAAATATGTCAATAATTAGAACCATAAGAGATATTGATATAATCAAAAGATCATGTGGTAGATATCTTATCGATAAACGAAATTGTCTTGAAGGTACATAAGCGTATTTACGTTATTTAACAAGTTACAAGTCATAAAAGAGACAAAAATATCAAAAAAATCTTCAATGTTTTTAAACAAAAGCATGTAATAGCTAATCAACAATAGTTACGAACTTCGTTTTCAGCTCATTTTGAAGAGTAATTAATCCTTAATAAAAATGACCTGAATGTTGATAATCGTATCTCTGATAGTTTATGAGTTATGGTAATTTGTTACTTGAAAAATTATATGAGCGATCAAACTTTGGTATCGTGGAGTATTAGAAATTATTGTCAAAAATGAAAGAAAATTTTGTTTTCCACTTTGTTATACATGGTTGTTTTCGTAATTTTTTTTAGTTTAAAAAAAAAATACTATGGTCATCTAAATTTGTTTATAAACAATTGTCAAGTTAATAAACAATTAAATTATTTACAGAAAAAACATTTGTTTTGGTTACTCTATTGAGAAATAGCAATTATGATTTTTAAAGAAGAAATCATTTCTTAACTAATTATTTAAACAATAAAAAACTGTAAAAAACGGTTTTAAACGGTTAAAAAATTTTTTAAAGAAAAATTTTTTTTTTCAAAAATCATTGTTTACCCACGCCAACAAAATTGTGAAAAAAAATTTTTTGAAAATATTAAACTAGTCTGTTTGTTTATAAACAATTTATTAACAAATGCCGTAAAAATTTTTTTTTCAACGTTGAACAATGCGTCTATGAAATGCAAAAATAGCCATAATTCAATATTTAATAAAAAAAAAATTTTTCACAACATTTCCGACGATTTTCATCTTTTGTTGACTTAAAAAAATTATAATAAACAAAATACACAAATTTAAGATGCTTTTATAACGTGGTCTTATTGAGTATATATATAAGAAGAGCTCCACGA
This sequence comes from Macrophya alboannulata, assembly GCA_949628255.1. Taxonomy (NCBI): domain Eukaryota; kingdom Metazoa; phylum Arthropoda; class Insecta; order Hymenoptera; family Tenthredinidae; genus Macrophya; species Macrophya alboannulata. The sequence goes on from OX451211.1 coordinate 9,924,572, forward strand.
AGCCAAAAATTTTTAGGCCAATTATTTAAACTTTTATACTGTCTTTTGTAAAAATGGAAGCCCACGAAAAATTACTTAGTTACCAAGAGTATAACTTTTTGAAAAATCAACAAAAAATTTTTTTTCAACGTGATTTTATTCTTTAAAGTGTTCTGATGACACCATAATTTTTTTAAATTTTTCTATCGATATTTAGTTCTATAAAAAAATTATTTTATTTAATAGACTCTGTTGAGCGGTAGCGCGACCATGCTGTATCGGCCGCGCGGGGCCCTATTTTCAGCACTAAATTAAAATTATAAATAATGGAGGTAGAGTTCCGGGAGGTGGGACTTTTTTTTTGGAAATTTTCTCCTCTTTATGAATCTTTTTTTTAAATTTCTTAAATATTAATAGTTTTTGAGTTATTGCCAAAAAACGAAATACTTTTTTTTTTTCATCTTAATTTGTTAATAACTTTTGCAATTTTTATCATGCAGTAAAATCCTTCCGACCCATTTTTCTAGACGTCATTCCGAATCCAATGAGCTATCGCACATATTTTTAGGACCTTTATCAAGAATTAACACGATTTTGAACTTGTTGACTAGACTATATGAGAGAATTTGTAGGATTACGAGCAAAACTGTAGACTTTTGAAACTTTCGGTGAGGATAGGAAAACAATTGAGCGAGCAAAAGGTATCGAGGCGGTGACATTAAGAACAATCACGGTCGATGATTATAAAAAGTGTCTTTTTTAACAGCAGGATTTGATGAAATCCCAGTACCTAATTCAGAGTAAAAAGCACGAGGTTCATACGGTATTACAAAGAAAATTAGCACTCAGTTGGTGTGATGATAAAAGGGTGATTCTACCCAACACAACCGACACTGTACCATGGGGTTATAATATGAAGAAACTATTGTATGTATATTTTATGTATCTTTATTGAATGGACAAATTACATATCCGCTTTATCAATCCAGCTGTCGTGTGAATTATCGAAACCTAGCCATTTTACAAATAGTTTATTTCCACGCCTCCGCAGTACCTTATCCACCAGGTAAATATCAGGGTGTTTGACTTTGGAGAGTTCCTCCTCGTAGAAGCCACCTTCGATCGGCTGATCTTGATAGTCGATGAGTTTGTACGTCACAGGATCGGTATTCTCTATCTTATTTATAGTAAATATTTCAGTTGTCCAGTTAGGTATGTAGCTTTTTTCAAACGTATGTTTGTTCTCGCTAACGCGAACTTTATCACCGACTCTAAACGTCTTGCTCCGCGTCCGATTGGTCACAAATTTACCGTACACATTCCGGAGCAAAGTCTTTTCGTTGCAAGCTGTAACCTCTTTCGGTTTGATTCCAATTGTACGGTGTTTGGTGTTGTTGTAAGTCGACATCAAATCTGGTACGATATCTATCCACTTGTAATTTTCTCAGAGAGAGAACTGCTTCCACATTTTATTTTTAAGCGTGCGATTGAAACGTTCGCAGATCGATGCTTTCAGATTGCTGAAGGTTGAATAAAGGGTTATACCGTGTTGTTGCATGAGAGCCTTGAACTCGGTGTCGTAAAATTCTTTACCTCGGTCGACGTGCGATTTTTTCGGTACGCGACCCTTCTTGAAAACAGAGCTCATAGCGTTCGTAACATCCTTCCCACTCTTGGTCTTGATCGCCACTGCCCGAGCGAATTTTGAAAAAATATCGATGATCGTCAGTAGGTATTTGTGGTCATTGTTGTATTTCGCATAAGCATTCATATCCACTAAATCAGCCTGCCAGGTCTCATCCAGTCCTCGCATGACAACGCGACGCCGGGGATAATTTCTTCGTGCATTCTTATGAAGTTCCTCGACCAACGCCTCCTTCTTGTCCATAATTCTTTTTTTAACCGGTCTGTACAACTCCGTCACTAGCAGCGTTCGCTTTCGTCTCTAATGCGAGCAATCTGTTGCCCACGTTGAAAATTTCCTCGGAGTTGCGAATCAACAAGTCTTTTATTGATTCAATATCACCCGTCAAGTTTCGTGCAGCAGCCGTCGTACGGGACTCCAAGGTGGTTATCGTTGAGCGGATTTCGTCTCTCACAGCGTCGATTTTCCGTCCCATAAGACTCATGGTAAAAGCATCATTTTGCTGCACGGGATCGGCGACGTTGCACAATCTCTTATTATCTATATCGTATTATCCGTCAGCGGTGAATCTAAATCCAACACCGGGAGGACCACGACTGCTTGCAGCTACCCCCCTGTCCAACTGTCGTTCGAACACATCGACGCTCATCGTGGAAATGACGGTGGAGACGATGAGAGGTTGACTAATACACGATACCAGCTTCGCGCAATTCTTCGATCGATACGATTTCATAAGAGTGACTCGAATCACCAGCCGCTTGGGAAGCCAGGAGTAAACAAAGACGTTCCACCAGCTCGTTGGGGTCGTCCCAGTGAACGTAATCCGTCCCCCTACCTTCTTGATCGATCATAAGCTCCGGTAGCATACCTTTACCCGTGCTTGGGAGGGGCACGATGAATGTTTGCGCGATAAATTTCGTAAACTTGGGGTTATTCACCTTCGGAACGGGTTGGTCAGCTCTATAGTATTTTCGATATGCATTTGTGGCGAACACGATTTGCCTATAATTTTCGATATCATTAGAGTTCACGTAGGTCTCATCGGGTATCCTTTTGAATAATAATTCCAACAAGCCTTTGGTCTTTGTATAACTCATGTAACCTATGTGAACAGAAGCCTTGTCAAAACTTATCGGTGAGTCACCCACCATTAACTTCTGGTTGGCGAGTATGCGTACACCGTAAACGTTATCTAGATCACTTCTTTTTATATTCTTATCTCGAAACAATTCAAGATAGTCGTTGGGGACCTCGGGTTCAGAGTACTCAGAGTACTCATCCGTCGGCTGTAAAGTCGTATCCATTTCCTCTTCGTCACTTGTTGTTGTTGGAAAGGAATAATCCAATCGAGGTTCTTTTTTAAACAGTTCTTTAACGGGTTTATCTTTGATCGGTTCTACTTTGATGGATTTAGCAGTCGTTCGAGAAACCTTTACCAGCTCTTACAATGGAGTTACTACCGGTTTGAAAACATTGCTCATCTTCTATTTGGCGATCTCTTTACCCGACTTTATCATTCTGTGTTTATGTCGAATCGCCGCGCTGGTTTTAGTGATATGACGAAGCACTTCTTTTTGTTCGTGAATTTTCGTGTCCTGCATGTTGACTGAGCTGTATCTGAAATGCTACTGAGTCTACTCCCCCGAATGTTGAACCCTCTCCTATATCTGCCCTCATTCATCTCACTGTCCTTGTCTATTACGATGAATCCATATTCGTCGTTGTTCCAACACGCCGAGCACAAGTCTTTGAACTGTGCGTAAGTCATGTCAGTGTTTACATGATCATCGTACACGTGTCTCAAATTCATCTCGTCTTGCTTGAACAGAACCAAAAGATTGGTATGTCGCGCACAAGATGCTTGGGGATGCGTGCATAGGTCTGACAAAGATGAAAACAATCCACATCCCTGTGTCTCCCTATACAGAAGAAAGCTCTGATATTGTACTGCTTCTCGCACGTCACGTCATCAAAGACGATGATCGAATTAGGTAGAGCGTCGTTCGGTACAACAACCTGTTCATGCTCGTCAAACGAAACGTTCGGTACGTTCAACTGCGGTCACTTGTGTCTCGAGTTTCTATAACAACATACAGCCTAATTCCCCGAAGATAGTCTGACTTTCGCAGTAGTCATGAACGAGTCATTCACACTGACGGTATCGGGGAACTCCTCGGTCCTTGAGACTGAATACTTCCCCCCTATTGAACTCTCCTCTCTCAAGAATTACTCCCTAGGTCTCGTTGGATTACTGACTTTTAATTCGATTCCTAACGTAGACGTTGGTCACAACAAGATTTACGTGGGCGAAGAAATAGTAACTATACCTACCGGTAGCTATGAAATAGAGGATATTGAGAACTATGTACAGGGTGTATTATCAAGTAAGGGTATCACCATCAATACCAAACCGAAGAATAATATATTGTGTAACGAAATTGAATGCAGTCACCCTGTAAATTTTCAACCAGGCGATTCTATAGGTGGTCTATTAGGTTTCACGCCACGTGTTCTGCAAGCTGATAAAGTTCACGAGTCTGATCTGTCGGTGACTATTCTTCAAGTAAACGCACTGCGAGTCGAGTGTAACATTGCAACGGGTGCCTACGTCAATGAACGTAAGGTACACACCATTCATGAGTTTTTTTCCGTCGTTCCGCCTGGATATAAGAACGTTGAAGTACCGTCTCACGTCATTCACCTGCCAGTCACCGTAAGGATAGATCATATCCAACTCCGTATTGTCGATCAAGACGGCGATTTGGTCAATTTCCGTGGAGAGGTTATACCTGTAAGGTTGCATATCAAGGCTCAATAATGGGGATAGTTTATAATAGAAGTAGTTATATTAGGAAGGTAAAATGCCCCGAACACGTCAGTCGTCGACCGGTTCTCAAAGAGCTGACACCTCAGAACGTGCTGCTTCTGAAAAGCTTGGGTCTCAAGGTTACACCTTTTGGAAGAGGAATTTCCGCAAAGTGAGACTACGATTCGTTTGTTTTTGCGACATCTGCTACAGACCATGGAGGAGGAAATCTTAGACATTCAAACACCCGTCGTCTTTGACGAGTCTATCGCACACTACGAGGTTCACGCACACAAACCTTATGCCTCATCGAGTTTCAATAACAGTGACGAGATTCGTATCGCTGTTCAACACCAAGACCTGTACGTGTTACCGTGCAAGAGTTCGTTGCATTTGTACGGACAGATAGTCAAGGCAGCTGATGGGACTCCGTCGACTAACACAACACTGGTTAGCAACGGAGTTTGTCATCTGTTTCAAGAAATGCGCTACGAGATGAACGCTATTGAGATCGATAGGAGCAAGAACGTTGGTCTCACCAGTCTTATGAAAGGTTCCCCTTCCCCGCGGCGCGGACAGAATTGGATGATGGAGAATGCCGGTTGGCTCAATAATAATGCAAACCATGTGGATGCCGATGGTTACTTTGAAGTTTGCATACCGTTGAAGATGATGCTAGGGTTCGCCGAAGACCACCGAAAGATAATCGTCAACGCCAAACACGAATTGATCTTGCCACGTTCAAAGACCGATGTGAACGCGGTTCTACAAACTCAAGACGAGAAATTTTAAATCCTGATCGATAAAGTAGGATGGTTGTTACCCTATGTCAAGCTCTCGGATCAGCGAAAAATACAACTGTTGAATTTCATTGAGAAAGACGCACCGATCTCAATGAGTTTTCGCAATTGGGAATTGTACGAGTATTCTGTACTGCCTAGCACCTCAAAGCACGTTTGGACTGTTAAGACGTCGACTCAGCTCGTTCGTTATACTGGGTTTCCAGACAAGTCGGAAGAATAAGCTGAACCAGAACGCTAGCCATTTCGATCACTGCAATATCACCGATGTTCAACTATTCCTGAATTCTCAATGTTATCCCTACGGGAACCTGAATCTTGATATGAGTCATAATCAATACGGTCTGTTGTACGAGATGTTTGCAAACTTTCAAAACTCCTATTACGGCAAGGAACCTGAACCGTTGTTAAAGAAGAGTGAATTTTTACAGTATGCACCCCTATTCGTCATTGACTGTTCAAAATGAAACGAGTCGCTCAAGTTTGGACCGGTCGACGTTCGTCTTGAATTTGAAGCAAAGAATAACTTTCCTGCCGAAACGTCGACCTACTGTTTGATTTTACACGATCGCGTAGTTGAATACAACCCTATAGGCGGTGGGGTTACGAAATTAGTCCGGAACCTACTGTTACCGTTATGTTCATAAGCTGTACTTTCTAGATTTCCCTTTGATTTGAAAAAATGTAAAGGAAATAATTTTTCTTTTTTGTGAACCGTTATTTTCCCATCAATTTTATAATGGTAGTCTAATTCAAGAGGGGGAAGTATGATATAAAAGTGAGTCAGAACACTGCTGAAAATTAGTCAACTTCCAACTTTCCCGAAATCCACGTCGTCACACAATGGATATGATACTGGACGTGCAAGGTTTTCAACGATTTGATAACGAATTCATACTAAAGTAGCTCGCTGTAATTGGCGTTCAAGCAGACGAAGCAGGCAAGCCATGTCTGGCCGGCCTTTACTTTAAACCACCGTGTGCTTGGAAAACCTTACCGGCCAAATGTAAAGCTACCAACGCCTGATTGAACCGAAATTATCACGAAATACACTGGAACGGTGGTAATATACCATACGACGACGTGCCGAAAGTGGTGAAAAAAGTTGTCGAGCACGCAAATTACATTTATGTAAAAGGAGGAGAAAAAAAAGTGGATCGAAAAAATTATCAACGATGACTCAAAACCGGTGATCGAATTGGGGGAATTGAGGTGTCCGAATCTTCACACGCTGCAATACATCGATGTGGTTCATTGGCACGGGGACCATCACGGGAACATTCCTAGGTATCAGTGTGCTTTCGAACACGTACAGCGATTGAAGACTTGGTACTTGACGGAGTGTTCTGGATCCCGTTATAAATTAACGTACACATACCTTTAAGTGGGGAGCTTGAAAGAGATTTGTGGTTGTTTGGTGTGGAATCGGGTGAAAACCGCGAAGCCCGGCCGAACGACGCGTTCGGCAGGTGGGCCGATGCGGAGCGCGATTTTGGGGTGGGGCTGGAGGACAGGGATTCGGATCAGAGTCAGGTGACAGACTCAGATTCCGAATCTGAACATGAGGTGTGTGGGGGGTACGGGGGCGAAGTAACGGAGGGTGGGCCGCCTGAACGTCAGAGGGCTGCAACCCCGAACCAATTGAACGTTGTACAGGACAATGCGTACGCTGCCGCACAACCAGTGGCGTATAACGCGGTGGTTGCAGCCTTCGTGGCCAACGACATAGAAGGCGCAGCGTGGGGTGTGGAATGTTTAATTAATTTTGTACATTTGATGGGTGATGAGGACGAGGGCTTTGGTAGTGAGAGTGACGAGTGGGTGTAGTTTTTAAGTAGGATATAGTTCAGTGACAATTTTCATAGTTTTTGAGTGACACTTTTTTGAGTGACTATTTTTAATGTTTGAGATACTTTTAGTGTTGGTGTAGTTTTTAGGAGACTTTTTTCACAAGCTCAAAAAGGGATTAGTTGACAGGTAAGAATCTGCATATTCTTCCTATAATTGCAGATCACAGCGTTCAGAGGGGGATCAGGGTTAGGTAGCGTTTCGGAGGAAGATCACAGCGGTCAGAGGGGGGATCGCAGCGGTTAGAGGAGGGATCGCTACCGTCACGTCGGGGGGGGGGGGGGGGCTGATGGTTACCGTTAGGGGGGTCGACCAGGCGGTGGTACCGGGGCACCGTTACGGGGTGGGTCGTGTAACGGGTGACCTTGATTAGAATCAATCAAAAGCGGGAGACGCGGTACCGTTAGGGGGTGGACCGTCTAACGGGTTCTGGACCAATTATCTCACCCCCTCCATCTGCCTCACATGGACACGGCAGTTGGTGTGGGTGCCCCCTCCCCCTACCTCACACGGACACGGCAGGGTTTGCATGTGGGGGTGCGTGTCGGTGTGCACTAACACGCGTTGGTCCAGAACCCGCCTTGTTCGTCTACTCAAGCTTCCCAAATAGCTTCACATACTTCAGGAATAATTTTGTAAGCAGTCGATCTACCAATACGATAGTCCCAGGATTGAGAGCGGATTCCGTTTCCATGAGCACGATACCTCAAATACATTCAACCAATTTAAAGAAAGATCAGAAAATATTTATGCTAAGTAGTATTCATACTAGGATTCACTTACGAGACAGTAAATGCTAGACGGATTTTAATGGGAAGAGGCTTCCGAATGCAGGTTTTCACTAAATGAGGAGTCACGAGTTTCAATAACTGATCAAAGTTTTGAGCTGACATTCGGGTGTACGCAAAAAACTCTTCATGATCGTGTTGCCTTATGTATGTAAAAAAGTTATGGTAATGTCCTTGTTCTCGACGATGGCGGTTTATTGGTCGTACCCACCATCTCCTGGGCCTCGAAAAAAGTCGATGATGAGTTAGGGAAAGCAATTGAATATGCAATGCTGCTAGGTTGAGTAAACGTGCTAGTATACGGCGTCTATTATCATTTCTTCGTAGTACATCCATTTCGCAGATTTAAACAAACACAGTTATGTTTTTTACCCAACCTGCATTTGTTAGAATCCATGAAAAATTTGATGAACGAAGCAGATTGATCCATCGCAGGACTTATGCGCGACTAAATGGAGACAAGACATGGCATACATGCGTTTGCTCGTTGCAATTATCTTGCGATTGCGACCTACGATTTGCGTTTCAGCGACCATTGTAGTGGAGCCTTAACGAATGATCTATTCGTTTTCCATCGATTGCCATTGAATAGCATTGAAACAAAAGAATTATAAATATGAAAATTAACTATGGAAGTACTTGGCTTTGTTGTCTGATTTCACGTACAAGGTTTTTGTACTTTTTTGTATGAAAAAGTGATGTTTGTGATCTTTCGCTGAAAAAGAGACTGATGATTTCGAGTTTTTGGACGATGAAACTATTTTTGTACTTGGGTGTTATTTTTGAAATTTACAATGTTTTTGCCGGGTATTTCATTACTTTTTGTATGTTACAAGATATACAACACTGAATTCTGCGTACAGATATATGAGTCATTCCACGTCAAGCGGGTCACCTTTTTGACCTCATGTGCTTGAGAATTATCGTATTTTTTTTACATATTCTCTTGTTAAAATGAACACAAGAAACATTTTTTTTTTTTTTTACTCAAGGGGGTACATACCCATGTTATATCTAAATTCGGCCCTAGTCCCTGTTCAAGCTATGACTGAGGGGATGTAGGTAATTGTAATGAACGTACAGTTGATTTAATGAACTAAACTTGATTTATTATATTCCATATGTAGAATAGGTTCGCTTATTTTATGTTAGTAGTTAGGAGGTTGGTTCAGAAGTGAGTAGTAGGACTATGATTAGGTAGAGTGGGGGTAAAGGATTAGCTGACTCGTTGCATTTGGCGGTGCCGTGTGCAACGAGTGTCTTCTTAAAGATGGAGAGTTGGACGTGGACGGCCAGGTATCAGGTAGAAGATAAGAGTAGAGATTTTCAGTAAAGGAGAGAATCGTGTGAATAGTTAAAGGATTGGAGTGAAGGTAAAGGTAGGGATGTAGTTAAAGGGAGAATGTGCGGGTAGTGACACCCGGACGTCACCCCCCCCCCCCCCCTCCCCCGTTAGAGGAAACATATCGCTCGAATTTTGAGAGATATGCTTCCTGTTAGCGGATTTATTTAAATGTTAATTGTAGTTTTAGCTTATGTTGTAAGTTTACAAATAGTATTTGTTCAATATTATATGAATGTTAGTAATGTTGTAATCTTATTGCTAATGTTACAAAGGTTTGTATTTAAGTGAGTGATTATAATTTCAAAACATTGGTAATGGTATAAAAGGTTGTGTATCGTAGGTTTCCGTAGATTCCGGATCTTATGTTTAACATAATATAGGTATGACTTAAAATCTAGCTCATACAGGGTGATTCACATCCCACAGGAAAGATTTCAGTTTTGGACTCCTTACCAAAATCTGAGAATAAAGTTCCTCATCGAAAATGTCGAGGGTCCAGCCGTTCTGGAATTACAGAAGGTTTTGTCCTCCCAATCAGAGGGCCGTGTTGTGCCTCGCTCAGTCACGTATTAAGGGGAAGTGAAAGATAAACTCGAGTCATCTAGCGGATTTCTCACCGTACTTAAACAAAATTCAACGAAAGCATGTCCGAAGAGCGTCATTTTTTGGATTTTTGAAGATCGAAGAGCATCATGCCCTCCGTTTAATTTTCATTCATCGCTGATATTAATTTCACATCAATCGGACATGCTTTCGTTGAGAAAAGGGGGTGGATATCAAATGGAAGAATCGTGTTTTAGTACGGTATGTTTTATTACGATGATATTTTTCAACCCCCTTTTCTCAACTAAAGCATGTCCGATTAATGTGAAATTAATATCAGCGATGAATGGAAATTAAACAAAGGGCATGATGCTCTTCGATTTTCAAAAATCCAAAAAATGACGCTCTTCGGACATGCTTTCGTTGAAATAGTGTGTTAGTACGGTGAGAAATCTGCTAGATGACTCTAGTTTATCTTTCATTTCCCCAAGCCTGTAAAATGAACGGTGCCCCCTACATATGAACTTTGACTGTGTAAATTCGACGTACGCGATTTTAAGGTACCTTCTAATGTCAATCGTCGTCTCCGCTCCATAGTTTTCTCTGTCCAGGTCGTCTAATTGGTGATTTTCTTGCCCCACGACTTTTGCTCTGTAGACGACGTTGTCCAGGTAGTCAGGCTGACGATTCTCGTCATCCAGCTCGTTCTCTTCGTGGTTTTTCCTATTCCAGTCCTGAGTTTAGTAGTTCACGGTTTCCACATGTCTAACGCTCTGTGGATAACGTCCAGGTGGTCAGGTTGACCGGGTCGTCTACGGAGCGTTAGACACGTGGGACCAGCGAAATACCAAACTGGTGGTAGAAATAGCGAAAACTATGGAGCGGACGATCTGTATGACGAGAATCGTCGGTCTGACTACCTGAACAACGTCGTCTACAGAGCGTTAGACACATGGGGCATGGGAACCACCAAACTGAGGACTGAAATAGGAAAAACTACGAAGAGAACAAGCTGGATGACGAGAATCGTCATCCTGACTACCTGGACAACGTCGTTTACAGGGCGTTGGACACGTGGGGCATGGGAGTTACCAAGCTAACGAACGGAATAGGGAAAACTACGGAGAAAACGAGCCGGATGCATGACGAGAATCGCCATTCTGACCACCTGCACAACGTCGTCTACGGAGCAAAAGTAATGGGGCAAGAGAATCACCAATTGGACGACCTGGACAGAGAAAACTACGGAGCGGAGACGACGACTGACATTGGAAGATATCTCAAAATCGCGTACGTCGAATTTACACAGTGAAAGTTCATATGCAGGGGGCACCGTTTATTTTACAGGATTAATACGTGACTGAGCGAGGCACAACACGGCCCTCTGATTGGGAGGACCAAATCTTCTGTAACTCTAGAACGACTGGACCCTCGACATTTTCGTCAAGGAACTTTATTCTTAGATTTTGGTAAGGAGTCCGAAACTGAAATCTTTCCTGTGGGATGTGAATCACCCTGTATATCATAAAGGTTTATGTTTCAGTAAGTGATTACAATGTCAAAATATTGGTAATGGTATAAAAGGTTGTGTATCGTAAGTTTCCGTAGATTTCGGATGTTATGGTTAACATGATATAGGTATGACTTAAAATCTAGCTTATGTTATGTAAATGGTCTGGTGACGTAATAATGTTATCATTAAGGTTAGATGAGCGTAGCGACAACCCCGTATGTGTTCAATCGTAATATTTCATTGGTTCTAGCGGGTGCGAGTTTGTTGCGGCCCTGTGTAGGGGGTAGGGTTTTTGGTTTTTAGTTTTGTGTATAGTCGGGTTCGTTGGTGGAAGTGGGGGTGGTAGTTTCTTTTGAGGAGTGGTGTATGCTGGCTTGTGGTTGTCTTCGTTCATGTGTGGATGAATAATGCTCAATTGGATAGGTCTTTCGTACGTGGACGTTTTTAAGCGATTGTTACCGCGTCTTGTCTTCTTTAGGCAAGAGAAGACCGTTAATATTTTCCCAAATAGTGAGAATTTATACGCTACAAATAAGGCTGCTATAATTCCTGGGCCAACAGCGGCGTAAGAAAGGCCGGTCGTTAGACTGTCAGTGCTTTGCTGCGCTCGTTTGTGTGTACTGATTTCTTTCACCTGTTTAATTATGTCTTCCAGTGCTAGGCTATTAGATTTTATGTCATCGGCGTCTAGGAGTGCCGTTTTGTATTGGTGGAATGTGGGGATTGTTGGTGAATTCACAGTATGGTTCTCATTGAGGTCCTGAAGTATTTTGGTTAGGTTTAGAGTAAATTCGGGAACGTATGAGTGCGTTTCTGTTGATGTCATGGTGTTAGACGTACTGAGGCTTATAATTTCTGAGCGTCCTGAACACCCACTTCTCAGCTTCAGTATCCCGGAGCTGGAAAGAGTGACACGTGTTGTAGGCGTATTGGGGCACAGGATATGAATAGTTTCTGGGTTTGGCAAGGAGTAGATCCAGGAATTGGGTGATTTTAATTCAGACCAATATGATCCACTGAATGAGTTTATCCTGATGTTACATGTGTCTAGTTGGTTAAGCATGTTACCTAAGAATAGTTGCATTTCACAAGATTTATGATTATTGTTGTGGTAAATTGGTTGAGTTTGTTTACAAAGGTATGAGTTTTGCGAGAATTTGCATTGTGTGAGGTCTGCGTTTGATAGATGGAAATAGGAACTTCTGTCAATTGATATTGCTATGTTGTCGTTGCTGGGGGCTATGCAAGCGAAGGTATTCGTTTTTCTGTCAAAGTTTCGTCTGACTGGAATTGGAAGTAAATGATACAAGTCGAATGTGTCGTCACCTAGTAGCGGGATTGATAGAGCATAGATTATGTTTGGTTCGCTATAGATAACATCGAGTTCTGATAGTCTGATTAGTTCTTCGGCGTATTTATTTCTTAAGGGGGTAGGAAATTGTAGAAGCGGTTCTAAGGCTTGTATGTGTTGCAGGCTGTTAATCAATGGTTTGGGTGAAAGCAGTTTGGGGTGTACAATTCCTTGTTTTGCGAATAAAATAGCGTCGATTACACTGTTCAGGTCTAGTTCATATTCATTCAGCATCTTGTCTAGTTTGTTGAGGTGATGCAGTAATGTTATGGTCATTGTATTACGTGTTAGGTATTTTTGCATGTTTGATATAGTCAAAGTGAAGGATACTACTTGGTCGTCTAGTTCCATAATGTGTTTTTCTATATTGTTAATTTCTTTCTGTTGCGTGCTCAGCATTGATTGCATGATGTGCGTTTGATTTGCTAACAATGTGGCTATATGATTTGTGTCATTGAATAGTCTATCGATTTGTGTGTTAATATATTCACCATCTGCTTCTGTTAGCGTTCCGTAGAGTGTCTTGTGAATGCTGCCAACGAAGTTAAACCATCCTCGTTTGACGCGTGTATGGGTTAGTTCTGCTAGTTTCTCGTGTAGTCTATCTGTTTCTTGGTATCCTATTAGGTCCTCTATTTGGTTTTGGTATTCTTTTATGGTTAATAGTCGGTTCTTTGATATATTTATTGTGTCTTGTACAATGCATTCCGTTCCTGTCGTGTTACAACCTTTATCAATTAGGTCGCAGTATCTTCCTAGTTTGTCGGATATGTCTATAAACTGTTTTATATTCAAGAAGTTTATTAATTTCCATTTATTGTTTGATGTTCGTAAGTCTTCTAGTTGTTCGTAGTAAATTCCAGGGTTTATTGTGAACGGTATCAAGGTGTACGATTGGTTCCCATCGTTTTCGAGTGCCGTGCCGTATCTGTAATTATTTGTCTTGTTAGTCCCGTGTGTGTGCTAATTTTAATTTGTTTAAGTGAACTATTTTTGTCTTATTCTGCGTAATGTAGATTTCTGCATTTATGTTATCAATTATTCGTTTAATGATGTAGGGACTTTCGTAGTGATCTTCAAATTTTGTTCGTGTTTCGTTTAATAAGAAAACCTTCTGTCCTGGTTCAAAAAGTTGTGGGTTGATATTCCTATCGTAGTAAGATTTTGATTTTAATTTTGCTTCTTTTATATTTTGCACGGCTCTCTTACGAATGTCTGTAAGGTTCGTTAGTAAATCAAGAATGAATGTGTTGTAAGTACTAGTCATCCCGATTGTTGGGGTTATATCTGATGGCAATCGTGCTTCTTGACCGAAAATTAACTGATGTGGAGTAAAGTCAGTGCTTTCGTGTTTGGCAGTATTGTAACAGAATATTGCGAATCGTATGTATTCATCCCAGTCCTTACCGTTCTTTGTATAATGTTTGATATGTTCTATGAGTACCAGATGGCTCCGTTCCAAGGACCCATTTGATTGCGGGTGATAGGCAGTGGTTCGAACTTGTTTAATTTTGAAAAGTTTGCTAATTTGTTTGATCGTGTTGCTCATGAAATTTTGACCTTGGTCAGTTAAAATTGTTCGCGGCGTTCCGTAGTGTGTAATATAATCTTTAGCGAAGGCTGTACCTATTGTTTGGGCTGTCGCATTTGGAAGTGGTATGGCGTCAAGAAATTTGGTCAGATTGCACTGAATAGTAATAAGGTACTGGTTGTTTGATTTTGTAAGTGGAAGTGGTCCAACGATGTCAAGTGCAACCTTATCGAACGCATTTGCAGGCGTATCTGTGATCATCATTGGTAATTTTGTCTTAACGCGAACTAATTTCTTTCTCTGACAGCTATCACAAGTTCTAATGAAGTTCTGAATTTGGATTTTTAAGTTTGGCCAGTAATATTTTTCTCGGATTCGGCTGTATATCTTTGTAACGCCTTGATGACCACCTACTAATGATTCATGATACTCTTTTATTATATCCTCGCGTAATGACTCTTCGGGTATAGTGATTTCGTTAGTACACAACTTGATCTTGATGCTAGTGTTTCTAAAGATCGCGTAAAAGAGTTTCTTCACCGTAGGCCACTCGAGAGTGTCTAATCCTGGGTTTGCTTTTGTGAATGAGAATGAATTGATTTCGTACCTAAACAGAATTTGTTTTAACCTAATGATCAGGCGGTGAAGATCTTCCAATTCGATTTTATCCGTGAGTTTATCTCTAGCTACGAGAGAGATTATGTATTTTTGTTTATATTTTGTAGCTGCTATTCCGCTTTTTGTTGGTTTTTGGATAATAAAAGTTTCTTTCCTTAGCATGTTTTTATTTGAAAATTGGTTTGTTAGCTCGTCCTGCCAAGGGCAGTCGGCGTGAACGCAATGAACATAGTTATCCTTCCTCATAAATAGTCCGTCTTTGGATTCTGTTACATTAGTCGCGGGTATTATAGTGTCTAGGTTGGTTATGAATTCCTGGAAGCTAGGTGTATTTTCGTTTGCCTCCTGAGGTGGGTTCGAGGCGTACGGTGATTCCTGTTCGTAGAATCGGATCTCGAAGGGAGGTGTGAATAGTTTTTTTATTGTCTCTTTTATTTTTGTCCAGTCTGAGTTATCTTCTTCGCTATCCAACTTCGTCATCGCTAACTCATGTATGCCTTCGTCTTCACATATGGTACGTAGAGTTCTAAAACATGTCTCTGAAGTTTCGTAAGTCGTTTTAACTTCGTCTTTGTTTCTTGTTATTAAGTAAAACACGAATCTATTTTCGTGATATAATACTCCTACTCCGCCTATTTGTGTGTTAAAGCTTCTTAATCTATCTATTTGACCGAATCTTGTTTGAATTGTTTCCCTAGTCCTTTTTCCATTACGTAGTCTTGTGCTGCGCAATGTACTAATGAATATTTAGCGGGTGCTTGGAATATATTTCTCTCGGTTTGTCGTACATTGATCAGTTCGGGGAGTCTCTGGGACCCTTCGTGTGTACTTTCGTCGTGAGTGGTATTAGTCAGTGTGTCAGGGTCGGTAGAGTTGATATCGGAGTTTTGATCGGAATCAGCGTTTCCGTCCTGTGACGAGTTTTTAGAGTTTTCTGAAAGATCACCTGTTTCGGTAACACGAAAATTTTGACGATCGGTTGATATGTCAGTAACGGTATCAGCTGTTGTTTGGACAACTGAAGGAACGTCGGATGTTTGTGCGTTTTTGGATTGAGTAGATGAGTGAGTGTGTCTTTGGCTTCCTGTGTTCAATTTAGTAGTTTTGCGCATCTTAGCTATTGGGTATGCAGGCGGTGGCATCAGGAGTGAAACCGGATCTTCACTATCTTCATGTGCGGACGGTTCATATGCAGATGAGTAGTTGTAGTTACAAATAGTGATTTTGATACTTGTATCTTTGAATATGTAGTGAATCATACGTTTGACCATGTCCCAATTGAGTTTATCTATTCCACATCCTAATCTTGGTATTGATAGGGATTGTACTCTGTCCCTTATCAACGCTGATTTCAATTTAGCTAGTGTTTTATACATCGTTTCATTTGTCGGCTTGTTGAAATAGTGTTGTTTTGTGACTAGGTTGTAGATTATACGTCGAGGGTATTTAACTGTAATTATATCTGTCACTACAGGGTCCATTGACCGTAAGCGCTTACGTTGTATAAGTCCGTTTCTTACCATTTGGTCCGCTATACCTTGTGAAGCTTTGCAATCAGCTGAGATGCAATGTGCGAGATTATCCTTCCGTTTCAATAAGTCTGCTTCAATTTCTTGAATATACCTGTTAGAGGTCAGTGGCAGGAAGTCTAAATCTACAAGAAATCGACCGTATGGGGGTGTAGTTCCCGGTTGTTTGTTGGTTGACGTACCTGCCTGTATGTCACACGAGGTATTTTGTAGTTTTTTCACAGGTTTAACATGTTTTCCGGAAGTGTCTAGGTCTAGCGTGAAATCAGCAATAGATTCTTTATTTGGGCTATCACATTCCTTATAGGCAGGTAACTTTTTCCGTGGCAGTGGTTTGCTAGATGTTTCTGTATCGTGAGGGCGTTTAGGTGACCTTACTTTAGTCTGTATAGTTTCTGTGTCTGAATTTTCTGTCGAGTACGTAATTGAGTCGGGTAGTTTTGATTGTATTTTTCGTGGTCTTGTGTTACCAGAAGATTCCGTACTTCTATATCGTTTAGTTTGTTTTGTTGGATACGGTAAAGGGTTAATCGTTTTACCGAGGTCGGTTTTAGATTTTTCGAAGGTTATTTCAACATCAGAGCTATCCGGGCTAGACAAAGTAGTGATAACGCGCCTACGACGGGTGTGTTCCCTAATGTCTGAGTCATCCGTAGAGTCTGAGTGATTATCTACGTTCGGTTTGTTTCGTGGTGCCGGGTTGCCTGAGGATTGTGTTTCGCGATAACGCTTATTTAGTTTTTTAGCGCTCGAATAGGTTTCTGGAGAGCTTGTTCTTTTATTTCTGGATAGGTGTGTTGCCTGTTTCTTTCGTGGAGCAGGGTTGCCAAAGGAGTTAGTAGTCCTCTGTCTTTTAGGCCGTCCAGATTTTTCATGAATTATTTCAATTTCTGAACTGTTCGAGGGCGTTGACGATGTCGTCGTTGATGGTTTTTGCGCCTTGGTTCTTTTAGTTGGGACAGGGTTATTGGATTCGTCAGTGTCGCGTAGTCGTTTATTGTCTATTGGTAGGATCTGGACTGTTTCGAGGGGTGGGTTTCTTGATAACGCATCTGCGTTTGTATTTGTTGTCCCTTTTTTATAAACTACGTTATAATTGTACTCGTCGAGGGTTAATCGCCAGCGTAGTAATCGTGACGTCGGGTCCTTTACGTTATTTAGCCACACAAGTGATCTGTGGTCCGTTACTAGTGTGAAGGTGTGGCCGTATAAATATGGTCTAGAATGTTTTGTTGCGAAAACGATTGCTAGGAGTTCTTTGTCGATCGTCGAGTAGTTTAGTTCTGCCTTTTCGAGGGATCTTGAGGCGTATGCGATGGGTAGATCCTCGCCAATTTTGCCTTGGCTGAGAATCGCGCCTACAGCACAGTTTGAGGCATCGGTCGTCAAAATGAATGGTTTTTCAAAGTCCGGGTACTGTAGGATGGGCTCGTTACAAAGGCTATCGCGCAGGGTTTTGAACGCGAATTGGTGCTCAGACGTCCAAAGGAACGGGGTATTTTTCTTTAGTAGGTTGTTTATGGGCTTAGCGATTTTTGATAGGTTAGGTATGAATCTGCGGTAGTAACCGATCAGTCCGAGGAATTGTTTGATTTGTTTAGGATTTGTAGGGACGGGGTAGTTTTTGACGGCTGATATTTTGTCTGGGTCCGGTTTTACTCCGTCCTTCGTGATTATGTGGCCTCGATATGCTACCTCTTTACGCAGAAATTCGCATTTATCCGGTTGAAGGGTCAGTCCGGCAGTGGCTAGTCGGTGCATGAGTTTTTTGAATTTAATTGCATGTTCTTCTATTGATCTCGCGTATATCACTATGTCGTCTAGGTAGACGAAAACCTCGTTGCCTAGGAGTCCCGAGAGTACTTGATCCATTAGGCGTTGGAAGGTGGAGGGCGCATTTTTTAGTCCGAACGGCCTTGTGTTGTATTTATAATGACCATGCGGCGTTGAAAAAGCCGTTTTCAAGCTGTGGTCTGGGTGCATCGGTATCTGGTGAAAACCTGACGCTAGATCGAATTTAGAAAAATACTTGGCCAACCCTAGTTGGTCTAAAATGTCTGTTACATTAGGTAGGGGATAGGCATCTCCGATGGTTTTTTCGTTTAACTTGCGGAAATCAATCACCATGCGCCATTTCTCATTGCCAGCGGCGTCCATTTTTTTTTGGTACTATCCAGACCGGGGAGTTGTATGGGGAAGAGGAGTGCTTGATGATGTCTTGGTCAAGAAGTTTATTTACTTGTTTATTTATTTCTTCTTTGTGAACCTGAGGGTATCTGTACTGCTTCGTGTGGATTGGAATGTCGTCTGTGGTAGGAATGGTGTGGTTGACAAGTTGTGTATGTTTTAATTTGTCGCCTGGTAAGAAGAAAAGGTGGTTAAATTCTGTAGCAAGATCGGTTATCGATTGTTTTTCTTCGTCGTTCAGATGGTTCAGTCGAAGGTTTGCCATGAGGGTATGAAGACGTTTAGAGTCATGGTTAGGGGAGAAGCGAAGCGTGCGGGACTCTTTATTAGTATTAGTGCTAGGAGCCTTAGTTAGTAGGATTGACTGGACGTTGGTGAGTCTTGCGTCCGTCAGTTAGGGTCTTGTTTCTTCGAGTTCGACGACTTCTTCTAAGGTTACTACTGGCCTCCTTATCTCCACAGCTGTTTCACCGGAGTTAATCGCGTAGGCATATGCTAAGCCGTTTCTGTTCGTGACTACGGCCTTGCCAAGAAAAATACTGGGACCCAGGTTTAAGTTATCAATGACTCCTGTTTTCACCGTCGGGTTGGTGACTATTATTGATATTACCTTACCAGTTCGGGGTGGAATAGATATAACGTTGTCGTCTAATATTTTTAGCGGTCTACAGTTATCCGTTTTCACTGTACCTGTTCCGAATGAAATCGTGGCGTTTTCATTGTACAGGAATTTTATTCCCAAAATACCGTCCTCTTTTATTGGGAAGGAATTATCGACTAGATGGAAGACGTGCCAACCCGAGAAAAAAAGATTAGATATAATCAGATATAATCAGATATCATTATATATGATTAGATCTCTTCTTATCTGATAATATCCAAGATTTTGATCCAATGATATATGAACATATATAATTATATCTGCTTATATATAATAATATATGAGTATATCTGATTGTATCCAAACAGATATAATCATTAACTATAATGTCGGATCTGAGCTTGTATGATTATACTCAACTATATATAGTAATACATGATCATATATGGCAATATATAATTCTATCTGATTAGATATAAGTATATATAGACGGACACGGTCTTCTATATCCAAATAGATATTATAATATATGACTATATATTATAATATATAATCATGTCTGGTCACATACAGTGCTTTTGCGTGGATGCGGGCCAGTCCGTCGGGGAAATTTTACTCTACGCTCTTGGTTTTACTACTAACAGCATAGTAAGGCCAAGGGCGTAGAGTGAAATTTCCCCGACGGACTGGCCCGCATCCACGCAAAAGCACTGTATGCCCACACAGCACTGAAGATTTCCTGAAATATTTCGATGGAAACATTATTTGAAAGTTGCTTCGAACTATTTCTGAAGTTTTTATTTGAACATTTCTAAAATATTTCACTGAAATTATTTTAATGAAAGATTTCTAGAAGGTTTCATAAATATGGTATACAATAGAACAATGAGGTATTTCTGAATATTGCAAACAAACATTTCATAAATATGTCGAAAATCTTTCAAAAATTGGTTCAAAAGCAACTTCCTGATATACAGGGTTAGTCAGTTCAAACTCCGAGAATGGGAGGAGCTTGGTTGATGAATTAGGCCCTACCCCTCAGCCAATCCGGTGAATATTTGGGATTTACGTCGAGGAGTCATGTTGTTATCGACGTACGAATTCAAGTCTACGTACCGGTAAACAGTGAGAATAAGAAATAAATTCACGATATAACAAGTAATAATACTGACCAGCTTATTCATACTATAAACTATGATATACAGTAAACATGACTCTCACATGCTAAGACAAACCTCATTGTTTACATTTCGTGATGTCGACTTTCTTTGTTGTCATATCTTCATTATTGTTTCTTATCAACAGCGGTTACCTACGTGTAGACTTCAAATCTCACAATCAATTTGATATCAACACTCATGACTCCTCGACGTAAATACCAAATATTCGCCGGATTGGCTGAGGGGTAGGGCCTAATTCATCAACCAAGCTCCTCCCATTCTCGGAGTTTGAACTGACTAACCCTGTATACATATTGCAAAATACAATATAAAAATATTTCCTGAATATCTAGGAGAATATTTCAAACCATATGTTATTAAAATATACTCAGAAACACTTCAAATATGTAGAAAAAAGGACTTATTTATAAGGATTGATATTGACTACCGTCAGTTCGAAAGATAATATGATTTCAATTTTTTCATCCAATGACAAAATTATCTAGCAAATAATCCCCCATGTAGCACGTAATATTGTAGCCATTTTGCAGCAATATTGCAATGTTTCATTTTCAATACCTTGCATGTGTAATATTGCTGCAACCAGAATGGAACGTAGCTGTGCAACATTGCAAATCAAATATCCATGCAAGATTGCAACAACATTGTAAACTCCAAAATTATAACAATTCTACAGGTAGAAAAAGCAATAATAATTTTTCATGAATCTTCTCAAAGAAGTAGAAATGTTTAGTTGTACAGAAATTGGAGAATTTTTTTTCGTGGATTCCCGTAGTTAACCTAGAATCTTGTCGTCGCGATAAACATCATAAGCTATTCGTTATAGTTGTTCGCTAAATACCATATCTCGATATAAATATGCAAAGCTCATGAATAATCGTTGGTGTTATAAGTTTGAAAAAATGTAACTAGTCTTATAGGAGATCATTGGAGCCATATGGAAACCGGAGATCACTCGATCAAGGACGTTAAGCAACTATCCTCAGGGCCAGTATTTAGATGGGTGACCGTTTTTAGACGATTTGATTTCATTGAGTTATATCTAACTTTATGGATGTATCTAATTATATGAGGTTGGATATAGATATATTGCAACGGCGTTACTAAATTTGAGAGGAATTCAGCACAATCCGCGCCTTCGGCGTTTTACTCCAATTAATCAAAAATATTTACTAACAAGAAAATATGATTTGTCGGGCGCCAAACGTTTTCACGTCACTCAAAACACACCAGGATAACCAAAGAAATTAGGGTTCACGGCGGAAACGACCGAGTAGCTCAGAATGCAATATAATAAATGGTAGAGTGGCTAGGTTCACCAAATAGAAAGAAAACAGATAATATTCAACATGTGCTAGTCGCTTTATTAATTTTAGGCGGAACAAGCATTTACGATATCAGTGACAATGCGTAAGTTTTCTCTCAATTAACAAAACAATGAATCAAAGAAGCGATATAATATAAAATAAGAGATAGATTACTCCAGAGAATCATATAATATAATGAGAATCATACAAGGAACAAATCAGGCGGAAAATAGCATCATGACAATAGACTCAATATAATAAAGAAAATATCACTCAGAAAATAGACTAATAAATTGACGGGAACAGATTCCTCAGAACAAGATAGATAATAGAAAAGAAATGACTTAACAAATAGACGATAAACTATAAACTAAATAACAAGCGCTAACTCCTACGCTCTAACTCCCGGAAGGTTTTTGGCGACAAATCGGGTATAAAATATATCAGAACAAAATCTACTAAAAATATTAATCACACGCTCAAACTAGCGGCTGGCCGCTGTATACTACAAGAATACTCCGAAATAATTGACTCTAAGGAAGACTACTAAATGATCAAATAAGATACCACAAATAAATCGTAATCAGGAATCGCCTCGAACATCCGTCTACGAAAAACTACTAATTAAAGACTAGCGGGACGCAGTCTCTCGACTTGTCGTACCCTGACGGTATGGTGACCCATGCCACAACAAAATACCGCAATAAAATAAAGACGGAACGGATGTCGAGAGCGACTCGAGATTTTACAAGAAAGGAGGTCTTACCTTAGAGACGATACCAGAAAGATCACTAGATACAACAGAAGCTAAATATTAAAGGAGCAATTATACTGAACTAAATAGAAAATAATGGAAAGATAATAGCACAGGCTTAAATAACTACTTGGCGGAATAGGCGGAATGGCGACATAGACGATATATCGGCGGTATTTGGCGATACGAAGACAGACGGCGTAGAAGTAGACCGAATTTTGCGTCGCACCCTCTTAAATAGTTTTCGAGATCCAAAAAGTCCGCACCGTAGATCGGTGCTTCGACGGCCGGCTCTGATTGGTTGGTGTTGAAGCTCGTCGCAGCCGTGCGACCAAACGGTGGTTGGCTGGCTCGGCAACGTACGTGGCGACTCGGCGGCAATATTCAAATACTCAAAACTTTGTACGATGCAACTCTCCTGCAACGTTACCCTCACAGTAGGACTCCTGGCGAACATCGAGCGGCGAAGCGCTTCCCGACTGCGTTTCTAGGTTAAAACTGACCAGTCGGAGGATCTGGCGGAAGCTCTGGTGCCCCAATACCCGGATCTGCACCCAGGCCTCCCCATGGTCGGTGTGGAAGACATAGTGACAGCCTGCAGCACACGATAGCGGTTCCGATGACGATGGCGAGAAAGTCGGTGGTGAAGTCTAGTTCGACCCCCAGGTCGATAAGCCGTCGAAGACGGGAAGCTTTCGGTGGGCTACTTGATTCACCCAGCTTTATTCTACCGTCTCCGAGGCATCCAGAAGTAGTTGGCGGTAGGTAGTTCAGCTCCAGGCTGATAAGTTGGCGGGGACGGGAGGGACTGGCCCAGAAGGTTGTCCTTATTTTACCGTCCCTTGAACATCTACGGTTAGGTTGTCAAAAGGTGCATCGAGATCCATAAAAAAAATCCATCACACAAGAAAAGATATCCTTCGTCGCAGGCATCTGAGTTCCCTCGATGTCCTTGTATCGTATCCCGTCATTCCAATTTACAATTTTCATAAAAAAAAATGCAAAACAAAAAGTATTAATTAACCTAATAATCAAATCTAATTTGACCCTCGATCTGTCGCTACCTCCGAGAGCTGTCTGTCTTCGCCGATTTACTAAAAAATTGCACATTCCGTGACGAATTGCAAAATGCAACGTCACAATATATAGTTATATCTAACTATCTATAGGTGGAAATGATACATATTTTTTTTTGTATATAGGCAGATATAACGATATATGACCGTGTATACCAAGATATCAGTATATATACTCAGATCCATGTATATATGCTCGGATCGTGCCAAAATACGGATCCAAATATATATAGACGATTGGATCCAATCATATATGATTATATCTAATCTTTTTTTCCCGGGAACTGTTGCCGATTTGTAACTCGAGACTTCCGAGAGTTTCGATAGTACCGCCTGTTATGCCGGTTATCTGGGTCTTGTCTGTCGGGGTACAGTGTGTGTTCGGTTTGACTGTGTCTACTTTTATGATGTTTATGTTAGCTCCGGTGTCAACCAAGAGCGTGTTTATCTGTTTTTTAAGTTGAGGTGTGTGTGGATGAATTTTGGGTGTTTGTGTTACCGACGTTGTGAGAATGTGAGCTGTATTTATATTATTGTTCGAGGATTTGTAAAGAAGTGGGATAACGCCCGTGTTTCGGGAATGGAGTTGGTTGTTTTTAAAACAGATTGTTGCTTCCTCGAGTCGTAGAAAATCGGCGCTTAAAATGCCGTCTTTTTGGATAGGGAATTCATCGCTTACTAAGTGGAATTCGTGGCGAGTGCCGGCAAATTCTAAATTAATGCTACCTAGTGTTTCTGTGTATCCTTCCGTTATTCCGGAGATGTAACGTTTATCTCTTGATTCGAGACGAGTCTTCGAGGTGATAACCTTCTCTTTAATTAGGTTTAGGTTCGCACCAGTGTCTACTATTAGTGTTCCTGTTTCGCCGATGATTTGTGGTGATTGGATTGTAATTGTCGGTGAATCTAAAAGGCTCTTTTTGACGTATTCGGACGCTTTACTAGAGTTCGGGATATCGGCGCGTCCGTGTGGTGATCCCGTTACTCGTTTAAAGGTTGTGATTCTAATGGAAAGCCGTAGGATTGCTCGTAGTTTTCTTGGGGGTTGTCGGTGTTCGCGGAATTTGTGTTTGTGTAGTTGACGCGTCCGTATCTTGGCTGTTCTAAGTTTTGTTTATTATGGTTTTCGTTGTTGGGTCGGCTTGGACGTTGACCAGAGTTGTTATGTTGAGGTCTGTTGTGTGCCTGAGGTTGTTGGACGTATCTTGGGATGTTCGGTTGGTTAAGTGAAGGATCTTGGGGTGTCTGTTGGTTTTGGTAATTTCGCGTGCGGCACCTCTCGATTGTATGACCTTTACGTTTACAATATGTACAAGATAGATTGTCGGTACGCTCTCGTGATCTACAGTTATCTATTGAGTGCCCAACACGCTTGCAGAACCTACAGTTCAGCGACGGGTCGTGAGACGGCGTTTGTTTCGGGTCGTTATTAGTACTATGGTTTTGAGCTAGTTCATTCGTTTCGAGCCGTTTCGGTCCAGTTTCGTGTTGTTTGGTGTCTGCGCTCTTAGTTTTTGCCTTTCTAATACTATTCTTTCCGCGCTCACCGCCTTATCGACTGCCGCTCGCAGCGTGTTTGGCTTCGCGTTCGACACCCTTTGTTTTAGCGCGTCACACAGACCTTGACGAATGCGCGTAAGGCGTTTTCTTCAACATTTTTTATTAGTATAGGCGCGTGTTCGACGGTTTCTTTTGAATCTATGATGTCAATAGCCGTATCTACAAGTTCTTCTATCCTAGTTCCGTACTCTAATGCGCTCTCGTTTTTTTCTTGGCGTGCACACGCTATGGCACACTGCACGTCTGATAGTCTTTGTGTCGGTTCAAACGCGCGTTTTAAGTTGTCTATAATAGATTGTAGTGTCTGGAGGCTATCTCGCGAGAGTGCTCTTTCTGCACGGCCTTCGATTTTTGATCGTACAAGTGCTACAAATAGGATTGTATCTCGCGGATCTATTAATATTCTTGCGTTTTCAACTTTCTTAAGGCCCATCCCTAGTCGCCCACCTCCTTTTTGCCGAAAAAGGGGTGGGGGTGACACATTTCGATTATTATCCGGGCCTAGGCGTCGAAAACGTAAAAAAAAAATGCGTAGCGGCGATTCTATTTCAATTCCGCACACATACGTCCGAAAATTTGTTCGTTTCATGCAAAAATAGAGCTGCAGCACCGCTTTTAGATTTGTCAAATGTCAATTTCCTCGGCGGCCATTATTATGTAGCTGTTTGCCGAGTTTCGCTGGGCAAGGCGGTAAGTGGCGCCACGAATATATTGCTCCGACGCAAGGATAGTACACTAAGAGAGTGATATCCTTGATATTCGTGGCGCCACTTACCCTAAACTCGGCGGACAGCTACATAACAATGGCCGCCGAGTAAATTAACATTTGACAAATCTAAAAACGGTGCTACAGCTCTATTTTCGCATGAAACGAACATATTTTCGGACGTATGTGTGCGGAATTGAAATAGAATCGCCGCTACGCATTTTATTTTTGCGTCTTCGACGCCTGAGCCCGGATAATAATCGAAATGTGCCTCCTCCACCCCTTTTTCGGCAAAAAGGAGGTGGGCGAGTAGGGATGGGCCTTAAGGAAAGATTTTACTGTAATATTCGATCCGTCAAAAGTTGGGATGAGTGTAGTCGCAATTTGTTTAGTGATTAGTTTATATTTTTGTGGTATTAGTTTCGTTGGTTCACTTATTTATTTTGTTTGTTTTCATTTATATATATTTATATATACCCTCAATAACAGGGGACCACCGCTGCCACCAGTGTATTAATATCAAAATTCGGGTCTAGTCCCTGTTCAAGCTATGACTGAGGGGATGTAGGTAATTGTAATGAACGTACAGTTGATTCAATAAACTAAACTTGATTTATTATATTCCATATGTAGAATAGGTTCGCTTATTTTATGTTAGTAGTTAGGAGGTTGGTTCAGAAGTGAGTAGTAGGACTATGATTAGGTAGAGTGGGGGTAAAGGATTAGCTGACTCGTTGCATTTGGCGGTGCCGTGTGCAACGAGTGTCTTCTTAAAGATGGAGAGTTGGACGTGGACGGCCAATTATCAGGTAGAAGATAAGAGTAGAGATTTGCAGTAAAGGAGAGAATCGTGTGAATAAGTAGAGGATTGGAGTTAAGGTAAAGGTAGGGATGTAGTTAAAGGGAGAATGTGCGGGTGGTGACACCCGGACGTCACACCCACACCTTGAAATTTGAAAAAATTCGTTTTTTTCTTTATTTCATTTTTCGAATGCCTGTGACCTAATCTACCTGCAAAAAAATTGGTATGAGAAAATCTCAAGGATTGAGAAAGTTACAGTCAATTTTCACAATTCTCGAAAATTTAGTTTTGAAATTTCTAAATTTTTGGAAATTCTTATCTGTGCGGCAATGTTGGTGTGAAAAATGACCACCACGATATTTTGAAAATTATTTTGAATTGTGGTTGCTTTATCAAAAAACTCGTACAGAAATAATTCATTTCATTGACTCTCATTATTAACGGTTAACTTGTAAACTATGGAACTTTTTCGGTGACTATTTCATGTTCCCATCTGACACTATATGACTACTCTATGGCGCCAAAGGCGGAATAGACTCGCTGTCATTGAAATATTTTTAAGGTTGGATGTTCACTATTTTGTCGATTTCCGTGCTTATTGGGAACCTGAATACGTAGATACGCCAACTGGTGGCTAAACTAGGAACCACTGCGAGTAGGTCGCTCTCATGTCATATGACTGTCAGTTATGGAGAAAACGGTGTTATAGTTGGGAAAACAATTTTTACCCCGGTAAATAATGGAATTTCCTCCACGAAAAACTAAAGCTAAAATATTTTGCTGTGTGTACAATTGTACGAGTAAAGCGTGCCGAGAAGAAACTGTAAGATTTTACCATTTTCCTCCGGCAAAGCAACACGTGGTTAAAATTGTCAATAAATTCGGCATAGAAGAAATAGTTGATCGGCGAGCAGCGTGGATTACAGTTTTAAAAATGGGGAAAAAAGTTTCTTCCACAATGAGAGTGTGCTCACTTCATTTTACAGAACAAGACTTCATACCATCAAGTAAGTGACACAACCCATTCTCCGTTATCCGCAGTTGTATTAAATAGGTACATTTCTCGTAATGCTAAGTAATATTTTAATATTACGTTGAAGGTGGAAATGAAATACGTCATCTTAAGAACTCAAGTATTCCATCACAAAATCTTCCGGCTGGTTCTATAAAAAATGACACCAATTTGCGATTAGAGAGAAAAGCTTGCACAAATGCTCGAGAGGAAAGGATTCGGAAGAGATCTTTGGTTAAACAGTCAAAGTTACAAAATAATAGCGACGTACTTACAAGTGATACGATTGCAGGAACAAGAAATGCTTCTGAGACAGTCAGCATTGAAAAAGAAAAACAATAGGAAATTTTTGAAACAAAGGGCATAGGTTCTGCAACTGCAGAGGAAGATGCATTTACCGTAGAACCGAGCACAAAACTCATTGCAGAACCGATGGAGGATGGAAGTCTTAAGAATGATTTAAAGACATTAATAGATGTAGGTGTAAAAGTTCAAAGTGACTACATTACTTCGAAATTTTCAGCTTCAATTAATTGCGATAATGAACTAAGTACGCTCACTGGTATCCCAAGTTTCAATTTATTGAATACAATTCAAAAATTAGTAAGAATTGTAAAGCCTTCAGAATCGTATTCAAAACTCGATTTACGGGAAGCAATAATTATGACTTTCGCAAAATTGAAGCGATATATGTATGATGCGTTGTTAGCTATTTTGTTTCGAAGCTGTACACCTGAAACGTGTAAAGATAGGATATTTGAAATGTTAGATATTTTGAATATTTGTTTGAAACCTGCGATTTTTTGACCAACAAAGGATAAGATAATATCTTGCAGAATATTCCACAATGCTTTGATGGATTCGAAGATGTGCGAGTTGTTCTTGATTGTACCGAAATTCCAATTCAGTGGTCGAAAAGTTTGTGTTGCCAAATTGTAACGTACTCTTATTACAAAGGTACATACACTGTAAAATTTATGACTGGTGTGACGCCAGCTAGATAAATTTCATTTGTCACTAAACCATATGGTGGCCATGCTTCTGACAACGCGATATTTGAACAGAGCGAAATAATAAAAAAATTGGAAAGAAAGGATGCAGTCATGGTCGATAAAGGGTTTACTGTTGACGACCTTTGCAAAAAAAATGATATAAAACTTATCAGGCCTCCATTTCTCAGAAACAAAAAGCAACTCTCGAAGTCAGAAGCAATTTTAACTCGCAAAATCGCCAAAGCAAGAGTGCATATTGGGAGGAGTAATCAAAGATTGAAAACGTTTGAAATCTTAAGTTCAAAAATGCCTGTATGTCCTTCTGACCAAAGTCGAACCAATTTTCCATATTATTTGTGCCGTTGTGAATTTGAGTACATCGATTCTCAAAGATGATCAATTTCTTGATTGTGGAGGAAAATAAGGAATCTGCACTACATTAAGCTTTAATCAACGTTTATCGCAAGAAATATAAAAATATGCATTATTGCAACACATAAACGAGATTTCATACTCATAGTCAGTTAAACAGTGTCTTAAGGGGAGACGATACCAAAAATTCGAGGAATACGGTTTTTTATTTTTCTAATTACTAAGAAAGGTTGAAAATGGAAAATGGCTTCCTATAATATCTAGACATTAGTAGTTTGTGTATTGAAAAAAATGTCTATCTTCTGCTATGAAAGTGTATGCGGAGGCGACCTTTTGCGGTGCTAAGTAGGGAATTTTATGTGAAAGGTCTGCGCATACCCTTTCATCGCAGAAGATGGATATTTTTTTTCAATACACATACTACTGATATCTAAATGCTATAGAAAACGATTTTTCATTTAACCTTTTTTAGTAATTACAAACAGAAAAAAAAGCTTCTGTCAAAGTTTCAGTATCGTCTCCCCTTGAAAATCTTCAAGTTTTAGATTTATATCTCACTCATTTTTCGCTTCTTTTTCACATATATTATGTAACATATGATCGAAATAAATAGTTTTTAAAGATTGTAACAATTCTTTTGCGTATCCTTCGTCGAAATCAACGGAAAACGTTGTCAAACCCTTATCGAATGGGGTGTAGATTATAAAATCAGTAGACGATGAATTTAATACCGCCATTCCTATGTGTACTTGTGTATAGTACGAATGACGTCTTTTCAGTGATATTTGATCATTTTCTACCGTTAACCATTTGATTGATTTGATGACTTCACTCATGGATTTTCTTCGACTTTCGTACGGGCATTTTATTTCAATTAATTTCAATGGTTTGTCATTTTCAAAGACTATGCCATCGGGTGAATATCCTAACCACGGATTATCTTGAATAACAATAAGTCCACATTCCACGACTTTTGCAGATACCAACTTTTTGTAAGCTTCACGTGCTAGTGGCTCATTATCCAAACCATGTTTGGTGAAAGAATTACCGAATTCTTCAGGATAGAAGTAATGTAATGACTTTTTACTCCAATCAGGTTTCTTATTTTTGCGGTAGGTAAATAATGAATGCGCGTCGCTACCTGTGATCCGAAATTGCCTCTTATTTTTCCATACGGAATAAAATTCAGTACTTTCAGTGCAAATAGTATTAACGTCCCTTTCAAATTAATCTTATTTACAGGTGTTTTGTTAAAGCTGACCACGGTGTAGATTGATGCATTATATCTCGGAATAATTGTTCTTGTTGCTCCCATTGGCTACTATTATTTTCTTCACGTTGCAATATTATTTCACTTTTCTTCTCTTTGATTTTTTTCTCTAAGAAACATTCGTGCTGGTCCCAGGGTTGCAGCTCGTACTTTTCTAACGCTGATTTGTGCGGTTCATTCCACGCACACTTTTTATCCGTACACGAAATAACGTGCAACATCTCTAACTCGTGCCTAATGAAAATTTATAAACGTCAGAAATAATGATAATAATAATCATAAATTTTAATATGAATCTATCAGGTGTAAATAAAATATAATACTAACCGGCTACAGTACAGAAGGACTGCCACGATATGTTTACAAGCACTTCCTAACCCTGCTTTACACGTGCATCGCATTTCAATAATTTGGCCTTCATTCGATAGCTTGCCATTTATCTCGTGTGGATCACTTCTTAATTGTGATGTTCGGAGACAAAAAGCAATAATTTCAACAACACCATTGCAGTTATTATCCGTTGCTTTACCGCAGCGAATCACGTGCCCATTGTTTAGTAAATTTGCACCTCCGATAAAACATTTACTATTCGGCGTTGCACTTGCAAATTCACAAATCTCTTGGATAGTGATTTTCATGTTTTCAACAATTTTCTCATATTATTTTTACCTGCATGGATAAACAATTGTATGCTTTATATGCTTTATAAGTGTCCAGCTGATCAGAGGAACCTACTCGCAGTAGTTCCCAATGTTGCCACCAGGCGTCGAAAAATTAAGCCACGCCCCCACTAAGGTTCCTAATTGCGAATTTAAACCACCAGTAATTCTTATTACTATAAGAATCCTTCGGTTTGACAGTTACTGTTTTGAAATATTGACGGGTAACATTAGTGTTTTTTATTGATTTGGTGTAAGACATCAATAAAATACATAACCTAATCAAGACACTGGCGAAGGCACATCGTCAACGTACGGTGCAGGAGAATTCTAAATCGATGCCAGGAGTGCACGCTGGATCTTTGAAAAATTAAGTATTCTTCTGATATAATTTTTCTAATATCTCGATGCCAGAATAAAAGATCAAGACTCTAAAAGTATGATGAAAGATGAAAATATTTTCAATCCATAGGAAAGAAATTTGTTGGAATATTTTGAATTTTCAAAATTCTGGAAATCCTAACACTTTATGATTTTTTATTCTTTGATAAAAGGGTCTAGCCGGGTAAGAGTGGTCAATTTGCCCCCACAGAATTTTGTGATGCCAATTTTTTTGCAAGTTTCTTACACAAAAAAAAAAATTTGTGCTGAATTACAGCTTTCTACATCGGCGCTGATGCGTCTTTCTGCTGAAAAACGTGCTTTCCGATTTTTGCCGTTTTTAAATACCAAAACGCGACTGAAAAATCTGAAATAATTCTGGAAAATCAGAAACATGTCAACATTCATGGGAATTTTTTTTTTTTAATTTTTTCATGTCAAACTCTACTTTTAATCACCGAATCTTTCTCAAAAATGAATATTTCGTAGTGTATCAATTTTTCTGCTGTTATGGAGAAAAATTGACATGATTCTACTCTTCATTTCCTGCAAATTAAAAAAAAAACAAAATTCTAAAAATTCGACCTGCGCCATATTAAAAAAACAGACTAAAAATTTTACATTTTTCTTTGAAAATCCATACACTTAAACGGGTGATCATGGTTGGATTAGTTGTAAGATATGAAAAACAGATCTAAACAATAGTATTTTATTAGTAATTTCAGTTTATCACATTGTTACAGGACTACTTTAGTGACAAGGAGTTTATAAATTATGCACTGACATAGAAACATCGCTTCGGGGAGAAGCAATACATTAATTCACTTAAATTTCGAA
The DNA here is from genome assembly GCA_949628255.1 of Macrophya alboannulata. NCBI lineage: Eukaryota > Metazoa > Arthropoda > Insecta > Hymenoptera > Tenthredinidae > Macrophya > Macrophya alboannulata. The sequence goes on from OX451211.1 coordinate 9,956,565, forward strand.
ATATTGAAACTAATAATTACATCAAAAAGAGTCCGAAATCGTTTTGTATTGAAGTCCACCCACATACATTTTCTATAGTTATCATTGATCGAGCATTCAGTCCTGTTATCTATATTGCTACAATATTAGTCCTCATCACTGTCACTGTTGATTACGGGATTGACCTCTTTTACATCAAAGAGTCCTGTGAGAATTTTAGCTGGTCTTATGATTTTTGATAGATAACGAGCATTCGATAGATAATAAATGATCGCGGCAATGTGTGAACAGCATCCAACGGTTCGTTTGCCATTTGGACAATCACAAACGTAACGGCGAATTCCAGAAGAACCCTAGGATTCACGAGTGTAATCAACGTAGCATTTATATGTTTTGCTATTAATGTGTCTCGACCTCACGAGAACTTGAACAATTGCGTGATTCGCATCTTCTAATCTCCTCAAATAATTGAGTGCAATATTTCCATCCTGGTCCATCATTTCAGCAAGGTGAGATACTGCTTGAGATAGCTGGTATGAACCAGTAAAGAGCATCTTTAATTCCTTTTCGCTCAGTTCCGGGAAATCAAGCAAATCAGCTGAGGTTAATTGTTGAAACTGCGTTTTTCGGCGATTTCAACGTTCCATTTCGACCTCTTCTGCCAACGAATTCTCAGTATGTCGCCTCGACTTCATCTGCTCAATAATATCATCTCTAATGCCAATATCGGAGTTTAATCTCTTTCCAAAGGTACTATTGAGATAACATGCAATTCTGAAGAGTGATTGAACGTTTGGGAGGAGTTTATTATCTAAAGAGTGAAGAAGTAGCTTATATTTCTGGCCTAGGATGCCATGAATTGCTTCGACCACCCAACGAACTTTTGTGACCCATCGAGAGTTGTTCGATTCTTCAGTTGTGAGCTGAGCACGTTGTCCTTTCATTGCTGGCATGAATACTCTATAATTTCTCTCTTCCAATTGTTGCACCACGTCTCGGAATCCTCGATCAACTACACAAATGTCACCTGGTTTCATGATTTGTTGAAGACCATTCGGATTTTCTAGCAGTATTTTCATTATTTCAGCATCGTTTTGAGTGGCGTAGAAAGGCCCCTCCATCTCTAAAACGTACCCATTTGTCGTGCAGATAGTGAAAGGTTTACACAATGGTACCTTCTTCTGCCCAGAATACGATTTTCGTTGATAGGTGTTGTTCGTACTCTTCTGATGCCGAATGTAAGTTCCATCAAATATCAGCACTAATTGATCCTCGAGGTCATACAGTTCTTTAACTGTGTCCGAAGTCTGATTTTCCACAAGATCTTCCCTTGATTTGCTAAAATACCCGAAACCCTCTGGCAAAATATCTTTCTCGAAAGAGTTCACGACTTCTGCACAGTAATCTGAAACTTGCTGGTCACGATCCAGCCCAAGTACAGATGCAATGATACTATTCGAATTCCCACCCCTCATTTTGAAAAGAAAGACTACCAATGCTTGCAAAATGGTACGAGTCTTGGAATTCCTCATCGATTTCATTTTCCCATACAGCTCATTCAGATTTTCGTAACTATAGCCAGTCAATGCTTTCAGACGTTGATCAGATAGAGTAGCATCTCCAATTTGCTGCTTCACTTCACGACCACTCGACAAATCATTGAGGAAAAACATCAAGTCTGAAACTTCAACCATACTGCTGCCAGCACGTATTTCTAACGCTGCTAGATCATCTAAATAGAATTTTTCTTTTATTAGATGAGTTGAGCAGCAACGGTTTCCCTTTGGGATGAAAATTTTTCTTTCCTGGAATGTTTGTAATCGAGCGCGAGATGGGACAGTGAAGATTGGTGATGATGAGCGACAAAGAAAACAGTATTTGTGAGTTGACACTACCCTTGGAAAAGGCATTTCTACCATTTCGACATTGACTGGAGCCTGTGCAACAAATGATGGGTCATCAGTAGATGATTGTGAAGGAGTTACTGCAGAACTTTGAGAAGATGTCACTAGAGATGCTTGCTGCGAAGGATCCTCTTGAGATGAGTGTAAAGAAAGTGAAGATGTCTGCGTTGGCAACTTATCGAGGTCTAAATCTTCATCATCATCAGTTTGGTGTATTGAACTTTGGCGAGATGCACCAAACTCTGTTGATTTTTGTGATCCCGTTATTCTTGAACCTGATGTTGATGATTCAACGCTATTTTCATTCACTTGTGTACTTCTGCTGTATGGAATGATCCTGCAAGAATTGCAGAGAATATCCCCAAGTTTCAGGACCTTGCCTATTTTAGCAGAGTATTCCGAACAATCAGCATTATCCTTCATTCCTTGTCGCTGTCCCTTCAATGTTCTGAGTAGACGAGAACAGTATGCGCATCTCGTGGGATCTGTTTTCAAATCCAAGCTTCCGTGCGACGTTGACATGGTATGTTTCTGATATTGATTACTCACCTTGACGAGTTAAAATCGCGAGATCGAATAACTGAAAAGACGCGTGAGCGCTTCGCTTATCGTGAGGCCAACTACGCATACGCGAGTTTTGTCGTCTGCTCATGCAGGCTGGTCACCTGATTCTCCACTGACGAAGTCTGGTTATACGCTATGCTCATGAGTCTGGCGCGAAGTGGCAGCGCCATCTCTCGGAATCCCGTTCAAATAGTAAGGTTATGGAAAATATTATTCCGTGTAGAAATACATGTACTCAACGCAAACTACTTGACTTCCGAAGTAACTTTTGTTTTCATTTACACCAGTATACGTTCTGAAAATAATGGTTGTTATCATTTGAAGTGGGTTCCAGAAGGTCATCCTAGATGTATTTCGTGAACAAAGTATATCGAAAGGCCAACAATTATTGAAATTATTTCACGTATCCGATGTATGGGAGGAAATCTATGATGATGGAACCTTGAAAACATAACCTTAAAAACAAGCATGTTGATTGTGCACGATAATCGCCAAACTTGACGTATATCATGTACCTAGATGGAAGCTTTTCTAATTAGTAATTTGACAGAAGCTTCAGCCACACTGGTTTTGGTATCAATTTTCTGAGTTTCCGTAACCAACATTCAAACAGTGACCGCCAGGGCAGCGCTGTCGGAGTTATGAGCGTAGCGTATGGGAGGTTATGTATAGGAGAGTGTGGCTAGAATCCCAAATAAATCTTTCTCGGCGCGTTCATCTTATCCTGAGAATTGAAATCCATTTGAAGATTTTCGTATGCTTTTTCAATGAAAAATGTGAAATTTCAAGTCTTTATTCTTTTTTGAATACGGCGCAGGTCGAATTTTTAAACTTTTGTTTTTTTAATGTGCAGGAAATAAAGAGTAGAATCATGTCAATTTTTTTCCATAATAGTAAAAAAAATTGATACACTACGAAATATTCATTTTTAAGAAAGATTCGGTGATTAAAAGTAGAGTTTGACATGAAAAAATTTGAAAAAAATTTTCCCATGAATGTTGACATGTTTCTGATTTTCCAGAATTATTTCAGATTTTCCAGTCGCGTTTTGGTATTTAAAAACGACAAAAATCGAAAAAACACGCTTTTCAGCAGAAAGACGCATCAGCGTCGATGTAGAAAGCTGTAATTCAGCACAAATTTGTTTTTTTGTGTGAGAAACTTGCAAAAAAATTGGCATCACAAAATACCGTGGGGGCAGATTGACCACTCTTACCCGGGTAGACCCTTTAATCAGATTTTTGCAAGTGATATATTCTTGTTCAACAGTTTCGCTGCGCACCACCACTGGATGGAATGAGCCAAAACTCGCAACGGACCTCTACGTTGAATATCTGTATAGACTCCACTAGCAACACATAAGTACAAGTGTAGATATGGACCCAGCGTATCAAACCCTAATAAAAATCTTAAATCTTGATTTTCCGCTAAGTACATTTTCTGGTCGTTGTCGTACGGTACAGGCTGCATCGTTCATCAAAACTTCTTCAGATTTGAAGGGAATTTTCAACATTGATGTAATTTCGGACTGAACTAACAATATTTATATAAAAGAACCGAGTTCTATCATTGCCACCCTCTTGCCATCGAAAATTGTAGAAAAAAAGTTCAAAATGAAGAGGATTTATACTTAAAATTTGAAATCATCAAAGATTGTTAGTTCAGTCCGAAATTACATCAATGTAGAAAGTTTCCTCCAAATTTGAAGAAGTTTCGATGAACGATGTGACCTGTACCCTACGACAACGCTTTTCGATCGTAGCAATCAATCTATGTAAGGCGAACTCCAAATATTCTTTCATGATGCTGAATTATAGTGTAAAATAGAAGCAATCTGATGTAAAAAAACTGAGTGAATAAAATAATTTATTTCAGTGTACCACTGATTTGAAAAAAAATTATTTTCAAGGTGTATGTACCCCCTTAAATGGTTACGAAGCTACAGGGGGTTGAAATTTCGAAGAAAGCACCAGAAATCGGAATCGCGCTCTCCTTTAAATTCTAAGGGGGGGGCTGTAGGCGATTTTTACCGACATCAACTATTCTTTCAAATATCTCCGAAACGGAGGTTCCAATCGGATTGTCCTTTGGGCAGTCGATGTTTGACAAGGAATAAATTCGATCTATCATGAGAAATCCAGCGAAATAATTTTTTTTTTTTTTTCGATCGCAAAGTGTGGGCGTGCCACCTATTTCGACTTATATCAAGGCCTATGCATCGAAAATGCAGAATCGGCTTCCTGAGCCCGATTCTATATGAAATTCCGAACAAAACCACCCAAAAACATCTTCGTCTTGGACAACGATAAAGACGTAATGAGTATTCTACGAATTTGTGGTAATTAGCAAATGTCAATGGCTGGAAGCAGCCATTATATTAGTTCCCAAAACGCCTGTAAGACGTCGCCGCGCGCGAATCTTCTGCTTCTCGTTCTACCACCACTGTTACGTTGGTATGCTGGTACCACGTGATTCGACGTGCAGTCAGAGATGATTTGAAGACTAACAAAACGTATATTCACGATATAATACTTTTCAATGATTTTTGCAATTTCTTGGTAAGTGATAATATTCAATCGATTCATAATTGAGCATTTTGTTCATTTATTTTCATTATTCTACAAGTTTATGGAACAATATGTGAACAGTTGTACTGAATATGATATAATTTCATGCTATACATCAGTCGTATTATCTATTATATAAAATCATATGCAAATACATATGATATACGATCTATATATTGTGACGTAGATTCTTGTAGACCCTCGGATCTGGACTGGATAACGAGCGTCCGAGGTCAATCTAGTCGACAATCGACAACAGACTCGATATTTTATTCTGTATAATTTTTTCTGGGCGCCAGGCGACTATTCACCACGTTACTCTGAATCAACACAACACAAAACTTACTTTCTTAAGCGGCGGCTAGCAACAGTACCGCGAAGAGGGGAGGGATTACATTTGAAGGATTAGCTTGGTTAATAGACGACTCGTGGCGATCTCGGGTAACATAAAATCGAATTTATTAAAGAAAATATATGATGAATAATAATCAGAATACAAACAAAAATCTAAACTCTAGCAGTAATCAGGCACTCGTAGTGCTTCTCTTCGGGTTCACCGGAGGCGCGTTTTACAATAATAAATGACTACAAGCGTCCACGTAGGAGCGCAATAACAAAAAAAAAAAATACAAAATTAATTAACTCGACCAATCGGTACCTCGCGGAACAAAACTTACAGATAAAAGACAAAAATCTGCCCTCAGGGCGTGACTGACCTAATTCCCAAATATATAGGTAGTACATAGATAGTATATATAGGTTTATATTAGAAGTATAGATCAATATATCTAGGTATATAGATATATATGGCACTTCGCATATTGATTGGAGTATATCTTTTGATTACGTCACCGAATTCTAGCCAATATCAATAGGGAGCGAGATATCGATGGAAAGAATCTCTCTTTTAAATTGCAAGTCGATCGGTGCATCGGTTCAAGAGATATCGGTGTTCACAGAAAACGTCTGCGAAAAATTGTGCGGAGAAGAAGAAGAAGAAGAAGAAGAAGAAGAAGATTGTAAAATTTCATCAACGTTAACGTCATCTTAGATGTCTATTACTTCGCAAATACTCGGTCGATTCTGTCCAAATTTTTTTCGGAAACTCATTTGGACTCGGACAATTAGGCCTGTAAATTTCAGGCCGAAATATAGTATGGTTCCGGAAATATGATGCAATGTTCACAGGTACAAGAGTTGGCTAGCGTAAATGATTCGCAGCTGGCGTCCGCCGGCCAAACGAAAAAGTACTTGGCGGCGATTCGCTGCCGCGAATCTTGACATGCAATGTTACAACATATAATATGACCATGGTTAGTAGAATATTCGTATCTATGGATAGATTCGTTCCAAATAATTGAAAAAAAAAATATCTTACGATCCTCAGCTCTCCTTCTCAACCAGTGTTGCGAGTCGCTTATTACATTTAAATTACCCATTTATTTACACATTACCGAAGTAATGGGTAATATTACACATTACCAAAGTAATGGGTGATTAAATAAAAACTAAATTACCCATCAATCAAAAATTTAATCATACGTTATCAAAATAATAGAATATGTATAAGAACTAATAATATTCAGGCTATAAGTCGTCTATACAGACATGATTATTTTGGTAACGCGGGATTAAATATTCATTTAATTACCCATTACTTTGGTAATGTGTAATTCAAATGGGTAATTTAAATGTCATGAGCGACTCGCAACACTGATTGAGAAGGAGAGCTGATGATCGTAAGATATGTTTTCTTTTAATTATTTGGAACGAATCTATAGATATGAATATTCTACTAACCATGGTCATGTTATACCGTGAGCGCCAGGTGAAACGGGTCAGTGAAACAACGATGGCGCTGGCTTACTTGAGATTTAAAGGGAGAGCCAATACCCTAAGAATATCCCTAGTTCCATGTTTAATGGCATTTGACGTCTACGCTTCGAAAGGCCTAGGGATATTTTCGCGATGGGAGTTAGTTCCCCTTATACATTTCAAGAATGCTAGCGCCATCGTCGTTTTACTGACCCGTTCCACCTGGCGCTCACAGTATGTATAGATCGTATATTATATGTATTTTCATATGATTTTATATAAAAGATAATACGACTGAGGTTTAGCATGAAATTATATTATATGCAGTACAACTGTTCACATATTATTCCATATAATTGTATTGAAAATCCATGGAAAAATTGTTGAATAATGGAAATAAATGAACAAACTGCTCAATTATGAACCGATTGAATATTTTCACTTACCAAGACACTGCAGAAATCATTGAAAAGTATTATATCGTGAATATACGTTTTGTTAGTCTTCAAATCATCTCTGACTGCACGTCGAATCACATGGTACCAGCATACCAACGTAACAGTGGTGGTAGAACGAGAAGCAGAAGACTCGCGCGCGACGACGTCTTACAGGCGTTGTGGGAACTAATATAATGGCTGCTTCCAGCCGTTGACATTTCGTCGGTCTGGGCGAATAAAGCGCGACTCGCACTCGGCCTCGAAACCGCGCGACGTCTAGCTCGGCTTCGGAACCGTGCGACGTCCAGCTCGGCTCCGAAACCGCGCGACGTCGCGCTCTGCTTCGGAACCGCGCGACGTCGCCCTTGGCTCCGAAACCGCGCGACGTCGTGCTCGGCTTCAAAAACGTTGCACCTCGAGCGATGTGATTTTTTTTCCGAATTTAGGTTGGTGTTACTGATACGCTAACGGGCGCGTCAACGCGCGATTTTCAAGTTTCGTACATCTTGAATGAAATTGAGAGTTTTGGCGACTTACTTAAAATTAATACAGTTATTTGCAAAACCGTAACTTGGAGCTAATTGTGTAACTTATAATAAAAGGGAAAGATAGAGAGAGAGAGGGAGAGATGTCGTTTATTTTACCTATGGCAATATTGGGCAAGAAATAGTAGCTGTACAATACAAAGAAATACACTATAATAGGCAGAAAAGCCTCTCTATCTATCTCTCCCTCATATTATCAGTTACACAATTAGCTCCAAGTTATGGTTTTGCAAATAACTATTAATTTTAAGTAAGTCGCCAAAACTCTCAATTTCATTCAAGATGTACAAAACTTGAGAATCGCGCGTTGACGCGCCCGTTAGCGTATCAGTAACACTGTTACGAGCAACCGAGCTGAAAGCTTCGGGTGTCGAGTTCTTATATAATTTAAAGAAAGTAATCTCCGAGCGGCTGCAGATTACTCTCGTGGGCTTGCTTGAACTAAGTCCTAAGGACACCTGCGCAATCTGTGAATTGACTAGGAGGTAGTTATATGTCGAATATAGATTTATTCAAAACACAAAGAGAAAATACCATCAAATTGATAATGAGATATAATGAACTATACTAAAGACTAATTCCCGTTAACGTATAACAGTCTAAATGAGGAACAATATAAGTGTAATAACGATAAGATAAAATATAAATAGAAAACTAAATATAATTGGATATTGGGTGAATATTATGATAGAAGGGAGTGAATATACGATATAGGATACGATAACGATTGAGCGATAAAATATAAGGAAGGGATAGGAGGAAATGAGCCTACCGAATTAACCTCTGAGCGTCACCCGAGCCAACTCCAAGAGCCCACCGTTGAGCGACCTCCTACACGAGGATCCTGGTGCAGCTTATGCCGAGTAGTCCAATCCGAGTCAGCTGTCTGTTTGATGGACCTTCTTCGAATCTGCTCTCTGGTCTGCTTCACACACAGCCCGTTGTCAGGAGTCCTCGTTGACGGTTAGGCGTGGTTCAGGGTGCGCGTTTAGAGGGGTGAGCACTTTGCTCAGCTTTCGGTAATATTTCGACTGCCTGGCAATCACCTCGGTTTCGATAACGAAACCTCGGGTTGCCTCTCGGTGGGGTTTTTCGCAAGTCGCGGAATCGGCACTTATTACCCCGACTCATTTCTTGCTCTGCCTTCGGTCGAGCGCGCGCGTATAGGAATGCGCTGACTGCACTTTTTGCAATAGAATTAACTTTGGAAAAAAAATGAGAAAAAGGGCCGTTCGTAACAACACCAACCTAAATTCGAAAAAAAATACACATCGCTCGAGGTGCAACGTTTTTGAAGCCGAGCACGACGTCGCGCGGTTTCGAAGCAGAGCGCGACGTCGCGCGGTTTCGGAGCCGAGCTGGACGTCGCGCGGTTTCGAAACCGAGCTGGACGTCGCGCGGTTTCGAGGCCGAACGCGATGTCGCGCTTTATTCGTCCAGAGCGACGAATTTGCTAATTACCACAAATTCGTAGAATACTTATTACGTCTTCATAGTTGTCCAGGACAAAGATGTTTTCGGGTGGTTTTGTTCGGAATTTCATATAGAATCAGGCTCAGGAAGCCGATTTTGCATTTTCGATGCATAGGCCTTGATAAAAGTCGAAATAGGTGGCACGCCCACACTTTGCGATCGAAAAAAAAAAAATTAATCATTTCGCTGGATATCTTATGATAGATCGAATTCATTCCTCGTCAAACATCGACTGCCCAAAAGACAACCCGATTGGAACCTCCGTTTCGGAGATATTCGAAAGAATAGTTGACATCGGTAAAAATCGCCTACAGCCCCCCCCCCCCCCCTTAATATCTCCGATTCCCTCTGATGTACAGGGTGTACCGAAACGTTTGGTCACCGCTTCACCGGGTGATTCTCCAGCTCGAGATCGGTGAAGATCTACCAAAACTTGTAGCCGCAAAACTGTCCTTGGCCTCCAAAATCAAGGTCAAAATTTTTATTGTCTTAAAAAATCCTACTAATTCAGAGGATAAAAAGTTCCCGAGGAACCATAGGTCTAGATCGTTTCCTTCCCATCAAAAAAGACTTCGGAAAATAAAAGAAATTCGGTGAATTGGACTTTCATGTTATTAATTTCTCACTTTATCGAATAAACAATCTTCCATTTGTTAAGAACAATTGTATTTTTTTAACGCGATTTTCGAGATGTTTACACCCTTCAAAAATTCTAAAAAAAAAAAAATACGAGCGTGTTCCTTCATTCATTCTCTACGAAACATTTGGAATTCAGGCCGGAGTTCCGATTTACAGTACCCAATAAGCACTAGTTCGTAGAAAATACGTATAAAAAAGGCATATACTCTACGTTTATACAGAGTCAAAATGTTCCTCAGTTAAGCGTGTATTTACCATATCCAAGAAACGTATATCCTACACGTTCGATATTTCTAAACAAGCAACGTTTAATCAACAGATATTCACCAAATCTCCCACCGCGGTTCAAGAACGTTTCATTATTTTGATGTACGTGGAAAAAATAATAATATTAGGATCCTAACTGCTTACACTTGATCGTATTTACATATATATATCGTTTAAAACGCACCGTAAGCTGACTAAGAAAATCGCCGCAATTTTTGTCCTAACCGGGATTTGAACCCACGTTCGCTGGCATCACTAATTTATAGTCGCACGCCTATAACCACTACGCCAAACTGTAGCATGGTTTATCATTCAAGGTTTATCTAGTTCTGTTCAGGACCTGTTGAAGTATCAAATTAATACTCGAAATCTTCGAATGTCACCAAAATATTGTAGATTTTTTCCGATAAGTGATATTATAAAAAATTCTAATATAAATTTGGGCTTTTCCATGCGAACTGACCCGGTCGCCGACCCTCGACATTTTTGATTTTTTCGTTTTTTTTCTTTATATGATAGTAGGCGATGAATGGAGAACGTGGACCAAGTCTCAGATTTTTATCTCAATCCATCTTAATGTTACGAATTTTCGAATAATTAACGAAATATACATTCGATTAACTTCAATTAAGTATAACTCCGCACAAAAAAGAGATATCGACGTGAGTGATAGGTCTTTGTTTTCGTCTTAGATTGTACTTTAACATAAAAATGAGCAAACAAATATACGTCGTTAACTTGATCATTTTTATTCGCATTAAAGTATAAAAAATCGATTCTCGTCAAGTGCGACCCCTTCGAATTTTTGAAAAAAAAATCCATAAATTCTAGAGCCAAAACCAGATTTTTCAAGACCAAAACCAAGACGGACATCCAATTCCTTCTATTTTTTTTTATTTTTCAAATTATTTCCATGTCAATTTATTGAGAATAATTATTCCGAATCTTAAGAATTGCTATCTCTAACAAATATTTTTTGAATTAGGACTGAAAATAATTATCGATAATAATTCGAAGTCTCGAATAGTATTGGTCATTTTCATAACATGCGGCAACAATATGCAGGCTGGTTCGACCATGACGGGCACAGGGGGCGCTGACGCGTCGTCATTTATTGCATTTATATGTGGACAGCTGATTATAAGCGCATTTCGGGGTGATATGATGTCACCAAAAAAGTTTTTTGATCGCTGCTGCAATCCTTTCAAAAATGAAAAGCACAAGAAGTATAAAGATTTACGATGCGTGTCTGAACGTTCACATATTAAATGGAAATTGGAGATAAATGACCGCGTATGTCAAACTCGCTACCGTAAACTGTGCATGAACGATTCATCTGACATTTCTGGGAATATTGTCGCGAAGTTCGAATCCCACAAGATTCTTAAAAATAAAAAAAAAATAAATCATTCCGATCATTTTTCATAAATACTGTGTTGAAATATTAACCAATGATATATTTTTTATTTTGTGGCTACCCGTATTATTCAATAGTAGCACGACATTAGATGAGGTTTTGAATATCAAATACAGCGTTTAAGCTGTGTGCATTTAAATCGTTGAAATACAGAATATTTGAATTTTGAAAAAAAAACAAAAAAAATAGAAGGAATTGGATGTCTGTATTGGTTTTGGTCTTGAAAAATCTGGTTTCGGCTCTAGAATTTATGGAATTTTTTTTCAAAAATTCGAAGGGGTCGCACTTGACGAGAATCGATTTTTTATACTTTAATGCGAATGAAAATGATCGAGTTGACGATGTATATTTGTTTGCCTATTCTTATGTTAGAGTACAATCCAAGACGAAAACAAAGACCTATCACTCACGTCCGATATCTCTTTTTTGCGTGGAGTTATACTTAATTGAAGTTAATCGAATGTAACATTTCGTTAATTATTCGAAAATTCGTAACATGAAGATGGATTGAGATAAAAATCTGAGACTTGGTCTACGTTCTCCATTCATCGCCTACTATCATATAAAAAAAAACTGGAAAAATCAAAAATGTCGAGGGTCAGCGACCGGGTCAGTTCGCATGGAAAAGCCCATTTATACTATGATATTAATTTTAATTTTATATTTTTGGAATTTATGATACCAATTTTGACGATCAAATATTATTTTACCCTGAATTATACTATTTTCGTGATAATTGAATATGATTTCAATTATTAAATTATTATTGTCAATAAATATATCAATCTATTCTTTATAGTCAGGGCAACTATTATCGGAGTTGATTGAAATCAATATTCGTAGTTAGCGTTACTATTTCAGACAGATTCTCTCGACTACAAAATAGAACGCTGACGTTCCGTATGAAACAGAAATACATCTATTCTTCATAATGAGGACGACTGTTACCCTTAGAGTTGATCAAAATTGATATTAGTTCGCTTTACTATTTCACGCAAGTTCACAGAACTTTAAAATGTAACGTTGACGTTTTGTGTAGTAATTATCGTAGACGTAACTATTTGTATATATCATGGATTCTATGTGTTGCAGCAGCTATGCAATATTTGTATGACATGTCACAATATACGTTTGGTCTAACGCAATGAAATATGTAAGGCCAGCGATAAACTCATAGTCTTCGCTATCAAAGAAGAATATAATTACCGTAACTAATTTATTTTACGATATTTTTAACGTTGAAACAACCATACATCTGTTTGGTTTTATCTAGTGAGCAAAACTATATTTTGAGGTTTCTTCAACTATGTACGCTTCAACTATGTACGCTTCAACTATGTATGTACCTTAAAGTTGTTTTGAGTATAGTAATTTCGGCAGTGTAATACATAACAACGTATAAATCACGTGTTACGCGTCCGTTTGATAGGCGTTTATTATTGAGGTAGCATTTATGGTACAGAAATCGCTATGCAAAAACCTTCAATATACGTATGCATTTTTGATCGATTAGACCTATAAATCGAGTGCCAATTATACGTTGTTATTATCCAGAATCAGGACGTATAATATACATACATAGAATCAGCGTTATCCTTACATCCGTCAGATACGTGTAATACGCGAATACAGAATGATAAGAAACAACGTATAAAAAACGTGTTACATACACGTATCATGCATCCGTTTGATAAGCGTTCATTATTGGGGTATAATTATGGGTAGGTACGGACATCGTTATTGGAAGACCTTCAATATACGTATGCATTTTCGATCGATAAAACCTATAAATCGAGTGCAAATTATACGTTATTACTATCCGGACTCACAACGTATAATATGCATTGATGAAAGAGTTTATTCGTATAAAAATCGTGAGTTATATACGGTGTTTTAACGTTGGGTGCACTGAGAGAATTTTATAGTAAATACTACTATCGCATTATTGTGAAAACACACTAACAACCGATTGTAATAGCCGAAGTAAGAGCGATGATTGAATTCAACACCCTGATGATAATATTTACCATCTGTATAGAAAAATTCACGATCTGTATGAAAAAATCTACCACTGAGATGGTAATGGTTACCATCTCTTATGTTATTATGAACCATACAATACCATTCCATATTATACCATTCTAATATCGTACACGCTATCATAAAATTCTCCCAGTGTGATAAACGAATTTCAGAAACGTGCAATATTGGATGTGTCATATACTGATACCAAAAATCAACTGAATATGGGGCTGTCCACGTCAGGACGACACGGCTCCAGACCTCAAAGTTTTTTATTTCATTTTTGCTTTCATATGTTGTTACTCTATGTCTGGAGAAGCTGACAAATTTTTTTTTAATTTTCTCAGCAACCCTTTCGGAGCTATGAATTTTTTCATCCTTAAAAAAAGGGCCTTTTTTAAAATTCTGAAAAAATTCACAAAAATTCTGTTACTAATGTAGAACAACCTCCCACTTTCAGAAACGTGGGCAGAATTTTTGTTATATTTTTTTTTTCATTTTTCAAAAATTTTATTTCATAAGATGCTTCATAAATGACTTTCATAAAATCACCTACTCACCTCCTTACCAACATAACACAATATAAGATCAAGAACTCCAAAAAATCTGAGTGAGGTAAATTTGAAAGATTTTTGGTAGGATAAAAGTCATTGGTGAAGCACATTTCGAATAAAGTTTTAGAAAAATTGAAAAAAAAAATGTAAAAAAAATTCTGCCCACGTTTGTGGAAGTGGGAGGTTGTTCTATATTATCGACAGAATTTTTGTGAATGTTTTCAGAATTTTAAAAAAGGTCCTTTTTTTAAGAATGAAAAAAATCGTAGCTCCGAAAGGGTTGATTGAAAAAATTCAAAAAAAATTTGACAGCTTCTCCAGACATAGAGTAACAACATATGAAATCAAAAATAAAATCAAAAACTTTGAGGTCTGGAGCCGTGTCGTCCTGACGTGGACAGCCCCATATACATGTAATACTCGTAAAATATACGAATCGGTGCTCATTGGGTATATTTGAAGAGCGGTTTATTCAAGCGGGACGTCGCGCGCGGCCGCGGCCACGAGCGTTAGGGCGGCGAAACCCTGTTCGCGCGCCGTTTGGTACTTGGAATTCAACGTACACGGTCGCGCTTGACGTCCCGCGTGAATCAACCACTTCTTGAATATACTGTATGTCGGAACTCTATCCTGTATTTTACATATTTCGTAGAGAATAAATCGAGGAACACGCTTGTATTTTTGTCAGAGTTTTTGAAGGGTGTGAACATCTCGAAAATCGCGTCTAAAAAATATAATTGTTCTTAACAAATGGAAGATTGTTCATTCGATGAAGTGAAAAATAATAACATGAAAGTACAATGCAACAGCTGTAAAAAAAAGTTTTCGCAGACGTCTGTACGTCAAAAGGCATGGAAGATATTAAAGTTCAAAGGAGAGCGCGATTTCGATTTTTGGTGCTTTTTTCGAAAATTCAACCCCTTGTAGCTTCTAAAGCATTTGCTTGAAAAAAAAAAATTTACCCGGAGAATAAGTAAAAAAAATTACAAAAGAATCAGAAACATTGAGGAATATTTCTGGCCAAATTCGTCCTGCTTGACGTGGAATCACTCATATGCATATACAACTATTACTAATCAAACACATACACCTATATTTGACACATGCCAATTTCCGCAATTTTTGCAATGAATGACTCTGCTTTAATCACATTTCGAAATGTTCAAATTAGGCATACAGCCTAAAAATTTCTCTAAATCTACATAAATTATGCGCGCAAACCCGTACTTTCTTTGAAAAAATTGACGATATTTTGAAGATATGGCTTGTAGTCTAGCATCTCGTCCGATGCTTCGCACAACCTAAACCGGATACATTCATTCATTTTTGAAATATCGTACCGGCTAGGTTTTTTGTCAATTTTTTTTTTTTTTTGTGACATTTTACAAAGAGAAAGAATCTCGCAATGTCAAATTTTTACCTTAAATCAAAGTAGTCTCTCGATAATTTTTTTATCAAATATTTCATCAATATTGGAACCCTGAAAATCATTCCGCTTCTTCTAAAATGACACAACTACCGCAATAGCACGATGAACAATGTGTGCCGACTATGCCTGTATTTGATAGTCAGGGCTGAGTAGAAAAAATATAATTATAGTGTTCGTTTGTTGAACTCGTGAATGAGCGGGTGATGGCTGGAGACAGCCCAAGAAAAGTTCAGATTCAGAACGTTTATAAGTAAAGCCTCTTCGCTTCTTCGTTTTCTCGGGATATTTATGTTCTTATTTTTCATCGGAATTGCAGTACTAACTAGGAGTGTCCCAGGGTTCCGGTGCACGGACTTTGTTCAAATTTTCAGAGGTGTTTCTTTGGTCAAAATACTAGCCCTCTGATCTTCAATTCCATCTCATACGCCTTTCTTCTCCTAGGAAATATTATTATCGTGCAATTTATTGGTCCTTTGCCATGGCTCTAGACTGATGCAGCGAACTTGAATATATCACTGAAACTTTTTCATTCGAGCATGAAAATGAATATTTAACGCGTTAATTTACCGTATCTTTTTTTTTCGATAAAATTTTTTTACTTTTTTTTTTGTTACGTCCGGGCCTCATCACCCGAACGTGCCTCCTTTCCTTCCCTACAATCTTTCTATTTCCACGTATGCATCTACTATCAACCTATCCGTCTGCTCTTATCTCTATTCCAGCTATTCTCTCATCTTCACCTGATCCCTGTACTACTAAGCCCTGGGAATCACACCATGCTTACCTCCGCACTTTTCCGTCCCCAGCTTAACTACAATTCTCATCACTCATTAACCATAGACCTCTTCTTCGACTTTTCCACAAAACACTTCAACTTCGATCTTCTTACTGTAAACTCCTTCTCCGACATTCCTACCTTATACACATCATCATTATTCGATCACTTTACTCAAAACTTGTTCAACCATACACACACTCATACTCTAACCAATAAAAATCATCCCCAGCGCACTCATTCTAAACAATCATTACCCCTTCCACTCTCATCTCCAGTTATTTTTAGTGTAAAACAGGGTTGAACCCACAAATTGACCATCCCGGAAGTTACACTGGTGTCAGAAGTGAAGCCTGTTTCTGAAGTGCAAAAAAGTGAAAGAGTGAATTTTGGTAAACCTCATAATGAACCAAACACCAAAAGTTACACTGGGTGAAAGTTTTGAATCCGGAGTGTGTACAAATCTAGTGACAGTGACAATAAAAATTTGTGTTTAAAGTGTTCAGTGATTATGTGAACATTTGAACAATCTACAACCTATCTGTGATTTGTCTAATATACAGAAATTCAATAATAATCTGCGAGTCTACGGAGCCATACAAGCCAAAGTGTGTACAAATCTAGTGACAGTGACAATAAAAATTTCTGTATAAAGTGTTCAGTGATTATGTGAACATTTGAACAATCTACAACCTATCTGTGATTTGTCTAATATACAGAAATTCAATAATAATCTGCGAGTCTACGGAGCCATACAAGCCAAATTCACAAATAATCTACAAGTCTACGGAGCCATACGAGCCAAATTCATAATATTCTACGAGTCTACGGAGCCATACGAGCCGAATTCAATATTAATTTTCGAGTCTACGGAGCCATACGAGCCAAATCCAATAATAATCTACAAGTCCACGGAGCTATACGAGCTAAATCTACGAACAATCTACAATCCTAAGGAGTCAACAGAAGTCAACAGAGATCTACAAGACCGCTAGTAACGAGCCAGCAAAAGCGAAGTGAAGTCAAGCATCGTACATCTGATTATGCAGTCAGTGCGAATAATCCTAATAACATCAATCATATTGTAAGTCTCCACTATTTCACACAAAAGTTGAGAATTATTATCATATGAGATGCCGGATTCCGGAGGAAACGATTCTGCAAGCAGCCCATATTTACCGCTGCAATCAGCGATCAATCTAGTACCTACGTTTAATGCAGGCCCGGATTAAAGGGGGTCTAGGGGGGGCTGCAGCCCCGGGCCTCATTCTTGGGGAGGGCCTCATTTTTCAAAACGATAAAAAAAGTTCTAATGCTCATATCATTTTTTCCCTGTTTTCCTCAACCAAGTACAAGTTGAGACGAGAAGCAAGATTTTTTTACGTTACGTTTATAGTTGTGTTAAATGTTTATTATAAATGTTAAGGGCCTCAAATCATTCTACAGCCCCGGGCCTCTTTAAAGCTTAATTCGGCCCTGGTTTAATGGCACGAACATACCAATAAATTCATTTATCAGAAAGATAGAACGAGGTCAAAGCGGGATTCATGCACGAGATATACCGCTGTTCACTACATTGGTGTACACGAAAATTAAAGACCTAGCGGAAAATTATATACAAAGAGGCAGTTTAGATGCGTTATCGAAGTTATTCGAAGATTTAAAGCGCGCCTATTCTCCAAAGCAACTTTTACCAGATATACAAACTTAAATTTCACAATCCGTACAAAAACAAAACGAGAGTGCGCTAGAATTCGGTATAAGAATAGAAAAGCTCGTTGAAACGGCGTGCGAAGTGTCAATAGCTTCTGATAATCCTGAATAAGCTATCATATTGGATGAAGTCATCAAAGATACAGCCACGCGTTCGTTTATAAAAGGTCTAACAAATGAACTAGAGTACAGAGTAGCTGATGAAAAACCTTGCTCACTACGCGAAGCAATAGATGTAGCTACTCGGGTCGAGAAACTTGTATCAGAAAGAAAATTGTTGGAAACATTTCGCGACGCCGCGTCATCGAGCCAATTAGCCGAAATAAAATGTGAGGTTTGTAAACAAACAGATCACATAGATGAATACTGTCCAAAACAAAGGTCAAGACTAGTAGATCAATCGTCGATGAATTGTAGAAATTGTAAAAAAAAAGAGGGCATTCGATCGAGAATTGTGTGACGATGCAGCGTAATAGTAAATACTGTACACGTCGTCAATGTCCTGGACACGTTGATAATGAATGTAGCGCGAGAAACCCCGGAAATCAGCAAATTCGTCCAAACTCCACAACCAATCAATCCCAAAATTATACTAATAATCGACAAAACTATCAACGCGACAACCGTCAACATTCTAACAATTACAATAGACAACCAAATCGTCCTAATAACGAAAACCAAAACCAAAACTATAACAGACAAAACTATCGACAAACTCAATACAACAATCGTCCGAATAATGATAATTTTCGGAAACGGTCGAACTATCCGCGATATGATAATAGGTAAAACTCCGAACGTCAAAACAACACTGCAGCTGTCAATAGTATAACAGATAATAATACAAACCAGTCAAATAACAGACAGAATGATTTAAGCGAGTCGCGGGACTATCGTGCGGACGTACCGGTAGCCCAAGCGTCGGAAGAGCGTCCGAACACAATAAGAGAATTGTTTTAGGATCTCCGATAATGGAGATACAGTCACCACAGATTCTAGGTGAGACGGCAACATTACTGATTGATACCGGCGCAAATATAAATATAATTAGAATAGGAGTAATATTCGGGATACTCGTTTCACGCCAAATGATATACGCCGTGTTACAGGTATTAAAAAGGATTCACAGAAACACTGGGTAGTATCGATTTAGAATTCGCAGGTACGCGTCACGAATTTTACTTGGTCGACAACTTATCCCCAATAACGGAGGACGGTATCTTAAGCGCAGCATTTCTACGAGCCGAAAACGAGACAATCTGCTTCAAAAATAATCAAATCTCTTCGCGAAATACTGGCGTGCTATCCCTTTCGTACCGACCTTCCTACTATGCTATAAACACTACACGCATACTCGCAACATTGACGATAAGAACTCCCAAAACTATCCTACGAACTCCACAAGTCCAAAAACAAACAGCTACACTTTCAATCGATATTGGAGCCGACATAATTATAATGAAACTAAATGTAATAAACCCAGACACTCATTGTACAAAGACAGACAGAGTCCAAATAACTGGTGTGACCGACGGAACCCTAGAAGCACTAGGAAGTTTTGATGTTCAAATCGGTGACAAATGGCACAAATCTTATTTCGTAGATAACTCGCTCCCAATAAAACAAGATGGTATTTTGGGCTTAAAATTTTTACGTAACGTAAATGCCACGATTTCTTTTGGAACAAATACAGTAGCTTTCGACGACTCACAAGAATTGGAAATATTAGACGGAAACATTATCTCAATTCCCCTCCCCCCCCCCCCAGAATTGCACAAGTGATACGGGTAAAAGTAACCAATCCACCAATAACAAATACAAAAACCTTATTACTGGAAGAACAAAATCTAGGCCCCAATATCTTTTCCGGTAAGGCCCAAGTCACAAACAGAGACGGCGCTGCATACACTTACGCAATAATCTCAGGAGAATCGGAGGTACGAATAAAAAGACCCACAGTTACATTAGAAGAAGTCGTTGAACTGACAGATACAGAAGCTGTCAACAGCTCACACATACTACTAACACATAGCCAAAAAACAGACCCGAGTGACGATGCGCATATACTAAGCATATCCCCAAATCACGATGCAAATCGACTCGAAATTTCAGAACAAAACTTAAGACTTGACCATCTCAATGATGAGAAAAAAACAATCGATAATCGAGCTGGTGACAGAATACAATAATCTTTCATTTCTGCCGGGTGACAAACTAGGGTGTACGCAACTAGTCAGTCATACAATCCCCACTACAGATGACATACCTATCCACACCAAACAATACAGATACCTTCAAGCGCACAAAAGTGAAATTAATAAACAAGTAGCTAAGCTTCTCGGAAAAAAACATTATTATACACTCTGCATCTCCATACAACTCCCCAGTTTGGATAGTCCCCAAAAAAGATGACGCTAGAGGCATCAAAAAGTGGCGTATAGTAATTGATTTCAGAAAATTAAACGAAAAGACTGTTGGCGATGCCTATCCACCACCAAACATAGCAGATAGTCCAGTCAATAGAGAATTTAACTTTGCATAATTCGCTCACGGCAATTTTATTGTTGGGATCGTTGAGTAGGCTTAGAAAAAGCTTAAATTCCAAAATGAGAATTATGAAACCTGCTGCGTCAGCCGCCATCTTGGAAAACGCGTTTCATATCATATCTCGGAAACGGCTGACTTTAGGATGAAAAACATGGAGACCTTTTTCGTAGATAATTAAATTCCCCACCTTGTTTGTTTGAAATTTTTTTTTATTCCAGTTACCGTTTTTCAATTACAGCTCGTCAAATGTCGCAAATCTTCTTTTATCCGCTGTAACTCCCTGAAACGTTGATTTAACGATGAAACGTTCTGTTTCTTTGTTATTCATTATTGAATTACCTACAAATTTTGTATCAAACTTTTTTTCGTAGGACCGATAGTTTGAAAGTTATGAACGGTCGAATTTGTGAATGAACGCATGGAAATAGGTAGCATTATCGTATATATTTTCTATCATTGACTTTTGATAAATTTCCAAGAATTTTTTCTTTCATTAAACATTGATATGATTGTTCGTAGAGTCTATAAAAAATTCAAAATCAGCAAATAGGGTTACAATAAAGTGATTTATTGGTGTTACATGCTAAAATTCAGAAGATTGTTCAGATGTAGAGGAAGGTCCATCTACATCTCAAAAAAGTAGAAGGCTAATATAAGCTTGTTTTTTTAATGAAATTTCATCAATTTCATAAAATTTCATGTCTTACACAATTTTATATTGCAACAGCAATAAGTCAGTTTATTTTTATATTGTAACACCGGTTTCTTACTTATTGTTTAGATTGAAATACATTTTTTTTATATAATTTTAGCATGTAACACCAATAAATCACTTTATTGTAACCCTATTTGCTGATTTCGAATTTTTTATAGACTCTACGAACAATCATATCAATGTTTAATGAAAGAAAAAATTCTTGGAAATTTATCAAAAGTCAATGATAGAAAATATATACGATAATGCTACCTATTTCCATGCGTTCATTCACAAATTCGACCGTTCATAACTTTCAAACTATCGGTCCTACGAAAAAAAGTTTGATACAAAATTTGTAGGTAATTCAATAATGAATAACAAAGAAACAGAACGTTTCATCGTTAAATCAACGTTTCAGGGAGTTACAGCGGATAAAAGAAGATTTGCGACATTTGACGAGCTGTAATTGAAAAACGGTAACTGGAATAAAAAAAAATTTCAAACAAACAAGGTGGGGAATTTGATTATCTACGAAAAAGGTCTCCATGTTTTTCATCCTAAAGTCAGCCGTTTCCGAGATATGATATGAAACGCGTTTTCCAAGATGGCGGCTGACGCAGCAGGTTTCATAATTCTCATTTTGGAATTTAAGCTTTTTATAAGCCTACTCAACGATCCCAACAATAAAATTGCCGTGAGCGAATTATGCAAATTCACACCTATAACTAGAGTCTCTATTGACTGGACTAAAACATACTAGATCAGTCAGGTTCCGCAAAATATTTTTCAACTTTTGACTTGGCATCAGGTTCCACCAAATTCCAATGCACCCTGACCATAACGCGAAAACCGCTTTCTCAACTCCTCATGGTCATTTTGAATTGAATCAGATGCCATTCGGTCTTAAAAATGCACTATCGACATTCCAACGATTGATGGATCAAGCACTCTCGGGGTTACAATGCAACGAAGCTTTTGTATATTTAGACGATATAGTTATCTATGCGGAATCATTGGAAGATCACTCGATAAAATTCAGAAAATTGATGGACAGACTGAGGAAAGCAGGATTAACCCTACACCCAGACAAATGCGAGTTTTCACGCAAAGAGGTCGCATATCTAGGACGTATAATAACCCAAAACGGAGTGAAGCCAAACCCAGATGAGATAACCGCCGTAAGAAACTACCCAATACCCAAGAATCCGAAACAAAGTGAACAATTTCTAGGCCTTGTCGGTTACTATCGAAGATTCGTTCCGAATATGTCGAATATCGCAAAACCAATTGATAATCTCCTGAAAAAGAATATCTCTTTCGTCTGGACGTCAGAACACCAGCGAACTTTTGAAAATTTACGCGACTGCCTTTGTAAGGAACCGATTCTTCGCTATCTGAATTTTCAGAAACCGTTTGAAGTCACAACTGACGCTTCAAATCAAGCGTTGGGCGCCATACTCGGTCAAGGAGAGATCGGAAAAGATCTACCTATCGCCTACGCATCCAGAGCATTAAAAAATGCAGAATCTAATTACTCGACCATAGATAAAGAACTACTAGCTGTAGTTTTGGCAGTAAAACATTTTACACCATATATTTATATGGACGAACTTTCACACTCGTAACAGATCATTGGCCCTTGGTTTGGTTGAATAGCGTAAAAGATCCGACATCACGACTATTACGTTGGCGACTAACACTTGACGAGTACAGTTACGACGTAGTTTATAAAAAAGGTAAAGCAAACCTCAACGCGGACGCATTATCAAGAGATCATCCTTTCAATACTATTCGAGCCTTACCTATGAAAGGAGAACGTCCCCGTTCAGAGACAGAACTCACAGAAGCAGACACTAATAAAAAGCGAAAACCAGCTCACCAATTTCCACGACATCCTAGACAGAGTACACACGATTCCACTAATCCCGCACCGCTCAAACGACCCAAAACACAAGGAGAAGTAGAAATAAACAATCCACCAAAGAGAAATTCATCAAACTCAGACAGCTCTGATGTTGAAATCGCCGTTGGAAAACCTAAAAACGTCAGCCTTGGCGAAACGATTAACCCTTTACTACACCGAACGAAACAAATTAAACGTTATCGAAGCACGGAATCTTCCGGAAACACAAGACCACGAAAAATACGAACAAAAGTACCAGACCCAACGGACTTGACAGACGATGATTTAGCTACAGAAACCATTCAGACTAAAGCAAGAACATACAAACGCCTTAGCGATACAGAAACATCTAGCAATCCAGCACCGTGGAAAAAGTTACCTACTTATAAGAAATACGATAACTCAGATAAAGAGTCGACCACAGATTCCGCGTTAGACTCACACATTTCTAGAAAATATGTCAAATCTATGACAAAACTATAAAATACCTCACGTGACATACAAGCAGATACATCAACTGCCAAACAACCGGGAACTACACGCCCATCCAGTCAATTCCTTGTAGATTTAGATTTCCTGCCACTGACCTCTAACAGGTATATTCAAGGAATTGAATCAGACTTATTGAAACAGAAAGATAACCTCGCACATTGCATCTCAGCTGATTGCAAAGCTTCACAAGGTATAGCAGATCAAATGGTAGGAAACGGACTTATACAACGTAAGCGTTTACGGTCAATGGACCCTGTAGTGACAGATATATTTACAGGTAAAAACCCCCTACGTATAATCCACAATCTAGTAACAAAACAACATTATTTCAACAAACTGACAAACGAGACGATGTATAAGACACTAACTGAATTGGAATCAGCGTTAATACAGGACGGAGTACAATCCCTGTCGATACCAAGATTAGGATGTGGTATACCGTGAGCGCCAGGTGAAACGGGTCAGTGAAACAACGATGGCGCTGGCTTACTTGAGATTTAAAGGGAGAGCCAATACACTAAGAATATCCCTAGTTCCATGTTTAATGGCGTCTACGCTTCGAAAGGCCTAGGGATATTTTCGCGATGGGAGTTAGTTCCCCTTATACATTTCAAGAATGCTAGCGCCATCGTCGTTTTACTGACCCGTTTCACCTGGCGCTCACAGTAGATAAACTCAATTGGGACATGGCCAACCGTATGATCCACTACATATTCAAAGACACAAGTATTAAAATCACTATTTGTAACTACAACTACTCATCTGCATATGAACCGTCCGCACATGAAGATACTGAAGATCCGGTTTCACTTCTGATGCCACCGCACTGTGGGCAGATTTACAGAAAAATTGGCAAAATCCAAAAATTGAGTGTTCTCATTTTTGATTTGTATGTATCTCATTTCAAAGATCAGGTGTTTCTACGCCCTATTGTGGAAGGACCGGTCCCTACCCTTCGCGGTACTCGACTGACGACAGTCCGAACTCGACCGTTTGCGAGTGAAGACGTAGCGATTTCCTACTTTGAAATTTTAGATTAGCGCGAAGTGAAATATATTTTGTTCTACGTTATCGATTTCAAAACGGTAAAATGGAAGATAATCTTGAAGGTATGTAGAATATTATTATGTCAAATAGTTTTCTGAAATTTAAAACATTATATGTTTGAAAGAGTGTTCAATGTGTGCATTCTAAGCAAGCGTGTAAATTTAATATTCCAAAAGAAGTATGAATATAGTTATGATCGCGGGAGATCTTAGACTTTTGAACATTGTACACTATTGATAATGTTATTAAGATTAGAAATTGATGAAAACTTTCTGCAGAATGCTGCATATCTGGCTTTGGGAACCGGAATTCTCATGTCGCGCAACGCTCGGCATGTTTGTTCAGGCTGGGCGCATAGTCCCCATCAGGTATACCTGTACCAGCTGGGGACAACAGCCGTTTCTTGTGGAATATAAAATAATTTTCTACCCAGTGATCTATTCGTCAAGAGTCATAAGTAATGTACCGGGTGTTCAAAACGTTTCAATAATTTGTTCTATCATTTACAAGGAAATTTAAATTTTTCCCATGAAAACATTCGTTTTTTAGTATATGTTTATCATACCTGTTTTATTCTAGGTTTACGTGCCATGGATTACACGTGCACTTATCAGGATATTTTTGGAATGATTAAGGAGAAATTTAAATTGTGCCTGGATGCGCAACTTCAGATTTTGGAGGAGAAAATTACTCTTGAGTCATCCGAATCTTTCTCGATTGACAGCAATGTAAAGGATTCATTAAAAAAATTAATTTGTAAAATCAAAAGTAAATGGCTAGAAGTGCACAGAAGCCACGATGCATTTATTAAAAAAAATGAAAAATGGTTGCAAACTTCAATAACTATTTTTGTAAGTAATTTCATTGATGTTTCGAAAACTCGAGTTATGGTTCAAGATGGATAGTATAATGCTCGCACTATTTTTTCCAGAATCGTAAGAAACCTATTGGAGAGCCATCAACCTCTATTGCTCCAGGTGTACCTGGGCGACCTCGGAAATCGAGTTTCGAAGAGTCGAGTGAACGTACCAAGAAAAGAAGGGCTTTAGAAGTCAGTGGAATGCATTGCGTGGAGGAATTAACTTTGGCCACCAGGATGAGACTCAGTTCTGCAGGATTAAACGATGCTGCCATTATTTTAAAAGACATCACAAGAAAATCCC
Source organism: Macrophya alboannulata (assembly GCA_949628255.1). NCBI lineage: Eukaryota > Metazoa > Arthropoda > Insecta > Hymenoptera > Tenthredinidae > Macrophya > Macrophya alboannulata. Next base: position 9,982,514 of record OX451211.1, read on the forward strand.
CCGAACGAGCTGCGAAATACCGAGCAGCATATGAATCGTCGATAGATCCACGGCTAGTTGAGATGTCCGGAGATGAAGCACTGGTAGATTTTGTAAATGCAAAATTAACAAAACAGCAATACATAGACATCAGAGGATCTTTGGGAACTACAAAAGTTGCTATCTATCCATCGTACGCAAAAGTTGTTGCTGCTAAAAACCGTTGTTATCCTTTAGATATAACGGTAACTGAGACCGTAGCCGAAGTGAAATTGCAATCTTTGATGGATCACACCTGCGACAGAATTCTAAAGGTGCAAACTGACGTGATTAACTCTTTGCGCCCCGAAGAATCGAAGAATTTAAGACTAATTTGTAAATGGGGTTGTGACGGAAGCTCTGGGCACAGTGAATACAAACAAAAGTTTACGAATGATGACAGTCTGATGCGAGTATATTTTTAACGTCTTTAGTTCCATTGCAAATTTTAGGGTCGGATATCTCAAAAAAAGAATTCGTTCTTTGGAAAAATCCCAGGCCTTCATCTCCACGGTATTGTCGCCCTATTAGAATTCAATTTTTGAAAGAAACTGTGTCATCAACGATTCAGGAACGGCAACACGTTGATAATCAGATCGAGTCTCTCATCCCTTTTACGACGAGAAGGAAGTTACTGTTAAATACGAGCTATATTTCACTATGATTGACGGTAAAGTTTGCAACTCCGTAATAAATACAAAATCAGCAATGCGTTGCTACATATGCAATCTCACATCATCGAAATTTAATGACATAGAGCTGATGAAAACTGTAGACGTTGACAGAACTCGACTCGACCTTGGATTATCAACGTTGCATGCGTGGATCCGTTTTTTTGAGTGCTTCATGCACATCGGCTATAAAATTGGTGTTCACAAGTGGCAAACTCGAAAAGATGAGGAAAAATCAGTAGTTGCTGAGCGAAAACGAGTTATTCAAGCGGCATTCAAGAGAGAGTTGCATCTTGATGTTGATAAACCGAAACAAGGGTTTGGTAGCAGTAACGACGGAAACACTGCACGACATTTTTTCGAAAACACTCAAATTTCAGCAAAAATTTTTGGTGTGGACGAGAATATTATGAAAAGCTTCCACATAATATTGCAAGTTCTTTCGAGTGGCTTTGCCGTAAATGTAACTGCTTCCAAAGAATATTGTTTGGAAACCGCCAAAATGTTCGTAACTTTGTATTCTTGGTACTGCATGCCAACCACGGTTTAGAGTTCACAAGTTCTGATTCACGGTCCTTTGATAATTGAATGGTCCCCGCTTCCTATCGGGCAAATGTCAGAAGACGCACAGGAAGCCCGTAACAAGGATATTAAAAAATATCGCGATTGTTTTGCTCGAAAACACTCGAGAACAGCGACCATGCAAGACATTTTCAATCGACTTCTCCTAACTTCAGATCCGTACATATCGAGCATGGGCAAGCAGTATCCAAAAAAAGCGAAAAGTTTATCATCAGAAGCCTTGCAACTTTTGCTCTGTACCGATAATTCTCGCGATAAGTATGGTTTAGGTGAATGGATGGAATACACCAGTGACGAATCAGAATCCACCAATTCCTCTGACGACGACGACCGCAACGCTGACGATTATGATTAATATTGAAATCAGGAAAAATTATTCTATGTAACTCACGTATTATTTTCGGTAACATTTAATTTGTAAAGTGTCCATTACTGTTTTAACTGTATTTAGCAATAAAATTCGTTTAAAATGCTTTTTTAACTAATTTTCCGGAATTCTTTGAAAACTTTCCCTCATTTCCAGACAAACGTTTCATTTTCCCCAATTCTCATTCAAAATTTCTGAAAAGACAACCTTCAAAACACACAAATATTGATTTCTGTTAGAAAAAGTTGCCTGTGAGTAAGATAAAAATACATTTCCCGTTCGACATTTAGTTTTTTTCGAAATTTTGATTCAAGATTTTCATTAAGTGACCTTTAGACCTCAAATTCACCAATCCTTACACAAATTGGATGCTTTTTAGTAACGCATATAGTCACTTCCGGTTCGCCATTTTGTTTTTTCGAAATTTTGATTCGAGATTTGAAATCAGCGAGGTCAAAAACTTGAGAATCGCCATTGCATTTTTCAGTACGCACATCTGCCTAGTTTTGCCGATTTTTCTGTGAATCTGCCCACAGTGCTACGTCATACTGGGTTTCCAGACAAGTCGGAAGAACAAGCCGAATAAAAACGCTAGCCATTTCGACCACTGCAATATCACCGATGTTAAACTCTTCTTGAATTCGCAATGTTATCCCTACGGGAACCTGAATCTAGATATGAGTCACAATCAGTATGCTCTGTTGTACGAGATGTTCGCAAATTTCCAAACCTCCTATTACGGCAAGGAACTTGAACCGTTGCTGAAGGAGAGTGAATTTCTACAGTACGCTCCCCTGTTTGTGATTGACTGTTCAAAACAAAACGAGTCGCTCAAGTTTGGACCAGTAGATGTTCGTCTCGAATTTGAAGCCAAAGATAACTTCCCTGCCGATACGTCTGCTCACTGTTTGATCATACATGATCGTATAGTTGAATACAACCCCATAAGTGGTGGGGTGAAGAAATTGGTATAAAACCCGTTCCACCGAGCCGTAAAGATCAGTTAAGTTCGAAATGGAGTTCATTATCGATATGCAGGGTTTTAAAAGGCCCTTTGACAATTTTACATCGAAAGAGTTTGCCATAATTGCTGTTGACCAAGAAGCATCACCTTCTACCCTACTATTTGAACCGCCATACGAATGGAAGTGTTCACCAGACCGATACCACAGTGAAAATTCATGGCTCAAGCGCAATTTCCATGGTTTATCTTGGAGCTCCGGGGATGTATGCTATAAAGACATCAATCTTATTCTACCAAATCTTGTACAGAAAGCTCGAAACATCTACGTAAAAGGATTAGAGAAAAAGAATTGGCTGCAGAATATCATAAAAGATGTTCAGATCATTGATATGTTGGATCTTGGTTGTCCCTCGCTACAGACATTGAAGAAGGTGTCCAACACTACCAATTGCACGCACCACAGTATACCGAATTCGAATTGTTCAGCTCAAAACGTCACATTATTACGTGATTGGTTATTGAAGTATCGCGCTGCAAACGCAACCATACCTAAAGAGAAACGTCCACATCCGAATAAAGATATGGTTTGGTATCATACGTGTCAAAAGCATCATCGATGAGAAAAATAATCTTTTACTGTAATAATTATTAGAACTTTGTATCAATGTATCTTGAAAAACATGTACCCTCGCTTTATGAATATTAAACGTTGTATGAATGTGCCTTTACAAATAAAGCTTTTTGAATGAATATACATATATACAGAGTGAGTCACGAGAAACTCCGAGAACGGGAGGAGCTTGGCCGATGAATTAAGCCCTGCAGCTCGATGAAAAATCATCTCACAGAAATTAACAAGAGGCAAAAGTTGTAGTAGATTTCATAAGCTAAAGAATGCTGTTTGAAAATTTGAATTACGAGCACGGAGTATCGAGCTGCAGGGCCTAATTCATCCAGCAAGCTCCTCCCATTCTCGGAGTTTCTCGTGACTCACCCTGTATATATACGTCTTCTTATTCATTACCACATAGATATAGTATTAGCAGTAAAAGAAACACAGTGGTCAAGCTGTATTGTCAACACTCTCCAATTATAGTCTTGCATCTCTCTTCAATGTTTGCATTCCGTCTGAGGTTTAACTCAATACTCCGCTTGAGAACCTAGGATACTACGCATTAGATGACGTTCAAGGTCAGGAAACTACCAGAAACGTCTTCGAGACTCCACATATGACCTCATCGAAAAGGGTGAGCCAATTTCTAGAACGTTCCAAAAGATCTTTCCAGAGTCGGTTATTCCAAGAACAATTTTTCTGAGAATCTTATCATAATTTTGCATTGTAACACGCAAAGTAACTCGATCCCTCAAAAACTTCCAACAGGGTGCCGAAAAATTCCAAAAACCGTTTGTTTTGAAAAATTCCACGAATCATTAGCTAGGACTTGCATCTGCAGGTTTTTGCGCACGATTCGCAGGGGTATCAAATCTCACAGGGTGCCGAAAAATTCCAGGAACTTGACCTTGAGGAAGCTTCCGGAAGCAAGGGTTAGAATTAGGGTATGTGACGTCATACTAAGGGCGCGTGACGTCAATTTCAGGGTGTGTGACATCATATTAAGAGTGTGTGACGTCATCTTGAGGCGTGTGACGTCATTTTGACAGGTCTGAACAAGCCAGCAGGCATCAGCGAGCATGACGTCATCCTATCAACCCCCTCCACCACCCTCACACGGACACGGCGGAGGCATGCATGTGTGTGTGCGTGTACGTGTGCACTAAGCGCGTTGGTCCAGAACCCGCCTAGCCTATCCACCGTAGTCGGCTTTTTTGCCATGGGTCACCCGAGCTCAGGGAAGTACCGTTGCAGTATCAAAATAGCACTAATCAACTGTAAACAAACTGAGTCAAAAAAATGTTTCCTCAGAGCGTAGCAGAAAAAATTATTTTCAAGGTGGGTATACCTACTAGACCTGTCCTTAAGAAGCGTAGAATCGAATTTCGATGGTCTCACCCCTCAAATTGGTTCGAAATAAATCGAAAAAAAATGTTGAATTTTTATTTATTCTCAAAAACACCTCTTCAAACTTTTGAGCGGTCAAGGAACTCAATGGTATTGGTCTTAAAGAAAAACAAAATTCTTTGTTGAAAATCAGAAATAGAAATCAAAAAATTTCGATCACCTCATCTTCTTTCTTAGAATTTGGGAAACCGCTGAAAAAAGATTTCAAAAATATCGAAAAACATCATTTGGAGAGCTAGATATCGAAATAATTGAATCGGAGTGGCCGTAAAAAATAGAAAATTCTCTGTGCAAACTAATTAGTGATTGAGGAACATAGGAAACAATTCCCTGATTCGAAAAAAGTTTCTATTATGTAAAATTTATGAATCACTTTGACCCCACACTAAAAGTTAGATAGTGGAGTCAAAAATAGAGGTAGCCAAATTTTTCAAGCGGCGTTTCAAAGGGGACAAATTTTCCTCCATTTTGCTTTTTCAGAATTTTTTTTTCGACTTTTTTTAGACCCAGTACGCATTTTTGATTGAAAACCTCGAAAAATCAATGCTTTTCTTATGAAAAAAAAGTAAGGCTTTCTAGGGGTGGGTAAATATGGAGGGAAAAAATAAATAAAAATTCAACATTTTTTTTTAATTGTTTTGAACCAATTTGAGGGTTGAGACCATTGAAATTCGATTTTACCCTTCTTAAGGACAGGTCTAATACCTATACTTAAGCCAACAATGAACATCATTTTATCTCTAACATTTGACATAATAAATATAAAAGATGGAGATAATTTTTATTGTTACGAGTAGACTGAGATTCATTAGTATACTTCATAGATATCTTCCTTCGGAGACTACGAACACTATTTGCTATATTATAATTTTTTTTTATAGAATTACCGCAATATTTCTTTCATGTGGAAACTAACCTTTGGCTCGAATTTTGATTCAATTCAATGAGCTATAATTGAAATATAAAATTTTTCAAACACATGCAAAATTCATTCTGAAATATTTCCTGCGTTACAGAAGGGTGATTGACCGTTGCTTTGAGGTATTATCCCTGATCTCGAATCCGCAAAGTTTCAAAGTGTTTAGCATATGTGTTATGAAGAAAAAAAAAGGCGGTGTTTTGGCTGGTTCCTCATTATAGCCGCTATGCTGATTTTCTTGCTCATATTTACAGATGGCATATGGAAGCATATAGCAATGAAATTGAGAAGCCGAGATTTATTAGCTAGTTAATAATTATAAAAAATAATTGAAATGTGTTACAAATAATAAGTTTTCATAACTATATCAAGGGTCAACAATAAAGCTTAGAAAATATGTTTCATGGCTCCAGCAATGCAGCATGCGTTTATTGAATTGATTGCCATTATTCAAAGTACATCTGAATGCAAAGGTACAAAAAGTGGTGAAATCCCCCCGAAAACACCTCGGGTGCAAAAACATTCGCCAAGTACATTATCTTTCACATTATTGACAAGAATGGTTTCTTCATACAAAAAAGTATTGAAATCAGATCCTATTGCCAAGTCGATGATATGAATCTGACAGGAATAATATCGTATCAAATAAACGAATCCCGAGCTGACATGACAATTCAACGAATTTGAAGTAAATGGTACTTGGCGGACCAGATGCAGAGAAAACAAAAGTCAACAAAAATCGTGAGGTTCAACTTCTGCGTGTATTTTATAGAATCATCTTGAACAATCCACAATAGAACTAATGTCTATTGTGGAATTTTTCAATCAGTTAATTTCTTCAAGGTAATTTCGCTGTTTGTAACAAGTGTTGAGTGAATAAATAATCATGTTCCCATCTCTCACGATATCGATTATTCATTGGTAAATTTTCCGTATTTTACCCCCTAAGTGTCTGGTGTTGCGTGCACGCAACATTCAAAAATTCGAATTTCTGAATAATTTTTTTGAAATGTCGCGATGGATTCAACAACTAGAACGTATTTTAAGATAAAATTACGAAGGAAATAATTTTCATGCAACGGAAAATAGGTCTTGGTCTGAGAGGGTTAATGGCAGTTCAAGTGTCCCACAGTCGCTAGCGGGGGGAGAGGCGGGCGGGACGGAGGGGGCACTTCCAAATGAGAACCCCTATTTTTTATTGCATATTTATTTTTATATGTGAAAACAAAAAACCTTTGACCCGAACATTTTTTCCGAATCACACATTTAATGGAAGTTATGAGCGTTTGAAGTTGTGGGTAGTTTTCTCGTAATATGTGGATAGTTTAAGGTAAAGAGGCTATAAAAAGAGGGGTGCTTTATTTGCGTGAGTCCCCTCGCCACCCACGATCGGGGTGCTGGATCTAAAAACGTAACAATGTTCTTTCTGGTAATCCTATAAGTCTCCACCCTAAAAATTAGCGTGAACGTGACAGTGGATTGAGGAATACACCATCATTTTTTCCGATCAGTGATTTGTGGGGCCGATAATAAAAATACCATTTCGAAAGATATTCAGAGTATGACAATTGCTATTTGGGAAAAAAAAATTGAATTCAAGTTCCTGAAATGTTAGATCAGTTCAATACCTTTCGAATCATATCAAAACAAACCTACTTTCGTCCAGCAGATCAAAAGTTATAAGATGTTCGAGCAGGGTGCGCGTCACGATTTTTGTCAATTTTTGGCAATTGTTCCTTCGGAAATAATAAGCTTAGGGGCAAATGATTTGGAGAATTTCTTCTCGGGATCATGAAGAACACATGCGTAAGGTTTGAAGGAAAATTGAAAATGTTGAGGTCAAAAAGTCTTACACTTCACGTGGATTCGCCCATATCCCTCAGCAAACCAATCAATTTTTTGATATAGAATCCACTACAATAAATGCTTAATCAACTTTCTCAGTGAATATACAGAGTGTACCGCCTCAAGTGTCGCGAATGGAAGGGACTCAGCTGATGCAAAGCCCCACCTTTGCAGCCTATCAACAACTAAAAGAATTTTGTATACTGAAATTCTTACGTGAATAAAAAATACACGAGAGGCATTCCACGCCAAATCGACCTACCATTGACCATCACCCTATTGATTTTGATATCCAATTAGAATGTCGTAAGGTAACTCAAAAAACTGACGCGAATTTTTAAGCTTCTTCGACGACCGGTTCAATATTTATCGCCCTTGTTACTCAGAACGCCATTTTGTCATTGTACATTCATAATTGAGTATTTATCACTTTCACGAAAAAATCGCGTCAGCAAAAAAGTTGTGCATTAACACAAATAGTCCAGTCATTTTAGGTTTGAACGTGGAATTAAAACCCAGGGGGCGGAAAATCAGTTTTACGTATTTATCTCCGTATCCGTTGATCCTACTACAAAAATGATCGTTATCGAAAATAAAGATGAGAAAATTTTCTATAAAAAAGGTTGTATACCTTTTTTCCGTAAAGGCCATGGTTTCACCAAATTATGGTATATAAACTATGCACGCGTGTTCTTATCATGCTTTCGACTACTAATGGTAATCTTTTTTACACCACCCTTGAGGTAGAGAAGAAGGCGCGTTTTTTTTTCACGTGGTATCCCATATAGGCCTATTTACGGTTGATGATTACTTGGTGTTGTTGACTTGTCCCTTATTATTGTTTTATTCGTCTTCTTCTATATCCTCTGTAGCTCCTATATCTTTTTCTTTGTCTTCGATCTGTAAGCAAGATTTAAATGATCTTGGTCGGACTGCGGCCATGATAGCATGACTTATTAGGGTACATTTCTTCTTCAATTGATCCAGGTTTCCTTTTTTATTCTTCATGATTATAGATTCCAAAAAATGGGTTAAAGATTCTGGTACTTCTACCGTGAGGATAGGAAACATGGGCGCAGAATAATATGTGAATAATACGAATTTTATGGGGATAGTCAACTCGTCACGCTAAAAAATCCCTAGGGTATTCGGGCGATTAGGCCAGCGTATACTCTGTTGAATTCGGCAGCCATTGTAGACGGAAAGCAGCTGCTTGGTAATACTTCGCGGGCGGTTATGACGTGTTTGGTTATGTTCGTTGTTTTGACGCAAACGAGAAAAAAAGGGCATGAAATCCACGTGAAATAGCTGGAATTAATTATTAAAAATCATTTTGTTAGTTCAAAATGAAAATTTAATACAATTTAACTAATCAACTATAAGATTTATCGAGTTTGCAAGAGGTTGTAACGTTGCTCAATAATTACTTTTATTTGAATGATATTTTTAATTTACTTGACCAGAGTATTTTTGCAATAAATTTGTATTATCGTGAGACCGCTTTCTCTCAGGACGCTTACGGGCCTATATGTTTTTGAAATACTGTCTTATGTGGGTGAAGGGGATTTAATTCAGTTGAATATGTGACGAATGATAAATAATTTGTTTATCGAATAAAATATATTAAATAAATAAGGTAATAAGGTGTGTATTTAATATTCATAACAAGAAATCATATGGGTATATTTGTGTGTGACACGAAATTCGTATTTTGTGTAATCTACATGTGATAAAAGATTATAATGGAAACTATATGAGTCAATACTCTAATTAAGAAGGTAATGAAAACGTTAACTACGAATAATTATGCGAGTTATTGAATTTATAATGAAAAAGCTCTTAGCCGTGGAACGAAAAATAAGGTATGGAGAGATAGGCGGTATATGTATATGTTGGAATTTAATATTTGAATAAGTTAAAAGAATCGACTGACTCTTAATCAAGGCGAGACACGTCTTGTATTGGACTGGGAATATGGCCGAAACCATACTCCGTGCCTCCTCAACACGTCTTCAAAAGGGTCAAAACTTGCTACAGTAGACTCTAGATAAAAGGCCATCTGACGGGGCTAGAGGAGAGGAAAATTCTCAGAAATGGCCTATAACCAAGCGCCCCCTCTACTTAAGTTACGAGTGCGCTGTCAGGCGTGGTGCGAGAGAGAGACATGCGCGAGAGTGGCTGCGCAAAGCACGCCGGCGGCTTGGCAAAGAGTTGTAGTGGGGAACAGCATGTTAGTGTGTGTGTTTGTACGTGTAGAGGGGAAGCCACACGCTTGGCTATTTAGGAAATGGCCTTTTATCTAAAGTCTACTGTATATTGCAATAGACTGGTCAGAGAGCCGAAGCAAACCGACGTGCTACGAGTTACGACGACAACAGCAAGTCCTGGTGGAGTTATCTTTGTTATAACAGGGCTGAGAGCCCGACATATAGCCCGGTATAAGTGAATACAAATATTACATTGGTAGCGAGAGAGTTTGGCGTTGGGCCTCATCGGTGGTTAGCCGACAAGGTTCCCAGGTGCGCCCACAGATGGCAGGCGCGCGCGCCAAGCTTCCCGACCAACGTGCGTAGAGCGCGCGATGGCTCGTGGTATTTAAGGGGAAATGAAGGTCAATCTAGTGTCATCTAGCGGATTTCTCACCGTATTAAAACAAAATTGAACGAAAGCATGTCCGAAGAGCATCATTTTTTGGATTTTTGAAAATCGAAGAGCATCATGCCCTCCGTTTAATTTTCATTCATCGCTGATATTAATTTCACATCAATCGGACATGCTTTCGTTGAGAAAAGAGGGTTGAAAATATCAAGCAGAATAATCGTGTTTTAGTACACGATTCTTCTACTTGATATTTTTCAACCCCCTTTTCTCAACGAAAGCATGTCTGATTGATGAGAAATTAATATCAGCGATGAATGAAAATTAAACGAAGGGCATGATGCTCGTCGATTTTCAAAAATCCAAAAAATGACGCTCTTCGGACATGCTTTCGTTGAATTTTGTTTTAGTACGGTGAGAAATCCGCTAGATGACTCGAGTTTATCTTTCATTTCCCCTTAATGTAAATAAACGTCATGCAAACTTCATTAATCGATTCAGAATAATTAATTGTGACCTAAAATAATTAGTTCAATGTCTAATTCACTTCATTTTCAGTCAGAACCGAAGCAATGATCATACTAAAATGACTAAACCGCTAAAGTGGGATCGTCATAGTGTGAAATTTTCAAAAAATCACTTTTTTTTGCATTATCGTGTAGTATACACTGTTCTAAACATTCTCTCAAATTTTTAAATCGAAATTCAAATTATTACGGTCGCTACAGCGTTAGTAGATGAGCAAGGCGGGTTCTGGATCAACGCGTGTTAGTGCACACCGACACGCACCCCCACATGCAAACCCAGCCGTGTCCGTGTGAGGTAGGTGGAGGGGGCACCCGCACAGACTGTCGTGTCCGTGTGAGGCAGATGGAGGGGGTAAGATAATTGGTCCAGACCCCGTTAGACGGTCCACCCCCTAACGGTAAAGCGCGTTTCGCGCTTTTGACTGGTTCTAATCAAGGTCACCCGTTACCCGACCCACCCCCTAACGGTGCCCCGGTACCACCCCCTGGTCGACCCCCCTAACGGTAACCGTCAGACGCCCGCCCCCGACGTGACGGTCGCGATCCCCCTCTAACCGCTGCGATCCCCCCTCTGACCGCTGCGATCCCCGTCTGACCGCTGCGACCCCCCTCTGACCGCTGCGATCTACAATTATAGGAAGAATGTGCAGATTCTTACCTGTCAACCAATCTCTTTTTGGGCGTGTGAAAAAAGTCTCCTAAAAACTACACCAACACTAAAAGTGTCTCGAACATTAAAACTAATCACTCAAAAAGTATCACTTAAAACTATAAAAATTGTCGCTAAACTATATCCTTATAAAATTACACCCACTGATCACTCTCCGAACCGTATCCCTCGTCCTCTTCAGTCATCATATTCACAAAGTTCACAAAACCCTCCACACCCCACGCTGCCTCTTCTGCGTCGTTGGCCAGGAGGGCTGCAACCGCCGCATTGTACGCCGCCGGTCGTGCGGCAGCGTACGCATTATCGTGTAAAACGTTCAATCGGTCCGGGGTTGCAACTCTCTGACGCTCAGGCAGCCCACCCTCTATCACCTCGCCCCCGTACCCCCCATACACCTCATGGTCCGATTCGGGATCTGAGTCACTCGGATCCGAATCCCTGTCCTCCAGCCCCACCCCGAAATCGCGCTCGGCATCAGCCCACCTGCCGAACGCGTCGTCTAGCCAGGCTTCGCGGTTTTCACCTCCTTCTTCTCTAACACCTCCTTCTTCTCTAACACCGTACAGCCACAAATCGCGCTCGTCGGCATAAAGAATCGCGTCTTCCAAATAAAATCGTACTTCGGTCATTTTTCAAATCGCTCTGTTCAAAATCTGACTGAAGAATGAGATCAGTAATGAGTCTCTTCGTTAGTGTGCAGACTTCCAACAGTCACACATATAAATCAAACTCAAGTACATACTTGCCCTCGAAGTATGCATCGCCTAAACACTCAGCGTGAGAAACGACGTTAGGGTTTGCGTATTAGGTGTCAAGGAGAGCCTAAATAAGTCAGCGCGCTGGGGATAGCTTATAGTTAGATAAATTTGAAAGCAAAATAATTATTGGAACCAACATCGCTCAAGCTATACAACGCATAAACAATGCGATAACGCGTGATGGGTATACAAGTAGGGTACGATTCAGCGAATCGCAGCAATTTAGATAGACGCAAACCTATTTAACTACTACGAAGGAAGAGGAATGGAGAATGAAAAAATAAAACAGACGAATTACTTTGATTAATTTTTATTTTTCTGAATTCGTTGTTACAGAAATTGGTTCATTTTGACATTTTGAACAGTTTTTAATCATGGGGGTAGGTCCGTTGAATTCGTCACCGTAATGTATTCGACATTTTCGACACTCTGCGATGTCTGCATCCTTCTTCATGGCCTCCGATAGCTTGTCCCACACCTCATCCATGATGTCCCTACCGTAGATGAGGATAAAATCTTTGGGCAAATAGGCGATGTCCTCCGCCTTCATTCGTTTCAGGCTCCCCACTTGAAGGTATGTGTACATTGATTTGTAACGGGATCCAGAACACTCCGTCAAGTACCAAGTCTTCAAGCGTTGTACGTTTTCGAAAGCACACTGATACCTAGGAATGTTCCCGTGATGATCCCCGTGCCAATGAACCACATCGATGTATTGCAGCTTGTGAAGATTCGGACACCTCAATTCCCCCAATTCGATCACCGGTTTTGAGTCATCGTTGATAATTTTTTCGATCCACTTTTTCTTCTCCTCTCCTTTTACATAAATGTAATTTGCGTGCTCGACAACTTTTTTCACCACTTTCTGCACGTCGTCGTGTGGTATGTCACCACCGTTCCAGGGTATTCCGTGATAATTTCGGATCAACCAGGCGTTGGTAGCTTTACATTTGGCCGGTAAGGTTTCCCAAGCACACGGTGGTTTGAAGAGAAGACGGACCAGACATGGCTTGCCTGCTTTGTCCGCTTGAACGCTAATTACAGCGAGCTCCTTTAGTATGAATTCGTTGTCAAATCGTTGAAAACCTTGCACGTCCAGTATCATATCCATTGTGTGACGAGGTGGATTTCGGGAACGTTGGAAGTTGACTAATTTTCAGCAGTCTTCTGACTCACTTTTATATCATACTTCCCCCCTCTCAAATTAGACTACCATTATAAAATTGATGGGAAAATAACGGTTCACAAAAAAAAGAAAAATCTTTTACATTTTTTTTCAAATCGAAGGGAAATCTAGAAAGTACAGCTTATGAACAGAACAGTAACGGTAGGTTTCAGACTAATTTCGTAACCCCACCGCTTATAGGGTTGTATTCAACTACGCGATCATGTAAAATCAAACAGTAGGCCGATGTTTCAGCAGGGAAGTTATTCTTTGCTTCAAATTCAAGACGAACGTCGACCGGTCCGAACTTGAGCGACTCGTTTTGTTTTGAACAGTCAATGACGAATAGGGGTGCTTACTGTAGAAATTCACTCTTCTTTAACAACGGTTCGGGTTCCTTGCCGTAATAGGAGGTTTGAAAGTTTGCAAACATCTCGTACAACAGACCGTATTGATTATGACTCATATCAAGATTCAGGTTCCCGTAGGGATAACATTGAGAATTCAGGAATAGTTTGACATCGGTGATATTGCAGTGATCGAAATGGCTAGCGTTCTTGTTCAGCTTATTCTTCCGACTTGTCTGGAAACCCAGTATAACGTAGCGAGGTTTCTCCAGCTGAGTCGACGTCTTAACAGTCCAAACGTGCTTTGAGGTGGTAGGCAGTACAGGATACTCGTACAATTCCCAATTGCGAAAACTCATTGAGATCGGTGCGTCTTTCTCAATCAAATTCAACAGTTGTATTTTTCGCTGATCCGAGAGCTTGACATAGGGTAACAACCATTCTACTTTATCGATCAGGATTTTAAATTCCTCGTCTTGAGTTTGTAGAACCGCGTTCACATCGGTCTTTGAACGTGGCAAGATCAATTCGTGTTTGGCGTTGACGATTATCTTTCGGTAGTCTTCGGCGAACCCTAGCATCATCTTCAACGGTATGCAAACTTCAAAGTAACCATCGGCATCCACATGGTTTGCATTAATATTGAGCCAACCGGCGTTCTCCATCATCCAATTCTGTCCGGGTCGCAGCGAAGGGTAACCTTTCATAAGACTGGTGAGACCAACGTTCTTGCTCCTATCGATCTCAATAGCGTTCATCTTGTAGCGCATTTCTTCAAACAGATGACAAACTCCGTTGTTGATCAGTGTTGTGTTAGTCGACGGAGTCCCATCAGCTGCCTTGACTATCTTTCCGTACACATGCAACGAACTCTTGCACGGTAACACGCACAGGTCTTGGTGTTGAACAGCGATACGAATCTCGTCACTGTTATTGAAACTCGATGAGGCATAAGGTTTGTGTGCGTGAACCTCGTAGTGTGCGATAGACTCGTCAAAGGCGACGGGTGTTTGAATGTCTAAGATTTCCTCCTCCATGGTCTGTAGCAGATGACGCAAAAACAAACGAACTGTAGTCTTACTTTGCGGAAATTCCTCTTCCAGAAGGTGTAACCTTGAGACCCAAGCTTTTCAGAAGCAGCACGTTCTGAGGTGTCAGCTCTTTGAGAACCGGTCGACGACTGACGTGTTCGGGGCATTTTACCTTACTAATATAACTACTTCTATTATAAACTATCCCCATTATTGAGCCTTGATATGCAACCTCACAGTTATAACCTCTCCACGGAAATTGACCAAATCGCCGTCTTGATCGACAATACGGAGTTGGATATGATCTATGGTCCTTACGGTGACTGGCAGGTAAATGACGTGAGACGGTACTTCAACGATCTTATATCCAGGCGGAACGACGGGGAAAAACTCATGAATGGTGTGTACCTTACGTTCATTGACGTAGGCACCCGTTGTAATGTTACACTCGACTCGCAGTGCGTTTACTTTAAGAATAGTTACCGGCAGATCAGACTCGTGAACTTTATCAGCTTGCAGAACACGTGGCGTGAAACCCAATAGGCCACCTATAGAATCGGCTGGTTGAAAATTTACAGAGTGACTGCATTCAATTTCGCTACACAATGTATTATTATTCGGTTTGATATTGATGGTGATACCCTTACTTGATAATACACCCTGTACATAGTTCTCAATATCCTCTATTCCATAGCTACCGGTAGGTATAGTTACTATTTCTTCGCCCACGTAAATCTTGTTGTGACCAACGTCTACGTTAGGAATCGAATTAAAAGTCAGTAATTCAACGAGACCTAGGGAGTAATTCTTGAGAGGGGAAAGTTCAATAGGGGGGAAGTATTCAGTCTCAAGGACCGAGGAGTTCCCCGATACCGTCAGTGTGAATGACTCGTTCATGACTACTGCGAAAGTCAGACTGATTCCGGAGAATTACGCTGTATGTTTATATAGAAACTCGAGACACAAGTGACCGCAGTTGAACGTACCGTAGTCTTGATATCTCTCATGGTTGTATTTGACGCTACCAACACCGAGGTATCCGACGAGGTCCGACGGCGGACGAAGATTACCGAAACTGTCAAAGTAAACGACTTCGTTGCCGTTCTTGCGGTACGCGACCCAGCGTGTACCAGGACCGCCTTTATCATCCAGATTGACGATCGCTGATTCACGCTTACGCGGTCCGTCCTTGGGCAAATCGTCACGCATAAAGACGCCGCGGAAATGCGGAATGTTCAGGGCCGTCGCGTACTTGAGCAGGTCCGCGTCAGTTAGCGCCCGTCGCGGTAGCGTCACTTTTAGTTTTTTGACTGTTCTTTCAGGTGGATTCCAAAACCCCTCCTATACGGTTTTAGGTGAAGCCCCTTGCCTAGAGCGATAGCTTCCATGGTCTTGTTGTGTCGTTGACTCTCTTCCAGTTGTCTCTTGGCGGAGCTTGCATCATTCACCGCTTTTGCAATACCTGCTGCACCGCCAGCTAACGCACCCGTAGCACTTAGTCCAGCAAAAAGGGGTACGAGGAATGGTAAAAAGCCGCCAACTTTAGATGGGACAGGTATAATCCGTGGAGAACGCACGTTGCATCTACCGCCAGCCTTTCTAACGGCGCCTCGCGCACCCTTCAATGCAGACTTGATGACTACTTTCGCAGTTTTGCCTGGAACCATGGACCGTTTGGCGGCATCGATGATCTTCCTCAATACCACCGGCTTCCGGATTCCCATGCCAAGCTTTGTTTTCGCCTTCATCGTGTTTGCCACTGCCCAGGCGGCTGCTTTCTCACCGATATTCGCGTCCGTGGCAAGAACCCGTTTCCAGGCTCTTTCAGCTAGAATCTCATCCGCCGCACTTCTAGCTTCGAGATTCTCTCGATTCTTTGAGTAGGCGATATCGTGTTCCTTGCAGGCCGCGTCGAGAGGATTTATTCCTGGATCACCCCGTGCGAGTCTTTTCGCTAGTTTGGTACCGGGCCCGCAGTATTGATAACCGGGTATATGCAGCTCTACCGGGAGACTGTTGATGATTCTGTTGACCAAACCCCTCCCACGACGCTTACGGGTGGTTGTCTTGGCTTTGTGTACGATCATATTGACGATCTGTACGCGAATGAGGAATCATCTTTATAAACTCGATATTTATAGTGTTCGGCTTCAGTCAGAGTCGAGATGAGGTTCGAGAAACAGTCCGTCAAACTACCTGTTATGAATTTCGACAAACTCGTGCAACAAGATGTCGAAATTGAAAAACGACACGGTGATTTGCTGCCAAACAGCGTTCGCGCAGTATTTTGCGGACCGTCCAACTGCGGCAAAACTAATGCACTGCTAACCCTAATAACACACCCTAACGGACTGCGATTCGAAAATATCTATATCTACTCGAAATCGTTGAATCAGCCCAAGTACAAGTTCCTGCAGCAGTTAATCGAGGGTGTAGATGGCGTCGAGTACTTTCCGTTTGACGAGCATGAACAGGTAGTTGTACCGAACGATGCTCTACCTAATTCGATCATCGTCTTTGATGACGTGGCATGCGAGAAGCAGGACAATATCAGAGCCTTCTTTTGTATGGGGAGACACAGGGATGTGGATTGTTTCTATCTTTGTCAGACCTATGCACGCATCCCCAAGCATCTAGTGCGTGACAATACCAATCTATTAGTTCTGTTCAAGCAAGACGAGATGAATTTGAGACACGTGTACGATGATCATGTAAACACTGACATGACTTACGCACAGTTCAAAGACTTGTGCTCAGCGTGTTGGAACAACGACAAATATGGATTCATCGTAATAGACAAGGACAGTAAGATGAATGAGGGCAGATATAGGAGAGGGTTTGACTGTTTTATGAGCATAAATGCAGAACATTCGGGAGAGTAGAATCAGTAGCATTTTAGATACAGCTCAGTCAACATGCAGGACACGAAAATTCACGAACAAAAAGAAGTGCTTCGTCATATCGCCAAAGCCAGCGCAGCGATTCGACGTAAACACAGAATGATAAAGTCGGGTAAAGAGATCGCCGAACAGAAGATGAGCGATGTTTTCAAACCGGTAGTAACTCCATTGAAAAAGCTGGTGAAGGTTTCTCAAACGACTGCTCAATCCATCAAAAAAGAACCGATCAAAGATGAACCCGTCAAAGCAGAGGTAACACCGTTTAAAGAAGAACCTCGATTGGATTATTCATTTCCAACAACAACAAGTGACGAGGAGGAATTGGATACGACTTTACAGCCGACGGACGAGTACTCTGAACCCGAGGTCCCCAACGACTATCTTGAATTGTTTCGAGATGAGAATATAAAAAGAAGTGATCTAGATAACGTTTACGGTGTACGCATACTCGCCAACCAGAAGTTAATGGTGGGTGACTCACCGATAAGTTTTGACAAGGATTTTGTTTACATAGGTGACATGAGTTATACAAGGACGAAAGGCTTGTTGGAATTATTATTCAAAAGGATACCCGATGAGACCTACGTGAACTCTAATGATATCCAAAATTATAGGCAGATCGTGTTTGCCACAAATGCGCATCGAAAATACTATAGAGCAGACCAACCCGTTCGGAAGGTGAATAACCCCAAGTTTACGAAATTTATCGCGCAAACGTTCACCGTGCCCCTCCCACGCACGGGTAAAGGTATGCTACCGGAGCTTATGATCGCTCAAGAAGGTAGGAGGACGGATTACGTTCACTGGGACGACCCCAACGAGCTGGTGGAACGTCTTCGTTTACTCCTGGCTTCCCAAGCGGCTGGTAATTCGAGTCACTCCAATGAAATCGTATCGATCATCGAAGAATTGCGTGAAGCTGGTATCGTTTATTATTCAACCTCTCATCGTCTCCACCGTCATTTCCACGATGAACGTCGATGTGTTTGGACGACAGTTGGACAAGGGTGTAGCTGCAAGCAGTCGTGGTCCTCCCGGTGTTGGATTTAGATTCACCGCTGACGGACAATACGATATAGATAATAAGAGATTGTGCAACGTCGCCGATCCCGTGCAGCAAAATGACGCTGTTACCATGAGTCTTATGGGACGGGAAATCGACGCTGTGAGAGACGAAATCCGCTCAACGATAACCACCCTGGAGTCTCGTACGACGGCTGCTGCACGAAACCTGACGGGTGATATTGAATCAATAAAAGACTTGTTGATTCGCAACACCCAGGAAATTTTCGACGTGGGCAACAGATTGCTCGCATTGGAGACGAAAGCGAACGCTGCTGGTGACGGAGTTGTACAGACCGGTTAACAAAAGAATTATGGACAAGAAGGAGGCGTTGGTCGAGGAACTTCATAAGCCTGCACGAAGAAATTATCCGCGGCGTCGCGTTGTCATGCGAGGACTGGATGAGACCTGGCAGGCTGATTTAGTGGATATGAATGCTTATGCGAAATACAACAATGATCATAAATACCTACTGACGATCATCGATATTTTTTCAAAATTCGCTTGGGCAGTGGCGATCAAGACCAAGAGTGGGAAGGATGTTACGAACGCTATGAGCTCTGTTTTCAAGAAGGGCCGCGTACCGAAAAAATTGCACGTCGACCGAGGTAAAGAATTTTACAACACCGAGTTCAAGGCTCTCATGCAACGACACGGTATAACCCTTCATTCAACGTTCAGCAATCTGAAAGCATCGATCTGCGAACGTTTCAATCGCACGCTTAAAAATGAAATGTGGAAGCAGTTCTCTCTCCGAGGAAATTACAAGTGGATAGATATCGTACCAGATTTGATGTCGACTTACAACAACACCAAACACCGTACAATTGGAATCAAACCGAAAGAGGTTACAGCTCGCAACCAGAAGACTTTGCTCCGGAATGTGTACGGTAAATTTCTGACCAATCGGACGCGGAGCAAGAAGTTCAGAGTCGGTGATAAAGTGCGCGTTAGCAAGAACAAACATACGTTTGAAAAAGGCTACACACCCAACTGGACAACT
Organism: Macrophya alboannulata; assembly: GCA_949628255.1. Lineage (NCBI taxonomy): Eukaryota > Metazoa > Arthropoda > Insecta > Hymenoptera > Tenthredinidae > Macrophya > Macrophya alboannulata. The sequence continues at coordinate 10,001,962 of OX451211.1, forward strand.
GAAATATTTACTATAAGTAAGATAGAGAATACAGATCCTGTGACGTACAAACTCGTCGACTATCAAGATCAGCCGATCGAAGGTGGCTTCTACGAGGAGGAACTCTCTAAAGTCAAACACCCTGATGTTTACCTGGTGGAGAAGGTACTGCGGAAGCGTGGAACTAAACTATTTGTAAAATGGTTAGGTTTCGATAATTCACACAACAGCTGGATTGATAAAGCGGATATGTAATTTGTTTATTCAATAAAGATACATAAAATATACATAGAATAGTTTCTTTATTTATTATAACCCCATGGTACAGTATCGGTTGTGTTGGGTAAAATCACCCTTTTATCATCGCACCAACTAAGTGCTAATTTCTTTTGTAATACCGTATGAACCTCGTGCTTTTTACTCTGAATTAGGTACTGAGATTTCATCAAATCCTGGTGTTGAAAAAGACACTTTTTATAATCATCGAACGTGATTGTTCTTAATGTCGCCGCCTTGATACCTTTTGCTCGCTTAATTGTTTTTCTATCCTCACCGAAAATTTCAAAAGTGTACAGTTTTGCTCGGAATCCTACAAATTCTCTCATAATCTTCCCGTTACATTCATCCTCCATTAAGCCTAATACTTTCTTATTCGTTAATGGAATTCCATAGATGTTATCGATCGGGTAATCGGATGTATCGAATTTATGTATATCACGTTTAATGTATTCATATATATCAGGGACAGTGAAGTGATACAAAAGACTGTCCGTGTCGGTGTACATTAACTTTGATCGATCGCCAAACGTATTTTTCACGTAGTTGTAATGAAAATCATAAATGAAGATCTTGGATAGATCGAGAATGGAAAATCCAGCGTAAATTGGTTTTCCTAAAGTGTACCCTGACGCGATTCAGCTTAACAATCACCATTGTCACCAATCATGTCATTGTCAAATATGGTACAGCTGTGAAAATTTGGTTTCGCGATGAGTGCTTTTGCTCCGTACCGCCCCTCCCACTTTGTCACTAATTTAACTTCCTTCTGCTTTCTCACGTTTTCCATAGTCTTACCGAATACCGCGTTATTCATCAATTTAAAGAAATTCTTTTCAAACTCGTTGTTAGATTTTTTCCTCAAGTCGGTGTTCAGATCAATATACAATTTGAGCCACGGATCTTGTTCAAATCTTAAGATTCTATGAACTTTCGATAGTTTCATACCTAGACTCAGATACAGTTTCAAATTCTGATAGTGAACAACATACTCCTTTTTTGGCAAAAGAGTTGTCATCAATTTAGAATTTTTACCACGCGAGGGTGTATAGTGTTCGGGGCATAAGGGTAAATCTTTGTGTGTTTCGTGAAGTGTCGCAGGATACTCCAAGTCAACGTCAAGAATATATCCTACAGGAGAATCGTTAGGGACGTTGCAGACGTCGATCGACTCGTGTTCCCACTCGAAAGATCCACGCGGTAGATACCGACTCATCGCTCCACCGTACAAATTATTTACGTCAAAGTACATAAGGTAAGATTCCTCTTTTCTCGGATCAAAATCTACCCCCATGTATGTATTGTTGCTTATGGCATGTCGGTTTGAACATTGAGCTACACCACTTCGAATACCTTTCTCGATAAACAAGAGCATCTCTACGTCGGTGAGGAGCTCGAGCTTGACGCGCGTACACTTGAGCATCGCGTCAAAAGCGAGTCCAGGGACGGTGTAATAGTGCAGAGGATCCAGGTTATACGCAGAGCGACAGTTGCGTCGAAAATTTTCAAATACATCCGATAGGAGTAACACGTCCGTTTTTAAATATAAATCTGAATATTCACCCAGCGTACTAACATTGAAAGTCCTCCAAACTCTCATCGCGTGGCGGTAATTTTCTTCCGAAACGTTTGTATTGTTCAATTTTGAATGGAAATTTTCGATCGGAGGTAACTCCGCTTCATCTAGTTTTGCCCAGCTATCTACATATTCGTAAGGGAATACCCCCTTCCTTGTTAGTAACTCGAATTCCTCTGCACTTTTACAATGTCTGCGTATAATCACTTTATCCTCATCATTCAGATACGAGGCTAATTTGTCCAAGCTGCTTGCCATGAATCGGAATGAATCGATAAATCGTAAGTCTACCTTTGTACCAGTGATTTTTTTTATAAAAGAAATGTACCGTTCTTTGTTGACGGGGAGGATACTCATATGACTGTCGAGTAACGTCGCTAGAGCTTTGATTAAAAAGTGTGAATCATAACCGGAAAGATTATGAAATACTACTGGAACAACATGCGAATCTTTATAATTTAAATTACAACTTGGATGCGCCGCACCGCGGTACTTGCCTGTAAAATGACAATGATCGCGATGCTTCTCATCCGTCTGTGTGAACTGTTTCTCGCAAATATGACAGATTTCGGCATTATGGAAATTTTGTGTTTGCTCGCTGGTGAGCTGCATCGGTACGTTTCTTTCCAAATAAAAATCAACCAATTCAGCCAATTTTCTTGATTCATTGACAAACCAGTGGATGCAATCAGAGGCATTTCAAATTTTGAGAGAGAGTTGTCAAAGCTACAATGCAAATAATACGCTGCACTATGCGGAACATGCTTTTCACACAAGATCTCGCTCTCCGTCGGCTCAAGTATAGACTCTAAATCAGCATATACCACAAACGGTACAGACTCTTTGAATCTATAATTTCGAAAACTTAAAATTTTCTCTTTTTCCCCGGGTAGGATGACTTTACATTTATTCATGTTCGCACAGTCCAGTTTATGCTTTTCGAACGAAGTTTCGGTTTGGAAATGACATAAACATCTATCACACAGAAATATGGTGCTTTTATGCTTTGATATTTGAGAAGCTAGTAATCTAGAGAGATTTTTGATCCAAGCAAAGTGGAAAACAATCTGATGTTCGGTCTCTGCCTCACTGTTCACGGCGAGAAGGTGAATTGTAGGTTTGTCTGATTCGTTTTTACTCAAATAAAGGGGTACTATTTCATCAGGCATATTCCGAACGGGTTCCAGACCGTACACATTTATTGCTAGACCGTTGATTTTCTCAAATTTCGAAATATCTTTTAGGGTTATGGGGAAATTAATACCCCTATAATTGAGTACCGAGCTATAATGAGGATAAGAATTAGTTCGATCAACGTTGTTATCCGCAGGATAAAGGGCTGCAGTGACGGCCCACAGGAAGCAGTATTCATCGCTATTCTTGATGTTCACTACAGCTTTTTTGTTCTGTATACTCGACGATAATTGCACGTAGGTGGATAATCCTCCGCGTAGTGGCTCGTACCGATTAATGTTGATCATCAGGTTGACAATTTCGATCAGCGTCCAGCCTGAGTCTCGCTCTTGGAAATCCTTAACCTTCACCAGCAAGCGATCAATCAGATTCTCATCGAACCACCTTTTAATATTTGTTTCAGGGAGGATAACTTCATTTCTTGTGTTAAAAAATTTTGTCTCTTCGACGGTTTCACCGTTCTTCAGAATAGAAAACTTGCAAGCCAATACACCATTCACTTTCAAATTGCCCGCTTTGACTAGGGAATTTTTTAATCGTATGTTCGTTATACTTTTCGAATCCTGCAGAAAAGATCTTATATCCTTATGGCGTAGATTTACGATAACACCAGTGCGTATTCGACCTTTGAATACAGATTCCAAGTCCTTCCACTGAACTCTGTCTTTTATTCTTCTTCTTGATGTTCCAATACCTTTACCACTTCGTTGTCTGTTTTTAAATTTCTCACCCAACGATTGGAGTATGGAAGCTGTTGTTACAATTCTGTGTCTTTCCCCGACCGAAAGAGTAACTGTTCTCAAGATTTTATTCAAAAGCCTGATGTTGCGATTACACAGTTTTTTCCATCGCTCGATTTGATGAGACGATGCGGCGTCTAGCAACTTGTAAGCACTTTCTACAATGTTTATTAACCTCAAACACGTTTCAGTATCCATTTTCTCAGTTTATATTCCCCCACGTAGTAGTAAACGAATGAAAATTTCAGGGGAGGATAACTTTCATGAACACGAATAAATTCTTTCGATTTAAATGATCACAAATATTTTGAACACTGGGGTTTTAGATATAAAGAAATTCAATACTGGGTTTTAGTTATAAAGAAATTCGCACTGGTTATATTGTCCGCCGAGGTATCGCAGGCGTAGACGATCTTCCGCAGCAGCAGATTCATGCAGCTTCAACTGATCCTTATCATCGTTGAAAGCCTTTGATATTCTAGCCGGTAGAAACATCGTAAAAGTATTTTCGATCGCAACCATGGTTCTGGGACCGAACTTAGTGGTAACAGATTTAAATGAAGTGACTTTATAATCTTTTCCAACTTCAAGCTCCGATATCTTCTTCGTAGGTAAGAAGTCGTCCATGCGGCAAACTTTATTTATTTTTTCACAATCCATTTTAAAGGTGAATTGTTTCAACAGGACACAACAAGTCTTTCTTGCCAGAACACCTCGTGCAAGTAAAACTCGAATGAGTGAGAAAACGGTAGGAATGTACGGTTTTTATAGGAGGTGAAACCAAATCTACGTGCTCCACCTCCCCGCCCCCCAGAATTTCAAGAGTTTTCTGTATATTGTGAAACTTATTTTTTTGAAAAAAAAATTTCTGCTCTACCTTCTTTCACGTGTAGTAGGTAACGGTAACGAATCCAGTTTTGTGCAGATTTTAATACCGTTAGCAATACAAAATGTAATTACTGTATCGGTCGGTTAACTATTATTTACATTATCTCTATAATTTAGCGTCTTCTACTGAACTATAAAATTAATGTGGTTCGTAGAATCGTTCACCACTCCAATATAACGTGTTATCGTATTGTTTAGAATATTCGGTGCGTTGTACAGCTTGAGCAATGCTGCCGGACTGTATGCGACATTTAATACGTTATAACAACACGCAAACTCTGATATTGGTACCGGGATGGGTGTCTCGGTGACGAAGATTTCGAGGGTAAGTATGTGTTGCATTTTTTTATTGTTGTATACAGGGTGTAACAGAACTCGAGACGAGTATTCTACAGGGTTACTCTTGGTCAAAAATGGAATCGAAATTTCCTTTGCCAATTTTTTCCAAAATGCCTAGATTTTTTGTAGAAATTAATTGAATAATAGCCAATGAGGAACAACCTATAGATGAGTGCCTGTCGGTGTAACGCGCTTGCTTGTGTACGTGCGTATCATTTGGGCTCTGCGATCTCTGCACTCGGTCATATTTCAAATGTTTCAGGATGCGACTGGATTGTTGCTGGGATCGCGGAACCAAGGAGGACATACGCACACATACAAGCGCGTCACACCGACAGGCACTCGTTCATAGGTTGTTCCTCATTGGCTATTATTCAATTAATTTTTACAAAAAATCTAGGCATTTTGGGAAAAATTGGCAAAGGAAATTTCGATTCTATTTTTGACCGAGATTGTCCCTGTAAAATGCTCGTCTCGAGTTCTGTTACACCCTGTATATATGACATACGGAAGTCTGCACACTAATGAACGATCGCGTACTGACCTCATCCGCGACTTAGATCTTGTACAGTGTTGAGTTCGTTCCATAAAAAATATATTACCAATATCGAAATGTGTGAGTATTGCGAATCTTTTCCGTGTTACAATGAGAGTGTTTTTTGTGGATACTGTGAGTTTTAATTTATTGATTTTCTGATTTTTATTTCAGCAATTCCAATTCTATTTCAAACGCCGGCAGTTAAAATGCTAGTACAAGTTATCGAAACGTGGGGTTTGACCCACAAAAAAGAATGGGTTGAACGGGAGAAAGAGTTTTGGGAGAGGTTTCGATGTCAAGCTAGGTGCTACAATACGGTCTATGTCCGAGATGTAACGCAACAGGGTGTTTATTGTGAACAGTGCGTAATAAAACATCCTGGACCGTGGGACGTTCAGGCGGACCATTATCTTATGTCCCTCAACGCAATGCCTCAATTTTGGTTTTGCGAGGATTGCGGGATCCCATTGCTGAGAGTCAAATGGGATAAATGTTTACGGTGTATGGCGGCGGCAAAGTTGTATCTAGACGCCGACCGTAAATTCAATTATGATGCGAACGGACTTTACAAATTCGAGAGGCTTGAGGAATCGGTGACTCAGGTGTCTGCAAACTGTTTGCAGGGTAAAAAAGGCTCTTAATTAATCCAATCACACTAATTTCAGTATTTTTGAATGATAAGAGTGTTTCAGATGTTATATTATTAGAACGAATTCTTTCTGTCATGCATAAAAATATTCCACCGATTAAAATCTGCATTCTAATAAGTTTTTCATTTTTCAGTAGCCGTACCGCATGAGGCGTCGGCCTCGGGGGACAATAATGCTCAGATGTCTTAAAAACTGCCCGCAAGGTGAAAAGGCTTTCAAATAATCCAATTACACTAATTTGAGTATTTCGAGTGATAAAAGTGTTTCAGATATTACATTATCGGAACGAATTCTTTTCCACCATGTATGAAAATATTCCACCAATTAGAATCTGCATTCTAATTATTTTAAAATTTTTTCAGTAGCCGAGCCGCTTGAGGCAGAGGTCTCAGGGGACTGTTTTTACTCTTACCACGTCATGGCTCGTAAATAATAATCAGACAATATTACAATATACTATAAGTAATAATTTAATAATGTTATCTAATAATTTAGTAATTCTTTATGTAATTGTATTTTCTCACGTCATGGTTCATTATTAGTAATCTGATGATATTATAATATTCTTAGTAATAATTTAATAATGTTTCTGAATAATTTAATAATTGCGTATGTAATTGTATTTTTTTGTCCGATTGGTTGGTCATTCGGGCTGATTTGTTACAATTACTTTTTTTCATATTTACATTAAATATTTTTCTGTAAAAATTTTTCGTTATTTGGTTTTGAAAGATTCCTTTTCCAGTAACCGTAACATTAGAAATTAGTGATCTAGGTATGTTGCATCATTGTTACAAAACCGCTAGGGGAGTTTTAGGTGGCGTTTCGATGGGGGAAAATCGCAGAGGTCTAACGGGGGATCGCAGCGGTCAGAGGGGGGTCGCAGCGGTCAGACGGGGATCGCAGCGGTCAGAGGGGGGATCGCAGCGGTTAGAGGGGGACCGCGACCGTCACGTCGGGGGCGGGCGTCTGACGGTTACCGTTAGGGGGGTCGACCAGGGGGTGGTACCGGGGCACCGTTAGGGGGTGGGTCGGGTAACGGGTGACCTTGATTAGAACCAGTCAAAAGCGCGAAACGCGCTTTACCGTTAGGGGGTGGACCGTCTAACGGGGTCTGGACCAATTATCTTACCCCCTCCATCTGCCTCACACGGACACGACAGTCTGTGCGGGTGCCCCCTCCACCTACCTCACACGGACACGGCTGGGTTTGCATGTGGGGGTGCGTGTCGGTGTGCACTAACACGCGTTGATCCAGAACCCGCCTTGCTCATCTACTAGCGTTTCATGTAGAAAGGGAACGGAGCGGGACATCTGCCCAGTCCGTCGCGCTGCTCGACCGTTATCCTTTTGTTATTTTTCTACTTGCGCGTGTACGTCTTTCTAAGGTGCTTAGGTTCTATACTAGTTCGAGGAAGCAGAAGGGATATTGTATGGACCTGGCATCACCGATTGATCGTAAGTAAACGATTTATCTGAAATTTTCTAACTTCAATCTTTAAACGCGTTTTTCTCGGAATGGTGTTTTCCAAAACGCTGTCCACTCTCAAAGGAAGAGTTTTGAAGATATCTATCTCCAATTTTAAGAGAACATTTTTAACGTCATTCTCTATCGCGCTATGGAAGCTTTTTTTTTTCGAAATCTTCCTATTTTTTTTTACGAAAAACTGTCGAAATAAAGGGCCAAATTCGATACTTTTTGTTCAAACCACCGCCATTTTGTCAAATTAAAAAAAAAAAAACCTCCATAACACGATAGCCACTTTCCTACAGAGTAATAATCTTTTTGAAATTTTTGCTTCAGATCAAAATTGCGGCCGCAATCGTCGACATCGTACAGGACATTTTTTTTCACGTGTCATTTCAACAATTTATTTCATTATTATATACTAAATAAATGAACGTAAAAAAAATCATTTTGTATTCGGCATGAATGTATTTATTTATAAAAAACAAACCAGACCGATTAGTTTATTACAAGATTAAAAAAAAAAATCGCGAAAATCAGTGATTATTCGAAGTGTCACACTGTGACGATCCCTTAACGTATAATTTAATTGCATTAAATTATTATTTTTAAGTAGTGAACCACGTTTCAGTAAATGCTTGTAGCTTTTTAACGTAGGTTTCATTCGCTTTATTTCCCATTTGCGTCAAAAGACAAACCTAACCAAATACGTCATACCTTTCCATGAAATATTGCCAAGCAGCTACTTTCTGTATACAATGGCTGCCGAGTCCAACAAGGTAAACAATCGACAACGCACGCAACAACTCTAGGGAGATTTTCGGCGAGTTGGCTATCCCCATAAAATTTGTATTATTCTGCGCCCACACTTTCCAGCCGTATAGTTTCAAGAGATCCTCACGGTATATTTATGTTGTCAAACATTTCATTTGCAGGAGGAAAGTTTTTGACATTGGTCGCTACTGAACGAATATCCTCCCGGATTATTGCTGCAACTGCGTCTAATACTCGGAATCTTTCTTCGGTAGGATGTTTTTTGGTCCTCATACCATGCTTTATTTAAAATTTCGTAATGTGTATCAGGGAAGCAGATAATCGTGTAACCCCCTGTCTTGTTTGTAATGATAATATTTTTCCTATATCTTTCAATCAATTTTTTTTTATGGTTTTTTCGTCAGGTATGACAGGACTCCTTTCAATTCAATTAGAGTGAACTGGCAATCATCATTATTTTCTATGTAAGAAAAGATGCCTTTCGTCGCTGAAGTAATGTTGTCTTCTAATGGACGACCTATTTTACCGCCTGTGGTAGCTTTACAAAAAGCGACAAAACAACTGTCGTGATACTTTGCACCAGTAGCTACTAAATCATTTTCCAAAATAATTCGCTCTTTAACTGTTTTCGCTAAGTCATCTCCACGTTTATCGGCGACTTCAAAGGGGGGCTCTAGGCGATTTTTACCGACATCAACTATTCTTTCGAATATCTTCGAAACGGAGGTTCCAATCGGATTGTCCTTCGTGCAGTCGATGTTTGACGAGAAATGAATTCGATCTACCATGGAAAATTTAGCGAAATGATTGATTTTTTTTTTTTCGATCGCAAAGTGTGGGCGTGCCACCTATTTCGACTTATATCAAGGCCTATGCATCGAAAATGCAAAATCGGCTTTCTGAGCCCGATTCTGTATGAAATTCCGAACACAACCATCCAAAAGCATCTTTGTTTTTGACAACGATAAAGACGTGATACGTATTCTACGAATTTGTGGTAGTTAGCAAATGTCAACGGCTGGAAGCAGCCATTATATTAGTTCCCGAAATGCCTGTAAGACGTCGCCGCGCGCGAGTTTTCTGCTTCTCGTTCTACCACCACTGTTACGTTGGTATGCTGGTATCACGTGATTTGACGTGCAGTCAGAGATGATTTGAAGACTAACAAAGCGTATATTCACGATATGATTATACTTTTCAATGATTTCTGCAATGTCCTGGTAGGTGAAAATATTCAATCGATTCATAATTGAGCAATTTGTTCATTTATTTCCATTACTCTACAATTTTTCCATGGATTTTCAATACAGTTATATGAAATAATAGGTGAAGGGTTGTACTGCATATAATATACGATCTATACGTAAAATATGACCATGGTTAGTAGAATATTCGTATCAATAGATTCGCTCCGAATAATTGAAAAAAAAATATCTTACGATCGTCAGCTCTCCTTCTCAACCGCGAGTCGCTTATTACATTTAAATTATCCATTTAATTGCACATTACCGAAGTAATGAGTAATATTACACATTACCAAAGTAATGGGTAGTTAAATAAGTATTTAATTACGCGTTACCAAAATAATCATGTATGTATAGAAGAATTATAGCCTGAATATCATATCAGCATACCAACGTAACAGTGGTGGTAGAACGAGAAGCAGAAAACTCGCGCGCGGCGACGTCTTACAGGCGTTTTGGGAACTAATATAATGGCTGCTTTCAGCCGTTGACATTTGCTAAATACCACAAATTCGTAGAATATGTATCACGTCCTTATCGTTGTCAAAAACAAAGATGCTTTCGGATGGTTGTGTTCGGAATTTCATACAGAATCGGGCTCAGGAAACTGATTTTGCATTTTCGATGCATAGGCCTTGATATAAGTCGAAATAGGTGGCACGCCCACACTTTGCGATCGAAAAAAAAAAATCAATCCTTTCGCTAAATTTCCCATGATAGATCGAATTCATTTCTCGTCAAACATCGACTGCCCGAAGGACAATCCGATTGGAACCTCCGTTTCGGAGATATTCGAAAGAATAGTTGATGTCGGTAAAAATCGCCTAGAGCCCCCTCCTAATGACGGTATCTTTGAAAGAAAGTGTCGACGAATGAAGTTTGATAGAATTTACAGCTCGTAAGAGTTCAATCTTTACATCATTTCGCTCGGCACTAGCATTCCTTAAAGTGTTAATGCCACGTTCAACAACCACAGTTTCTCCATCCGAGAGTGTTTTATCTCAAAGGATACACTTAATATCCATTTTGAATCAAAATGTTGAACAAGGTAGTGGTTTACACGTTCATTCGGAACCAAGAATACCCAATGAGCACCGATTCGTATATTTTACAAGTATTACATGTATATTCAGTTGATTTTTGGTATCAGTATATGACACATCTAATATTGCACGTTTCTGAAATTCGTTTATCACCCAACGTTAAAACAACGTATATAATTCACGATTTTTATACGAATAAACTCTTTTATCAATGCATATTATAGGTTGTGATTCCGGATAATGATAACGTATAATTTGCACTCGATTTATAGGTCTAATCGATCGGAAATGCATATTAAATGCATATTAAAGGCCTTCCGATAACGATGTCCGTACCCATAATTATACTCCAATAATGAACGCTTATCAAACGGATGCATGATACGTGTATGTGACACGTTCTTTATACGTTGTTCTTATGATCACTCTGTATCCGCGTATTACACGTATCTGACGGATGTAAAGATAACGTTCATTCTATGCATGTATGTTATACGTTTTTATTTTGAATAATATTAACGTATAGTATGTACCGGATTTATAGGTTGATTCGATCAAAAATGTACACGTATATGAGAGGTTTTTGAATAGCGATTTCTGTACCATAAATGCTACCTCAATAATGAACACTCGTCAAACGGACGCATAATATGTCTATGTAACACGTGATTTATACCTTGTTATGTATTTCACTGCAGAAGTTACTATATCCCCAAAACAACTACAAGGTACACTTGGCGAGGTTGATTCTGGGCCGGATGTGCAAAATCAGAAAAGTTACCAGGCTGGTAGTTGCTAGGGTTACTAGGCAAGTAGTGAGACAGTCGCCGCGTTCGAGCCGTCTGCTAAGTTTCAAAAAGCATGACAGATAATCTTACCTCGAAACGTTACCAAGTGACTCGACTCGGTGCTTGTGATTATTCCAGAAATTATGTGATCATCGAAGTTGCTATAGAACAGCCGATGAAAACAGAGGGTGATACAAAAGTCGGAAATCTTACGGTACTTTGAACTTTTCAATCTATGCATAATTGAAATGAGCGATTGCAATTTTTGACATGATCCGGTAAAATATTCCGATTTCCCGTAATTCTATCAACTTCGATGATCACATAATTTCTGAGGTAATCACAAACACCGAGTCACTTGGTAACGTTTCGAGGTTAGATTACACTGGTCAATAGTGACTTTGTTGCCCTTGGTATGGAAGTGATTCTAGGATAATTCTATGCTAACAATTACGGAACTACAAATGATTTCGCAAGATTAGCTCTAGTTTTTTAAATAATCGCAATTTTAATATTATACTGTAAGAAGCAGTATTTGTAAGAAATATTTGATTATAATTCTGATTATGAAGAGTTTATTCAAAAACACACCGTTAATTATTTTATATTGTACATCTTGCAGTTATCACTCGAACTTTTGATATTAGGAAGGTCTAAATCAATCCACTGGAGTCATTGGTGTGACCCAGACCTTCCTAATGTTAATTATTTTACTTTAGTATCTAGTTCATTTACATAAAAGGCAAAAATGGTAAAAAAGAATATTACATTTCAGAGAAATACTTCTCATCGGACTTTTTTCTGTAGGTTATTTGGAAAAGACACACCCCAATAACAAAAAAACAAGAGCCAATCTGGTACACTTATGACTTTATTTGTGAGTTATGTATTCTTAGTCACAAGAATCCGCAGAGATAGCAAGGGCAACAAAAAAAATTCTTTTTTTTGTAGAGCCGTGTTATCTGTCATGCTTTTTGAAATTTAGCGGACGGCTCGAGCGCGGCGACTGTCTCACTACTTGCCTAGTAACCCTAGTAACTACTAGCCTGGTAACTTTTCTGATTTTGCACATCCGGCCCAGAATCAACCGCCAAGTGTACACTTGGCGAGGTTGATTCTGAGCCGGATGTGTAAAATCAGAAAAGTTACCAGGCTGGTAGTTACTAGGGTTACTAGGCGAGTAGTGAGACAGTCGCCGCGAGCCGTCTGCTAAGTTTCAAAAAGCATGACAGATAATCTAACCTCGAAACGTTACCAAGTGACTCGGTGTTTGTGATTACCCCAGAAATTATGTAATCATCGAAGTTGATTGAATTACGGAAAATTAGAATATTTTACCGGATCATGTCAAAAATTGCAATCGCTGATTCCAATTATGCATAGATTGAAAAGTTCAAAGTACCGTAAGATTTCGGACTTCTGTATCACCCTCCGTTTTTCATCGGCTGTTCTATAGCAACTTCGATGATCTCATAATTTCTGGGATAATCACAAGAACCGAGTCACTTGGTAACGTTTTGAGGTTAGATTATCTGTCATGCTTTTTGAAACTTAGCAGGGGTGCGATTCCATAACTTTTATCACTGCTATCACTGTCGATAGATATCATAAGATTGATACGTGCGATGACTTCACGTCGTACATACGAGTGATACAGCGAAACGTGTGTGTTTGTGTATAACAGTGATAGCAGTGATAAAAGTTATGGAATCGCACCCCAGACGGCTCGAGCGCGGCGACTGTCTCACTACTTGCCTAGTAACCCTAGTAACTACCAGCCTGGAACTTTTCTGATTTTACACATCCGGCTCAGAATCAACCTCGCCAAGTGTACATAGTTGAAGTGTTCATAGTTGCGGGAAATTCAAAATATAGTTTTGCTCACTATAAAACCGAAAAGATGTATGATTGTTTGAACGTCAAAAATATCGTAAAATAAATTAGTTACGGTAATTATATTCTTCATTGATAGCGAAGTCCATGAGTTTATCGCTGGCCTGACATATGGCATTGCGTTAGACCAAACGTATATTGTGACTCTGTCATACAAATATTGCAAAGCTGCTGCAACACATAGAATCCATGATATATACAAATAGTAACGTCTATGATAATTACTGCACAAAACGTCAACGTTATATATTTTATAGTCGAGAGAACCTGCGTGGAATGGTAACGCGAACTACGATTGACTTCAATCAACTATTGTCATAGTTGCCCTGACTATGAAGAATAGATTGATTTATTATTAATAATAATTAAATAATTAAAATCGTATTTAATTATCACGAAAATGATATAATTCAGGGTGAAATAATATTTGATCGTCAAAATTGGTAACATAAATTCCGAAAATATAAAATCAAAATTAATATCATAGTATTTATATTAGAATTTTTTATAATATCACTCATCAGAAAAAATCTACAATATTTTGATGACATTGAAACATTTTAAGTATTAATTTGATACTTCAACAGGTCCTGAACAGAAGTAGATAAACATTGAATGATATACCATGCAATAGTTTGGCGTAGGGGTTATAGGCGTGCGACTATATAATAGTGATGCGAGCGGACGTGGGTTCAAATCCCGGATAGGACAAAAATTGCGGCGATTTTCTTAGTCAGCTTTCGGTGCATTTTCAGCGATATGTAAATACGATCAATTGTAAGCAGTTCGGATGTTCATATTGATTTTTTTTCCACCTACATCAAATTAATAATATGTTCTTGAACCGTGGGAGATTTGGAGAATATCTATTGATTAAACGTTGCTTGTTCAGAGATATTGAACGTGTAGGATGTACGTTTCTCGGGTACGTTGGATGCACGCTTAACTGAGGAACATTTTGACTCGGTATAAACGTAGAGTATATGCCTTTTTTATACGTATTTTCTACGAACCAGTGCTTAGTGGGTAGTTCAGTACTGCACTCGGCTTGAGTCAGTTAGGGTATCCCAGGTATACACAACGGTTTGGCAACTTTCCGCAAGGAGTTAAGCCTTTGCAGTAACAACATAACGCAACGGTCGCTCGGGGCGGGGTACGGTGAATAGAAGCGCAGCTGTTCCTTAAGGATGATCAAAGGGGCCGACGTTGGGCTACATTCCGTAAGGAGATAGGCCTAAGGAAAAATAGGGCGACGTTCTTTTGTCAATCAATCAATCAATTTTTCACTGATTACTTGAACGTAATTACATAAAGGTATTCGAAATGGTAAAATGTGCCCGGAATACACATTTCACATGGAATATGCGTGGCTGGTGTGGAAAAAGTACCCACATGCGTACCCATATTAGGGTGCCCCTTAGGCATGCCCTCGGCGAATTTTAAAGTATTCACTCCCTAGATGAGTTCCAACTAATTATAAAAAAAATTGTGCAAAACGTCAGCTCTTATTCTCAATTACAACCCGTGCCTTCGATGATGAACTTTTTCCCATTTAAAAAGCATTGAAATTTTCGACATTGTTACTAATGATTTTTTCCTGAGCTAGTCAATGGCTTCAAAAATATGAAATCTGCGCGAATTCATTGGGTATCGAACCGACAGCAAAGTCCCTCATATTTCAGGCCTGAATATCAACTCAAGGGGTGGAATATAACAACTCAATTTTCTCATTTTGACTATTTCTATAACGATAGAAGAAACCAATTCCGACAAATGCGCCAAATTTTAATATGAAATTTTAGTTATGAACGCAGAGGACGGTATTACCCCTCTTGTGAAGACATTTAGAGGAAAGTATTGCGAATCTAATTTCGCTAATCATGTTACATATCCTGATCCTCAGCCTTCTTAGGCACGAATTCTCTATTTGAATGCAAAGAACTGATAATTATGCAATTATCTCGGAAGTGAGTGAATTAAAAAAAAAATGTCAGAATCACTGTTTTGTAGCTGAGACAATGCCCTATATAAAATTTCTTTTAACATTTCATCGTACAATGATTCATCATCGAGATAATCACGAAATAGTCAAAATGTCAAAATTGAGTTGCTATATTTCACCCCTTGAGTTGAAATTCGGGCCTGAAATATGAGGGATTATGTTGTCGGGTCGATACCCAATGAATTCACGATTCAGATTTCATATTTTAAAAGCCATTGACTAGCTCCGGAAAAAATAATTAGTAACAATATCGAAAATTTGAAGGCTTTTTAAATGGGAAAAAGTTCATCAAGGCACGGGTTGTAATTGAGATTAAGAGCTGACGTTTTGCACATTTCTTTTTGTAATTATTTGGAACTTATCTAGGGGGTGAATGTTTGAAATTCGCCGAGGGCCTGTCTAAGGGGCACCCTAACCCATATACATACGTATGCTATTGTCGCTGTGGTACGAATTAGTAGTTAAAAGTATATGGATGCAGCTCGTGTGCAGAGTTTATATACCATAATTTGGTGAAACCATGGCCTTTACGAAAAAAAGTATAGAACCTTTTTTATAGAAAATTTCTTCATTTTCGATAATTACCCCTTTTGTCGTAGAATCAACGGATACGGAGATAAATACGTAAAACTGATTTTCCGCCCCTTTTATTGTTGTCCCATTGTTGTGCGTACAATGAAATCATTGGAACTTTTGAAGATTTATATTTTACCACTAAATGAAGGTATATACCAAAACACAGCTTGCTGGGACTTAATCCCGGCTTCTGCTAATTTAACGCCTAATATGACTGGACTAAAAGTATCCGGTGACACGTATTTCGAAATATTCCGGTTACTCTATATGTTGGTTTTGTGTGAGAAAGTGCGAAAATCGTAATTTTGACACCAATGGCTGTCATCGATTTTTTTCAAATTTATGTCACAAATTCTGTGTCAAGAAAAGAAAATTTTTAGCTCTCATGGAAAGTGGCGGTAGCTCAGGTTTAGCCGCTAGAAGCAAATAAGGCCTGAAACACGTGAGACACGAATGTATTGTTCCGGTGAATTTATACCCACTGTAAGGCCGAGTTCCGAGGCACATTCAAAATGCGAAGTTTACCAGTATGTTTATTACCTAAAAACACCGTGAGGGCAGAAACCTTCGCCAAGTACATTAACTTTTACACTAACTACAAAGATCTTATTGCCCAGTTGCTGTGATATGAATCCGGCAGAATGACATTTACTTTATCTCGAATTAATAATTAGGCCGAGACAAATCTTTTATAATATGTTCGTTTTACTACATTATAAACCATCTTTATTCTGAACCATGTATGAAATCAGAGGCAATAGAAGCTTCCATTGGTTTACAGTAGGTAAACATTTACCGAAACAATACATTCGTGTTTCGCGTTTTTCAGGCTAGATATATTTGATTCTAGCGGTTGAACCCGAGCTACCGCCACATTCGGAAAGGGCTCAAAATTTTCTTTTTTTAACACAGAATTCGTAACCAAAATTTGAAAAAAATCGATAACGGCCATCGGTGTCAAAATTACGGTTTTTATACTTTCTCACATAAAATCAACATGTAGAGTTACCGGAAATTTTTCTTTTTTTTATGAACGTATATATGGGGCATTCCATGTTAACTCACCGAGCCTCTGACCCCGACCATTTTTAATTTGGCCAATTTTTTTTCAGTCTTTAGTACCCATTTGAAGTAGTACTCGTGATTTATTACAGATTTTTAACTTAATCCATTCTCGACCTACGGAATTTTAGAAAATCTTATCTTCCAAAAGTTCGAACGCATATAACTTTGGAACAAAGTATGGTATCGATAAAAGTAACTACAGCAATCTCTTCGTTTTGAAACGTACTTCCAGAAAAAAATATAGACAGAATTATTCGATACCGATTTTGAGTCTATTCGCAATTTCAAAGTAAAAAATCGTTTTTTTCAACCTGTCCCTTTTGATTTTTTCGAAAAAATTCCCCAAAAAACTGTTGGAAATTCTACGAATTTTAAGCCTATTCCGGTCGTGGTCATATTTTTTTTTCTATTTTTCGTATCATTTTAAAGCAAAATAAAGATTTGTTTTATCGTACCCTCATCGATTTTTTCCAAAAGAAATATGTCGAAATAACTATTACTGATGTTTGAAAGATTCAAAGTATGAAAACTAAAAAATAAAAGAATTATAAGGCATATTTTTATTCACAATATTATTTTTCAATATACATACAATAATATCTTGTATCACTTTTTGCATCTGCAAACCTATGAATTAATTTTTCATTGGCTGCCTTATAATCATCCGCGGGTGGAAATTTCACAAGTATATTGAGCAAATTATTTGGTTTAGAAGCCCACTCATACAATTCTCGTAGAGGAAGTGATCCTCAATGTGAAAGAATACTCCCGATCGGAACACTACCATGCTTGTGACATTTTCAAACACAAGAGAGTATAAATAACCAATAGTTGTGATACAAGATATTATTATTAAAAAATATTATTATATGTATATTGAAAAATAATATTGTGAATAAAAATATGCCTCATAATTCTTTCATTTTTTAGTTTTCATACTTTGAATCTTTCAAACATCATTAATAGTTATTTCGACATATGTATTTCTTTTGGAAAAAATCGATGAGGGTACGATAAAACAAATCTTTATTTTGCTTTAAAATAATAGAAAAAATAGAAAAAAAATAAGACCACGACCGGAATAGGCTTAAAATTCGTAGAATTTCCAATAGTTTTTTTGAGAATTTTTTCGAAAAAATCAAAAGGGACATACAGGTTGAAGAAAACGATTTTTCACTTTGAAATTGCAAAGAGACTCAAAATCGGTATCGAATAATTTTGTCTATATTTTTTTCTGGAAGTACGTTTCAAGACGAAGAGATTTCTGTAGTTACTTTTATCGATACCATACTTTGGTCCAAAGTTACATGCGTTCAAACTTCTGGAAGGTAAGATTTTCTAAAATTTCGTAGGTGGAGAATGGATTAAGTTAAAAATCTGAAATAAATTACGAGTACTACTTCAAATGGGTACTAAAGCCTGAAAAAAAAACGGCCAAATTGAAAATGGTCGGGGTCAGAGGCTCGGTGGGTTCACATGGAAAGCCCCATATATACAATGACAAAATGGCGTTCCGAGTAACAAGGGCGATAAATGTTGAGCCGGTCGTCGAAGAAGCTTCAAAATTTCTGAAAGTTAGTTTTTTGAGTTACCTTACGACATTCCAATTGGATACCAATATCAAAGAGGGTGAGGATCAACGGCAGGTCGATTTGGCGTGGAATGCCACACAAGCACTACCACTTGTGCGACAGATCATGGTATCCATCACGCTTTAAATTGACGATTGTGTTGATAGAGGAAGCTCAAATCGTTTCTGTGACCGTCAAAATAAATAAATACTCAACAAGCTCATTGAATTGTTGCTGACATTTTGTTCCCTACACCAAAAAAATATTGTATTTTCTACCCTTGTAAGAATTTCGGTATACGAAACTCTTCAAATCGTTCATTTTCTGAACGGGCGCAGCTTCGCGTTGCACCCTCCCATTCTCGACACATGAGGTGATACACTCTTCATATCAATATTTCACGAATATTTTTGTCAGTATCTTGAACAGATCGTTCGTCTATCTCGAATTCCTTGAAATTACAATCTTTCGTCAAAAAGATCATGCGCTTTCATTTTTATTTACAAGTAAACTTTCAAGTACGACTTTAGGTGATGAAAATCATGTCTACTCACCAGGATGTATCACAGGCATGTGTCAATGTGAGGTATCTGGCTCCCAACCCATAAAAAGTTCGAAGGACTCCCAGAGAATTGCCAAGAGCATGACCTCCCTCGACCCCGATGAGACTAGCAATTTTACCCTCTCTATGAGCATCGATGAGACCTACAAAGAAAGAATGTAGTCAAATAAAAATTTGAGTAGAATCTTAATATGCCCAACAGGCAAATTCATGTACCGAGGATGTACTGCATGTGTCGCGTTTGTTACCTGTGATGTATCAAGTGCCACACATGTTCGGTGTCCATGTTGCCTGATGTCCATGACAAGCTACGATCTAGTTGGCCCTGAAGTATGCAAGTACAGTGTATATCACGTATTCACTGTACACATTTCACCGGTTTTCGTACATACCTGGGGACACCGAGGACTTTTAAACAAGACCGACGAGGTTCCTAAAGGCTGAACTGCATGAGGGAGTGCATACTGGGTGTAGAAGGTATCTCTTTGTGCAATAATCAAGGTATTCTGATCCTCTTTTTCACTCTAACCTTATCACAATTGTCTTCCCTAGCGGGTTCTCATATACGCTGAGTACCCTTCAATTCTACGGTATGGAGACGGTATAGGTATTTACTTGGTATAACCACTATGAGAATACCGTTGTTTCACAGTAGTTTCGCGCCCAAATCAGACCGAAAACATATCGTAGTAAAACCGTATGTTTCTCGCAGTCATACGGTACGAAAATCAGATGTATCAAGATATTTATTTCGGACGTCTATTCATCCGAACATGTAAATCACGTCTTACTGAGTGTGAGATGTAAAATTATATGCGTAATGCTCGACCTTATCTACTTCACCCCACCGATTTCATTTATTTACATTTTATATGTAGGTCATGTCTAGGACTTGAAAAGGTGAAAGTTATAATAAAATGTGCCTCTCAGTCGTTTCTGAGACAATAAGTTTGAATAAATTCGAGTGCCTTTATATGTTTCGAATGGTAAAACATACTTAAGCAGCTCGTGGCTCAGTGGGTAAGCGCTCTGCTTCATGACCCCGTAACCGTGTGATCGGTGGTTCGAATCCCGATAGGGGAGTATTTTTTTTTTTTTTTTCTTTTTTTTTTCTACACAAATTGCATTATTCATACATAAATATCATGCAAATCAGTGTTTATACTAATCGCTTTCGACAAATAAAAATAATTGTTGATATGTTTCCTTATTTTTATACCGTAACAAATCTTTCCATGAACTGTATACATACGGTATGCGCATGGTCTGCTTCGGGCGCAAATATACCATAAGGCAACGTATGAATACCGTCTTACTATCTAGGTATAACTAGCGGTAAGAGTGTAGTCATACGTTGTCTCATGGTATATTCAGCGTATATGAGAACCCGCTAGGGAATTATCTTCTAACTGTCAACACGCCTCGAAATAGTGTCTGGCCCACCTGAGTGTCATCTGGCGTTATCGCCAGTCACTAATTACCGACAAACAGACATGGTCTCAAGAGTTCGCGCGGGTAGCCTAGGAACAGCCGTCGGCGCCAACGATAGTCTCGCGTCCATGCTTGACACCTCGGTCACTTTGAAAGCGGCTACCATGGCATCAGATTCAGAAACGTTCATTCCTATTGCCTATCAGGAAATGAACGAAATACGTGAGAAATTAATTGTGCATGACGGGGTATTCGTTAGGCATCTCCGGACATGTAAAGAGACGGTCGAAAAGAAAACCGCGCTGCAGGATGCCTTCCACGCATATCAATCGGCAACGAATAAAATCATCGCGGCTTATCTCACCTTGGCGGCCCAAGTGTCGACTGCTGCGGATTGTAAAAAAGCAGTTATTCAAGTATGCAACGGGATTACCCGAAATTGTGTTATAGGCGTCATGGAGGTCCTGGAAAAACGCGTCGCGAACCAAGCCCCACCGCAACATGAAAAAAGCTTTGCTGCCGCAGTAAAGCAAAACAAAGTCCACGTGCCTAAAGGACCCACGGTCGACGTAAAGAAGACAGTGAACTTCATAATTGCACCTAGCGCGAATTCGGCCGGTAAATACGAATCATCAGGGGCAACCAAAAAAGCAGTGATCGACCTCGTTAAACCCGCGGATGTCGGATTACGAGTTCAACGTATCAGCGGATCGCGAAATAATGGCATACGAATACAGGCTAACAAAGTCGACCTAGATAAGATCCGGGCACCCCCTGCCCTTGCAAAGGCCGGACTTGAGGTAACCGAAAACCTCAAATATAATCCGCGTATGATACTCTACGGCGTGCCAGTAAATCTATCGAAATACGAAATTCGGTCGGATTTTATTAAGCTAAATCTTGATGGTACTGACGATGAAGTTACCAAGGTTGTTTACCTATACCCCCCGTGAAATGGTAAAAACTATACAAATTGCGTTCTTGAAGTTTCCCCCAGCACTCGAGCCGCGATCAGAAACGTGCAAAGAATTTACATCGGCCTCTCTGCCTGTAGGTTTGATGAACACGTGAAGGTCTCACAGTGCTATAAATGCCTGGGATACGGTCATCTTTCACGCGACTGTCGATCCGCGGCTTGCTGTGGGCATTGCGCGGGCGAACACGAGATGCGCGACTGTACAAATAGAGCTAAACCTCCTTGCTGCCGAAATTGCAAGACAGCCGGAACAGATACCGCACATGTCGCGTTAGATGCTACGAAGTGTTCTATTCTAAAAAGGCGCATACTCGACAAGGTCAGAATGACCAATTATGGATAGTTCAAATCGCGACCCGCGTGGCTCTCTGAGGCTATGCCATGTAAATTGCCAGTCACTCGTGGCCCACCTTGATGAATTTAAAATGTTCTTCGCAACTCAGGACTACGATGTCATCTGTATGTCCGAAACTTGGCTAAAACCGCCTACCTCTGACGTTTTTATAGCATTACCAGGCTACCACGTGCTTCGTTGTGACAGATTAGAAAAGAACGGTGGTGGGGTAGGTTTCTACGTACGCGAAAATTTTCAAGTACGTATTCTCGGTGACTCGTGAGGCACCTATCAGGGTAAACCCGAGTACATAATCGCTGAATGTTCGCCTGGCTTCGGTTCCAAGATCCTTCTGGCGGTGATCTATCGACCTCCCTACACAGGATTCCTTGACACCTTCGAAAACGCACTCCTACAACTCTATCCACTGTACAGACATCAGATCATCTGTGGTGATTTCAATACAGACCTATTGGTCACAAACCACGATAGTAATCATCTCCGAAAGTTTATACATAGCTCGAAACTACACCTCGTCCCTTATAAACCTACCCACCATCTCCTAAACTCCTCTACACAGATAGATAACTGCATAATAGAAGATCCTGACAAATTATTGGACCATGGACAACATGAAGTCCCCTTCCTCTCGGCCCATGATGTTATACACATCACCTACGATCTTAAGGTAGTAAGGCAATCCGCCCGCACTTTCCTTTGCCGACCTCTTAAAAAATTAACCCGGAACTGTTTCGTAGAGACCTGGACGGGGCAGACTGGAGTGAATTCTTCGAGACTCGCTCACTCGAATCCAAAGTCGACATCTTCAATAGACTGGTGACAGACTGCCTGAACCGTCATGCTCCAGTACAATGGGTTAAGGTAAAAAACTCCCCTGCACCTTGGCTCACATCTGACATCAGAGGTGTGATGACTGAGCGTGATAAGGCTCGCAGGGCCTGGAAGAAAAATCGTGGTAACCCAGCTTTTCACTCGAAATTCAGAGTATTACGCAATAAGGCACAGAACATGATCAGAGAGGCAAGATCGACCCACTACTGTGAAATCTTTGGTTCGGCAAGCCACGCCAGCATTGTCTGGTCGGAGCTACGAAAATTGGGTCTCATCCCTACAAAGAGGACGAATACCTTGATGCACCTTTCGCTATCTGATATGAACGCACATTTCGCTAGTATGGGCAGTGGGGGCGAGGGAGCATCAACTGCTCCCTACTTCATAGGCCAAATAGAATATGACGACAGTAAGTTTTATTTCAAGGACATCTCTCTGAAGACGTTAGACAATGCCCTCAATCACTCCAAATCAAACGCCACTGATGTTGACGGTTTGGCCATCAACATCATCAAAATGGCCCTCCAAATGGAGTCTTTGTCTACAAATTCATCATATATTCGCTTTCTCTCTTTCACAGGGCACTTTCCCTGAAAACTGGAAGTACTCACTCATCACACCCATTCCCAAGGTTAAAACACCTACCACATGCGGAGAATATCGACCTATATGGGCAAATCCACGTGAAGTGGTAACACTTTTTGACATCGACATTTTTAATTTTTTTTAAACTTTACACACGTGTTCTTCATGGTCCTTAGAAGAGAGTCCCCAAACCATTCTGCCCTGGGATCAATATTTTAGAAATGATGCGCAATTGAAATTTTGAAAGTATGCCGAAAATCGTCGCGCACGCTCCTCTTGAATGTCTCATAACTTTTGATCCGCTGGACGGAAATAGCTTTGTTATGTATCGATTTGAAAGGTATTGAACTAATCTAACGGTTCGTAAACGTCATTTTATTTTTCCAAAAAATGTCAAATTTTCTACTTGAAAATCAATTTGAAATGCTGTTTTCATTACCAGCCCCACAAATCACGGAGCTGAAAAAATTATGGTGTATTCCTGGTCCCATTGTCTACTTGCACACCAATTTTGAAGTTGGAGATTCATGGGCATCGAAACGAAAAAATTGTATCGCAATGAGAAAGGCTAGTGATATGAATAATAATTGATTATTTTACCGCAAATAATCTTGAGATCGTTGAATTTTATATTTTGCATTACTTGTCACCACAATCCTACTATCCCGATCGTAATTCTTGCGTTCCTATTGAATATGGGTGCGACACCTCAGAAATCTGGGAGCATGACACTGCGCGGCGTAGTGTTGTTGACGGAATAATTTTTTCGTTTCGATGTCCATGAATCTCCACCTTCAAAATTGGTGTGCAAGTAGACAATGGGGCCAGGAATACACCATAATTTTTTCAGCTCGGTGATTTGTGGGGCTAGTAATGAAAACAGCATTTCAAATTGATTTTCAAGTAGAAAATTTGACATTTTTTGGAAAAATAAAATGACGTTTACGAACTGTTAGATTAGTTCAATACCTTTCAGATCGATACATAATAAACCTATTTCCGTCCAGCGGATCAAAAGTTATGAGACATTCAAGAGGAGCGCGCGCGACGATTTTCGGCATACTTTCAAAATTTCAATTGCGCATTATTTCTAAAATATTGATCCTAGGGCAGAATGGTTTGGGGACTCTCTTCTACGGACCATGAAGAACACGTGTGTAAAGTTTAAAAAAAATTAAAAATGTCGATGTCAAAAAGTGTTACCACTTCACGTGGATTTGCCCATATCGATACTTCTATTGCTTTCAGAAGCTCTAGAGAGAATCGTAACCGAGCAAATCAGCCAATACCTCGATGAAAATAATCTTCCCGATCCTTTTCAATCTGCCTATTGAAAAGGCTATAGCTCACATACTTCCCTACTCCGGCTTATAGACGACATCCGCTGGGCGTCAGACCGGCGAATGGTAACGATAGCAGTTTTCTTCGACTTCTCTAAAGCATTCGACAGGGTTCGACACGACGTACTTCTCGCAATGCTCAGGAATCTCAACTTCTCTAACTCAGCTCTCAGGTGGCTTTGCTCATACCTTGTGGGTAGACAACAGGCTGTTCGGGATCGGGAAGGGAATATCTCTCAATGGCTACAGGTCGAGAACGGAATTCCTCAGGGCTGTGTATTGGGGCCCCTCCTGTTCTCCATTCATGTTTCAGATCTTGGGAAGAGGCTACGGTACTGCAGCCACAACATCTTTGCGGACGACACGACATTCTATCTACACTGCACACCTTCTGAACTCGAGACGGGCATTCAGCGAGTCAACGAGGACGTAGCATCCTTCCACGCATGGGCGCTAGAAAAGGGACTGATACTGAACACCGACAAAACGAATACCATGATCATTGGAACAACCAGACACATCAACACGATCAACCTTGGGAATCTGAACAGTCAATGGACAGGCACTCCAGTACTCAGCTAGCACAAAGTGCTTGGGAATTACCATCAACAACAAGCTACAGTGGCATGGGCACATCGAATCCATAGTTCGAGAAATCTTTGGGACGTTGCATCAATTACGCATCAATAGGAAGAACATCCCTACCAAACTGAGAATTGTCCTCATAACAACGCTGGTTTTCCCACACATTGACTACTGCTGCCTGATCTACATAGATCTGACTGGCGTACTAAACCTCTTGCTGGAAAGAGCCCTTAACGCTTGCGTAAGGTTCATCTTCGACCTCAGACGCGACGAACATATCTCACCCTACTACAAAAAGCTTGGGTGGCTAAAAATCAGCGGCAGACGCAAATACTTTCTTGGGTGCATGACGTTCAACATACTCAAGACAAAGATACTTCTCTACCTGTCGCAGCATTTAGTTACAAGAGATATCACGGAATCCGAAACACCAGAACACCTACAGACAATCTAACCGAACCGACTTGCAGAACAGAACTGTTCAAAAAATCCTTTCGATCCATGGCGCCTCAATTTTGGAATACACTGCCGACTGAAATACGAAACACCACAAGACTCGAGACATTTAAGACCAAGCTCTCCTCTCATCTTCTAACAAAAGCGAAACATTAACTCAAGGATGAGCCTACACCTCTCACCTAGTACTTGGCACAGGTTTTTCTGCAGTTTCCCTAATGCCTCACCACCGAATGGGGGTGCTTTACTGAAGACGGCTGCAGACGCATCTACTCACAACTTCTGGCTTACGGGACACCTACTATCCACTATTTCTCTTTTTATGCTACCTCTTTATACATTTTTCTGTACTTTCATAATTCCTTCATCACTTCTGCTTTTACTAAAACCCATTTATGTACTTTTACTTTTACTTTATTTTAATCTAATTAATTATTCATTTTACACATTTCACACTTTAAAGAGCTATCTCCCTTTCTACCTTTTGTAGGCAAAAATGGTAATAACCAAAGTTGAAGGAAATAAAATTCCCTACCTGACCACCTATTACCATTTTTTCGATAAACTTGATAGTAAACGAGATGGAGTATAACTCTGCAAATATCGATCCTAGGGTAAAAATTATAATGACCGAACTTGTGGGAAATTAAATTTCCAACAACTTTGGATTCCACCATTTTCGCACTAATCTTGGAAACAAGCGAGTTATTTTGGAAAAAAAAAAATTCACCTTAAAATCAAGATGGCGGCGAACGCAATGGCGAGATTTTCCCGAAAATCGAGATCTACACTCCCACTCCCCCCCCCGCCCCGCCGAAGTTTGAAAAAAAAAAATCGCTGCCCCGAATTCTTTCCAGGTGGAGCTATTTTTATGTCTATCTCGACTGGACTACATCACGATTGTGATACCGCCACCATATTGTATATAATGCCTAAACTCATCTTTGATACATTGTACTTATTGCAGCCAACGCTTGAGGGGACTTGTTCCAGGGTGCTCAATAAATAAATCAATCAAATCAAATCAAGTCAAGTCGCAAAGTACCCTCGGGCCTTCTTTTATTGCAGATTCATGCATGCTACCAGTTGCACTTTGCTCCGATTGATGTTTCTTGCCTGGTGGCAGTGGAAATGCTGTGGTAATCCGGAATTTCCTCTGCCTTGGTTCTAACCTCAATTTTGGGCACTCTATCTTCTATTTTATTGGACCTGGCTGGTAGCTGCTAGCTGCGCATGCGCTTCCTGGGCTGTGTGTGAATCTTTCTCGACTCGTCTGTCACCACTTATACTTCGACATCAGTTGGCTCACCAGACTGGATCGACCCCACACTAGATCACCTTAATGGACTGTGTTTACGTCAGCAGTGTTTACAGCAGCGCGGGACCTTTAATTGGTATGACTCGTCAATACTTCAAGTGTCATCGAGCTATAGCAGGAGACTCACTCATCTGCTCTGTCTGTAAGCGTGAGTTCCACCCGGGCTGTAGAGCCTACTATCTGCACTATCAAACTGCAAACCCCTGCTGTAAGGAAGGCTTATCCAGCCTGTCAGTAAGTGATCCCAGCGATTTTGATTCCTCAGTCATGGATAAGGCGTTAATTAATCAGATGATTGATGCCATAAATCGGTCGAACAATACCAATAAGGAACTAGCGGCTGCTATCACTCGCCAAACCAATATAAATGATGAGATAGCTAATAAACTCGGATGCTTGCCGGAATTCGTCGCGAAAGTGGATAAGCATGATGATGTGATAGCTCGTCTTGAATCTTCCAATGCTCTAATCTTACGCGAATTAGAATCTATCAAGGCATCATCATGTGCTGAGCCTTCTCATCCTTCCGCTGAGATTATTCTGACTAGTGTTCCACTCTCTGTCTCGGAAGCTCCTAGATCGGTTGTACACAAAGTCTTTACGGCTCTGAGTATCCCGGAACTCATCAGTGGGGTACTTGACATTCGTCCCATGATCAATAAAACGGTGTCCGCGGTTGGGGATCAACTTCTTCTGCTTCCTCTGCGTCTACTTTTTTCTCAGCTTCCGCCGCCCTCAAGTCTTTCATAGTTGTCTTAAGATCGCAAATGGTACGTGACCATGTCATTTCCATGAAACGCTCCAAGCCAATCCTATTGGTGAACGAGGTCTTCTCTCTTACTTCTCATCCCGGGAAAAAAGTGTATGTCAATGAATTCCTTCCATCTGCGACACATGCACTGCTTCGTCGGGCTAAGGCCAAAGCTTCGGAATTTAACTATAAGTACGTATGGGTCAGATCAGGCATTTCTCGTGTCCGTAAATCTGATGGTGCTCCCGTAATCATCATCAAATTTGAGGATGATCTGGCCAGACTAATCCGACTCCCACCGGCGCGGAATGATTGAGTTGTACCACCTCATTCCAATATTAGGATAGCCCAATTTAATGCGAATTCCTTGTTAGGCCACTTTAATTTAGTTAAAGCTTATTTGTCGGCCAATTTTTATCATATTGTTTCTATTTCCAAGACTTGGCTTCATTCTCTCGTGCCCGATAGTCTTATTGAGCTCGACAATTACGTACTCTTGAGAAACGATAGAGAGGGCAGACAGGGTGGTGGCGTTGCTTCTTATGTGCATAACTCATTAAAAGTTAAGGTTTTAGCCACTTCCCCTAGTCAGTTTTCGAATGCTCCTGAATTTTTAATAGTCGACCTACGTTACGGCAATAAACGTCCTCCTTTATTCGCGTCTATGTACCGTAGGCCTAAGGGCCTACTTTACAATGGTTTTATGCAAACTTTCTCTGACTTTACTGCTGCGTATGATAATATTATCATTAGCGGGGACCTGAACTGCAATCTACTGAGTACCAATGTTAGAGCAACGTTCCTGCGGAAGCTTGTCTTGGCCCACGCGATGCACATCGTTGAATCGGATGCCACACATCACACTTCGGCCTCCGACTCATGGCTCGATGTTTTTATCACGGATGACGCGGATAAAGTATGTAGTTTTTCTAAGACGGACGCCCCGTTCATTGCTGGCCATGACCTGATCGAACTTTCCTACAGACTTGAAGTGGTTTGTCCTCAAAACAGGATTTTATCTCGCCGTAATTTTAAGCGTTTCAATGCATCAAACTTCCTCAATGATTTATCTCAGAATTTGGGAACTGGCCCTTTTCATGTGCAGGCTCATGGTGTGGAAGCTGATATCATCGACCACCTTGCTGATTTTGTCAACAACTCAATTATTACTATTGCAGATCACCACGCGCCGATGCAGACATTCCGGGTTACCAAATCCCATGCACCCTGGCTCACCGAGGAGCTCAAGTCTAGTATTCGTATGCGAAATACCCTATATAAGCAAGCCAAGCGCTCAGACAGCATATTAGGCTCTGCGATCTATAGACAGCATCGTGATCGTCTAGCTAGCGATATGCGGTGTGCTGCAGATGACCATGCGCGTCATATGCTATCTTTCGTTGCCAACAGTTCGAAGTTGTAGATTCAGCTGGCCAATCTTGGGTTGGTTAGGCCTCACCTAACCTCTCCGCTCACCCTTTTCTCCGAGGAAGAGCTGAACGTCGCGTTCGTCGCGATTTCAAACGTCCCTCCTAGCTGCACGTCTGAAGGTTTTGCTGACCTGATTTCATCGACGGACAATCCACCTATGATTAGCGCCCCTTTTCATTTCACGCTTGTCAGCGCGGAGTATGTCTCGCAATTGATTAAGTCGACCACCAAGCCGTCGCACGCAGCTGGTCCGGATGGAATATCACTATTTTTTATTCACCAGGCTCTACCGTGCCTTGATCTTTGGCCTGCTGCCTTGTTCAATAGCTGAGTAGCCCATGGTTACTTTCCTTCTGTCTTGCTGGAAGCGGGCGTTCATCCGCCCCCTCCTAAAAGTGAATCCTCCGCGTTCACCTTCTGATACCCGCCCCATAGCGAACGTTTGTGAACTATCCAAGATCTTTGAGCGCGTGGTACACACTCAAATACTTGAGTTCGTCAAGCTCAACAATATCTTCGATCCGAGACAATCAGGATACAGAGAGGGTTTTAGTACTCACTGCGGCTTTGTCATGATGTTAGGCAGGGCGTGTACACTAGGTGTGTTACTATTTTGGTGTTATTCGACTTTAGCAAGGCGTTTGATACTGTGAATCATCACCGGCTACTTGTTAAGCTTAAAATCTTGGGTTTCTCTAAAGCAGTATTGCGATGGCTTTTCGCATATCTCTCTGGTCGAACACAAGCAGTATAGTCCGGGAGCCAGTGAATATTTTTGGAACTTATTTTCGCACGCCGCTACCAAGGTTTTTTCGATTCAATAGATGACGATTATCAAAAAATCTAATAGACTTTTCATTGTATTCCGATGGATTTAGCGTGGGGGGGCGTTTGAAAAAGTGAAAAAAACGTCAATGCGTTGAACTTATTTTCGCAAGGATACTTATGAAGGCGATCATAAAACCTAGTTAAAGGGTAGTCTGGCTGATTTCTGAAGATGGGAACTTCGTCTGGCACGCGAAAAACCGAAAAAAAAAAAAACTTACGGAACTTATTTTCGCATTTTTGAAAATTTGTCAGATAGTTGAATGGGTTGTACAATTGTCGAAAAAAGCAGTCTGGCTGTTATTCGAGGTTACTTGAGCCTTGCCAGACCAACCGGAAGATGCGTGACCTGGTAGCTAGCTTATATGCAATCGTCATATCAACGTGTGCGCCTATACAATGAGTATAACGGTCTTAATTTCGCACAAATAATTTTTTTTCCAGATGATAGTTTACACTCTAACGTAAATCAAAAAGAGTCTGGCTACTATTTTCAATCACCAAAGCCTCACCAGACTCTAAAATTGCGAGTTCTCGAGCGTTCTATACGTCATCTCCGACGGTACAAGCCCATGCCACGGTGGAACGCAAACGCGTGCGCAAACGCAAACGCAGAGATTTGACGCTCCTGATTGGCTTAGCTTTGGACAAATTTTTCCAACAGCCAATAAGGAGCCTCAAATCTCTGCGTTTGCGTTTGCGTTCCACCGTGGCATGGGCTACAGGGACGACTCACGTTCTATTCGCTATTTTTTTTTGTTATTTTTTTTCATAATTGACATCTTGAGAATGATCATGTGCATGTATTCTCACGCAAGCAATGCCATGTAGCATATTTTTATATGTACTTTAAAATGAAAAAATTAGGTCATTATACCATCATATTGTTAGTAAGGGATGATTTCTTTTATTGACAATTAATTTTTGTCTCAATATACTTAAAATTGTACGAAATATCAATCGAAAATATAATAAAAAATACACAAAATAAAAAAATTAAATAATTTTTGTTTTTATCTCATTCCGCGGCTTCTTCTGCCTCATCCAGACAATCATCATCATTTATAGCGTCGTCATCATTATCTCCATCCAAATCATCTCCAGGCAGTCCAACATCATCTTCATCATTCTATACAAATTTTTTTTACGATTTTCAAATATCTGCCACACTGATTTCACACCTCCGGAAATCAGCCAGACTGTTTTTTTACTGAGTATTATTATGATGCTAACTAGTGCAATAAGTTTCATCTATGCGAAAATAAATTCTATAAGTTTTTTTTTTACGATTTTCGCTTGTCTGCCAGACGCATTTTCCACCTCCGAAAACCAGCCAGACTGTTTTTTTACTGAGTATTATTATGATGCGAACTAGTACAACGAGTTTCATCTATGCGAGAATAAGTTCAAGGCAAAAAAAAAACCCGATTTTTGTAAATTTGAAAAAACTGCCAGACTGACTTTCCAACTTCGGAAACCAGCCAGACTGCTTTTTTTACGGAGTTTTAGGGTAATACTAATTAATAGAACAAGTTTCATCCGTGCGAAAATAAGTAGCATGAGTTTGTAATTTTCACTCATCGATTCCATCGGAAATCAATAGCCAGACTGTCGATTCCTTGAAAACATCATCAATTGACCCGGAACTACTATAAATAGGGCTTGCGAAAATAGGTTCCAAAAAAAGTTCACTGGCTCCCGGACTAGTAGTGAATCAGCGGGGCGACATCTCCTCCTGGCTGAGTACATCTTCGGGGGTTCCTCAGGGCTCGGTTCTCGATCCGCTACTCTTCTCACTTTTCATCAATCATATAGGCGCTGATCTGTTGCACTCCCAACATCTTATATTTACTGATGACACCCAGATTTACTTGTCTTGTCCACCATCTGAGTTAGAAAGTGGGTTAGCCAAGATTACTCACGATGTGAATGTTATTGCGAATTATGCGGTGGCAAATGGATTAAAACTTAACTTGAATAAATCTAAAGTCCTAATCCAAGGTAGCAGCGTATTTATCAATAGGATAGATTTTGAAAGTCTTCCTCCCATCTCTGTGGATGGTGTGGTCCTCCCTTATGCGAGCGAAGTGCGTAACTTGCGGTTATAATGAGGTCTAACCTCTCCTGGCGTGGTCACGTCATGGCCATCGCTAATAAAGTCAATTATACGCTACATAGACTAAAGTACCACCGTTGTGCTCTGTCACAGGAGCTGAAGAAGTCGCTAGTAGTTTCCTTTATTTTTTCCATCATCGACTATTGTTGTTTGATGTTAATAGATTTTTCAAACGAGCTCAACCTGGTCTTGCAACGTTTAATTGATCACGCTATTAGGTTTATTTTTCATCTGCGTGTAGACGACCACATCACCCCCTTTCGCAGACAGCTTCGCTGGCTCACAGTACGATCCAGGCGTCTTTATTTTCTTGGATTGATGATTTTCAATATCATTCAAGGCAAGGCTCCTTCATATCTGTCTGAGCTTTTTTCACGTGCGCATCCTCCTGTAGGTCATCTGCTGCGTCATGGCTCAGTTGGATTTTTTCATATTCCGTTGCACCGTACTGTAACTTTTCGCGACTTTTTCCATCTCACTGCTGTATATTTCTGGAATGCGTTGCCTGCGGAGATTGTTGCCTCCCCATCCATTGGGGTGTTTAAGCGCCGACTTTTTGAGTATCTATTTGAGAACGACACTGGATCGGCTTAGCTAGTTTTTCTGCCCTGTCACATTGTTTTTATTGTATTGTTTCTACTTAATATTTCATCCTAGTTCTTAGTTCGTTTTTAATTTTATACTTATTTGTTTTATTTAGATCTATCCTTAAGCTAAGCTGTCTTGCTATTGTTATTGCTTGTATTTTGCTTTTTGTGCATTTTTATCTTATTCTAAGCTCCACTGAGTCTATCTTCTACTATGTTGCATTTTTATTTCCATTCTTTTTTGATAGATCTATGCTATTTAATTCTTCTGTCCTACTTATGGTGACTGTTACCTATTCTATTTTATTTTTATTGTTTATTATCGCTGGCCATAGTTATTCTTGTAGCTGCTCCGTTTACTCCTGTCCGTGCCATTCAGATTTGTAGCTCCATTTTACTTTTTGCATTATGTTGTTTTGTTCTAATTTTAAGTTGTATAATTGCTTTGTATTTTAAATTGTGGCTATATTCTTTTTTTGCCTCAAGGTGTACCAGGGCATATCAATAAACAAATCAATCAATCTCTCTCTCGCATAACCTCAAGAATGGGCTCTACATGGATAGACCATTGCATTGTACACTTGGCGAGGTTGATTCTGGGCCGGATGTGCAAAATCAGAATAGTTACCAGGCTGGTAGTTACTAGGGCTACTAGGCAATTAGTGAGACAGTCGCCGCGCTCAAGCCGTCTGCTAAGTTTCAAAAAGCATGACAGATAATCTAACTTCGAAACGTTACCAAGTGACTCGGTGCTTGTGATCATCCCAGAAATTATGTGATCATCGAAGTTGCTATGGAAAAGCCGATGAAAAACGGAGGGTGATACAGAAGTCGGAAATCTTATGGTACTTTGAACTTTTCAATCTATGCATAATTGAAATGAGCGATTGCAATTTTTGACATGATCCGGTAAAATATTCCAATTTTCCGTAGTTCTATCAACTTCGATGATTACATAATTTCTGGGGAAATTACAAACACCGAGTCATTTGGTAACGTTTCGAGGTTAGATTATATGTCATGCTTTTTGAAACTAAGCAGACGGCTCGAGCGCGGCGACTGTCTCACTACTTGCCTAGTAACCCAAGTAACTACCAGCCTGGTAACTTTTCTGATTTTGCACATCTGGCCCAGAATCAACCTCGCCAAGTGTACATGGGGCAGAACAGCTAGTATTTTTTGGACAGGTCGATGTATCGTTTCTGTGTGCGCATGATCTCATCTCTCTATATGATCTCTCATCTATATAGTATTAGAAGTCGAAACTGAAGATAGACCCAAAAAGGTCTCGTAAAGAGACTTCAAGAACTTCAGCACTGCTAACTTCCCCAATAATCTAGGCATGGTGGACTGGGACCTCTTTTCCCACAGCGATGATATAGATTTTAAAGTTGACTTCTTAAACAATACGCTTGTTATGTGTTTGGACAGACATGCCCATCTCGTTAGAGTAAAACCTTAACTTAAGGCGGGGCTGTAGGCGATTTTTACCGACATCAACTATTCTTTCGAATATCTCCGAAACGGAAGGTCCAATCGGATTGTCCTTTGGGCAGTCAATGTTTGACGAGGAATTAATTCGATCTATCATGATAAATTCAGCGAAATAATTAGTTTTTTTTTTTTTATTTCGATCGCAAAGTGTGGACGTGCCACCTATTTCGACTTATATCAAGGCCTATGCATCGAAAATGGAAAATCGGCTGCCTGAGCCCGATTCTGTATGAAATTCCGAACACAACCATCCGAAAACATCTTTTTTCTCGACAACGATAAAGACGTAAGAAGTATTCTGCGATTTTGTGGTAATCAGCAAATGTCAATGGCTGGAAGCAGCCATTATATTAGTTCCCAAAACGCCTCTAAGACGTCGCCGCACGCGAGTTTTCTGCTTCTCGTTCTACCACCACTGTTACGTTGTTATGACCACGCGATTCGACGTGCAGTCAGAGATGATTTGAACACTAACAAAACGTATATTAACGATATAATACTCTTCAATGATTTTTGCAATGTCTTGGTAAGTAGAAATATTTAAACGATTCATAATTGAGCATTTTGTTCATTTATTTTCATTATTATACAATTTTTCCATGGATTTCAATACAATTATATGGAATAATATGTGAACAGTTGTACTGCATACAATATAATTTCACGCTATACATTATTCGTATTATCTATTATATAAAATCATATGAAAATACATATGATATACGATCTATACATAGGTAAAATATGACCATGGTTAGTAGAATATTCGTATCTATAGATTCGTTCCAAATAATTGAAGAAAAAAAAAATATCTTACGATCGTCAGCTCTCCTTCTCAACCAGTGTTGCGAGTCGCTTATGACATTTAAATTGCCCATTTAATTACACATTACCGTAGTAGTGAGTAGAATTACACATCACCAAAGTAATGGGTGATTGAATAAAAATTAAATTACCCTTTGAATAAAAATTTAATTATACGTTACCAAAATAATCAAATATGTATAAGGACCTATGATATTCAGGCTATAATTCTTCTATACACACATAATTATTTTGGTAACGCGTAATTAAATATTTATTTAATCACCCATTACTTTGGTAATGTGTAATATTACTTACTACTTCGGTAATGTGTAATTAAATTGGTCATTTAAATGTCATAAGCGACTCGCAACACTGGTTGAGAAGGAGAGCTGACGATCGTAAGATATTTTTTTTTTCTTCAATAATTTGGAACAAATCTATAGATACGAATATTCTATTAACCATGGTCATATTATACCTATGTATAGATCGTATATCATATGTATTTTCATATCATTTTATATAATAGATAATACTAATGATGTAAAGCGTGAAATTATATTATATGCAGTACAACTGTTCACATATTATTCCATTTAATTGTATTGAAATCCATGGAAAAATTGTATAATAATGAAAATCAATGAACAAAATGCTCAATTATGAATCGATTGAATATTTTCACTTACCAAGACATTGCAGAAATCATTGAAAAGTATTATATCGTGAATATACGTTTTGTTAGTCTTCAAATCATCTCTGACTGCACGTCGAATCACGTGGTACCAGCATACCAACGTAACAGTGGTGGTAGAACGAGAAGCAGAAAACTCGCGCGCGGCGACGTCTTACAGGCATTTCGGGAACTAATATAATGGCTGCTTCCAGCCGTTGACATTTGCTAACTACCACAAATTCGTAGAATACGTATCACGTCTTTATCGTTGTCAAAAACAAAGATGCTTTTGGATGGTTGTGTTCGGAATTTCATACAGAATCGGGCTCAGGAAGCCGATTTTCCATTTTCGATGCATATGCCTTGATATAAGTCGAAATAGGTGGCACGCCCACACTTTGCAATGAAAAAAAAAAATTAATTATTTCGCTGAATTTATCATGATAGATCTAATTCATTCCTCGTCAAACATCGACTGCCCAAAGGACAATCCGACTGGACCCTCCGTTTCGGAGATATTCGAAAGAATAGTTGATGTCGGTAAAAATCGCCTACAGCCCCGCCTTAAGGCGAAGTGTAACGTTTCAAGACCACGGCCGGGTCCCTTTCACTGCGGTAAGGCAGAGGTTCCCAACGTTTGGTACCTCTGCATACCGCCAGATGGCGCAACACACGTCTTCTGACCGAGCTCAATAGTAGAAACCCGGTTAGACGACGTCTGCTACACCTATGTATACGTTGACTTCCGGATGACTCACTATTATATTTGTCCAAATAAATAGTGAGCCACTAGGAAACTATTCATGAACATTACTGTACATAAATACTCGCGATGATTTCGCGGCAGTGTTCATAAGCACCGAAATGTATGCAACCAATTACACTGAATGATAACCCGACCAAATCGAGAATTATTTATGTACATACATCATTTGTACTGACACTATGTTTGAGAAACGTCGCAGTGTTTAGCAACAAAAGTTGCTCATCCTCGTTCTTATGCCGGGCGGTTACGGAGTGAAAATTAATTTGATCTAATATTTCTCATACAAAATTAGATATGAATAATAAACACAGAGAAAATCCTTTGTCAGGATCCTCATCGATGTGACGAGCAACTTCACTTGTCATTCTCGCTCTTTATAGAGTTGTATGCTTCAGTAAAAATAATTTACTATAATATTTCTAACACAAAATTAGACTTGACCATGCGGAAAAAATCCTTTGTCAGGATTCTCTTTAGTGCGACGAGCAACTTTCCTTGTCGTCCTCGCTCTTTTCAGAGCGGTATGCTTCAGTAAAAATTAATTTACTATAGTATTTTTAACATAAAATTAGACGTGAATAATAGATACAAAAAAAATTCTATATCAGAATCTTCATCGCTGTGACGAGCAACTTTACTTGTCGTCCTCGCTCTTTTCAGATCGGTATCCTTCAGTAAAAATTAATTTACTCTAATATCTCTAACATAAAATGAGATATGAATAATAGATATGAAAAAAATCTTTTATCAGAATCCTCATCGGTGTTACGAGGCAACTGTAGCAGTCTCCTTCGCTCTGGCGTAGAGTGGTAAATTTGAATGACAACTCATTTACTAAATTATCACTGAAAGCAGATTGAAATAACGAAAATTCATAAGTAGGAATAGCAAATGCGCTGTGTCGAGTTGCAGACATCCAGTCTAGCTGACTAGCAACAAGAGTTTGAATCAAAGTTGAGGAATCAATTTGTGAATATAAGGTACTTAAAGGTTGGGAACTGGGGAATCATAGAAGGAAAATATTCACTTCTGTCTTTTATTGTACATATTAGCACGTTTTCAAACGTATTTGCTATGAATAAATAGTACATGCTCGCAAAATTATTTTGAGGTTAGATTGAGATCCAGCCGAATAAGATATACAATCACACGTGTAAATACTAGAAATAAATTCCGTAGAAATAACGCCTAGCTCAGCTAACACAATACACACCTCCCTACTGAAAATGTTTATGAGATAAATCACATGATGTTATGAAAAAATTCTGAATGTAATTTATCATATGATTTGTCTTGTGAATTTGCTAAAATATATAACAAATCACATAATTAATCACATAAGCACGAATTATCAGATATACTATATCAAAAATCATATGGTCAATCGTATAGTTTATCATGTAATTTGTTTTACGTTATATCTGATGATTCGTCCTTATGTAATTTACTATGTGATTTCTTATATATTTTAGCAAATTCACAAGACAAATCATATGATAAATTACATCGAGAACTCCTTCATAACTTCATGTGATTTATCACACAAACTTTTTCAGTAGGGCTGCCCTGCCCAAGAACTTATTAGTCAATTATTCTTCAATTATTATCTTGCATTACGCGCGCACCAACAAGCTTTGACAGGTCTTCGCTAAGCGTCACGTGTTTCCATAGCCCCTAGGGTCGGTTGGTGCGAACGAACACGAAGGCGGCAGAACCGCGTTTGTTGTAACTTATAAGCTCGTTGGTCGAGAACTATTCGACCAAAGATGAATACTCTTATTTGACTTTACCCATGCTCTATAATTAATAATTTTCTAATTATTGTATTGTTACAGCAAAGTATTTTACGTTATAAGCAGAAATTTCAAGGCAGTAACGATGCTAAAATTTCGACGTAAAAATTCGATTCAACTCATCAGGGTAAATTATTTTGATATTTTGATATGAAACAAATTAATGGAAACTATCGAGAATTCAACAGCTTATTCTTACGACAAAGAGAAAACAGAAATTTTTTCGCATTTATAATAAGGTTTTATCGGCACACTGAAATTCAGATTCATTCGTCGCAGCGGAATAATATGCATGTTCGTTAAATATTTTTAGAACAACAATTTGCAAAAAACATCTCAAAATTCTAGCCCAGTGAAAGACGAGGAATTAAGGCTTCTCGAATAATCATTCCGCAAATGACGCGCAAAAGATATCTAGTCAAACGCCATCGAATTTTAAATCGATGATACTAATTATTTCGACATACGTGACATAATATTTTTTCAGGTTATTATGATTTTTATTTATGAAATAAATCAACACTCAGAAACATGACAAAAAAATTGGAGAACGAACACATTTCGTGAACCGTCCGTGTTTAAACGTTGCTTGCTAGAATTTTCAAAACGTACAATGTTTTAGAAATATTTGCACACGCCATGCGATGAGGAATCGTCCTTAGAGTCATAGTGGATAGAATAATTGCAATTATACGTCGTAAAGTCGTACCCCACTGATTCGTGTAGAGATATCGAAAAATCATTTCAAGAGCTACATGCTTGGCGGGCACATTCCTTTCTCCCACTCTGCTACATTTATTCGCACCTTTTGTAGTATATTTCTTTCAGCCTCCAACTGCCAGAATAAACAGGTGTTCGAATTGAATTTGATGAAGAGAAGTAATTCATTCTCAAAATTTTGATATCTTGAAAATCTAGATCATTTGCATCGATTCAACTCTCAACTGATTATTTGTCTATGGAAGAATTTGAAATATCTTTCGGTCTGAATGCATTATGCCTATTTGTATTACGGTACTCAATAGGACGGTCTACTCTAAAAGGGTTATGTACTCGCATTAGTTCAATGTCGTTATTATCTCTGTATCAGGATTTGCTGACCCAGCGAACCGAAATGGATTCAGGAATACTTTTTTTTTTAAGATTTTGGTAACCGGAATCCGAAACCGTGTTTGCAATTAACAATCGACGGTTTTCTAATTATTAACGATAATTTATACGCACTTGATGATTTCCTAATTATTCCCGACAGTTTTGATGCCTCTAAGTCCCTTAATTATCGAGTAGGACTAAAGATGATAGGTATGAAATTGTCCAGCAGGAGATTCCAATATTTTTCACTGATAAAATAATTATGAACTTATATAATGAATATATTGGATATTAACTATTGATTTAAAGCGAATTGCATCTCTAAAAGTACCATATACTTTCACCTAGCGAGACAATTATAACCGCGTCAAACACATCAGATATGATATTGAAAACTGAAAATTGCATTTCAAGAGAATGTGATCTCGAATTATTATTCAGGTGTCCGTCACGATGAGTAAAAGAAATTCTTTATCTATAATGCGACAAGCTAGATCATTTGAATTGTTCCGAATCATTTAAATCAGTGTACACAATTTTATCAGAACATCAACGCAGGTTCATCTAAAACCTAGCCCTATTCACATAGGCTGTATACCTACAATATGCACTCAATAAAATATCAGAGCTCGCAAACCTCAACTGTCAATAGACTCAGAACTGTCTCTGAAGAAAGCGAGGACATTAAATGATTATGAATCAATAATTTTGGAAATTATTCATGCAAATCATATACAGTAACTCAATCGTTTTCACTAATGTTTTGTTCATAACAACGAGACTGATGTTAGGAAGCTGGGAGTGGGAGAAAGGAATGTGCCCGGCAAGTATGTAGCTCTTGAAATGATTTTTCGATATCTCTACACGAATCAGTGGGGTCCGACTTTACGACGTATAATTGCAAGAAGTTCGTGGTGCTTGGCATTATCATCATCGACTTTCATCATCCAGGTCCACCACTACGAAATTTTCGTCCTCTTGGTCCACCGCTACGAAATTTTTGTCCCCCAGGTTCATCGCTACGTAGTTTTCGTCCTCCAGCTCTGTCGCTACGTAGCTTTTGTCCTTTACTACGTAGCGGTGGACGTAGAGGACGAAAGCTACGTAGCGGTGGACCTCGGGGACAAGAACTTTGTAGCGTTGGACCTGGAGGACAAAAATTTCGTAGCGGTGGACCTGGAGGACAAAAATTTCATGGTAGTGGACCTGGAGGACGAAAACTTGGTGGCAGTGGACCTGGAGAGCGAAAACTTCGTAGCGGTCGACCTGAAGGACGAAAACCACGTTGCAGCCGACGTGGACACCGAAAAGGAAAGTCAATGCTGTACCAAGATAACTCCCGGCGACGACGCCGTGAATACTCATCAGGAGCTGGAATTCAAATGTCATATGGTGGAAAAATGTATTATTGGTCCTAATGATTTATTTTCATCTTACTGAAAATCTATCTGCCACGGGCACTGCCAATTTTAATACTTTTGACCCGGCCCTGACTCGATCAGCTGTAAGCTCTGTGATTGGTCAACTAAAATCTTCCGTAGCTCGGAAACTATTAGCCCCACGTATTTTTGGTAAAGGAAAATCTGAATCACCCTGTATATACCGAGATGTTTTCTTGAAACTGTACGGTCGACAGCGCGCGACAGCGCACGCGCGAGTTTCGGCGTCTGCTCATGCAGGCTAGCCATCCTGAGTTTTAGCTGTCAAACTCTGTTTTGGCGGCTAAGCGGTTGATTTGGATTTTTGAGGTAAGATTCTCGAATAATTGAAGTCGTGATTCGAAAATGCTTGGAAAGCTTTTAGTGTTGAGGTTGAAACTCGATTTAGAGGGAATTGTTGAAATTTATTCGCAATACTGCCTTGCTTCGATGCAATGTATCGGTTTTTTCGAGAATTCGTTTTATTTAACCAAGATTGAAAACTTTTTGTTTGAATGATGGGTACTCAGTAAAAATAAAGCAGGTAGGTGAAAACAGTTTATCCAATCATTTTAATTTCTTACAGTCAAAATAACACCTGTACCTATACTTGAATAAACAAATAAATCAATAAATAACAACCCAAATTCTTTCGATCTACAGGAAATATTGATAAATGACTGCTGATTAGTTGGCTACTCCCAGAATACGTCTGCAACGCCCAATGTCATCGCATCTTTGCCATTCATCGAAACCTCCTATTCAGTTTTATGACATGCAGCGACCAGCACCACTTTTGTCGGCTGATGACCGAAGTCGTAGGTCTTAGGTCGTAAGTTTTTCTACGGTCTAGGTCTTCCTCATAATGGCTTTTTTAGTTTTAAATTAATGCGTGAAATGTATCTTCGAAATGAATTTCTTGCTTTCTCATAATGTCAGAAGTAAATTAAGTTTCATGAGTTCTGAAAATGAAAATAAAAGCGAAGAGGCGAAGAGACCATCATGAAATTCTTAATTTTCAACTTGTGCCGCTGGATAACTCCTGTATTTCAGGTTCTATTTTTGATCTCAGAGTGAGATTTGATTTGATTCAAACAGTGCGAACATGAAACCCAGGAATGAACTCAATAGAGATTTACGAACCTTCAGGCGTTAGGGAGACGTTACTGAAATTTTGACAAAAACGATTTTTTCATTTTTAAAATTACCAAATAAAATGTAATTGAAAATTCGTTACTACAAAAGTTAAAGTATGTTAGCGTTTATCTTGAGAAAAAAAATTAAGGTTCTGCGATGAAAGGTTATGCGTAAGGAATTTTTAATAGCCATGCGCAGGGAATTTATTGCAAAAGGTTCCCTGCGCATACACTTTTATCGCAGAATCTTAATTTTTTTTTTCAAGATACATGTTGACGTACTTTAACTTTTGTAGAAATGAATTTTTGATGATATTTTCAGTATTAATTTTAAAAACGAAAAAATCACTTTTGTCAAAGTTTTAGTAGCATCTCTACTTAAGAGTGGTAAAGTGAGTAT
The DNA here is from genome assembly GCA_949628255.1 of Macrophya alboannulata. Classification (NCBI taxonomy): domain Eukaryota; kingdom Metazoa; phylum Arthropoda; class Insecta; order Hymenoptera; family Tenthredinidae; genus Macrophya; species Macrophya alboannulata. The sequence goes on from OX451211.1 coordinate 10,044,297, forward strand.
GGCGTTCATCTGTAGACTGAATAATTTTTCCTTGTTACTAAAGTAATTTTCTTTCTCATTTCATGTTTATCGACACTGATTACGGGCTTTCGAAGCACTGCACTGTGACGACGAATGTACTCCGGAGCTACTTTCGACTGGGTTTCAACGATTAATTAATTCTTTATATCATGTGAATAAAGAATCTCTTTACAATAAACGTTCTCTTTTATAAACCTGCCTAGGTTTATCCAGACCGCCACTCGATAATGATGCAGGATTTAATTTTAGATTTTTTCTTTCAATGAATAATTCTCAGCTAATTATTCCTAACAAATGATTTTAGTTTTTTCAAGAAATCGATTATTGCGTTGATTTAATTATCTTCCGATATCGACCTCGTTATTACAAACTGCCGGTTGATGCTATTTTTCTTTCATAATTCACGATGAACTAAAATAAATAACATAACCTCAACTCGCAATTTTGCGCGCGTGAGTTTGACAGCTCTCGCCCAATTTTATGCAAGTTGGCTCCCCTGCCTCACAGGGTGAAATATCGTCGCGGGACGATCTCGCCGACCAATCACGTCGAATTGTTTGACGCGTGCGCTGTCGACCGTACAGTTTCAAGAAAACATCTCGGTATAACTATTATATATGGGGCATTCCAAGTGAAACCGAGGAGTCATTTCCCTCAAGTCATCAGATCCTTGCATAACTTTTTGTTTCGCATTCATTCTACTTGAAAAGAAGCCCAATTTTTTTGCAGAATTTTCTCGCTACTCCTACAGGTGGCGCGACGATCGTTTTTGTGTAAAAAAGGGTTGACTGAAAAACACCATTTTTAAAATTCTGAATTTTTTTCCACAGATTCTGGGTCATAAATAAGTAATATCGATCATGATTAGAAAGTGGGATGCGGCTGCCTCATATTTTTTTTATTAATTTTTATTTTTTTTAAATTCTTAAAACGAAATAAAAAATTAATTCTTAATAGTCCTCGCAGGAGTGAAAAAAAAAGAAAAATAAAACTTGTCTTGGAAAATTTTGATATTTTGCATATTTTCCAAAATAAATGAGAAAAATCTTTTTTTTTTCAATAAAAAAGTTCTATATATGCAAATATAATGAGAAAAAATTATTTCTGTAAATATATATATGGGGCATTCCACGTGAACCCACCGAGCCTCTGACCCCGACCATTTTCAATTTGGCCGATTTTTTTTCAGTCTTTAGTACCCATTTGAAGTAGTACTCGTGATTTATTTCAGATTTTTAACTTAATCCATTCTCGACCTACGAAATTTTAGAAAATCTTACATTCCAAAAGTTCGAACGCATGTAACTTTGGACCAAAGTATGGTATCGATAAAAGTAACTACAGCAATCTCTTCGTCTTGAAACGTACTTTCAGAAAAAAATATAGACAAAATTATTCGATACCGATTTTGAGTCTCTTTGCAATTTCAAAGTGAAAAATCGTTTTCTTCAACCTGTATGTCCCTTTTGATTTTTTCGAAAAAATTCTCAAAAAAACTATTGGAAATTCTACGAATTTTAAGCCTATTCCGGTCGTGGTCTTATTTTTTTTTCTATTTTTTCTATTATTTTAAAGCAAAATAAAGATTTGTTTTATCGTACCCTCATCGATTTTTTCCAAAAGAAATATGTCGAAATAACTATTACTGATATTTAAAAGATTCGAAGTATGAAAACTCAAAAATGAAAGAATTATAAGGCATATTTTCATTCACAATATTATTTTTCAATATACATATAATAATATTTTTTAATAATGATATCTTGTATCACTTTTTGCATCTGCAAACCTATGAATTAATTTTTCATTGGCTGCCTTATAATCATCCGCGGGTGAAAATTTCACAAGTATATTGAGCAAATTATTTGGTTTAGAAGCCCACTCATACAATTCTCGTAGAGGAAGTGATCCTCAATGTGAAAGACTACTCCCGATCGGAACACTACCATGCTTGTGACATTTTCAAACACAAGAGAGTATAAATAACCAATAGTTGTGATACAAGATATTATTATTAAAAAATATTATTATATGTATATTGAAAAATAATATTGTGAATAAAAATATGCCTCATAATTCTTTCATTTTTTAGTTTTCATACTTTGAATCTTTCAAACATCATTAATAGTTATTTCGACATATGTATTTCTTTTGGAAAAAATCGATGAGGGTACGATAAAACAAATCTTTATTTTGCTTTAAAATAATAGAAAAAATAGAAAAAAAATAAGACCACGACCGGAATAGGCTTAAAATTCGTAGAATTTCCAATAGTTTTTTTGAGAATTTTTTCGAAAAAATCAAAAGGGACATACAGGTTGAAGAAAACGATTTTTCACTTTGAAATTGCAAAGAGACTCAAAATCGGTATCGAATAATTTTGTCTATATTTTTTTCTGAAAGTACGTTTCAAGACGAAGAGATTGCTGTAGTTACTTTTATCGATACCATACTTTGGTCCAAAGTTACATGCGTTCGAACTTTTGGAATGTAAAATTTTCTAAAATTCCGTAGGTCGAGAATGGATTAAGTTAAAAATCTGAAATAAATCACGAGTACTACTTCAAATGGGTACTAAAGACTGAAAAAAAATCGGCCAAATTAAAAATGGTCGGGGTCAGAGGCTCGGTGGGTTCACATGGAAAGCCCCATATACCCGCTAAACATGACACATTGAGGTGACGTTACATTCGGTCAGTAGTTCTGTCTCATTGCAACCTTCTGTGATAAACGTTCAGGAAATAATTCGCAAACGTTTTGAAGTAACATTATATTCGCAACATCTGTGAACCGCATCAAAAACATTGCATTTTGGCAGTTTTTAGTAAATTTGTGAAGTCACTGAAGAAACGTTCCAAGACGTTTTAAAAATGTTTCATATGTAACGTTGAATTTCGAACGTCGAAAAATATTTCAAAACGGTTGCATACGTCACGTCACTGACACGTTTCTTTTGCGATATTTTGGGAATGTTGCATATTAAGGGGGTACATACACCTTTGAATTTGAAAAAATTCGTTTTTTTTTTTTATTTCATTTTTCGAATGCCTATGACCTTATCTACCTGCAAAAAAATTGGTATGAGAAAATCTCAAGGATTGAGAAAGTTACAGCCAATTTTCACAATTCTCGAAAATTTAGTTTTGAAATTTCTAAGTTTTTGAAAATTCTTATCTGTGCGGCAATGCTGGTATGAAAAAAATCCACCACGGTATTTTAAAAATTATTGAATTCTGGTTACTTTATCAAAAGACTCGTACAGAAATAATTAATTTTATTGACTCTCATTATTAACGGCTAACTTGTGAACTATGGAACTTTTTCGGTGACTATTCCATGTTCCCATCTGACACTATATCACTAACTCTATGGTATAAGGTGGCGGAAAGTTTTGCGCGAGATGATGCACTATGCAGTGCTATTGGCAAAATAGACTCGCTGTCATTGAAATCTTTTTGAGGTTGGGTATTCACTATTTCATCGATTTTTGTGCTTATTATGAATGTAAACCACCAGTAATTCTTATTACTATAAAAATCCTTCGGTTTGAGAGTTACTGTTTTGAAATATTGACGGGTAACATAAGTGTTCTTTATTGATTTGGTGTAAGACATCGATAAAATACATAACCTAATCAAGACTCTGGCGAGGGCACATCGTCAACGTACGCTGCAGGAGAATTTTAAATCGATGCCAGAAGTGCACGCTGGATCTTTGAAAAATTAAGTATTCTTCTGATATAATTTTTCTAATATTTCGATGCCAGAATGAAAGATCAAGACGTTAAAAGTATGATGAAAGATGAAAATATTTTCTGTCCATAGGAAAGAAATTTGTTGGAATATTCTGAATTTTTAAAATCTTGAAAATCCTAACATTTTATGATTTTTTATTCTTCGATAAAATTTTATCAGGTTTTTTCAAGTGATATAATCTTGTTCGACAGCTTCGCTGCGCACCACTACTGGATGGAATGAGCCGAAACTCGCCACGGACCTCTAGGTTGAATATCTGCATAGACTCTACTAGCAACACATAAGAACAAGTACAGATATGGACCCAGCGTATCAAACCCTAATAAAAATTTTGAAACTTGATTTCCCGCTAACTACATTTTCTGGTCGTTGTCGTAGGGTACAGGTCGCATCGTTCATCGAAACTTTCTGAAATTTGGTGAGAATTTTCTGCGATGATGTAATTTCGGACCAAACCAATAATATCTAGAAATAAGATTCGTCTTCTATCATTAAAACTAGGTAACACACTTTTTTTTTCATCTTTGTTGAAAAAATGTCTTAAAATAAAAAAATTTCAGGTTTAAAATTAAAATTTATAGAATATTATTGGTTTGGTCCGAAATTACATCAATGTAGAATATTCCCTCCAAATTTCACGAAGATTCAATCAACGATGCGACCTGTATGCTACGACAACTGCTTTTTCATCGGTGGATGAGAACTACATAAAGACGAAATCCAGATATTCTTTTATATGCCTTAATTATAGTTCAAAATACTAGTAAGCTGCTGTATAAAAATGAAGTCAATAAAATGTTTTATGACAGTGTACCAGTGATTTAAAAAAAATTATTTCAAAGGTGTATGTACCCCCTTAAACATACAATTGGGAATGTTCAATAACGTAACAAAAACGTTACGGTCGTGATGTTACTGAAACATTCTGGTGTTAACGTTTTGTCAATCTTTCGCGTGACAAATTTACTTCCCATCATGAGATAATTATTTAATTATAGTCCCGTACGTCTGTATGTAATATTGCTAAAAAATCCTTTTCGTGATATGTGTAACGTTTTATGCGCTACATTAAGTTGTGCAGAACATAAAGATTTACATCTTTTTCTTATTTTTATTTCATTAGTTGTCTGTCGGACTCGCGCGTATGTATAACGTGTCTGATCCTTATGTATAGACACGGGCCCACGAGACTCGTACCTGGGCCCTGGGTCGTAATTAAGGGACCCATGGTATATAACTAATTTTTATTAAAATGATCGTGCAATTGCTTTAAGAATAATGAGTATGGCAGACAATTTAAATTGTAATACGATATGAACTCTTTGATCAAAATCTTGTGACCTGTGGCCCTTCCGTTGCTAAATACGACACTTCGCCATGGCATCATTTTTCGTGATCGATTTGCGAGTCGACTTGACTCGGATCGATTTGGGCCTCAATATGGTCGCTGTAACACGTACAGACCGGCACGCGGTAGTCTTGCTACAGTAACCTGCTTTGGTGCTACTGGGATTGAATCTCTACAGCCTTTTTTTTATAGTGATCTAGTTATTTATATTGTGACATCGACGCGAATGGCTGTTTCGACTGCTGAGGTGGAGAATTCACATAAGGTGAGTATTCAACTGATAATATAACTATTAGCAGCATCTGGTATTCCCCCAATTTCAAAGGTTATCCATGTTTTACATGTGGACCGATCATCATGGGCCCAGCCATCTTGAACAACACTGCATAATTGCATCAGACATAATTATTCGTTTGCTTCTATTTTGTTAGAGCGGATACCTATCGCGCAAGCTGTGTTCATAATTATATTAGTACTTTATTTGACAGTGACATATTAATTTATAAAACTTTTACTGACGACCATAACAGTCTTGACGAATATAATACAATGGGTAAAATAAAAAGTGTTTCGTAACAAAAAGACATATGCGAAGAAAGGTGAGAAAAGAATTATTACAAATATTACATTGAAACCGACAGATAATTCAAGCGAATAATTTAAATAAGAGACTTAATATTACAAATACTGATCAACTCAGTGTCAGTAATGACATTCAAGAAGTTCCGCATCACGAAAATCCTGATCGTTTCGTGTCAGAAGATACTTCGATCGAACCTTTGAAATATATCTCTATGGTTGAGGAACCTGAATACCAAGATGACTTTGCACCTTCTGAAAATCGCTGTGATAGTTCTGATACAATTATCGATGATTGTGTAGTTACCGCTGTGAAACAATGGTTCTTAAAATACAGGCATTTACTTAGTCAGAGCGCAATGGATGCTCTATTAGATATTCTACGAGGACCGTTTCCACAATTTCCAAAAGACTCGCGAACCCTTTTACATACACCCAGTTCGTGCCCGTATGAAATAATAAGTATAGCTCCAGGGTTTTATTGTCACATTGGTATAGAGACTGGATTGCGAACTATATTCAGTAATAATATAGCTAAGGAAAAACTATTCATGCAGAGTATCGAAATAGTTTTACCCATTAATATAAACATTGACGGTTTACCAATATCAAACAGCTCGAAAAGTCAATTTTGGCCAATTCTTATTTCTATAGATTTAGATACAGTCAGTAGAGATATGAGGAAACCATTCACAGCTGGGATTTACCATGGCTACGCAAAGCCAGCCGACGCAGACGAATTTTTAAGTCCATTCATAACAGAGTTTAAAACGCTAGAAACACAGGTATTCAAGATAGATGGCAAAATAATAAAATTAAAGATTGGTAAACTTCTTTGTGTCGCTCCTGCAAAGTCGTTTGTTCTATGTATAAAAGGTCACACTGGCTACTCAAGCTGCACAAAATGCATTCAAGAGGGAACTTTCATCAACGGTAGAGTAGCTTTTCTAGAAAAAGATTCTCAACTAAGGACTGATTACAGCTTTCAAAATAAAATTCACGAAGAATTTCATAAAGGTACGAGTCCATTTTTAAAACTAAATATGGGTGCGGTTTCACAAGTTCCACTTGACGGCATGCACCTGGTATTCTTGGGGGTACTAAAACGAATACTGAAATTTTTAATGAGAGGACCAAAGAATATTCGCTTGTCAGATATTGATAAAAAGAAAGTGAATGACCTTTTATTATTACTTAAAGGTTATATGCCCATCAAAGACTTTGCACGCTTACCAAGAAGTTTGGACGATATTGAATATTTTGAAGCGACTGAGCTGAGGCAATTTTTGTTATACACAGGACCGATTGTTTTGAAAAGTATTGCAAATAAACATGTGTATGTGCATTTCATGACTTTATCCTGTGCTATAAGGATCTTATGTAGTCCTGCATTATATATTATTCACAATAATTATGCCTTGCAACTTTTAGAATGGTTTGTAGAGAAATATGCGACGATCTATGGCGTAGAATATGTAACGCATAAGGGCAAATCCACGTGAAGTGGTAACACTTTTTGACATCGACATTTTGAATTTTTTTAAACCTTTACACACGTGTTCTTCATGGTCCGTTGAAGAGACTCCCCAAACCATTCTGCTCTAGGATCAATATTTTAGAAATGATGCGCAATTGAAATTTTGAAAGTAAGCCGAAAATCGTCGCGCGCGCTCCTCTTGAATGTCTCATAACTTTTGATCCGCTGGACGAAAATAGGTTTGTAATGTATCGATTTGCAAGGTATTGAACTAATCTAACAGTTCGTGAACGTCATTTTATTTTTCCAAAAAATATCAAATTTTCCACTTGAAAATCAATTTGGAATACTGTTTTCATTACCAGCCCCACAAATCACCGAGCTTAAAAAATTATGGTGTATTGCTGGCCCCATTTTCTACTTGCACACCAATTTTGAAGGTGGAGATTCATGGGCATCGAAACGAAAAAATTGTATCGCAATGAGAAAGCCTAGTGATATGAATAATAATTGATTATTTTACCGCAAATAATCTTGAGATCGTCGAATTTTATATTTTGCATTACTTGTCACCATAGTCCTACTATCCCGATCGTAATTTTTGCGTTCCTATTGAATACGGGTGCGACACCTCAGAAATCTGGGAGCATGACACTGCGCGACGTAGCGTTATTGACGGAATAATTTTTTCGTTTCGATGCCCATGAATCTCCACCTTCAAAATTGGTGTGCAAGTAGACAATAAGGCCAGGAATACACCATAATTTTTTCAGCTCGGTGATTTGTGGGGCTGGTGATGAAAACAGTATTCCAAATTTATTTTCGAGTGGAAAATTTGACATTTTTCGGAAAAATAAAATGACGCTTACTAACTGTTAGATTAGTTCAATACCTTTCAAATCAATACATAACGAACCTATTTTCGTCCAGCGGATCAAAAGTTATGAGACATTTAAGAGGAGCGCGCGCGACGATTTTCGGCATACTTTCAAAATTTCAATTGCGCATCATTTCTAAAATATTGATTCTAGGGCAGGATGGTTTGGGGACTTTCTTCTACGGACCATGGAGAACACGTGTGTAAAGTACCGTGAGCGCCAGGTGAAACGGGTCAGTGAAACGACGATGGCGCTAGCTTACTTGAGATTTAAAGGGAGAGCCAATACACTAAGAATATCCCTAGTTCCATATTTAATGGCGTTTGACGTCTACGCTTCGAAAGGCCTAGGGATATTTTCGCGATGGGAGTTAGTTCCCCTCATAAATTTCAAGAATCTAGCGCCATCGTCGTTTCACTGACCCGTTTCACCTGGCGCTCACGGTATAAAAAAAAATTGAAAATGTCGATGTCAAAAAGTGTTACCACTTCACGTGGATTTGCCCATAACGTTCACGGCCTTTTACATTTACCTGCGGACTGTTTGAAACACGGTCCGTTAGATAAGTTCAGTTGCTTCAAGTATGAAAATCTTTTGTATCAACTGAAACAAAAAATTAACACTTCTCGAAATCCTCTACAACAAATGTGTAATAGGATAAAGGAGCAAGATTGTGTACAAAAAAAAGATTCTCATAAAATTTACCCAATTTTGCATCGACAATGTACAGTGCGAGATCAAAATCCACAAGATCATACCTAGTATAGAACAGTTGAGATTGAAAAATATGAACTCAGCATATCGAATAAAGATAATTGTGTTTCTTTAAAAGATAAATCGGTATTATGCATAGAAAGCATTTTTAGAAATAATTATACAGGAAACATTTTTGTAACAGGACGAAAGTTCACTAAATCCAAATCACTCTTCACCACCCCTTGCTCTTCAAATCTATTTCATATTCAAGTTGCATACAATCTTTCTACTTCATTGTGTACAGTAAATCTGAATGAAATACAAGAAAAATGTATCAAATTTCCCTCTAACGATGGGTACGTCATAATACCATTAATTCATACTCAGGATTAATGATGATGATAATAATCATAAAACTAATAATAAAATAATAATCAGCGAACAAACGAGGCTTAAATACATATACAGCGTGGTTTGTTTTAATCAATTCAGGCTAATATTTTCGAAACTAAACAAGATATATTTACAGCAAAATCCTTCAGACAAAAGTTGTATAGTTTCGAAGAGGAAATTTTATAATGCTATGGGTTTTCAATGCTTATGGGGTTTTATGGGCCTTTTCATGAGATTTAACTTTTGTTTTTTAGATAGGAACCCCACATTTTTAGTGCAGATTCATAATCTACACAAACAATACCTTACTCTTATTAAGAACTGTTTTTTTCTAAAAGTTCCATTACTTATCTTTATTTTTTGGTTGTAAGTTTTGTTCGCAATAGAAAAAAAATTCCAATCGAAAATATGAGGTATGAGAAAAAAATATCGAAAGTAAAAAGTTTTTTATTTTTATTAAATAAAATGGCAAGTCAGATTGAAGATTCTTTAATCACCTTAAGAATATTATTACATTATTAGCTTTGTAACATTACAAATAATTTCATATTATTTCATAATGAGGAATCGAACTTTCAGAAGGAAAAGTTTCCCACAAAAGTAATGTATATTTTTGTGTAGATTATGAACTTGCACTAAAAACTGAGGGCTACCGTCCAAAAAACAAAAGTTACCTCATGAAACTCCATGAAACCTTGTAAAAATTCAGAACCCATAGCATTATTAAACGTACGTCTCTCTCTGGACCATACAACTTTTGTCTGAAGTATTTTCCTGTATCTTGCTCAGTCTAGGAAATATTAGCTTGAATCAATTAAAGATAAAACACCCGGTATATGTATCCATAGCTTCAAAAGATATTACGTTAGTACCATTTCTAATATGAAGTAATACAGTTAAAAATGAAATAAACCAAAGTATCTATAGGTGTAATAACAATAGTAAAATAAAAACTGATGAAACAAATTAAAAAAAGGTACAAGACAGATTGAAAACACAGCTAACGCTTCCAACACAGACTGAATTGACTGACGTCGGCGGACTGAAGATTATAATAAACGTCTGAAGGTTGAAGTGGCTAAGATTACCATACAATTGTACGATGTAACGTGTATCAAATAGTACAATTGTTCAAACATCTTAAGGTAATTTTCGTAAATTACATAATATTATCACACTATTCATGCGTTTCTCTTGAAATAATGGATCCCATCATAATTCATGCGTGTTGCAGATTTGGTCTGTGGTTGAATTCCTGAATGATATGGATAACGTACAATTAAATGGAATCAAAGTTGTACCTTTATCATGGTTAACGATAGATCTAGCAGTCAATAATATGACCGTAACCTGTAAATGGCCAGCAAAAAATGTACGTAAAAGCATACGTAAACAAACTCCTCCAGGTGCCAGTTGGACGAAGTATGTTATAAATCTTTTATTCCAAAGTGGTGAGCACCGATATATCTTACTATTAGTACCATAATTCGTAAATTACGCTTTACATAGAGTCTATACTTGTTATCTATGAAATCATCTGTGATTGTATTAGATTCATATGAAACGGCGACAGCTTATGCTAAGAGAAAAACAAAAACTGATACGGAGACTTCTGCTTCGTGTTCTCAACTGGGTCGAGGAAAAAGAAAACGAAAAGCGAAACCCCAGGAAGATAATGTGATCGGCTCTCATAGCGATTCTGAGTTGAATATGACACCACCGCCATCACTAAATTCAGAATATCCAGATTTGGAAAATAAGCAAATGAGTGGTAGGATAATAATTAGTAGACATCTATTGGATAGTTAGAAATATTGTTATGTTTCAATAGGAATATTAAATTTTGAAGTAGAGTTGAGGGATGGTCCCATGTGATTCGTAATTTAATTTCATATCCTTCTAAATGTATTGCAGATTATAAATACTAGTATTGCTCTTTATTATTATATCTGAACACTGAATACGAGATATTGTTATGTTTGAGTTGTGTTACCTTTGAAGAGAATATGGTAGATCGGTAGTAAAGTGAGATTTGGTTTAACATTGAATAGTGCAATTCAAAGTGGATATCCCGAGGGGTTAATCACTCTTGAAGTCCGGTGTACACAGTGTGTGAAGTCCCATGAAGTCCTAAGAAGTCTTTGAAGTCCGATGAAGTCCCATGAAATTCCATAAAGTCCCGTGAAGTCCCGTAGAATCGCGTAGAGTCTTCTGAAGTCCCTTGAAATCTTTCGAAGTCTTTGAAGTCGTCGAAGCCTTTAAAGTCCCATGAAGTCTCACGAAGTCCCATGAAGTCCCGTGAAATCCCGTGAAGTCCTGTGAAATTCCACAAAGTCTTTTGAAGTCCCATGAAATCTTCTGAAGTCTTTGAAATCTCCGAAGTCCCACGGAGTCCTATGCAGTCTTTGAAGTCTTTGTGGTCTTGAAGTCAGGTGTACGCCATCTTTCAGAGTGATTGACCCCTCGGGATATTCTTATATTCATTATTATTATGTCAACATTTGAAATTCATATTATTTCAATCCAGAAGGTATTGAGCAAAGTGAGAAAGATGTGGACCTGCAAAGTGAAATAATAGATCTAAATGCCCTGAATATGGATTTACCCCATCAAAATATCGAAATCAATACAGAACGAGATTTGCAGAAAACCAATCTGCAGATTCAAACAGTTGTTGATTCTTTTAATAAACCTAGTACAAGTCGTGCGGCTGAAATGGATCTAAATACTCGCCTACTCGACGTAGCTCGAGGTATCTCAAATCTACAGTAACTCTGTTTCCAACGTTGAAACCATTTCGAGTGACACACTAATTCAGAAGTTTCATAACGGACTATTAATTTTTCAGCCCAAAAGGCTTTTAATGTACCAAGTACAAGTCGTACTGCAGAAGTTGATATAAATGCTCGCACACTCGACGTAGCTGAAGGTAATTTCTATCTACAGCAACCCTATGTTCAACGTTGAAACCATTTTAAGTGACACACTGATTCAGAAGTTTCATAATGTACTATTGATATTATTCAGATCAGCAGGCTAACATTGCAGAAACCGAAAACGCTCCGCGAATACAGAATATTATTATCGAAGATTTGCCTACAGGTATTCATCAATATTATTCATTGCTGTTTTCATTCTTATAGAATATTTCATCAATGTATATTTCAGATAGCCAGAATATTGTATCTATATCACAAAACGTAATTATAATAAAGCAAATGGTTAGTCAGCAAAATCAATTCTTCGAGCAAATGGAAAAGGGAAATCGACAATACCCCTTGACTGAATTGAATGGAAGAAACCTGAAGACTACTATGTCTATCGTTCCGACGAAAGCTTTCAAAAAATATAAAAAGCTACTTAACTTTGATAATTCATTGAAAGCAGATCCGGAAAGAAAAAAGCAGATGGTCAAAAATTCACTATATAATTGACATGGTACTTTTCACCCATCAGATATTTTATTCCTCGACTGAGATTTCAGGTGGCCTGAAATCTCGATGGTTTAAAATTATTACTGTACATGACTATTTATTAATCAGTCGTAGACGTAGTCAGCGAGATGTTAAATATGGTAAAAGCAATAATTACTGTTATATTCGTCCTTTCTTTCTAGGAAACATTTTTCTATTTATTGGGCGGTGCTTCTGCACAAGAGCAAATAAAAAGTGGATTGGGAAGACTGTTTTCAAACAAGTTGGGGGTAAAATGTTCCTGGACGGGGAGGAAGGGAAATTTCCAAGTTAATACGTTGACTATTCTGGACATTCTAAAATGTATGTAGAAATTAACAAGTCCGTAAGTTTTTCTTGCAGATTTCCGGCTAATTCTCTACTAATTTTACACCTACATGAAACTTGCCAGGAATTGCCTTTCTCTGTTTATTCCAAAAGGTTTAAAAAAAAGTCTATGCCAAATATTATCTCTAAATCTGAATTATTTGCAAAGCTATACCGTGAGGATCTCTTGAAACTATACGGCCGAGAAGCATGGGCGCAGAATAATACGTGAATAATACGAATTTTATGGGGACAGCCAACTCGTCACACTAAAAAATCCCTAAGGTATTCGGGTGGCTAGACCAGCAGTGACTCCAGGGACATTTTCGGCGAGTTGGCGAGTTGGCTATCCCCATAAAATTTGTATTATTCTGCGCCCATGCTTTTCAGCCGTATAGTTTCAAGGGATCCTCACGGTATATCTCAATATCCACCAGCTTATTACTGAAGAGAAATTTTGTGTCCACACTTAACTCAAGATTAATTGTCCTGATCTTGAGTGTGGAATTACTAATGTATGAGGTGAAACCTAAATAAATATCAACTCGCATTATTGAAAATCGCATAATTGGGAATAAGAATGCCGCGAAGCATCTTGAATCTATTCAAGCAGCCTAACTATAATAAATAACTCGCACGTATTAGAGAAATCGGTTAACATTCCAAAGATTATATCTTGGCGCAAAAATTTTAACATAAATTTTAATTGAAAACTTGATTGGCATAACTTTTAAAGAAATCCTGAGATTACAAACCGGAAACCTTATGATCTCATGTATGGCTACAATATGGAATAACCCTATTGTACTGTACAAAACAGTGATTGGTTCTTGAACAAATAAGATTTATTTCACATTTGCAGGTGCAACCCGAAGACATTTCCCAGATCTGACTGAAAAACAATTCAAGGATCATGTATCCCTTTGGTTTCGACACGCGAAAACTCGCTATGAAAGAGAACAGGTGATTTTTTCACGTACTAATTCGAATATTTTGCTGTTCTGATTTGCAGAACTTTTTATGTCTCACTGGTTACTTTTCATTTGACAGGCGAAAATATCTGCACATGTCGCAATTGACGAACAATAATTATAATTAGATGATTCTAATTAATTATTAACGCTATGCGTCATTTCTATGTTTTTATGCTCTATTAAATATATGCGTATATCTTGATCTCAATTATAGTCACTTTTTATGTTTATGTATTTCACGACCCGTGAACGTATCATTAAGTATATTCGACTAAGGCTGTTTATATGATATATTATTGACATATTATAATACCAAACGAACTGTATAAAGAGTCTCTGTAGTTATATTAATATATAATATATGTAAATACGTGATTTGATAACCGTGATTATATCACATATTTATTTATTCATCAGGGTGAATTTCTAACGTCCGATCGCTCGGAATAGAGTTCAGGCGGCCGAGAGTCGAAATCGGCAATTGTTTATCTAGAGATAACCAGTCAAGAAGTCGCTATAGTTCAGTGGTAGCTATAACCACTGAATCAATTGCCGATTTCTACTCTCAGCCGCCTGAACTCTACTCCGAGCGATCGGACGTTAGGAATTCACCCCTAGAAAAATCGATCCCTCCATTCCTGCAGCTATGGAGGCTACCCTATCCATACCTGCAGCATTCGTTATTGATGGCAGCAGGACGAGTGTTGATTTGCCAGTATATAAATGACTATTCGTATCGTATCAATAATCGGGTGTCAGACGTTCCAAATAGCATGTCGCTGAAACAGTATATTTTGAGTTATTGTAATCCCCCAAAAGCACCTCGGGTGCAAAAACCTTGCGCCAAGTACATTAAAACGTAGTAGCTATCAACAAAAATTTATTAAAAAAAATAGTCAAAGAAGAAGCATTTGATTATACATTCGATCTACAAAAGAATTGAAATCAATGGCCGTTGCCAAGAACAATTTGGTTGATATTTACATCTCAATATACATAATATGCGTAACACATAATGAGATGCATCATACATACTCACAAGAAAAGATCAATTGAAATTAAAATTGAGAAAAAAAGAAACGAAAAAAAAAAATTTGGAGGTAGTGGTACTTGGCGGGCATTTTTGTAGAAATTACAAGAAAATATATATTGAACTATTAATATATTCTTATAATAATTTGAACATCAGCCCGCCAAGTACCACGTACTCCAAATTTTTTTTTTTCGTTTCTTTTTTTCTCAATTTTAATTTCAATTGATCTTTTCTTGTGAGTATGTATGATGCATCTCATTATGTGTTACGCATATTATGTATATTGAGATGTAAATATCAACCAAATTGTTCTTGGCAACGGCCATTGATTTCAATTCTTTTGTAGATCGAATGTATAATCAAATGCTTCTTCTTTGACTATTTTTTTTAATAAATTTTTGTTGATAGCCACTACGTTTTAATGTACTTGGCGCAAGGTTTTTGCACCCGAGGTGCTTTTGGGGGATTTCATAACTTTTTGAACCAGTCTTGATTTTCTTAACCGTTTCTGTTAAATGGTATTTTTCATGAAACGATTCATTTCTATAAATCTAACTGTTAGTTCTATTGAAAGTGTTTTACTGACAAAGTTGTGTTGTTATCGATAACTGAAAAATGAACTGTGATGAGAAGCCTCGACCCCCGTTAGCATTAGGTTCTATCGTAGATATCGTAGACTTGCTTTCGATAAAAATGTAACGTCATGTTAATGTAATTATGTAATTGATAGACTAACAAGGGGAGTGTCAGACCTCGTGGTCGTAGATTTGTATCAAACTTCTAGAGGTTCTTCTTCGGATAAAAACATTAAAACCATACTGTTCCATTCATTCCAACGAGCTTGTGTCTCCTCCTTGAGCTCAAAGTTCTGGTACTACTGAGCATTTCCTGAATTTGTCTAATAAATTTGAAAAAAAATTTACAACAATTTAGTGTAATTTTTTGTTGCTGAATAATCGAAAAATAAAAGTCGAAACTCTTCTTCAGATTACGCTATGTTGATGCCTTTTAAACATCATTTCCAATTGGTACTGTCAAGTTTATACTCTGCAGTCAACTGTCGAAGACAAAATCATAGGCTACTTAGGACTATAATTTCATTATTGAAGGCTCGAATACTAATCAAATTATCTTGAACTAGCAAAATAATCACAATTACATAGCAAAATGACATTCTTATTAATTTTTATTTTTATTTATTTTTTAGTCTTTAGTCCTTTATCTTGCTCATTTCATTATGATCAGCCACATTGCATGCATTGATAGCTCTTAGTGCAAAAACGTTTCCCAGGGCACGGTGACTCAATTCATATTATTCATTATATTTGGCATTCAATTACAAATACCTCGTTGAATCTTCGGTAACAATGTTATCTGCCTAGGTATTGTTATAAAATATGTCAGTACTTCATACACGATATTTGAACCATACAACATCTCTTTAGCCTCAATAACTAATCGATCGCATATTTTTCTTCATTTTGATCACGTTCAGACACATTTTCTCAAAGGCTGTAGGAAGCTTCGTAACCAATTTATTTATCTGCAGATAGGTTAATATGCAGATGGGGTTATTTTTATCCTATAGCGGCAAATAATTTTTTGACAATCTAAAAATTTCATGTGAGCTACTTTCTATTATCAAAGAAGCAACTATTCGAATAAATATAGGTAAATTACTGCCGAACCTTTGTTATGTATAAATCGCGATCAATCATGACAGATAATTCTCATAACCTCAAAGGCTCGATCTCGTGAAATAAATGAAAAGATAGATATGATTATTATTTCATAGGACTCCTGTAATAACTGTAATGTAATGAACAACTATCGCTTCCCAGTCTTTTTGAGAACGTTTAATTATTACTCCATATTTTACATTATTTTCATCCTCATTCCCCGCGACTGTCATCGAGAATAAAATATACGTTCCACCATACGGCATACGCGATTATGCTGCCTCTCGTGGGCCATAGAGAGCGTTATGGTGTCATAGACCGACAAACTCGCTTTGCTTTTATTTAATTTTTTCTATGTGTAACTTTCGTCTTTTGAAGGTACCTTCTATGTTGTTAGGTAGCCGGGCAAATGTGCAAATCTGGCGTGAGCCGGAGACGGAGAAATTCTGATCGTGAAACTGACCCTCTCCATTTTATAAATAATCATATCTCAGCTATCCGTACACCGATTGCATTGATATGAGGCTCAAATGAAATCTCTTTCGCATCTTATTCCTGCATTAAATCGACGAGCCCTGGGATATTGCCTATATACGCTTAATGAAATAATATGGTTACCCCCACTCCTGCGCTGAACTCCCGTTCCGGTAAACGAGAGTGGTAGAGTCATGAGATGAATTTTTTTTAATGTACTTGGCGCGAAACTCTACCGCGTCTCTTGATGTCTTTGACCGTTGCAAATGAAACGTTTCGTAGGAAACGTAAATGAGATAGGACATTTGTGGTTACCGAAATGTTTGATGAATGTTAACGAGACATTGTGGTGAATGTCACACTGCCGTGATGTCATGTGGCAGAAACATCGCTGCAACATAATTTTGTTTAGCGGGTATTAAAATAATTTTTTCTCATTAATTTTGCACATTGATCTTTTTTATTGAAAAAAAAAAGATTTTTCTCATTAATTTTGGAAAATATGCAAAAAATCAAAATTTTCCAAGATATGTTTTATTTTTCTTTTTTTTTTTCACTTCACCGAGGACCATTGGAAATTAATTTTTTTTTCGTTTTAGAAATTGAAAAAAAATGAAAATTATAAAAAAAAATATATGGCAGCCGCATCCCACTTTCTAATCACGATAGATATTACTTATTTATGACCCAGGATCTGTAGAAAAAATTTCAGAATTTAAAAAATGGTGTTTTTCAGTCAACCCTTTTTTACACAAAAACGATCGTCGCGCCACCTGAAGAAGTAGCGAGAAAATTCTGCAAAAAATTGGGCTTCTTTTCAAGTGGAATGAATGCGAAACAAAAAGTTATGCAAGGATCTGATGAATTGGGGGAAATGACTCCTCGGTTTCACTTGGAATGCCCCATATATACTTATATACAGGGTGAGTTTTCTCCAGGGTCTGATCTGGGAGGAGCTTGAACGTGCTGAAACTTCGCGAGTGTGCTATACGTGTGGATGTAAACAAAGGCTATTGCCGGATAAGAATAGTGATTTGGCCCACTCAAGCTTTTGAGCTAATTATTGTTTTATTATCTTGATACGGTCAAAAAAAAGTGCTCGACGCGAATTTTGGCCCACTCCCCCCTGCTGCTGGCCTTACCACCCCCAAAAAACCCAGTTTTTCGGCTGTATTTCTTACCTTATCGCCAAGTCAACGAATCCTTATGAAAAAAATACGGTGTATAGAGAAGGTAGAGTTCTTTCAACTTGTTTTTGTTTAGATTTTTTTCACCCCTTCACCCCTTTCAAAAAAATTCCCAAATTGTTTAGACATTCTTTTCTCGACAACTAAGGTAGACGCAATCGTCAAATTTCTACTCTAAGTGTATTTTGACTCGAAAAATACGCTCTATTTTTTTCAACTTTTACAAAGTGGTGGAACACACCGAGAATTACGAAAAACCATTACTTTCGTCATCGTCGGCTGTTTCTACATTTTGTTTTACTCTGAATAATGAATAACGATTTTTTCAACTGAAAAACATGTAACCAAATATTTTCTTTCAAATATAATACTCTTGCGATGAATCGCACACAAATATATATTTTGAAATACATGACAAGGGATTGTTGCATATAGAAAGCTTTGCGTGCCAATTCACAATGTTTTTCTCAATTTCACACACACACGTACACTCAAACTTACTCACTAATCCTCTACACACACACACATGTATGGGCAAATCCACGTGAAGTGGTAACACTTTTTGACATCGACATTTTTAATTTTCTTTTAAACTTTACACACGTGTTCTTCATGGTCCGTAGAAGAGAGTCTCCAAACCATTCTGCCCTAGGATCAATATTTTAGAAATGATGCGCAATTGAAATTTTGAACGTATGCCGAAAATCGTCGCGCGCGCTCCTCTTGAATGTCTCATAACTTTTGATCCGCTGGACGGAAATAGGTTTGTTATGTATCGATTTGAAAGGTATTGAACTAATCTAACAGTTCGTAAACGTCATTTTATTTTTCCAAATTCAATTGCGCGTCATTTCTAAAATATTGATCCTAGGGCAGAATGGTTTGGGGACTCTCTTTTACGGACCATGAAGAACACGTGTGTAAAGTTTAAAAGAAAATTAAAAATGTCGATGTCAAAAAGTGTTACCACTTCACGTGGATTTGCCCATACATGTGTGTGTGTGTAGATCATTAGTGAGTGAGTTTAAGTGTACGTGTGTGTGTGTGAAATTGAGAAAAACGTTGTGAATTGGCACGCAAACCTTTCTATATGCAACAATCCCTTGTCATGTATTTCAAAATATATATTTGTGTGCGATTCATCGCAAGAGTATTATATTTGAAAGAAAATATTTGGTTACATGTTTTTCAGTTGAAAAAATTGTTATTCATTATTCAGAGTAAAACGAAATGTAGAAACAGCCGACGATGACGAAAGTAATGGTTTTGCGTAATTTTCGGTGTGTTCCACTACTTTGTAAAAGTTGAAAAAAATAGAGCGTATTTTTCGAGTCAAAATACACTTAGAGTAGAAATTTGACGATTGCGTCTACCTTAGTTGTCGAGAAAAAAATGTCTAAACAATTTGGGAATTTTTTCGAAAGGGGTGAAGGGGTAAAAAAAATCTAAAAAAAAAAACAAGTTGAAAGAACTCTACCTTCTCTATACACCGTATTTTCTTCATAAGGATTCGTTGACTTGGCGATAAGGTAAGAAATACAGCCGAAAAACTGGGTTTTTTGGGGGTGGTAAGGCCAGCAGCAGGGGGGAGTGGACCAAAATTCGCGTCGAGCATTTTTTTTCGACCGTACCAAGATAATAAAACAATAATTAGCCCAAAAGCTTGAGTGGGCCAAATCACTATTCTTATCCGGCAATAGCCTTTGGAGATAAAGATATCTGCTTCATAATCACACACTATTATTCTAAAGCGAACAAGTATAAATAGAAGAAGGCGGAGCTTTAGCACGTTAAAGCTCCTCCCAGATCAGACCCCGGAGAAAACTCACCCTGTACATGTATATACATTAGGGTGGCAATATTTTTCCGTCTTTTTTTTTTTTTAAGCTCACATGGAAATTTGTTAGTTTGATCCATTTTAAAAGCCCTCTCCAAATTTTAGCTCAATTAAAAATTTTGTAGAGGTCGATCAAGAATTTTGAAGTAGTCGAAATTCAACGAAATCGATTTTTTTCTTCAAATTCTTCACTTGCTTACTAACTCAATCTTTCCTAGGTAGATTGTAGAGGAACATACTGAAATTTCAAGTAAAAATATTACTATTTAAAGCTTGTTCAAGAAATAAACGAAAAAAATTTCAACAAATTTCAATGGTCTTGAGCGACCTCTAGATCTCAATATTCAGACTTGATCTTTTCACAATTACTGATTTCTAGTATGATGATTAAATTTTGATAGTGAGCATCGTTGAAATCGAAAACATATGATAAGAGAAATAAATGCTTACAAATTACATTTTTCTCAATTTTTTTTTTTTTTTTTTTCATCCTTCACTTGCCCACCAATTCAACCTTTTCTAGGTGGATTGTAAAGGATCATACCGAAATTTTTAGTCAAAACATCAATACTTAGAGGTCGCACAAGACGTTGAGGGTTTATTTGAACTTTTTTCATTTAATTCTTGAGTGACCTTTGAGTATTGATATTTTGACTAAAAATTTCAGTATATTCCTCTGAAATCCACCTAGAAAAGATTGAATTAGTAGGCAAGTGAAGAATATACGAAAAAAAAAAAATTAGGAAAAATGTAATTTGTGAGTATTTATATATGTCTTTTATCATAAGTTTTTGATTTCAATGATGCTCACTATGAAAATTCAATCATTATACTACAAATTAGTAGTTGTGAAAAGATCAAGTATTAATATTGAGATTTAGAGGTCGCTCAAGACCATTGAAATTTGTTGAAATTTTTTTTGTTCAATTCTTGAACGAGCTTTAAATATTAATATTTTTACTTGAAATTTCAGTATGTTTCTCTACAATCTCCCCAGGTAAGATTGAGTTAGTGAGCAAGTGAAGAATTTGAAAAAAAAAATCGATTTCGTTGAATTTCGACATTTTCAAAATTCTTGAGCGACCTCTACAAAATTTTTAATTTAGCTGAAATCTTGAGAGGGCTCCTAAAATGGATTAAACTAACATATTTTCATGTGAGCTAGAAAAAAAAAAAAAAAAAGGAAAAATATTGCCACCCTAATATACATACATGTATATATGGGGCATTCCATGCCAAATCACCGAGGTTTCGGCCCGACCCCTTTCGATTTCGCCAAAAATTTTTTATCATTTTCTACCCTACCAAAGACATTTTTCTGAATTTTTTTCAGATTTTTTTACCCAACTCAAAAAAAGTTACGAATTTTTGGAAAAAACCGCTCTTTTTTTTTAAATGCTAGAACTTTTTCAAAAATTGACAGATGTCAGGATCTATGAAATATTTCAATATTTAAAAAAAAAACGTTTTTTTTCGAAGTCCGAAACCTTCGATTCTCAATTTTTTTGTCTCAAACAAAACTTCAACTAAGATAGTATTTAACCCCCCTATTTAGATTTTGTGCCGACTTTTCTTTCTATTTTTTTTTTCGATTGAAAAAAAAATAATTCTGAAATTAGCTTATTTTACATAACTTTGCGTTAAAATTTTTTTGGATTGTTTTTTAAATCTTAGAAATTGAAAAAAAAATTGTACAAAAACAATCGTTAAGTGAATTTACAGCCAGAATTGAGTTATTTTATTAAAGTATCGGTTTTACAATGTTAAAAATTTAAATATTATAATTATTTTCCTCGATTTAACGATGGTTTTCTTGGTTTTTTAACTGTACTGTGTTGTGTGGATTGTTCCGACGAAGAAAAAGACTTAACTATTAACATTGTAACATTAACATTGTAACATTAACTTAACATTTAACATTGTAACAACGATACTTTAATAAAATAACTCAATCCTGGCTGTAAATACACTTAATGATTGTTTTTGTACAATTTTTTTCAATTTCTAAGATTTTAAAAACAATCCAAAAAAATTTTAACGCAAAGTTATGTAAAATAAGCTAATTTTAGAATTTTTTTTTTTTTCAATCGAAAAAAAAAAATAGAAAGGAAAGTCGGCACAAAATCTAAATAGGGGGGTTGAATACTATCTTAGTTGAAGTTTTTTTTGAGACAAAAAAATTGAGAATCGAAGGTTTCGGACTTCGAAAAAAAAACGTTTTTTTTGAAAATATTGAAATATTTCATAGATCCTGACATCTGTCAATTTTTGAAAAAGTTCTAGCATTTAAAAAAAAAAAGAGCGGTTTTTTCCAAAAATTCGTAACTTTTTTTGGGTTGGGTAAAAAAATCTGAAAAAATTCAGAAAAATGTCTTTGGTAGGGTAGAAAATGATAAAAAATTTTCAGCGAAATCGAAGGGGGTCGGGCCGAAACCTCGGTGATTTGGCATGGAATGCCCCATATATGGGTCAAAACGCCAAATCCTAAACGATCTTGTACCTGGTGGTCAGCGGTCAAAATCGTCATTTAACCAGGTGGTAGTATACATCGAAAGAGGTATCTCTGATTTTTTTTCAAATTTTTTTGGTCATAACTTTGGCAACAATGTTTTTCGAAAGTTTGCAGTTTTCCTGCAACATGGTCTTAAACATTAATGCCTATGCTGTGCTGCTTGTGAAAAATAAAAAAAATTAAGTACCATTTTTATGTGGAAAACTCTCAGCTTTCCGATGAAAATATTTTCGATTCTCCCATTTGTCCAAAAAGTTTTGAAAATCCCGCTTAAAGTAAAAAAAATCACTTTTCGACATGAGTGTATATTTTGTTTGCGATGAGAATATTTTTTTCGGAAAGCTGAAACTTTTCTACTAAATATGTGTGAATTTCAATCTGGGGTTTCGATGGGGTCGAGTGTAAATAAATAAAGATTGTCCGTAAGGGTGACCCATTTTGACCGACTATTTTTTGATTTTGATTCTGGTACGAAAATTCATTAGTTTTTTGCATTTGAGGAGCTCTTCCCAAATTTTAAATAATTAAAAAATATTTAGGGGCCGCTCACGAATTTTGAAAATTCCAAAATTGGTCAAAAATCGAACAATTTTTTTTTCTTCAATTCTCTTCCTCGTGGGGGCAATTGCTTTTACACTCAATCAAAATGACATTTTGGAAATTTTGGCTGGAAGTATAAATTTTCGAAGGTCGTTCAAGAATTTCATAGGTTTGATAGTACTACTCCACAAAATTCAAAATTCTTGATCGACCTCAAAAAATTTATATTCAGAGCTGAAATTTTCCGGGATGCCATATTTGTTTTATGTGAAAACAATTGCTGCCACGAAAAAAAAATTAAAAAAAAAAATAATACCAATTTTGACCAATTTTGGAATTTTCAAAATTCGTGAGCGGCCCCTAAAATTTTTTTAATTATCGGGAAGAGCTCCTCAGATGCAAAAGATTAATGAATTTTCGTAAGAGCATCAAAATCAAAAAATAGTCTGTCGAAATGGGTCACCCTAACGTACAGTCTTTATTTATTTACAATTGACCCCATCGAAACCCCAGATCGAAATTCATACATATTTAGTAAAAAAGTCTCAGCATTCCGAAAAAAATATTTTCATCGCAAACCAAATATACACTCATGTATAAAAGTGATTTTTTTTACTTTAAACAGGATTTTCAAAACTTTTTGGACAAATAGGGGAATCGAAAATATTTTAATCGGAAAGCTGAGAGTTTTCCACATAAAAATGGTACTTTATTTTTTTTATTTTTCACAAGCAGCACAGCATAGGCATTAATGTTTAAGACCATGTTGCAGGAAAACTGCAAACTTTCGAAAAACATTGTTGCCAAAGTTATGACCAAAAAAATTTGAAAAAAATCAGAGATACCTCTTTCGATGCATACTACCACCTGGCTAAACGACGATTTTGACTGCTGACCACCAGGTACAAGATCGTTCAGGATTTGGCGTTTTGACCCATATATATATATATATATATATATATATATATATATATATATATATATATATATATATATATATATATATATATATATATACAGGGTGTTCCAGACCACCCGTGCACCCCTTTTAAAATCTAAAATACATGGTTTAGCGAAAAATGCTTCAGATAAAAGTTGCTGAGCTCTGAGGGGCACACTTTGTGATGACCGTGTCTGTGACCTTGGATGTCGTCTTCAAGGTTATTTCAAGGTCAACTTTGTTTTTTTGAAGGGAAACTCATATTTTTAACCCCAGATTCGGAAAGAGCGGGAAATTCCAATAATAATATTGTGATTTATTATGTCATTATATCGAAATATGTTGATTATGTCATCGTCGTTTAATTAAAGTTATAACATGTCATTGTCATGAAATTTAATTAAAATAAAATAAATGTTCAACCAGGATAAAATTGATGTACTGCTTTTTTTGCGCATATTCAAAATCCGCAATAAAAATACCTCATGTGGTATGATTCTGGTAGGGTAACCGGTAGCGCAAAATATCTCTATTCGATAGAGGGCAACTATTTTAATAATAACTTTTCAGTTTCTTAGAATGGGCAATTTTCTTCATTACAAACGGGTGTACAACACCATAGGAGTAGAACAAATCCCACGTATAATACATGATCTAAACGTAAAATTTTCCGCTCTTTCTGAATCCGGGACTGAAAATATGGGTTTCTATTTGAAAAAACAAAGTTGACCTTGAAATAACCTTGAAGACGATCTCCAAGGTCACAGACACGGTCATTATAATGTGTGCCCTTCAGAGCTCAGCAACTTTTATCTGGAGCATTTTTCGCTAAATCGTGTATTTTAGATTTTAAAAGGGGTGTACGGGTGGTCTGGAACACCCTGTATATATTGTTACTTTTTACGGATTTTTTACTGATCCTATGATCGTGGAAAATCCTTTTTAAGTTCGCGTGAGTGTCTTTGCTGCGAATTTATAATCGGAGCTTTTCTTTAATTAATATTTCTGCTCAAAGTTACGTATTCTACTCGAATGTTGGATGTTGATCACCAAGATCACCTCCCTAAAACACAGACTCGGTGTATGAAGAACAATAACAAAGCTGCCTTACACAGACTCGGTCTATTCCTCAGTGACACAAAGCTGCCTCCCTCCAGAGCCGGACTTTGCAGTCAAGCCTGTCTGTACAGACTCGGACTTGGTATAGTCTATCGCACAGCCAGACGGGGATAGCGATATCACCGCTGTCTTGTGTTGTCAACTATACCTTAGCCAACGCTGCCTCTAGCTAATTTACTTGTTGTGATCTTGGCGATATGAAATGACTAAGAATGATAGCTAAGGAAACAACAGCTGTTAGAGTTCGTAATATTGTAATTTCAACATAAAATTATACTTTAAATGTTTTGACAAATAGTATGAGTGGTTGCAACCGTTAGATTTACCATAAATATTAATACATTGATATTGTTCAAATGTGGCTCGATACAAGTAAAGTTGTTTTAATCTTAGATGAATAAGCAGCGAGTTATTTATCCAATCTGTAGGTTTTTAATAGAGTAAATGATTATCAGTAATAATGTGTGTTTGCTTTTGCGTCGATAGACGTGCTAAGACGACTTTTAATTATGAAGTGTGATTGAAGTAATTATTGTTGGAGTTCCATTGAATGTTATACTTAATCAATCGCTTTGATCTGATTAATAACGAGTGAATCTACGTTACTGGTAACAGGCTGCTATAGCACTGTTCCGTATATCAAAACTAGGTGAGACATCGAGGACGCTTTGCCTATGAATGCTCTATACCTAAACGCTAAGTGAGACACCGTGGTCGCTCTGCCTACGAATGCTGGCGATTCCGCCGAGCATGGTCGTATTTATACCTATTTTCGGTCACGTCGGTATTTGCGTGATGTGTGAGAACGACGTAGCGGGCTTCAGCTATTGGCTAATAGCCGAACACGTTACATTATACAGGGTGATTCAGTTTGACCGGGCCATTTTAGCTGGGTGGACTCCTCGCGAAATTCGAAGACTAAATTTCCTTTACTAAAAATTCGAGGGACTAATAATTTACGAGCTACGGAAGATCTTAGTTGACCAATCACAGAGCCTACAGCTGCTCGAGTTAGTGCCGGGTCAAAAGTATAAAATAAGCAGTGCCCACAGCAAATCGAATTTCATTAAAATGAAAATAAATTTTTGAAACATTACTAAAATTGTTCGTGCTTCGTGGTTTTCGTCCTCCAGGACCACTGCTACGCAGTTCTCGTCGTCTAGGTCCACCGCTTTGTAGTTTTGGTCCTCCAGGTCCACCGCTACGTAGTTCTCATCGTCCCGGTCATCCGCTTCGTGATTTTCGTGCTCTAGGTCCACTGCTACGTAGTTTTCGTCGTCCAGGTCCTCCGCTTCCTGGTTTTCGTCCTCCAGGTCCACCGCTGCGCAGTTCTCGTCGTCCAGGTTTACTGCTCTGTAGTTTTCGTCCTCCTGGTCCACCGCTACGTAGTTCTCATCGTCCACGTAGCGGAGGACCTGGACGACGAAAACTACGTAGAGGTGGACCTGGAGAACGAAAATCACGAAGCGAACGACCGGGACGACTAAAACTACGTAGCGGTGGACTTGGAAGACGAAAACTACAAAGCAGTACACCTGGACGACGAGAACTGGGCAGCGGTGGACCTGGAGGACGAGAACCAGGAACCGGAGAACCTGGAGGACGAAAATCCCGAAGCCGAGGACCTGGAGGACGAAAATCACGAAGCGGAGGACCTGGACGACGAAAACTACGTAGCAGTGGACCTGGAGGACGAAAATCACGAAGCGGACGACCGGGACGATGAGAACTATGTAGCGGTGGACCTGGAGGACCAAAACTACAAAGCGGTGGACCTGGAGGACCAAAACTACAAAGCGGTGGACCTGGACGACGAGAACTGCGTAGCAGTGGACCTGGAGGACGAAAACCACGAAGCACGAAAAATTTTAGTAATGTTTCAAAAATTTATTTTCATTTTAATGAAATTCGATTTGCTGTGGGCACTGCTTATTTTATACTTTTGACCCGGCACTAACTCGAGCAGCTGTAGGCTCTGTGATTGGTCAACTAAGATCTTCCGTAGCTCGTAAATTATTAGTCCCTCGAATTTTTAGTAAAGGAAATTTAGTTTTAGAATCTCGCCAGGAGTCCACCCAGCTAAAATGGCCCGGTCAAACTGAATCACCCTGTATATATACAGGGTGATTCCGTTTGACCGGGCCATTTTAACTGGGTGGACTCCTCGCGAAATTCTAAGACTAAATTTCCTTTACTAAAAATTCGAGGGACTAATAATTTACGAGCTACGGAAGATCTTAGTTGACCAATCACAGAGCCTACAGCTGCTCGAGTTAGTGCCGGGTCAAAAGTATAAAATAAGCAGTGCCCGTAGCGAATCGAATTTCATTAAAATGAAAATAAATTTTTGAAACATTACTAAAATTTTTCGTGCTTCGTGGTTTTCGTCCTCCAGGGCCACTGCTACGCAGTTCTCGTCGTCCAGGTCCACCGCTTTGTAGTTTTGGTCCTCCAGGTCTACCGCTACATAGTTCTCATCGTCCCGGTCGTCCGCTTCGTGATTTTCGTCCTCCAGGTCCACTGCTACGTAGTTTTCGTCGTCCAGGTCCTCCGCTTCGTGATTTTCGTCCTCCAGGTCCTCGGCTTCGTGATTTTCGTCCTCCAGGTTCTCCGGTTCCTGGTTCTCGTCCTCCAGGTCCACCGCTGCGCAGTTCTCGTCGTTCAGGTGTACTGCTTTGTAGTTTTCGTCCTCCAAGTCCACCGCTACGTAGTTTTAGTCGTCCCGGTCGTTCGCTTCGTGATTTTCGTTCTCCAGGTCCACCTCTACGTAGTTTTCGTCGTCCAGGTCCTCCGCTACGTGGACGATGAGAACTACGTAGCGGTGGACCAGGAGGACGAAAACTACAGAGCAGTAAACCTGGACGACGAGAACTGCGCAGCGGTGGACCTGGAGGACGAAAACCAGGAAGCAGAGAAGCGGGACGATGAGAACTACGAAGCGGAGGACCTAGGGGACGAAAATCACGAAGCGGAGGACCTGGACGACGAAAATTACGTAGCAGTGGACCTGGAGGACGAAAATCACGAAGCGGATGACCGGGACGATGAGAACTACGTAGCGGTGGACCTGGAGGACCAAAACTACAAAGCGGTGGACCTGGACGACGAGAACTGCGTAGCAGTGGACCTGGAGGACGAAAATCACGAAGCGGATGACCGGGACGATGAGAACTACATAGCGGTGGACCTGGAGGACCAAAACTACAAAGCGGTGGACCTGGACGACGAGAACTGCGTAGCAGTGGACCTGGAGGACGAAAACCACGAAGCACGAAAAATTTTAGTAGTTTCAAAAATTTATTTCCATTTTAATGAAAATCAATTCGCTACGGGCACTGCTTATTTTATACTTTTGACCCGGCACTAACTCGAGCAGCTGTAGGCTCTGTGATTGGTCAACTAAGATCTTCCGTAGCTCGTAAATTATTAGTCCCTCGAATTTTTAGTAAAGGAAATTTAGTCTTAGAATTTCGCGAGGAGTCCACCCAGCTAAAATGGCCCGGTCAAACTGAATCACCCTGTATATATATATATATATATATATATATATATATATATATATATATATATATATATATATATATATATATATATATTGTAACGTGCCGCGGTATTGGCGGGTTAAGGAATTAGCCAATGCCGACGTCCGCGTGAGTTCTTTGTCTAATAATTGCTTTTAGTTAGTGATTTTGAATATTAGTGATTTTGGGACTCCTCTTTTAAGAATGTTTGTTGGTGGGGAAATAATGGGTCTGCCATTCAAAGCCACCTAGCGTGTTGTGAGTTTTATTAGCTGCTATACGGACACGGGAAAAACCAATGCCGTCTCTAGACTACGGACCCGGGGTAAACTTCCCAAGGCCGCCTTCCCTCCACAGAGCCGGGCGAACCAAGCCTGTCGTGCCTGTTATCCCTATCTTTTTGAATCGCTACCTCAGATCCGGGAATGCGATGATTCCAAGACTGTCTGCCAGATTCGGGATTGCAGCTTGGCCCTCGGACACGGGTAAACCAATGCCGTCCGCACTATGCAATGCGCTCCCTAATCTGTTCCCTAATAATTGGCTTGTTGGCAGTTAATTAGGTCAGACGAAATCTCAAATGAACAGAATCTGGGTTAATCTTAGATTATCTGATTTAATAATACGAATTTACCAGAAAGTTACAAAATAAAGAAAATAAATCAAGTGTTGACAGTGATCCTTAAATCTATTCTTATTCTGTGTTGGCCTTTAAACCTTTGTGTTATTGAATATTAGCTATCTTAGCCTTTTCTGTTCAGTATGTTCGAGCGACACAATACTATTTGATATCTTTGAAATAAGTTTAAAGCGCTTTGCTTTTAAATTATATGCTTTTTCTTCTCTATGATCAAATTGCTATAATTTGTCTAGTCTTTGATTCTATCTCGTTACTATTCCATTGCGTTTCTAATTAAATGTGACTCTATATCTTCTGACTCGAATAAATGAATTTATGTAGGTACTGACTCTGACGCTTCAATACCTTTAGACAAGTGAAGTTATGTTAGATAAATTAGACAGCAAGTGAGTCGATCAGGTGCTTTACCGTGAATCGCTCCAAGAGAAATTAAATTGCGAATGAGTCGATCAGGTGCTATACCGTGAATCGCTGCCGCTGCTGGCTGACGATTCCTTATATTGCGTTTATCCCCTCCATTTTCGCGTCTAACGTAGCTAGGGGATTAGCTTAATCCCTCGACCTATTGTCGTGTGATTGAGCTTGAATTTTTTTTGTATTAACCAGCCAGCCTGAACCGTTACATTGCCCCCTTCCATCAATCGAAACTTCAGGTCATCTGATTTTTTCTTCGGATGCAGTAAGTCTTCGTGTTGATGGACCTTGATGTCGGTTGTCCTTAGGCTTGGATGGTGTTCGTTACCACTTTTTTCTTTTAAATCAGAGCTGTTTTTCTTTTTATAATTTCTTCAGTCCGAGCGGATCAGTCGGATCCCAGTGTTTTACGTAATCCGGTGTTGGTGGTGGTTCAAACGGTCTCAATGTGATCCTTGGTATAGTCGCCTTGTTCGAACCAGGTCTGCGGAGTGCCGCAGGTAAGTCCGGCCTATTTTTATTTATTGACCTTTTTACCCGATTTCTATAGGTTTCTCTTTCTTTCCTTGTTCTTTCAGGTAGCTCAATTCTTTTCAGTACCCATGGTAAGGTTAAATCCACGTTTTTGATTTCACCGACTTCCTTGACGTTTTTTAACCATGGCACCTCTACTTTCTTTTTCAGCATCACATCTTTGATGATAATAGGAAACCGCCATCGCCTCTTCATCTCGTCGAGTTCAGCCAACTCAGCTTCCCTCAACTCTTCGACTTCCTCGTTGGTGAAGTATTTTGATGGATCAGTCACTTTTGGTTTGATTGGCTCCATCTGCATCAACACTTCCAACTTCGGCGTTAAAGAATCCCATCCTGATCTGTATCGCCCAAAACCACGGATGAATCTTCCAGATGCGTACTTCACTTTTCCCTTGTCATCTTCGGCTGTTTGCACCCCTTTATCCTGAACACTGATATAGCCGTACATCTTTGCGAGTCAGAATGTCAACTGATTAGGCATCCAGCTAATTACCTTGACGAGGCCGACCCGTTCCACGAACTTTGTTTTGGTGAGTCTTCTTCTGTTTCTTTTTCCCTACCTAGCATAACTGGCCGATTTCTGTTTACAAGCTAATTATCCTAGTCTTTGGTTTAAATTGCCAACGTTTACCTCTAACTTATATATTACGTTACATAGTGCTTAAACATATTAACATGGAACCTTCCTCGCTCTCTTTGAGTTTCGGGGTTTACCAACACATAAGTTGCATCGGCTATTTTCCTTTCGATTTTATAAGGCCCTTCATATAAAGTAAAGAACTTAGCCATCTTTTTATTGACAGTGTCAGAGACATTTAATGCTCTAACCAATACTAAATCGCCTATTTTGAACTCTGTCATCTTATGCGTTTCGTTAAATCTTTTAGCCCTAGCACTACCTTTTTTCTTAATATTACTTTTAGCTAAAACTAACTTATAGTCATGCGCGACTCGAAATTGATTATGAATAACCCATTGATCCCAAAATCTTTTCGGTCTTTCATTTAGTTGCAATTCACAAGGAGTAAACTGGGTTGTTTCATGATAAACCTCGTTCATGCATGTTTCTATGATTTTTATCCATTTGATCCAGGCAGTGTGTTTATCCGACAAAAATGTTCTAAAGAACCTACCAATTTCACGGTTTACTCTTTCTACAATGTTACCCTGTGGGTGTCTTATTGACGAAAATATCGGAGTTACATTCTCTTCCTGTAATTTGGTTAACCATCTGACGGATGTAAACTGTGTGCCATGATCAAACTGTATCCTTTTAGGTTTTCCGAATTCCGGAATGTACTTCTCAAACACGCAACGGATGGTGGATTTCGCATCAGCAACTTTCAAAGGATATAACTGTACGTATTTGCTAAATGCATCGATTACCACTAGCAACCATTTGTAGTTACCTTGACTTGCCGGTAACGGTCCAAAAAAATCTATCGATATCAAATCCCCCACACCATTAGGTACGATGTTTTGCATGCTTGCGTAACTATAGCGATTCGGCACCTTACATCGCTGGCACCGGTCGCAGCGGGCTACCTCCTTTCTTACCAATTTACCAAACTTCGGGTAGTAAAAGTTCTCATGCAGCATTTTATAACATTTATGAGCTCCTACGTGCCCGTACACTTCGTGACATTCATTTATTATGGGTCTAACGAGTTTTTCCGGTAAGAAAGCTCGTAGTTTGCCCCCTATTTCCCGTTGGTATAAAATGTCATCGACAACGGAGAAATGTGCGTTATTCTTTGTTATTCCCCTCTTGACCAAATCTGCGATTCGTAAATCTTCTTTTTGCAGCTTGGCAAGTGACCGGAGTCCCTGCACCAATTCTTCGCTGACTATTTTAGCTAATTCAGCTATCACGTTTTCATGACTTTCTGTTGGTTTTTCATCACCAGCATCATGAGGATATCTACTGAGTAAATCCGCTACTATATTATCACTACCTTTAACATATTCGATCTGGAAATCGTACGTTTGCAAATACAACACCCACCGAGCAAGTCGCGAACTTGTCAACCTACATGATAACACGAAGGTCAACGCTTTATGGTCAGTTCGTATTATGAGTTCTGCACCGACTATAAATGTCCTAAATTTTTCTAAAGAATAGACAATAGCCAATAACTCTTTTTCCGTTGTGAAATAATTTATTTCAGCTCCTTTTAATGTTCTACTTGCAAACCCTATTATCCTATGTTCTAAATTATCCTTGTCAATTTGATAGAGAACTCCACCAATCGCGTAACTACTCGCATCGCACTGCAGGTAATACTTCTTTTTCGGATCCGGGTGGTGGATAATCATCGTTTTACAAAACATTTCTTTTACTTTTTTAAATTGCTCGTCGGTTTCGTCCGTCCAAGACCATTTTACATCTTTCCTAAGTAGTTTTAACAGCGGGTATGTCAGATTAGAATAGCTATTTGAAAATTTACTATAGTAGTTCGTTAGGCCGAGAAAGCCTTTTAACTGTTTCGGGTTCCTAGGAGTTGGGAAATTTTTTATTGATTCTATCTTTTCCGGTTGCGGTTGAATACCATCCCGCGTGATTTTGTGTCCTAAAAAGTCAATTTCTTGTCTAAAGAATCTAGACTTTTGGAAATTAATCGTCATATTATGTTTTTGAAAGGTTTCAAAAAGTTTTTCTAAATGTTTGATGTGATTATTTACTGAATCCGATGAACAAAGAATATCATCTACAAAATTGATAGTGAATTCATCCACACTTTGTAAAACTATATCTAATGCTCTTATGAGGCTTGCTAAGCTGGTACTTAGACCATAAGGAGTGACTTTAAACTGGTAGGTTTTTCCGCCATACATAAACGCGGTGTACTTTCTGGACTCTACATGCAGTGGTACTTGCCAAAAACTCGCCGTCAAGTCGATGCTAGACATGAATTTTGAATTATTGAATTTTTGAAAAAGCACCTCAGTAGACTGAGCACAATCTCGATCCGGAACTATCAACTTATTGATAAAACGAGCATCGAGGACTAACCTTATGTCTCCTGATTTTTTAGCAACAACCACGATTGGGTTGATATATTCACTGTGCGATCTTTCTATAATCCCATATTTTAACATTCTTTCGATTTCTTTATCGACCTTCTCTCTATGCATTATCGGTATCGGGTACGACCTTCGTACGAATGGTCGATCTTCGTAGATTTTAATCTTATGTTCGTAAACCGTGACTTTTCCCGGAATTTTGTTGAAAATAGCTCGATATTTCGTTAATAATTCTATAAACGTCTGTCGATGCTCGTTTTCCAACGATTGACATTCCGCGAGTTTGTCAATGATCTCATCATCGGTTACTTCGTAATTCTCATCATCGCTTTCGACCCTTTTACTTAGCATTTCGTTTGTATCTAGTGTCGCGATTTCGAGTTTATTATTTTTTGAATCTACTATTGTCTGTTTTTCTAACCCGATAGTGTTTTCTTTGTTTTTAGTTTGGATCTTCAAAGTGTTTGACTGCAAATCGATATCCGCTTTCCATCTACCAAGAGTATCTATCCCTATAATGACAGGATGACGAAGTGTAGGAACTACTAGAAACGGAATCTGATCAGTGAACTCTCTGACTTTGATTTTCACAAACATTTGTAATTTTACTTTGACTGGTTTTCCACCGGTAACGCCAACTATTTGGTAATTTACCACTGGTAACTTATCGCAGTTTTCAAATATATCTATTTGTTGTTTGTACCATTCCTCAGATAAACAAGTTATTTGACTACCGGTATCTAACAACGCTGTAATGCTTTGGCTTTCTAAATAAACTTTTATACTTGGACATTGTATATTTTTTGTTTCACTTACTACTTTTTCTTTTATTAGGTAATCTGTGGGGTTTTCAAACGGATTTGATTTTTGAATTTCCTGCTCAATTTCTGCCGCGTTTAATTCAAATGTGCGCTGTGCCGTATTTTCATGCGGCACGCCTAACACAGCGCAGTCGGGTTTTCCGAATTAGGCTCACCCGTTTCTGCTTTATCGGTCTCACAAATCTCTTCGGTGATCGCGTTTATTTGTTTAGTAGTTGTCCAATTTGTACGTCTGTTTAATTCTTGAGAATTAGCCTTTATTCTACTCTCATGGGAATCGTTCCCATTGTTTTCATCTCGCGACATGCTCGGTTTAGTATTGCCAGTGTGTTGACTCGGACTACTACGCCAAGAGTTTTGTTTTTGTTTTTCGTCGGCGTATCGTGTGTGATTTACAAACCGATTTGGATTATGTGTTGTGTGCGAGTGTTTTGGTGCATTCGACCTGCCCCCTGATTGCATTTGGTCAAGAAAAGTCAACAAATTGTCTATGTCTCGGATGCATCTACTTTTCGCAGCCTCTACTACCGATTCATCGAAGTGACGGATCAGATTACTGATAATCTCCGCTTCTGGTAACGCTGGATTTAGCCCGCATGCAGCCGCAAATTTTCTACTGGCATATTCAGACCATCCTACCTTAGTGTCAGGTAGGTAATATCCAAACTCTAAATCCCGACGTACATCTCGTTGCGTTTCCTCGCCCCAGTACCTCGATAAAAATCGTTTTTTAAATTCTTCCCATGAATGAATTACCTCGCGTCGCGCTATCCACCAATCCTTTGCGTCGTTTGTTAAGCTTTGACCTATCAACCTCAGTCCAATGTCATCACCTACATTTAGAAAACTGAAATATTCTTCTAATTCCCTAATAAAATTGACTGGTTTTTCCCAAGCCTTTCCTGAGTATGTCGGTAATTTTAATTGTTTTGTTATTAAACTAGTGTTGTCAAACACAGCAGTTTGACCACCTCTTTGTTGTCGTATTCTTCTTATGTCAGACTCTAAACCTATTTTCAGACTATCATGTTTATGATTTAACTCGGTAAACATATCCTGACTTGCTTTCTGGTTTTCAATAATTTTACTTTTTAAAACCTCGTAGGTTCCTACTTGTTCGCTACGTAAAATATTTTCGCATGTCTCGATTTTATTTCTACAGTCTGAAACTTCGTAATTTAATTTGTCTGATACAATTTTTAAATCCGTACCGATTTTGTTTATTTTTGCCTGACTTGTTTCGTTATTTTCTTCTAGCTTTTTATTTATTTTAGACTCAAACTTTGTTTGTGCTTCTATGCTATCTGCCTGCGATCTTAACATGGTTTGTTCCATTTGCTCGAACTTATTATCCATTTTTCTTTCTAGACGTTCAATGGATTCAATTAATCTGGAAATTGGATCTGGATTATCCGTATGGCTACTGTTTGGATTCATCGTGGTTGATTGCAAGGAAGTAACAAAGCTTGTATCCGAAAAACCTGAATCTAATTCACGATGACTTAAATTGACGACACTGGAACTTTTGGTTTTGTTTACTCTACGAGATTCCTCATCTGACATTTCGTCTGACCGTAAACAAACAACAATCCCAAACCTGGCATACAAGTCTTTGTCAGTCTATTTATAATCTAGAATTTGACTTTATTTTTCCGAAGCTATTGAATGAACGAATTTACTGAATTTAAAGATTCTAATGATTTTAATGAACTTTTTTATTTCCAAAAAAATTCCTTTTTTGAGGAGCCCCACGTTGGGCGCCAATTGTAACGTGCCGCGGTATTGGCGGGTTAAGGAATTAGCCAATGCCGACGTCCGCGTGAGTTCTTTGTCTAATAATTGCTTTTAGTTAGTGATTTTGAATATTAGTGATTTTGGGACTCCTCTTTTAAGAATGTTTGTTGGTGGGGAAATAATGGGTCTGCCATTCAAAGCCACCTAGCGTGTTGTGAGTTTTATTAGCTGCTATACGGACACGGGAAAAACCAATGCCGTCTCTAGACTACGGACCCGGGGTAAACTTCCCAAGGCCGCCTTCCCTCCACAGAGCCGGGCGAACCAAGCCTGTCGTGCCTGTTATCCCTATCTTTTTGAATCGCTACCTCAGATCCGGGAATGCGATGATTCCAAGACTGTCTGCCAGATTCGGGATTGCAGCTTGGCCCTCGGACACGGGTAAACCAATGCCGTCCGCACTATGCAATGCGCTCCCTAATCTGTTCCCTAATAATTGGCTTGTTGGCAGTTAATTAGGTCAGACGAAATCTCAAATGAACAGAATCTGGGTTAATCTTAGATTATCTGATTTAATAATACGAATTTACCAGAAAGTTACAAAATAAAGAAAATAAATCAAGTGTTGACAGTGATCCTTAAATCTATTCTTATTCTGTGTTGGCCTTTAAACCTTTGTGTTATTGAATATTAGCTATCTTAGCCTTTTCTGTTCAGTATGTTCGAGCGACACAATACTATTTGATATCTTTGAAATAAGTTTAAAGCGCTTTGCTTTTAAATTATATGCTTTTTCTTCTCTATGATCAAATTGCTATAATTTGTCTAGTCTTTGATTCTATCTCGTTACTATTCCATTGCGTTTCTAATTAAATGTGACTCTATATCTTCTGACTCGAATAAATGAATTTATGTAGGTACTGACTCTGACGCTTCAATACCTTTAGACAAGTGAAGTTATGTTAGATAAATTAGACAGCAAGTGAGTCGATCAGGTGCTTTACCGTGAATCGCTCCAAGAGAAATTAAATTGCGAATGAGTCGATCAGGTGCTATACCGTGAATCGCTGCCGCTGCTGGCTGACGATTCCTTATATTGCGTTTATCCCCTCCATTTTCGCGTCTAACGTAGCTAGGGGATTAGCTTAATCCCTCGACCTATTGTCGTGTGATTGAGCTTGAATTTTTTTTGTATTAACCAGCCAGCCTGAACCGTTACAATATATATATATATATATATATATATATATATATATATATATATATATATATATATATATATATATATATATATATATATATATATATATATATATATATATATATATATATATATATATATATATATATATATATATATATATATATATATATATATATATATATATATATATATATATATATATATATATATATATATATATATATATATATATATATATATATATATATATATATATATATATATATATATATATATACACACACAGAGAAGTTATCTTGAAAGTTATCACTCGGTCATTGCCAACTCGGCGCTCCCCAAGCTTTTTGATTGTTTTTCGCAGGCTTGCCATCCTCATTTTAGGGAAAACGATTGTTTTATAGATAGCTGCAGTTGAAGCCGAGGTTTATGGGGATGCAAGCCTGCGAAAAACATTCGAAAAACTTGGGGAGTACCGAGTTGGCAAGGACTGAGTGATAACTTTCAAGATAACTTCTCTGTGTATATATATATATATATATATATATATATATATATATATATATATATATATATATATATATATAATATTCATATTTTTGATTCCCTGTAACTCTCCAAATAGACATTTTTCGCCCCATATTATAAGGAGCTTTTATGTTGATTCTGATGTCAAAAATGCAATGGAATAATAATAATTTTTTAATTTCTTATTTTCCTTATTTATCTTTCGAAGTTATGAAATCTCCATCTTCTGATAGGTGTCAAAAATTTTATTATATTTCATAAGATTTTTCTGATTTTTTTCAGATTTTACAAAGTGGGTGTTTTTTTTCCAGTTTTTAAATCATACCTCAGAGACGCTGAATCAAAAAATTCTGAAAAAAATTAGGATTGCGTTTTTCGTCATGTACTTTTATGCGAAAAATTATGAAACCAATCTGAGACATCGACGCCGAATCTTGATCGAGATGTCATGGAATGCCCCATATATACAGTGTGGGTCACTTCAAGTGTCGAGAATGGGAGGAACTCAATCGCCACGAGAGCCCGCCCTTTCAGCCAATCAACAACTAGAAAAATTTGGTCGACCGAAATTCTTACGAGAACACAAGATACCATTTCTTTGTGTAGAAAATAAATATCAACAACTGCTCAACTATAGGCTGTTAGGTATAGCAGTCTGTAGGTAGAGAAGGCCAATAATTCGAATCGCTTCAGTGATCGTCGAAATAAATAAATATCTAATAGCCTGGTTGAGTCGTTGTTGCTTTTCTTTCCTATACTAAGAAATTGTATCTTGTGATTACGTGAGAATTTTGGTCGACCAAATTCTTCTAGTTGTTGATTGGCTAAAGGGGCAGGGTCTTGTGCCGATTTAGTTCCTCCCATTTTCGACACTTGAAGTGACCCACCCTGTATATATTAGAGTGGCCCTTAATATGGGTGAAAATTTTTTTTTTCTCTCACCCCTCAAATTGACTCGAAATACTAAAAAATGATTTTTAAAAGTGAAATCTGCTCCTAATTTTAATATTAACCCGTGCCACAAAGGCCCTTTCAAGGGCAAGTCTACGATAACTGTGGCGCCCCGATTTGACAACGGATCTTAATAGAACTCGACGGATAAGACGAAAATGAAGAATAAAATTTTTCGAAAGCTCGCTTAGTTTTCGAGATATCGAAGTTTAAAGTTCAAATTTTTTTTTCTTTCATGTATTTTGATGTCGTTCTTTTGAAAATTC
Source organism: Macrophya alboannulata (assembly GCA_949628255.1). Taxonomy (NCBI): domain Eukaryota; kingdom Metazoa; phylum Arthropoda; class Insecta; order Hymenoptera; family Tenthredinidae; genus Macrophya; species Macrophya alboannulata. Next base: position 10,083,154 of record OX451211.1, read on the forward strand.
CGAACAAATGAGCTAAAGTTGAAGAATAATAACCATCCCTAGGGTCACCGATCACATCGATACCGATCGCATATACATATATTCAAAAAATAATCATCTCTCAGGCTACTGATCGCATCATTAACAACAACATCGTATCTCAGAATTTGGTTCAACAATATCGTATCTCAGAATTCGTTCCAAAAACATCGTATCTCAGAATTTGCTCCAAAAACATCGTATCTCAAAATTTGGTCCAACAACATCGTATCTCCTATATCTTATACACAGAGATACGATGTTCTTGAACCAAATTTTGAGATACGATGTTTTTGGAGCAAATTCTGAGATACGATGTTTTTGGAACAAATTCTGATACGATATTGTTGAACCGAATTCTGAGATACGATGTTGTTCCGCTCAGCCGTCGATATGAAAAATAACCTTTATTGCAAAGTAGGTACGGCTTATCGGAAAAAGGTTCTTTGAAAAAACAATACAATAAAGGTAAAATAGTGGAAAAAAAATTTAATCTCCACACGACAAAAAATTTTTAATTCGAGATATCGATCTTACAAAGTCTATATCTTGTCACGTATTCAATATCGGTCAAATTCGATCATTTATTCTGAATCACCATAAAAAAACATCAAAATATATGAAAAAAAAAAATAAAATTTAAACTTTGAACATCGATATCTCGACAACTAACCGAGATATCCAAGAATTTTATTCTTGATTTTCGTCTTATCTCGTCGAGTTCTATTAAGATCCGTTGTCAAATCGCGGCGCCACAGTCACCGTAGACTCGCCCTTGAAAGGGCCTTTGGGGCACGAGTTAATATTAAAATTAAGAACGGATTTCACGTTTAAAAATCGATTTTTAGTATTTCGACCCTAATATATATATATATATATATATATATATATATATATATATATATATATATATATATATATATATATATATATATATATATATATATATATATATATATATATATATATATATATATATATATATATATATATATATATATATATATATATATATTGTAACATTGCATGTTACAATATACCCGAACTCCCTTAGACGACCTTAGTTAAGGGTGCATTGAGTGCTTGAAAACTGTGTGAATGCGTTAGGGCAGCCCCGAGGCTAGATTTTACTCCGAGAGGCGACCGTGACCGACTTAAGACTGTCGAATTTATTTCTCATTCTTTTGTTTTTTTTTTACCTTTTCTCTATTATGTGGGAGACACGGCCAAAAATATGACGGAGATTCACGTGAAGGCACCCGATTTCGAGAGTGGACCGATAACTCCTACACGAGTCGACGCCTAAGGAAGCATCCTCTCATACACACGAAGACACGGGGGAGTGCCGAGGGCACTCAGCTACGAGGGATACAGGTGGTGGAAGAGATTCCCGCCACCCCCAAGAGCCTGCGAACCGTGGTCTGACAACGAGAGCCTCATACGTCCTGGCCAAATTTGAGTTTACGCGCGTGGCACGCCGCCATGTAGAGATCCAGCGGTCGATCGCCAAATCAATATTCGACTGCGTAAGAAGGGTGTGCGCACGACCGGCGTCATGTGGTCTAATGACTCTGCGGTAGGCCTGCTTCGCAGGTAGATCGCTGAGCTTCGAGCTTGTTGCGAATTTTGTTAGAGTTTGTCGTAGCCACGAGGCGATTTTGTAGATTCCCTTAGAGGGACTTTTTGAGTGAGTGTGAGTGCCTGAGGTCGTTACCGTGGCTGTTGAAGTGCCTGGAAGGTCACAGAGGTTTTTCCTGCGAGGAAAACTGACCGAGAGTTTGGCTGGACAACGGTAAGCGTTAGCCAATTTGATCCGTAAAAATTTGAATCCGGCAAACGGCCACCTGCCATCTTGCCTTGTTGCGAGCCACGAGGCTGAGTAGAATTTGGGATTAAATTAAACCGATCTCCGAGCCGGTCGGCCGCCACCAGTGTCAGAAGGCATAATAGAGTTTCGAGTTTGAGTTTTCTTTGAGTTTTCCTTTATTTTTCTTTGAGTAAAATTTTCGAGTTTCTGTCGCGTAAGATCACTTATTAGAGCACGTACGCTGCACACACGAGTGTGAGTGAGACAGCCTTAGTCCGTCACTGTCGCGCTCTTTTTCTCCCACGAGGAGATTCAGAGCATTAGGTCAGAATTAACCAGTTCTCATATTTGGCAATTTTGGTTTAGCTTACGTAGGCAGAGTTAGTGTAAGTTAATTTTAAGTAATTTTGGAAATTAGTTTTAGCCTGCTGCGAGGCATTGTTGTATCGAGCTAAGCGATATTTTTCCTGTTATTGCTCTCCTACGTGGAAGCCTGATCCTGTCTACGATTAATTATTGTAAAGCTCGATAAACCGTTGTTTTAGGCCCGAGGGGTGACACCCCGAGGTGCATGATCGCTGCGGCGATATATTAATTATTTCTTTTTGTTATTAGCATCACGTTGTGCAATCTAGTTTATTCCTTTTTTTTTTTGAATAAATTTCTCTTATTTTGGTAAAATTTATATGGCACGAGTCGTTATTGTGTACGCTATTCCCTCACATAATCCCGACCCCTCTCCGCGGTACTGCAGCTAGTCGCCGCTTATTCGTTCCGTACGTTTTCTTTTGTTATTTAGTTTGAGTATTATCTCGTGACGAAGATAGTTCGTCTGGCGCCCAAAAATTCAATTTAATTATTTTCTTTTCGATCTTTTGCCAGTTATTGTCGACTGACTCGGTTTCGAGGCCTAGCTATCCGGTCTGGACCCGAGGCCTTAATAAGGGTCACGTCACAATATATATATATATATATATATATATATATATATATATATATATATATATATATATTGTAACGGTTCAGGCTGGCTGGTTAATACAAAAAAAATTCAAGCTCAATCACACGACAATAGGTCGAGGGATTAAGCTAATCCCCTAGCTACGTTAGACGCGAAAATGGAGGGGATAAACGCAATATAAGGAATCGTCTGCCAGCAGCGGCAGCGATTCACGGTATAGCACCTGATCGACTCATTATTAAATTTCTCTTGGAGCGATTCACGGTAAAGCACCTGATCGACTCACTTGCTGTCTAATTTATCTAACATAACTTCACTTGTCTAAAGGTATTGAAGCGTCAGAGTCAGTACCTACATAAATTCATTTATTCGAGTCAGAAGATATAGAGTCACATTTAATTAGAAACGCAATGGAATAGTAACGAGATAGAATCAAAGACTAGACAAATTATAGCAATTTGATCATAGAGAAGAAAAAGCATATAATTTAAAAGCAAAGCGCTTTAAACTTATTTCAAAGATATCAAATAGTATTGTGTCGCTCGAACATACTGAACAGAAAAGGCTAAGATAGCTAATATTCAATAACACAAAGGTTTAAAGGCCAACACAGAATAAGAATAGATTTAAGGATCACTGTCAACACTTGATTTATTTTCTTTATTTTGTAACTTTCTGGTAAATTCGTATTATTAAATCAGATAATCTAAGATTAACCCAGATTCTGTTCATTTGAGATTTCGTCTGACCTAATTAACTGCCAACAAGCCAATTATTAGGGAACAGATTAGGGAGCGCATTGCATAGTGCGGACGGCATTGGTTTACCCGTGTCCGAGGGCCAAGCTGCAATCCCGAATCTGGCAGACAGTCTTGGAATCATCGCATTCCCGGATCTGAGGTAGCGATTCAAAAAGATAGGGATAACAGGCACGACAGGCTTGGTTCGCCCGGCTCTGTGGAGGGAAGGCGGCCTTGGGAAGTTTACCCCGGGTCCGTAGTCTAGAGACGGCATTGGTTTTTCCCGTGTCCGTATAGCAGCTAATAAAACTCACAACACGCTAGGTGGCTTTGAATGGCAGACCCATTATTTCCCCACCAACAAACATTCTTAAAAGAGGAGTCCCAAAAATCACTAATATTCAAAATCACTAACTAAAAGCAATTATTAGACAAAGAACTCACGCGGACGTCGGCATTGGCTAATTCTTTAACCCGCCAATACCGCGGCACGTTACAATTGGCGCCCAACGTGGGGCTCCTCAAAAAAAAAAAGAAATTTTTTTGGAAATAAAATAAAATCATTAAAATCTTTAAATTCAGTAAAATCAGTAAATTCGTTAATTCGATAGCTTCGGAAAAATAAAGTCAAATTCTAGATTATAAATAGACTGACAAAGACTTGTATGCCAGGTTTGGGATTGTTGTTTGTTTACGGTCAGACGAAATGTCAGATGAGGAATCTCGTAGAGTAAACAAAACCAAAAGTTCCAGTGTCGTCAATTTAAGTCATCGTGAATTAGATTCAGGTTTTTCGGATACAAGCTTTGTTACTTCCTTGCAATCAACCACGATGAATCCAAACAGTAGCCATACGGATAATCCAGATCCAATTTCCAGATTAATTGAATCCATTGAACGTCTAGAAAGAAAAATGGATAATAAGTTCGAGCAAATGGAACAAACCATGTTAAGATCGCAGGCAGATAGCATAGAAGCACAAACAAAGTTTGAGTCTAAAATAAATAAAAAGCTAGAAGAAAATAACGAAACAAGTCAGGCAAAAATAAACAAAATCGGTACGGATTTAAAAATTGTATCAGACAAATTAAATTACGAAGTTTCAGACTGTAGAAATAAAATCGAGACATGCGAAAATATTTTACGTAGCGAACAAGTAGGAACCTACGAGGTTTTAAAAAGTAAAATTATTGAAAACCAGAAAGCAAGTCAGGATATGTTTACCGAGTTAAATCATAAACATGATAGTCTGAAAATAGGTTTAGAGTCTGACATAAGAAGAATACGACAACAAAGAGGTGGTCAAACTGCTGTGTTTGACAACACTAGTTTAATAACAAAACAATTAAAATTACCGACATACTCAGGAAAGGCTTGGGAAAAACCAGTCAATTTTATTAGGGAATTAGAAGAATATTTCAGTTTTCTAAATGTAGGTGATGACATTGGACTGAGGTTGATAGGTCAAAGCTTAACAAACGACGCAAAGGATTGGTGGATAGCGCGACGCGAGGTAATTCATTCATGGGAAGAATTTAAAAAACGATTTTTATCGAGGTACTGGGGCGAGGAAACGCAACGAGATGTACGTCGGGATTTAGAGTTTGGATATTACCTACCTGACACTAAGGTAGGATGGTCTGAATATGCCAGTAGAAAATTTGCGGCTGCATGCGGGCTAAATCCAGCGTTACCAGAAGCGGAGATTATCAGTAATCTGATCCGTCACTTCGATGAATCGGTAGTAGAGGCTGCGAAAAGTAGATGCATCCGAGACATAGACAATTTGTTGACTTTTCTTGACCAAATGCAATCAGGGGGCAGGTCGAATGCACCAAAACACTCGCACACAACACATAATCCAAATCGGTTTGTAAATCACACACGATACGCCGACGAAAAACAAAAACAAAACTCTTGGCGTAGTAGTCCGAGTCAACACACTGGCAATACTAAACCGAGCATGTCGCGAGATGAAAACAATGGGAACGATTCCCATGAGAGTAGAATAAAGGCTAATTCTCAAGAATTAAACAGACGTACAAATTGGACAACTACTAAACAAATAAACGCGATCACCGAAGAGATTTGTGAGACCGATAAAGCAGAAACGGGTGAGCCTAATTCGGAAAACCCGACTGCGCTGTGTTAGGCGTGCCGCATGAAAATACGGCACAGCGCACATTTGAATTAAACGCGGCAGAAATTGAGCAGGAAATTCAAAAATCAAATCCGTTTGAAAACCCCACAGATTACCTAATAAAAGAAAAAGTAGTAAGTGAAACAAAAAATATACAATGTCCAAGTATAAAAGTTTATTTAGAAAGCCAAAGCATTACAGCGTTGTTAGATACCGGTAGTCAAATAACTTGTTTATCTGAGGAATGGTACAAACAAAAAATAGATATATTTGAAAACTGCGATAAGTTACCAGTGGTAAATTACCAAATAGTTGGCGTTACCGGTGGAAAACCAGTCAAAGTAAAATTACAAATGTTTGTGAAAATCAAAGTCGGAGAGTTCACTGATCAGATTCCGTTTCTAGTAGTTCCTACACTTCGTCATCCTGTCATTATAGGGATAGATACTCTTGGTAGATGGAAAGCGGATATCGATTTGCAGTCAAACACTTTGAAGATCCAAACTAAAAACAAAGAAAACACTATCGGGTTAGAAAAACAGACAATAGTAGATTCAAAAAATAATAAACTCGAAATCGCGACACTAGATACAAACGAAATGCTAAGTAAAAGGGTCGAAAGCGATGATGAGAATTACGAAGTAACCGATGATGAGATCATTGACAAACTCGCGGAATGTCAATCGTTGGAAAACGAGCATCGACAGACGTTTATAGAATTATTAACGAAATATCGAGCTATTTTCAACAAAATTCCGGGAAAAGTCACGGTTTACGAACATAAGATTAAAATCTACGAAGGTCGACCATTCGTACGAAGGTCGTACCCGATACCGATAATGCATAGAGAGAAGGTCGATAAAGAAATCGAAAGAATGTTAAAATATGGGATTATAGAAAGATCGTACAGTGAATATATCAACCCAATCGTGGTTGTTGCTAAAAAATCAGGAGACATAAGGTTAGTCCTCGATGCTCGTTTTATCAATAAGTTGATAGTTCCGGATCGAGATTGTGCTCAGTCTACTGAGGTGCTTTTTCAAAAATTCAATAATTCAAAATTCATGTCTAGCATCGACTTGACGGCGAGTTTTTGGCAAGTACCACTGCATGTAGATTCCAGAAAGTACACCGCGTTTATGTATGGCGGAAAAACCTACCAGTTTAAAGTCACTCCTTATGGTCTAAGTACCAGCTTAGCAAGCCTCATAAGAGCATTAGATATAGTTTTACAAAGTGTGGATGAATTCACTATCAATTTTGTAGATGATATTCTTTGTTCATCGGATTCAGTAAATAATCACATCAAACATTTAGAAAAACTTTTTGAAACCTTTCAAAAACATAATATGACGATTAATTTCCAAAAGTCTAGATTCTTTAGACAAGAAATTGACTTTTTAGGACACAAAATCACGCGGGATGGTATTCAACCGCAACCGGAAAAGATAGAATCAATAAAAAATTTCCCAACTCCTAGGAACCCGAAACAGTTAAAAGGCTTTCTCGGCCTAACGAACTACTATAGTAAATTTTCAAATAGCTATTCTAATCTGACATACCCGCTGTTAAAACTACTTAGGAAAGATGTAAAATGGTCTTGGACGGACGAAACCGACGAGCAATTTAAAAAAGTAAAAGAAATGTTTTGTAAAACGGTGATTATCCACCACCCGGATCCGAAAAAGAAGTATTACCTGCAGTGCGATGCGAGTAGTTACGCGATTGGTGGAGTTCTCTATCAAATTGACAAGGATAATTTAGAACATAGGATAATAGGGTTTGCAAGTAGAACATTAAAAGGAGCTGAAATAAATTATTTCACAACGGAAAAAGAGTTATTGGCTATTGTCTATTCTTTAGAAAAATTTAGGACATTTATAGTCGGTGCAGAACTCATAATACGAACTGACCATAAAGCGTTGACCTTTGTGTTATCATGTAGGTTGACAAGTTCGCGACTTGCTCGGTGGGTGTTGTATTTGCAAACGTACGATTTCCAGATCGAATATGTTAAAGGTAGTGATAATATAGTAGCGGATTTACTCAGTAGATATCCTCATGATGCTGGTGATGAAAAACCAACAGAAAGTCATGAAAACGTGATAGCTGAATTAGCTAAAATAGTCAGCGAAGAATTGGTGCAGGGACTCCGGTCACTTGCCAAGCTGCAAAAAGAAGATTTACGAATCGCAGATTTGGTCAAGAGGGGAATAACAAAGAATAACGCACATTTCTCCGTTGTCGATGACATTTTATACCAACGGGAAATAGGGGGCAAACTACGAGCTTTCTTACCGGAAAAACTCGTTAGACCCTTAATAAATGAATGTCACGAAGTGTACGGGCACGTAGGAGCTCATAAATGTTATAAAATGCTGCATGAGAACTTTTACTACCCGAAGTTTGGTAAATTGGTAAGAAAGGAGGTAGCCCGCTGCGACCGGTGCCAGCGATGTAAGGTGCCGAATCGCTATAGTTACGCAAGCATGCAAAACATCGTACCTAATGGTGTGGGGGATTTGATATCGATAGATTTTTTTGGACCGTTACCGGCAAGTCAAGGTAACTACAAATGGTTGCTAGTGGTAATCGATGCATTTAGCAAATACGTACAGTTATATCCTTTGAAAGTTGCTGATGCGAAATCCACCATCCGTTGCGTGTTTGAGAAGTACATTCCGGAATTCGGAAAACCTAAAAGGATACAGTTTGATCATGGCACACAGTTTACATCCGTCAGATGGTTAACCAAATTACAGGAAGAGAATGTAACTCCGATATTTTCGTCAATAAGACACCCACAGGGTAACATTGTAGAAAGAGTAAACCGTGAAATTGGTAGGTTCTTTAGAACATTTTTGTCGGATAAACACACTGCCTGGATCAAATGGATAAAAATCATAGAAACATGCATGAACGAGGTTTATCATGAAACAACCCAGTTTACTCCTTGTGAATTGCAACTAAATGAAAGACCGAAAAGATTTTGGGATCAATGGGTTATTCATAATCAATTTCGAGTCGCGCATGACTATAAGTTAGTTTTAGCTAAAAGTAATATTAAGAAAAAAGGTAGTGCTAGGGCTAAAAGATTTAACGAAACGCATAAGATGACAGAGTTCAAAATAGGCGATTTAGTATTGGTTAGAGCATTAAATGTCTCTGACACTGTCAATAAAAAGATGGCTAAGTTCTTTACTTTATATGAAGGGCCTTATAAAATCGAAAGGAAAATAGCCGATGCAACTTATGTGTTGGTAAACCCCGAAACTCAAAGAGAGCGAGGAAGGTTCCATGTTAATATGTTTAAGCACTATGTAACGTAATATATAAGTTAGAGGTAAACGTTGGCAATTTAAACCAAAGACTAGGATAATTAGCTTGTAAACAGAAATCGGCCAGTTATGCTAGGTAGGGAAAAAGAAACAGAAGAAGACTCACCAAAACAAAGTTCGTGGAACGGGTCGGCCTCGTCAAGGTAATTAGCTGGATGCCTAATCAGTTGACATTCTGACTCGCAAAGATGTACGGCTATATCAGTGTTCAGGATAAAGGGGTGCAAACAGCCGAAGATGACAAGGGAAAAGTGAAGTACGCATCTGGAAGATTCATCCGTGGTTTTGGGCGATACAGATCAGGATGGGATTCTTTAACGCCGAAGTTGGAAGTGTTGATGCAGATGGAGCCAATCAAACGAAAAGTGACTGATCCATCAAAATACTTCACCAACGAGGAAGTCGAAGAGTTGAGGGAAGCTGAGTTGGCTGAACTCGACGAGATGAAGAGGCGATGGCGGTTTCCTATTATCATCAAAGATGTGATGCTGAAAAAGAAAGTAGAGGTGCCATGGTTAAAAAACGTCAAGGAAGTCGGTGAAATCAAAAACGTGGATTTAACCTTACCATGGGTACTGAAAAGAATTGAGCTACCTGAAAGAACAAGGAAAGAAAGGGAGACCTATAGAAATCGGGTAAAAGGGTCAATAAATAAAAATAGGCCGGACTTACCTGCGGCACTCCGAAGACCTGGTTCGAACAAGGCGACTATACCAAGGATCACATTGAGACCGTTTGAACCACCACCAACACCGGATTACGTAAAACACTGGGATCCGACTGATCCGCTCGGACTGAAGAAATTATAAAAAGAAAAACAGCTCTGATTTAAAAGAAAAAAGTGGTAACGAACACCATCCAAGCCTAAGGACAACCGACATCAAGGTCCATCAACACGAAGACTTACTGCATCCGAAGAAAAAATCAGATGACCTGAAGTTTCGATTGATGGAAGGGGGCAATGTAACGGTTCAGGCTGGCTGGTTAATACAAAAAAAATTCAAGCTCAATCACACGACAATAGGTCGAGGGATTAAGCTAATCCCCTAGCTACGTTAGACGCGAAAATGGAGGGGATAAACGCAATATAAGGAATCGTCTGCCAGCAGCGGCAGCGATTCACGGTATAGCACCTGATCGACTCATTATTAAATTTCTCTTGGAGCGATTCACGGTAAAGCACCTGATCGACTCACTTGCTGTCTAATTTATCTAACATAACTTCACTTGTCTAAAGGTATTGAAGCGTCAGAGTCAGTACCTACATAAATTCATTTATTCGAGTCAGAAGATATAGAGTCACATTTAATTAGAAACGCAATGGAATAGTAACGAGATAGAATCAAAGACTAGACAAATTATAGCAATTTGATCATAGAGAAGAAAAAGCATATAATTTAAAAGCAAAGCGCTTTAAACTTATTTCAAAGATATCAAATAGTATTGTGTCGCTCGAACATACTGAACAGAAAAGGCTAAGATAGCTAATATTCAATAACACAAAGGTTTAAAGGCCAACACAGAATAAGAATAGATTTAAGGATCACTGTCAACACTTGATTTATTTTCTTTATTTTGTAACTTTCTGGTAAATTCGTATTATTAAATCAGATAATCTAAGATTAACCCAGATTCTGTTCATTTGAGATTTCGTCTGACCTAATTAACTGCCAACAAGCCAATTATTAGGGAACAGATTAGGGAGCGCATTGCATAGTGCGGACGGCATTGGTTTACCCGTGTCCGAGGGCCAAGCTGCAATCCCGAATCTGGCAGACAGTCTTGGAATCATCGCATTCCCGGATCTGAGGTAGCGATTCAAAAAGATAGGGATAACAGGCACGACAGGCTTGGTTCGCCCGGCTCTGTGGAGGGAAGGCGGCCTTGGGAAGTTTACCCCGGGTCCGTAGTCTAGAGACGGCATTGGTTTTTCCCGTGTCCGTATAGCAGCTAATAAAACTCACAACACGCTAGGTGGCTTTGAATGGCAGACCCATTATTTCCCCACCAACAAACATTCTTAAAAGAGGAGTCCCAAAAATCACTAATATTCAAAATCACTAACTAAAAGCAATTATTAGACAAAGAACTCACGCGGACGTCGGCATTGGCTAATTCTTTAACCCGCCAATACCGCGGCACGTTACAATATATATATATATATATATTGTGACGTAGATTATATACCTATAGGTATATAATACTATATATATCTATATAATTCTATATAAGATAATATATAATTTTGAATGATTTTCTTATTTTATTTTACTCAGAGAGCTCTGCCCCTCGTCGAACCCCCCGCCCGGGGCTTCATTCACCCCTGCACGGCATGTATACATGTATACATATACATTATATACATAGATATATAGATATAGATATATAGATATATAGGTAGTACATAGATAGTATATATAGGTTTACAGTAGACGTATAGATATCAAGATATATATACTGCGTTCAACGAGAGAACGGTACAGCTCCGCGCAGCTTTGAGCGGCCTGTCGGTCGGGTGGGGGTAGTGACGCATGCTACTCAGTATCGTAGTCTGATCTGGCTAGCTGCCGAGCTCGTTCGTCCACGTGGAGAGGGTAAAGTGGGCGGCGCGTTGGGTGGGATCTGATCGAACTGGACGCATTTGGTTTCGTAAGCGGACCGTTCTTTCGTTGAACGCTGAGACAGAAGCGCTTTCTCCCTCTGTTAATTTTTGCCGAACCGTCAATTATTAATTGACAAATTAGACAAAATTACTCATTTTTATATTTTAACGCTTCTACTCGACGCGGCACGGGTCAGTTGCTGTCGAGGTCCATATAATTTATAGACAATAATGATTAGGCGCCAGTTAATTATGAAAATTAACAAAAACAATTCGGCTAGTCTCTGGTCGACTAATAATTAATAAATAGACTCTACTCACAAGGGAGTTCGTTTGGGGGACCCAAGGTCGGAAGACTAAATTTCCAAGAGCAAGTAAAGACAGAGTTAGACAGAATATTCAAGTTTATTTTACTTACAAATTGTTGTCAAAATCCGACTCTCGGGGAATAATCCAGAACAAATACACTTATGTTAACAATTATATAAACAAGATTCACAATAACAAATAATACACTGGGTCAAATGTTTCTTTCAGCGATACGCCTACTTTATAATTGACAATGTTATACGATATACTTATTACGAAATTTAGGCAAGAAATAGTTAACGCGTAAGTTACAATATAGACGAGGTTGACGCAAGAGTCGTACCTGTCAAAGTTTCGCGTGAGATCTTTACGAAAGTTGTCACAAGAGTGATCTATAATATAACGCCGGTCGATAGCTCGGCGCTTGCGTGTAACCCCTAATTTCGGAAGTCGATTTACTGTTCGATTTGAGTTAGACGATCACGCATTGGCGACAATATTCGAACCATTCTGCTAAATATTCGACTAACAATTACATCATAAATAACCTTAACTAAGGATTCTGACGCTGACGTTGAGTTAATAAATAGAATCTGATTTTCCTGTTACAACGCAGTATAGGTATATAGATATATGTTGCACATCGCATATTGATTGGAGTATATCTTTTGATTACGTCACCGAATTCTAGCCAAAATCAATAGGGAGCGAGATATCGATGGAGAGAATCTCCCTTTCAAATTGCAAGTCAATCGGTGCATCGGTTCGAGAGATATCGGTGTTCACAGAAAACGTCTGCGGAAAATTGTGCGGAAAAGAAGAAGAAGGAGAAGAAGAAGAAGAAGAAGATTGTAAAATTCATCAACTTTAGATGTCTATTACTTCGGAAATGATCGGTCGATTCTGTCCAAATTTTTTTCGGAAACTCATTTGGACTCGGACAATAAGGCCTGTAAATTTCAGCCCAAAATATAGTATGGTTCCGGAAATATGATGCAATGTTTACAGGTACAGAAGTTGGCTAGCGTAAATGATTCGCAGCTGGCGCCCGCCGGCCAAACGAAAAAGTACTTGGCGGCGATTCGCTGCCGCGAATCTTGATACTATCTTGTATAATACTTGTATATTCTTACAATAAGATTCTTGTATATTGTAATTAATATACTATCTTGTATTCCTCTTGTGTATTCTAATAATAAGAATAATACAAGATAGTATAGACTGAATCCAAATGATATCATGCAGGCCAGCGGACGTGATGTTCCAGAATCGATCGGCGTTCAAATATGTTGTTCCTCATACAAAATGAGCCGATATGTATTTTGTTGTTTACCCCAAGAAAATTATCCAAGCCCGATATCGATTTTTCAAGATTTAAAGGCGAAAAACTTTCTTCGCCAATTTGAGGAACCAAATATTCGAAAAATAGCCGCCAAATCCGTAATTCTCGAGCTTTTTCGACGATTCTTGTTTTATGTGATTCGGAATTTCGTACTCCATCGAGAAGAACAAAAAAATCCGAAAAAATTTGAAAAATTGCCGAAAATATCGATGTTTTTTGGAAAACACAAGAATTCACTTTGCTCAAAAACCCCATTTTTTTTTTCTCAAAATTTGATATGTTTTTCGGGGTGATATCGACTACTTACCCTATGAATGGTGACTGGTATTTTTTCTTGCCTTCCAAGTAATTGACTATTTTATTCTCTGAATTCCTGCACGGCCGTATTTTCACTGTTTCCATGCTATATTCGCGAGCTTGTATTTTCTGTAGAATCCCATTTGTATATTGTTCGGGCTACCGAATATCTTGTTGTTTAATTTTCTACGCGGTGTTTCTCTTACACAATACTTCAAATTACTTGTATCATGAACAAAAAATAATGAAATCCCCCCCAAAAAGCACCTCTGGTGCAAAAACCTTTCGCCAAGTACATTGATGCGATATTTCCCACAAAAATAGTTTTGCAGCCATTTAATCTTCAAAAGTATTGAAATTAATGGACGTTACCAAGTACAAATAAATTTGCTCCCAATTAATTTCTTAACGTGATCCAGTTTTAGATTTTAGTGGCAATTTACATTTCGATGTATACCTATAATGTGGGTAACATGTAATAACATGCGACATACGAACTCATAAGAAAAGATCAATTAAAATTAAAATTAGGAAAATACAAAGAAAAGGAAAAAAAATTTGGAGGTAGTGGTACTTGGCGGGCATTTATATTTTCTTGTCATTTTTACAAAAATGCCCGCCAAGTACCACTACCTCCAATTTTTTTTTCTTTTCTTTGTTTTTTCCTCATTTTAATTTCAACTGATCTTCACTTATGAGTTCGTATGTCGCATGTTATTACGTGTTACGCACATTATAGGTATACATCGAAATGTAAACTGCTACCAAAATCTAAAACTGGATCACATTAAGCAATTAATTGGGAGCAAATTTATTTGTACTTGGTAACGTCCATTAATTTCAATACTTTTGTAGGTTAAATGGCTGCAAATCTATTTTTGTGGAAAATATCGCATTAATGTACCTACTTGGCGAAAGGTTTTTGCACCACAGGTGCTTTTTGGGGGGGATTTCATTACTTTTTGTTCATGATACAAGTAATTTGAAGTATTGTGTAAGAGAAACACCGCGTAGAAAATTAAACAACAAGATATTCGGCAGCCCGAACAATATACAAATGGGATTCTACAGAAAATACAAGCTCGCGAGTATATAGTATGAAAACAGTGAAAATACGGCCCTGCAGGAATTCAGAAAATAGAATAGTCAATTACTCGGAAAGCAAGAAAAAATACCAGTCGCCATCAATAGGGTAAGTAGTCAATATTACCCCGAAAAACATATCAAATTTTGAGGAAAAAAAAATGGGGTTTTTGAGAAAAGTGAATTCTTATGTTTTCCAAAAAACATCGATATTGTTGGCAATTTTCAAAATTTTGGGGATTCTTTTATTTTTCGCGATGGAGTACGAAATTCCGGATCACATAAAACAAGAATCGTCGAAAAAGCTCGAGAATTACGGATTCGGCGGCTATTTTTCGAATATTTGGTTCCTCAAATTGGCGAAGAAAGTTTTTCGCCTTTAAATCTTAAAAAATCGATATCGGGCTTGGATAATTTTTTTGGGGTAAACAACAAAATACGTGTCGGCTCATTTTGTATGAGAAATAACATTCGAACGCCGATCGATTCTGGAACATCACGTCCGCTGGCCTGCATGATTTCATTTGGATTCAGTCTATACTAATCACTGTATAGCTTTTGAGGATTTATTTCAGAAAAATCAGATATTTTATTTTTAATCGAATCAGACATGAATAACATACAGTATTAATCGAAATCATTGGACAAAGGTGATTACTATTGAAATAGAACTTTAAATTATATTTTTTTCAATCAACCCCTTATTCGTTTTTAATTGATTTAATCAATACTAGCTGATTTTTGTGCTCGTTCGCTCGCTACGCTCGCTCACTCGATTGGTTGTTTTTTGTGCTTGCTCACTCGATTGGTTATTTTGTGTGCTCGTTCGCTCGCTACGCTCGCTCACTCAATTGGTTGATTGTTGTGCTCGTTCGCTCGTCGTATATTTATTATTTGTGACATCTGGAAATCCGGAAATCCGATCACGGACTTTACTATATAGATTGGTTTTCGTAAAATTCATATCTCTGGAACCAGAGGTCCAGGCATCTTGGATAAGGTCTTGAAAATTTTTTTTTTGATTTAGTATTTTGTGTATAGAATCTGTTACGTCCCAGACTTCACCTTCCTCATCTTTCACCTACATCCGGTCACCCTATCTATAATTTCCTCTAGCCTCCGAGCAACTAGATAATCCGCTGAGTATGCATCCGGTGGCCTGATGCATCCTCAGCTACACGTGGCCTCCCACCTCACCTAAATCCCTAGTTTACCTTATTCCTCTAATTCCTCACCACGACACTTTTTCGGCAACCATCTACCTAACTACTTCTTCCTTCTACGTCAACCATCAACCTATTCACTTCACTCTAAATCAATCTTCCTTATTCCTAATCATCATCACCAAACTTCTCTAAGAACGACACTCTATTTCCTAACTCAAAACCTTTCCTTTCCAATCACCCATTCATTACTCTTCACTAACCATTCACGAGTACAAGTTTAATTGTTATCAATAAACATAAAGTATCATTTACTCACTACAAATCATTCAATCACCTGCCATACCACTTCCCTTAGTTGTGCGCCCGCACGTAAAGCGGGAGCGAACCCCATAATATCTATCCATACGGCAACAACATTCTCGTTGTGACCCCATACGGACATCACAACTGGTGGCAGCGGTAACCCCTCCCGCTTCTAAGGGTAGTGCGTGATTGTGAAACGTAAAAAGTTCTTCAGAAGTATCTACTAAAGTAGATAACACCAGTCACAACTGGTGGCAGCAGAAACACCTCTCGCTTCTACGGGTAGTGCGTGATTGTGAAAAGTAAAAAGTTATTCAGAAGTATCTATTAAAGCGAATAACACCAGTCACAACTAGTAGCAGCAGTACCTCCTTTCGCTTCTGAGGATAGTACGCGAAATACAAAGTTATAGGTGACAAATCGTGATATATACACGGAACTTACAAGTCAAGAATCATCACAGCTGGTGAAATGACTATGTAAAGTGACTGTAAAGTGAAAATAGTGAAAGTGAGTGACGATAACCAAACGGGTGAAGTTAGAAAGTGAAAAATCAAAGTTCAGTTGAAGTGAATAGGAACAATAACGCAATTAGTGGCAGTGGCAAATACAATTCTACAAATCATTGCTCTCGCATCATCAATAAGCCGACGAGCCAATTCGACAAATAATTGCTCTCGCATCATCAATAAGCCGACGAGCCAATTCTACAAATCATTGCTCTCGCATCATCAATAAGCCGACGAGCCAATTCTACAAATCATTGCTCTCGCATCATCAATAAGCCGACGAGCCAATTCTACAAATCGCTCTCGCATTTTCAATAAGCCGACGAGCCGAATTCATAATCTACGAAGCCACGAGAACCCATCTACAAACCAACGGAATTCCTTCAGCCACACTCCAGCCGCTCATCTGTAAGCACCGAAAAGAAGTCGACAGTAAAACCGATATAACACCGATTAGCCAGGAAGTCAATCTACACCTAACCGTACGCCACAAAGAAATGCAAGCTACCTTGACAGCATTCGTAATCATCGGTGCATTGTAAGTCTCGTCAAGATCTATATAATATTTCAACCTAACTAGAGTTAGGAGATTAATACACTCATTGTTCTGTATAAACATAGAATTACTTTAATATAATGACTGACGAAGCCACTCCCAGTCCGTTTCTGCCACTGCAAGCGGCGATATCATTATTGCCGAACTTCAACGGTACTAACATGCCGGTAGAGTCATTTATCCGCAAAGTAGAGAACGTTAAAAATGTAGTCAGCACGAGAGATTTACCTTTATTCACTAGCCTTGTAGCCGTAAAAATTGAAGGCCCCGCGGAACGGTGCATAAATAAGAACGGCCTTAATACTCTAGACAACATATTAACAGACTTGAGACGCGCATATAAACCTAGAGACAGTCTGCCGGATATTCAGGCGCAAATTACGCGAGCGGTGCAGAACCGAAATGAGAGTGCGCTGGAGTTCGGCATGCGAATCGAAGGACTCGTCGAGACAGCTTTGGAACTTCTCGGGAACTCCGCGAACCCAGAATATGTCGTTATGTCTACCAGATTCATAAAAGATATAGCCGGACGAGCATTTATACGCGGATTAAAAGACGAACTTGAACCGAGAGTAACGAATCAAAGCCCGGGAACGTTACGTGAAGCAATAGATCTAGCAGTTCGATTTGAAAAACTTCTAGACGATAGAAAGGCCTTGAGGCCACCTGACAATGCCACCTCGACGAGTCAAGCGATATCCAACTACACTAGACGTAATACAGTAGATGATGAGAACAGGTGGGGTCCAAACCACACCTCTAGGTCGAATAATCAAAGAAATCTGAGTTGTAATTACTGTAAAAACTTGGGCCATACCATTGATAACTGCCGAACGAGAGAGCGTAATAATAATAAATACTGCACATTCTGTAAAAAGACAGGCCATACGTTCAACGAATGTCGCGCACGGAATCCTCAGGGCCAGCGCGACCCTCAACACCGACCTAACCCTAATTTCCACAGTAACAGAAACCCTAGTTACAACCAGAATACGCCCAACCCTCGTCGGAATTACGATAGCTATCAAAATCAACGAAATCGCGATAGGTCGGACATCCAACACGGTAATAATACACGAATCAACGTCGCGGTAGACGAGAATAGGGAACTAAACGATAATTTAAACGAGACACGGGACCGTCGCACGGACGCCGCGATGTCCCCAGGCAGGGAAGAGCGTCCGGTTACAGCAGGAAAGTACTTCTCGGATCGCCAGCAATTATAATAAATTCAAAGCAGATAATCGGGAAAACCGCGTCACTATTAGTAGACACAGGCGCGAATATCAATGTTATCAAGTTCGGAGTGATTGCACCGGACACGCGTCTTACACCGGCAGATACGCGACAGATCAAAGGAATAGGTCCGGGACTCGTGAAAACACTTGGCAGCATTGATTTAGAATTCGCCGGCACCCGCCACGAATTCCATTTAGTAGATAACCTATTCCCTATTAAGGAGGACGGGATCCTAGGCGCGGACTTCTTACGATCAGAGAATATGACCATTTGTTTCAAGAATAACCAGATTTTTTCTCGGAATACAGGCGCCATCCCATTATCTTACCGGGGAGAAAACACTATTGTCAAAACCTATCGCATACTAAACACATCCTGCGCACGGACCCCCAAAATCCAGATATCCGCACCACAACTCGCAAACGCTACTGACACTTTCCTTCTCGACACCGGAGCCGATGTAAATATAGTTAAACTTAGCGCGGTAAAGCAGAACACACCCAATCAATCAAACCGGATAAAAATAACCGGGATAACAGATGACCCGATAGAGACACTCGGAAGCTTAAACATACAAATTGGAAGCAATACTGAAGAATTTCACGTGGTAGACGACTCTTTCCCCGTTACAGAATCGGGAATACTGTGCATGACATTCTTACGTAATACAAATGCCATGATCTCCTTCCTAAACAACACAGTAACCACACGTGACGAAACATTCGGAATTCTAAATGAAAAGATCATATCAATTCCACCTCGAACCGCGTCGGTAATAGCATTGGAAATAACAAATCCATCGTTAAAAGTAGGGATAATTAATAGACAAGATTTGGGCCCACACATCTTACTGGGTAACGCGCTCGTGACAAACAGGCAGGGCCTGGCCTACACATACGTTATAAACCTTAGTGAAACAGCTGCGGAGATAACACAGCCTGCGGTAACCCTAGAGGAGGTTGACGAACTCGCGATAAACTCATACATATACACAGCCGGCGACGAAACGAACACACCGGCACGTAGACGTCACAACAACGGCGCCGATAATGATCTTTTAATCGCACCTAACCACGACGCGAAACGTCTCGATATCCTCAAGGAAAATCTCAGACTAGATCACCTGAACGAAGAGGAAAAACAGTCGGTGATAGATCTCGCTAACGAATATAACCACCTTTTCTTCTTACCGGGTGACAGCTGAGGACACACTCAAGTCATAAGCCACACGATACCAACCACCGATGACGTGCCGCTACACACTAAACAATACCGATATCCGCAGGTTCACAAAGAGGAAATCAAAACACAGGTAGGCAAACTCCTTGATCAGGGCATTATCGAACACTCCACGTCCCCTTACAACTCACCTATCTGGATCGTACCTAAGAAACCAGACGCACAAGGTAACAAGAAATGGCGAATGGTGATAGATTTCAGGAAACTAAACGAAAAAACTGTTGGGGATGCATACCCCTTACCAAACATTACCGACATCCTAGACCAACTCGGTTCCGCAAAATACTTTACCACGCTAGATCTAGCCTCGGGTTTCCACCAGATACCTATGCATCCCGAACACAAATCCAAAACAGCCTTCTCGACTCCTCACGGCCATTTTCATTACACTCGGATGCCTTTCGGCTTAAAAAACGCACCCTCTACCTTCCAACGCTTGATGGACCAAATACTTTCGGGTCTACAAGGGAACGAGATTTTTGTGTACCTAGACGACATAGTAATTTATGCGAGATCTTTAGAAGAACACGCGATAAAGTTCAGGAAACTAATGGAAAGATTAGCATACGCAGGGCTTACTCTGCAACCGGACAAATGTGAGTTCCTACGAACAGAGGTAGCATATCTAGGACACATTATCACGAAAGACGGGGTAAAACCTAACCCCGACAAGATATCGGCCGTAAAAAACTACCCGGTCCCAAAGAACGCTAAACAGATAAAACAGTTTTTAGGATTAATCGGGTACTACCGTAGATTCATTCCCCATCTAGCGAAAACCGCGAAGCCAATAGATAATTTATTGAAAAAGAATACGACTTTTCTTTGGACGTCCGAGCATCAACTAGCTTTCGAAACCTTACGGGATTGTCTCTGCACGGAGCCTATTCTTCAATATCCTGATTTTACCAAACCCTTCGTACTAACAACGGACGCGTCTAATTTCGCAATTGGTGCGGTCCTTAGTCAAGGGAAAATCGGGGAAGATTTGCCGGTAGCTTACGCATCTAGGGCGTTGCAAAAAGCCGAAATCAATTACTCGACAACTGACAAAGAATTAGCAGCCATTATATACGCCGTGAAACATTTCAGACCATATTTATACGGGAGACAATTTACGCTTGTGACGGATCACAAGCCGCTACTCTGGTTGCAGAACACTAGGGACCCGACATCACGTCTACTGAGGTGGCGACTGACGCTTGACGAATATACATATACGGTAGTTTATGAAAAGGGACAGATTAACCTAAACGCGGACGCATTATCGAGAAACCCCCCTACTGAGACAGCGCAAGCACTACCACTAGACGGTAAACGCCTACGATCGGAATCAAACACTACGGGAACCGAGATAAATAAACGTACAAAATTAACGCACCAATTCCCGAGCCGCCCGAGACAGGATACAGAAAGTTCCGCGAATCCAGCTCCCACCAAGTTACGAAAAACAGAAAGAACAATGACGGAATCCATTCCGCAAGACATTATAACAATAGACAGCTCGGATACCGAGACGACGCGTGACAGGTACCCCGAAACGTGTAAACAACCTAAACGGTTCCGAACGACAGAGTCCTCAAGTAACCAAGCGCCACAGGAGAAGTTCACCAAACCTCTAGGCTCCTCTTGCCCGACGGACGACTCAGACGTAAAACTCATTCCGTTTAGAGCTACACTCCCTAAGCGTAAAAGGATCACAGAATCCTCAAGTAACCCCGCGCCAAGGAAGAAACCGTTAGAATTGGATAGTAACACGGGAGATCGCTCAAAAACTACCGCAACAACTTCGATGTCCAGGCGCAAGATACTATATAAAAGACTGTCCGCCTCGGCTAACAGACCCGCTGCAGACCCTGCGCCGAACTCGGGTGATACCCGAAGACCTCAGTTACGGGACGCGACGCGTAACCCTCAACCTGGCACCTCTACGAGCGAAATTCCGGGCTCCACACCACCGTATGGCCAGTTCCTTGTAGATTTAGATTTCCTTCCGCTAACGCAGAACAGATTTATCAAAGAAATAGACGCGGACTTACTAAGACAAAAAGACAATATAGCTCACTGTATATCAGCCGACTGCCAAGCATCGCAGGGTATCGCGGATCAGATGGTAAAGCGCGGACTCATCCAACGTAAAAGGCTAAGATCCATGAACCCTCAAGTTACGGACATTATTATGGTTCAGTACCCCCGACGTACGATCTATAATCTGGTTACGAAGGAACGATACTTCGACAAACCAACGAACGAAGCGATGTACAACACGTTAGTTAAACTAAAAGCAACATTAATCAAACACGAACAGAAATCCGTCTCTATACCCAAACTAGGCTGTGGTTTAGACAAACTTAGCTGGGATATGATAAACCGCATGATCCACTACATATTTAAGGATACAGACATTAAAATCACCATCTGCAGATTGGAAAACTCCATGATACCGAAAATACCTCACGAATCAGATAAGCAGCGGCCGTGCGAAACTACTACGGATGATCATACACGCGCACCTACGGTATCCCCTTCCCTCCTGAAACCTGATACCCCTCCAGCTATACTCACACGATCGGAGGACGACCCTGACTCACGGACACAGCAACACAAACGAAATCCCGTACCTAAGCTCGGCACCGAAACAAGCTCTGATAACACAGCCGACTTTAACACAGTCTCAGATCTTACTTTATCAGAAGGCGAATCTATACAGCCGCCGGCACGAAACATAGCTAGCTCAGATGCGACAGATAGCATTGACTCCACACACGACGGAAGTACGGGCACAGGGACTCTCAAACATTACAAATCGACCAATATACGACCGGCTACTGGAAACATATTCCAAGCGCCCGCGAAATATTCACTGGTACACTGCACAGCGCAAGACTACGTAATGGAAAAGGGAATGAGTAAACAATTTAAGCTAAAATTCGGTCAGATAGAGAGGTTAAAGAGTTTCAATACTCAGATAGGCGGAGTAGGAGTCCTACACCATGAAAGCAGATTCGTGTTTTACTTGATAACGAAGGAAAGAGACAAGGATAGGACAACCTACGAAGCATTAGAGAAATGTTTGAAAACACTACGATACATATGCGGAGATGAAGGTATACACAATTTAGCTATGACAAAACTAGATAGCGAAGAAGATAACCTGAACTGGGAACGAATTAAGGAAATAATAAAAAAAATATTTACACCTCCCTTCGAGATTAGGCTATACGAGCAGCAACCACCATACACCTCAGACTTGCCGCAAGAGCAAGACAGAAACACACTTACTTTCGAGGAGTTCGCTAACAACCTAGAGACTATAGCACCCGTGGATAATGTAGTGGAATCTAGAGACGGAATATTTATGAAAAAGGCGAACATTGTACACTGCGTACCTGCGGAATGCGCATGGAACGACGAGCTGGCCAAACAGCTGATAGAAAGGGACTTGCTGCGAAAGGAAACCTTCACTATCAATACACCCAACAAGCGCGGAATTGCCTTATCAAAAGCCGGAAATAAATATATCATATCCTTAGTAGTCAAAACGCAACACAATGACAGAATTGATCTAGAAGACCTTTACTACACTCTAACCAGATTAAAACAGCTCTTGCGCACGTACAATATCAACGCGTTTTCTTTTCCTAAAACTAATCCGGGTCTAGAAGTCCTCCGGTGGACTACTGTCAGGAGACTATTTTATTACATTTTCGGGAATACAGACATAAGAGTTAAGCTTTGCGCTAACGAAACGGTCACACCTGAGGAACCAGAACGCAAGAACATAATCAGGGAATATCAAGAATCATTACTAGGCGGTCATCAAGGCGTAGCGAAGACCTACAATAGAATCAGAGAACATTATTATTGGCCCAACTTAAAAACTCAAGTGCAGGAATTCATCAAATCTTGCGATAGTTGCCAAAGGAAAAAGCTAGTCAGGGTGAAAACCAAGCTACCCATGGTAATTACGGATACCCCAGCAGACGCGTTCGACAAGGTCGCTTGACATCGTAGGCCCACTACCAACCACGGAATTAAACAACCAATATTTGTTAACGATCCAATGTAACCTAACGAAGTTCTTAGACGCGATACCTCTACCCAACGCGACAGCTCAGACGATAGGCGCGGCGTTCACGAACGAATACATAACACGCTACGGAGCCCCGCGAATAATCTTAACGGACCAGGGACGAAATTTTATGAGCACAACAATTAGACAAATTTGCAAGTTATTCAAAATCAAACAAGTGAGGACTACCGCGTACCGACCGCAATCGAACGGTTCATTGGAACGCAGCCATCTTGTATTAATTGAACACTTGAAGCATTACACGAAAGTCGGTAAGGATTGGGACAAGTACATACGTTTCGCAGTCTTCTGTTACAACACCGCGGTACACGAGGGCACGAACTATACACCACACCAGCTTATCTTCGGTAAGGAAGCCCGCCTGCCGTCGGATTTAAGATCGACTATAGCTACAACCAACACATATGACTCGTTCATCCTCGACTTATTAACAAACCTAACGGATGTGCGTAAACGGGCAGCTCAGAACCTAAAAGACGCGAAGCAAAAATCAAAAACGTATTACGATAATAAACTCAACAAACATCTATTCGAAGCCGGGCAGAAAGTATTCTTACTGAATGAAGGCCGCACAAAGTTCGAGGATCATTATAAAGGGCCGTACGTAATCAAAGGAATAATTGATGGGATAAACGCTGAGATCTACCTAACACCCAACAAAACTAAACTTGTCCACCTGAACAAACTAAAGCTGGCTACGGAAACCGGTAACCCCTGATATAGTCTACACACCAAACTAAGGGAATCATTAAATGAACACACAGTTATCGTAACAAGGTTCGATATGTATTGTTACATCAACTAATAATAATATAAAAACTAAACAACCGGCTAGTATTTGCCGGTGTAGTACGCCTCCGCGACGTACTTCACCACCTCTTTCAGACGAGTACATTCCCCACAATCGTCGGGTGGCCCCATGGCCACGATGAGCTGGCCACACCGGTAACAGGATGTCCTGGGACCGGCCATGTGCACCGCCGTGCGGTGCACCTCGAACATCCCGCGCACGAACTCGACAGCCACCCTAACGTAAGGAATAGACAGAGATAAAGAGATACCAACATTAACTTCCCGCCGACGGGTAACTAACTCACCACTGGAGATAGCACCCTGGGCAGACCGCCTCCCCGGTCTTGAGGAAGGGAACGGGGCCTTTCCCGCAGTACACCCGCCGCCACTGCCCCTCGAACCACCCCTTGAAGGCCTCGGGCGACATGTCCCTCACACCTTGCCAGTCAAGAGACGCCACTAATACCCCCGCGCGGACTGCCTCTTCATTTCCGGACATCTCTTTTAAAAATTTTACTTCCTTACAAAGCGAACTCGTACTCACAATAAAGTCGAACATTGAATGGGCGAGGACTCGGCTGTACGCTGAGCCAGGGATCTGCGAACCCTCCCCTCGTGAATTATAAACCGATGAGTCAGCTTCGGAGCGCAGAACGATAAAACGCGATTAACGCGAAAGAAATCGGAAACCTGTAAAGACGTGACCGCGATTAGGTCCCCACCGAACCGCCAATACAGCCACGGGAACTGAATTCTATAACTTACAGGGCCGACCTAGCGAGTCCAGTCGCGATCGACAAACCGTACGATGTCTCGAGATTCAAGGAAAACCCAGGCATCTATTACGAGCAGCAGGAAAACCTACGCACATTCACCGATAAATGGAAATTGGTAAACTTCTTGAACATACGGAAATTCACGGACGAATCAGACAAACTACGGAAATACTGCAACCTAATCAATAAACGCTGTAACGAGGTAGGGAAGGCATGTGATATTCAAGACGTCATTAATCTAGCAAACAATCGACTAATAACCATATCAAAGTACGAAGACCAAATTGAAAACCTGCTAGGGTACCAAGAAACAGATCACACGCACAATAGATTAGCACAACTTGCACACGCGCGTGTCAAGCGGGGTTGGTACGACTTTACGGGATCCATACAAAAAACATTATACGGAACTCTAACAGCCAGCGATGGGGAATATTACAATAAACAAATTGACAGATTATTTAACGATACGAACCACGTAGCAACACTGTTAGCCAACCAGACACACATTGTACAGTCTATGCTAGGCACGCAACAGGGGGAAATAGATAATATTAATAGTCATATAGAAGAAATGGACGAACAGATAAAATTCTATAATGGAATAACGGCAACACTAAAGTTACAAACAGATAAAAATCTACTAATGATAGAATTACTGAAACATCTCAATAAATTGGACAAAATGACTAACGAATACGAGATAGACTTAAACAACGTAATAGATGCAATCCTATTCGCAAAACAGGGAATCCTACACCCAAAGCTACTAACTCCCGAACAACTCATCACTAGCCTACAATATATCCAAACTCTGAAACCACTCCTACAGTTCCCCACACCCTTACGAAACGGATACGCGGAAGAGCTGATCAGACTATCAGAACTAAACATCGTGTACAGTGAGCCTAACATAATATACGTACTCACAATACCAATCCTAACGGAAATCACATTGCACCTTTACCATTTGCTTCCGATACCCGTTAAACAAAACTTCGACAACTCACAAAACAAATTTGCATACATAATACCGAGTGAAGACTATCTCGCGATGAATTCAGACCGTAGCTCCTACTTACAGATAACAGCGTCAGACCTCACACGCTGTAAGATGTCACAGGAAATTTATATATGCGAACAGCACCAACCGACATACCGCACAAACGCTCATCAAACTTGCGAAATCGCACTATTCCTGAATAAGCCGCCTATAGATTTAAACACCTGCAACGTTAGACTAACATCTTTTGACGGACCATATTGGTCAGCATTACACACGCCAAACATGTGGATCTACTCCTTAGCCGAACCCGAAATCCTGCATATAACATGCACAAATCCTGACCCTGACCGCGTTACACTGGAAGGAACCGGAATATTACGCCTTAATGATCAATGTAAAGCGTCTTCACAATCTTTAACACTATCAACGACAAACACCTTCACTTCCTCGGAATACCGAGCATTCGTTCCGGAATTTACACTAAATCTAACGGAAATTTACAGTGACCTAAGCAAGAACCATTCGACTAACCTATCATCTGTCCCAATTTTCCACACCTATAAACCTTTACATCTCAACTCGAACGATCTAAAAGCTAACGGGATAGCCCTAAAAGAGATAATCAAACAAGCGACGGAAATCTCTACACACCACCGTGATAAACAGGAAACAAGTAGTTTAAAAAGCACCCTCGCGTTCGCCGGAATAGGACTAGGCTCGTTAGGAATAGTGTATCTCCTATATAGATTCTCCGCGTTCAGTGCAATTTTTAAGATTGTAAAATCTTGTCCGTGTAAGAGACGCAAACACAGCAGGCGTACCAGAAACACCCCCTACAAATCGCCAATGGAGCTCGAAATAGTACACCCACACTTTAATACTAGAACTCGAGATTCAATACGTAGTTTTCCGACGGAAACACTCCCACCACCCCTTCCTGCTACGGAACCCGTAACAACCAAGGAAATACAACACACAAAGTCCCTAAAACCTCAACCTTTGGCTTTAACCTTAGCCCAAACACACCCGTTGGAACGCACAGAAATTACAACATTCTTTTAAATATGGTTCGGAAAACGCCTCTTACAATCAATCAATGGTATCGCCTAAGTTAATGGACACTAGACAGTGCCAAACACTTCGAGAGTAATCCTAATCTAGTGTACTGAAGAATTTGTACCATCTTTTTATAAAGTCTCACAAAATTAACAAATATCAATAGAAGCCAAACATCAGCACACTAGTATAATAATTATGCGCACATAACAGCAACACAGGCTCTCGCTAGCGAGTCAGCGAACTCATGTGTTGAACTTGACACCTCCCAGCTGTGAACTGATAACAACCTGACATAACAAGTAAATAATTCTAACAGAAATAAATAAGAATATAAGCATATAAGATCTAGACAGGGTAGGCTAATGTAGGGGTAGAATCATTAGAATTAAAGCATACCTTAACTTCGATACTATTTAAGTCTACTTTTAAAAGTTCGGAATTTTTATGACCTGGTTAGGTCAAGTATATCAAGGAATTTCTATTAATTAAGCAACCTGTAGAGCATAGAAGATCGTAGATGTAGCGATGCATCCGCTCAATAATGTCTTGTACATTTCGGGAATACCCTGGTTGAGCGAGTGTACCGGAAAACCTTTCAATTACCCTTGCTATCTTTTCTCCTCTAGATCTAGGAATAATTCACAATCACGCTATATGATACACTTTACCATATGTACTATCGGACCTAATAAAGGCTTATGCCACACTACTTGGTCCATTCACTACACAATTCACACTACACAAGTGTTACATTCATCTAGTACATAATCTAAAACTATAACTCTTGTAATGTTAGTAAATAAGGAAATCTGTATCATTTAATTCATACTAACCTACATCCACGTTTCACACATACTTCCTTGGTCACATAGGTGTTGCACCCCTATGTTCCCTTTAACGGGGGGGGGGGGGTGTTACGTCCCAGACTTCACCTTCCTCATCTTTCACCTACATCCGGTCACCCTATCTATAATTTCCTCTAGCCTCCGAGCAACTAGATAATCCGCTGAGTATGCATCCGGTGGCCTGATGCATCCTCAGCTACACGTGGCCTCCCACCTCACCTAAATCCCTAGTTTACCTTATTCCTCTAATTCCTCACCACGACACTTCTTCGGCAACCATCTACCTAACTACTTCTTCCTTCTACGTCAACCATCAACCTATTCACTTCACTCTAAATCAATCTTCCTTATTCCTAATCATCATCACCAAACTTCTCTAAGAACGACACTCTATTTCCTAACTCAAAACCTTTCCTTTCCAATCACCCATTCATTACTCTTCACTAACCATTCACGAGTACAAGTTTAATTGTTATCAATAAACATAAAGTATCATTTACTCACTACAAATCATTCAATCACCTGCCATACCACTTCTCTTAGTTGTGCGCCCGCACGTAAAGCGGGAGCGAACCCCATAATATCTATCCATACGGCAACAACATTCTCGTTGTGACCCCATACGGACATCACAAATCCATCCAAATCGGTTATGGCGACATTCGAGAAAATCAAAATTCTCGACGTTTATGGAGCAAAATTGGGTCGAAAAATGATTAAAAAATTCTGCAATTAATCTTGGTTGAAATTCGTAAGATAACGGTGGTTTTTTGTACTCAACATTTTTCTCTATGTTTCCGTATTTACATCCGACGAAATTTTCAAATATTCGCCGTCTGAATTTAGCGGAGGGTGTATCACTGTAAAAAATTGAATGCAAGACCTCCGAGTTACGGAAACATTGTCTTTTTATCTGAACTTTGACATATGTTTTTTCGAAAAAAATTCAAAGACCTGAGTGTCGATGGTTGGTTGAGTTGAGCTGGAATGCCCCATATGTATATACAAATCCCCCAAAAGCACCCAGGTGCAAAAACCTTGCGCCAAGTACATTAAAACGTAGCAACTATCAACAAAAATTTGTTAACAAAATATTCGAAAAAGTAACATTCGATCTACAAAAGTATTGAAATCAATGGACGTTACCAAGTATAATTAAATTCGCTTCCAATTAATTTACGAATGTGACCTGGTCTTAGTTTTCGCTAGGTATTTACATTTCAATATACATAACATGCATAACACGTTATAACATCTAACATACGTACTCATACCTATAGAGAACAATCAATTAAAAATAAAATTACGAGAAAACGAAGAAAAGAAAAAAAAAAAAATTCGGAGTACGTGGTACTTGGCGAGCTGATGTTTGAATTCTTATCAGAATATTGAAATAATTCGATTTATATTTTCTTGTACTATTTACAAAAATGCCCGCCAAGTACCACTACCTCCAAATTTGTTTTTTCTTTTCTTTGTTTTTTCGTAATTTTATTTTTAATTGATTGTTCTCTATAGGTATGAGTACGTATGTTGGATGTTATAACGTGTTATGCATGTTATGTATATTGAAATGTAAATACCTAGCGAAAACTAAGACTAGATCACATTCGTAAAATAATTGGAAGCGAATTTAATTATACTTGGCAACGTCCATTGATTTCGATACTTTTGTAGATCGAATGTTACTTTTTCGAATATTTTGTTAACAAATTTTTGTTGATAGTTGCTACGTTTTAATGTACTTGGCGCAAGGTTTTTGCACCTGGGTGCTTTTGGGGGATTCCATTACTTTTTGTACACATTTTGATTTGCTTGACCGTTTCTGTGAGATGTTTTTTTTTCCTCGTGGTGTTATTATAAATCTCACTGTTATGAGTTGTGTTGTGACCGATGACTGAACAATGAACTGTAATAAGAAGCCTCGACCCCTATTAGCGTTAGTTTTCATCGTATATATCATAGACTTACTTTCCATACAAATTCAAATTCATGTTAATGTAATTTTACCTATATTCGACAGCCTCATAGGGAGAGTATCAGACATCCGATTCATAGATTTGGATCAAACTTCTAGAGGTATTTTTTCGGATAAAACCATGAAACCCGTACCATTCCATTCATTCTAATGAGCTCTCGTTTTCCTCTTGAGCTCAAAGTGCTGATTCTAACAAGCAATTCCCGATTTCGTCTGATAATATTGAAAAAAAAAAAAAAAAATTCAAGTTCTGAAGGAGCTGAAGTTATGAATTGGCTACCTAATTGTGATTATTTTATTCATTCAAGTTTGATCACCATTCGAGCCAGCGATAATGAAATTATAGTCCTCCATAGCTTATGATTTTGGCTTTGAAACGTTCGCTGCTTGCCTAGAGTTGTCCACAGAGCTTCAAACTGACAGAACGACGTTGGAAGAATGATGAAAAAAACATTCACAAAGAGAATTTTGGAGAATTCAATTGAAACAAATTTTCAAACAATTCATTATAATTTTCAGTTGCTGAATAATCAAAAAAAAAGTGGAAACTATTCTTCAGATTGCCTTATGTCGATGCTTTTCCAACATCATTTCAAATTAGTACTGTCAAGTTTATACTCTACGGTCAACTTTTCATAGGCCACGAAGGACTATAATTTTATCATCGAAGACTTAAATGCTGATCAAATGACGTTGAACTAGCGAAATGATCACAATTACACAGCAAAATTACATCTTTTGTTTTTTTAAGTGCTCAAACTCCTTTTTTTCATCACTTTCAGGCAACTTCAAGAATTACTTGGTAGTACCAGATCTTTAAACTCAAGAAGAGAATGAAAGCTCATATTTTTACCCAAGGATATCACGTAGTGAGAGTTATACATGATCCGAGTAGGGTCGTAGTCCTAGTAGCCCATCAATATCAATCTAGTATTCGGCTACGACAATTCAATCACTGAAATTCATTAATTGTTTATTAAAACGGTAATAATGGAGCTCATGGAAATGAAAATTCGGAATCTTATTGGCTATTGGTATTATTAAAATTCCAACACATTTATAATCCCAGATTTGAAAAATTATTTATGAAAAAATGTCATCTAATTTCAATGATCTATCTAGGACCGCATAATGTAAATAAATAATCATAATTTCTTTATCAGCTTCGTAGAATAATTTCAAAAATTAGTAATATATATCCAAATTTTACAAATATAAAATATCCTACGAATGACTAGTTTCGATAATTACGATCGACGTGACAATTATGTAGATCTCTCATAACCTCAATCTCGATCACCTCAGTAACCTGACATCACCTCTTATAACCTTAAAATCTCGAGCATCTAACATGAACGAAGAAATTGATATTTTTCAGAGGGCATCGAGGCTAATATTGAATGACAATTTTTGATTCCGCACTTTTTCCATATTTTTCAGCAAGCGTAATAAGAAATCATTTAACAAGGTTTTCAGCCACTCGTAATATTCTTCTCATCTATCTCAGCTATCATTCAACAGTGCGTTTAACTATTTCGGTTATGTACACGCGCATGCGCAGTAGGAGTATTTTTTTCTTACACCATGAAATACAAGCGACGCGTAAATATAGTCGAGAGCGACAATCCTCACTATATTTTTACCCATGTAATTTTCAACTCTGTCATCACTGATCTCTATTTCTGCGATGGACTTTCTATGTTGCTTGTTGCCTTTGGCTTTTGTTGGGTGGTCGACGGAGAAAATTCATTCATCGTGAAATTGACACATCTAATTTTAGAAATTATTATTTCTCAGCTGTCGGTGCACCGATTGCCTTGATTTTGGTCTTAAATGAAAGTTCTTTCGACCCTTATCATGAAAATAAAACATCGATCCCTGGTATATTACCAATTCGGTGTAATATATGAAAACATTCTCCCCCCACTCCGCTCAAAGTTGCCTCTACGGTAAAGAGACTCGGGCGAGTCGCGCTTTTTCATGTACTTGGCGCGAGACGCTACCGCGTCTCTTGATAAAGACTGTCGATGTTATTAATTCGGTTTGGACTAATTAATTAACCAATCAAAATTCAAAAGAGATTAGTCCGACTAGATAACTGATTGCTGATAAATACTCAGGCTTCTAAATTGTAAATTCTTTTTAATAAAGCTCCATGTTAAATTGTCACTTTTACACAAACTCAGGAGAATGAGATGTTACTTATCAATCGAGATTTCGCGAATGATAGATGATACTGAACTGAACTGAGGAGTCTTGGACTACCCCACTTATATAGGACTTCACACGGATTTTGGATTCTCCTGAATACGTGTTAGTGTCTCCCGAAGGTTCTATGATTTTCTATGCATTTCATAATCTTAATGAAGTGCTAATTTTCTTTAATCGTCTGGAAGCTGGTGGAGTTTATCTCTGCCTTGTGTCCGGCGTAAGTAGATTTATTCTAATCTCATTCTATTCCATTATTTTGGATAATAAGTATTTGTTTTGATCAAGACGCGCGTCGACGGTGCCGATCGCCGTCGAGAAGCTTCTATGACCTTCTACAAGCTTCCAGAACGTGATTCTGATTCTAGAACCTTGTATCTGGACGTTTGAGTTTCGTTAACTAAAGCTATTTTCTATGTGCTGGGCATTATAGACCGACCGTAGTAGCGTAGTGCTAGCACTCGAGACTGCGGAACGGGAGGACGTGGGTTCAAGTCCCCGG
The DNA here is from genome assembly GCA_949628255.1 of Macrophya alboannulata. Taxonomy (NCBI): domain Eukaryota; kingdom Metazoa; phylum Arthropoda; class Insecta; order Hymenoptera; family Tenthredinidae; genus Macrophya; species Macrophya alboannulata. Next base: position 10,116,062 of record OX451211.1, read on the forward strand.
CCAGTCGAGGAAGACCTGAGCGGCAGCCCGCTGAATTTGTAAGACGGGTCACGCCGTTCAGGCGCTGAATTGACAGGCTGAGGACTGGAGCACTAGTCCGGCTACACCTGGGCAAGGTTTTCTGCAGTTTTCCCTTGCCCCTCGTGCGAATGCGGGTGTTTCTATGGAACAGCTTAAGTCGACTGCAGTCGCATAATGATGGTTACTGACCATTCTACCCTTTACCCCGCACAAGAGCCTTCGTGCACTTCTGGGGACATACCCTCTCGGGTATGGTGAGGTATGGTAGTGAATTATTATTATTATATATTATTATTATCTGTCCGTCACAACCTCAAACAAGGAAATCCGGCGTACTACTTGCTCTTTCTCTTTCTATCCCGTGCTGGCTTCCACTTGTATACGCTCCTATGGCTCACGTACTCTATCTCTTATATCTGTATTATAGGGACTAACGAATTATTTCGTTGATGCTGAAGCGAAGAATTAGAAGGGGAAAATTCCGTAAAATACCGAAATCTAACGATAAGCAGAAACAAAAATTCAGATGCCGAGAACGCCGGATCGTTGTTCAGATTTTCTTTTAACATTAATGAGCGAAGTCCTTTTTAAAATCTAATAAATAATCTGAAACCTGCAAAGTTCAAGAAAAACTCACAAATTTACTGAAAATTCACACGAGCCGCTAGCTCTGAATGTCCGCAAAGTTTTAGTATACGCATGTGAAATTCAAATGCTTGAATTAGACTCAAGAATAACGAGCGCAGGTAGAGAGAAAGCCGCAATAGTTCAAACGATTAGTAAGACCATACTTTTCTAATTTTCATGCGTCTAATTTTCTCTTTGATCTTTTGAATCCTTAGATACAAGAACGCCTGAATCGTATTTCGTCAGTTTTTATAGTTCTTTTGTTGATGATAATTAAAGTAAATACACTGAGAGAAATAATTTGGTTGGGGGAACTATATTATTTTAGTTCACGTATTTTAGTCAAGACAACCCGATTTTATAGTGCAGCTGACTGAAAAATAGTTCACTGAACTATTTCCAGCTGGTTAAATCAACAAAATTTACGATTTGGTGAACTATGACTATATTTATAGTACAATCAACTATAATTTTTAATCAGCCTGGTACTAAACCGTCATAGTTATGGAACATATCTTCATTAGTTACCACAATAGTACTTATAGTCCAACACACTGCATCTTTGGGTATTTGTTACCATGCACAATAGTCACCGATGGAATAAACTCTATAGTGCATTCAACACTATTTTTCCGTTGCCACAAACGTGTTAATAGTTGGAGGTGCCGACTCATCCAGTTGTGCGGACTTTAAATATTGTCAATCCGTACCACGTACACTATAGTTGAGCCAATTCTTTTTTGCGTTACCGGAATACTAGTCGTAGTCGAACCTACGACATCTTTCGGTATTTGTTACCATGTACAATAATCAACGATAGATTAAACTCTATAGTGCATTCAACACTATTTTTCCGTTGCCACAAACGTGTTAATAGTTGGAGGTACCGACTCATCCAGTTGTGCGGACTTTAAATATTGTCAATCCGTACCACGTACACTATAGTTGAGCCAATTCTTTTTTGCGTTACCGGAATACTAGTCGTAGTCGAACCTACGACATCTTTCGGTATTTGTTACCATGTACAATAATCACCGATAGATTAAACTCTATAGTGCATTCAACACTATTTTTCCGTTGCCACAAACGTGTTAATAGTTGGAGGTACCGACTCATCCAGTTGTGCGGACTTTAAATATTGTCAATCCGTACCACGTACACTATAGTTGAGTCAATTCTTTTTTGCGTTACCGGAATACTAGTCGTAGTCGAACCTACGACATCTTTCGGTATTTGTTACCATGTACAATAATCACCGATAGATTAAACTCTATAGTGCATTCAACACTATTTTTCCGTTGCCACAAACGTGTTAATAGTTGGAGGTACCGACTCATCCAGTTGTGCGGACTTTAAATATTGTCAATCCGTACCACGTACACTATAGTTGAGTCAATTCTTTTTTGCGTTACCGGAATACTAGTCGTAGTCGAACCTACGACATCTTTCGGTATTTGTTACCATGTACAATAATCACCGATAGATTAAACTCTATAGTGCATTCAACACTATTTTTCCGTTGCCACAAACGTGTTAATAGTTGGAGGTACCGACTCATCCAGTTGTGCGGACTTTAAATATTGTCAATCCGTACCACGTACACTATAGTTGAGCTAATCCTTTTTTGCGTTACCGGAATACTACTGCCAGTCGAACCTACCACATAATTCGGCATTTGTTACCATGTACAATAGTCGCTCACGCAATACATACTATGGTTGAGTCAACACTATTTTTCCGTTACCACACCATGTTAATAGTTGAAGATGCCGTTCATCCAGTTTCGCGCTCCACATATAATGATAATGCGTACAATATATACTATAACTGCGTGAAAACTCGTGTTTATTCATCGAGTCGTTGAGTCATTGAGCTTCTTCTATCGTACATTATCTTTATTCAGACAATTGAAATCATGGTTGACTGAAAATTATTCTTTTATCACCACAAAAATAGTAACAGTTATAAGCCTTTCTTAACAGTTATAACAGTTTTTATTACGATAATATTTCCATACATGATTCGACTCTTTTGGCCGAATCCGGAATAATTATTTGTTCCTTATTTGGTATGTACACTTGATGAAGTTGATTATGACCAGTTCAAGGCCACGCAAAGGCCCTAGGGGGATAACCATGGTGAATCGGCCCTGGAAAGATATTTAAATAATATTCAGAGGATATGTAAGTACTAATGAAATAATAAGATCTTAAAAGTTTCGGATCTCTAACTCAATTGGATTTCGAAAAAAAGCATAATATGTAAAAAACAGAAAGAAATTTGTTTCCAAGATTGACTGCAGGACCGCTTGATCTAAGAATGTATTATGTTTTGGGGGCTGATAATAGCAGAAAACAAAAAAACCTAACAGCTATATAGCTTTATCAGATCCTTGAAAAAAAAAATTGTTTTTTTTATTTTTAATTTCATTTTTTAATCATATGATACAATTTTGGCACAACTATGAAACTATTTTTTTCAAGCCTTATACTTATATTACCCTATATTATGAGTTTTTTTTTTCAGATTTTTGAAACCGGTACGCCATAGTAGAAAAAAAAATACAAACCATTTTTCGGCTCCAATAAAGAATTCATTCAAATGTTTTGAGCTTTAATTTTCTTATTTTAACGTATATTTAGATAATTTGTAACTATTGAAAATAATATTTCGTATTCAAAACAATAAGAATCATTTTTTCGATATAGGCAAAAAATTGGAACAGTTTTTTTTTTTTTGCGTTGACATTGAGAATTTTTTGAAAATTATTCAAAAAATCCAAATTTTATTTCATTTATTTATTGTTTTTTTAAATTAATAAACCCAATAGTTCACACTCATAAAGGGTTTTCATAAAGATTTATGAATATACTATAAACTATAATTATAAAATAAAGAACAGTTTCGAATAAATAAATAAATAGGTATATCTTTTACGTATCTACTTTTATTTTCATTATTTATTTATTTATTTATTTATCGGAAACTGTTCTTCATTAAAATGTTCTTGTCTATCATTAATCCGATAATTTTTGGTTACATTCATGTCATAAGTTTATAAAAATATATAAATAATCAAGCTTTGTAATGGAAAAGAAAAAAAAAAAAAGCTATTTCAATTTTATGACTTTAACGAAAAAATGATTCTTATTGTTTTGAATACGGAATATTATTTTTAATAGTGACAAATTATCTAAATATGCGTTAAAATAAGAACATTAAAGCTCAAAACATTTGATAAATTCTTTATTTGAGCCGAAAAATGGTTTTCATTTTTTTCTACTATGGCGTACCTTTTTTAAAAATCTGAAAAACTCATAATTTTATAGGGCATAAGGCTTGAAAAAAAAAATTGTTTCATAATTGTGCCAAAATTGTATCATGGTTAAAAAATGAAATTTAAAAAAAAAAAAAAAAATTCTCAAGGATTTTATGAAGCTATATAGCTGTTAGGTTTTTTGTTTTATGCTATTATCAGCCTCCAAAACATGATACATTTTTAGATCAATCGGTCCAGTCAATCCTGAGAAATTTTTTTTCGGTTTTTTACATATTATGCTTCTTCACAAAAATCAGTTGAGTTAGAGATCTGAAACTTTCAGGGTCTTACTATTTTATTAGTATCTACATATCCTCTAAATATCGTTCAAATATCCTTCCGTGGCCGATTTACCATGCTTATACCCCTAGGGCCTGTGAAACAAAAGCCGTTATGAGAATTAATATTCAGATTTGCATTGGTTTCAAATTTACGTGGCCTTGAACTGGTCATAATCAATCTCTTCAAGCGTACAATAACGTTATAACTAATCGGCAGTGTAGGTAATATGGAAACCAGGGATACATATCCCTATAGGATCGGCATAAGGTCATGGATGTTAACATGTGTTCAGGTATGTGTTGGCATATACTTTGTCGTCGAAATAGGATTTCCTATTCAGTATACATAAGTGACGTGCACGTTATGTTTACGAAATAATACTTTGTTTCATAATGCAAATACACTGTTTTTGCTATGAGAAAAAATATAGGGGATATCCTGTGGGGAATTATGCGGATTTGGATAAACGCACAATGCTTGATCAAAAAAGTTTGAAAATTTAAACATAAAGCTTTATTACTAATTTTCCAAATTTTTTACAATTTTTTGGGTCAAGCACTGTTTGTTTATTCATATCTAATCAATTTGTAAAACATTCGAAAAAATTACTACAAGTATTCTATTATATTTATTGTATGTATAATGATTATCATTAGACTAAAGAGTCTGAATTAAAGAAAAAAAAAAAAAACGGTTTTCTTCACCCAAAAGTGTGAAATAAATAAAAAATGAATATAAAAAAATTTCCAAAAAAAAAAAACAGAGAAAAGCTTGTGGTGCTCAGCTTACACATACAATACATAGGTATACATACATATGCATTACCAAGTGATTAGACTGGCACCACACGCTTTTCTCTGTGTGTTTTTTTGTTGAAATTTTTTGTACTCTTTTTTTATTTATTTTACACTTTTTAGTAAAGTAAAGAGAATTGAGATTCAGTTTTTCACAATTTTTTAATTCATTTTCTAATGTTATTTTGTATCGAAAAAACTGGTAGTACATGTTTTGGAAAAACAAACAGAAAATTGAGAATTCTTTTTATTAAATAATATGAATAAAAAATAAAGGAAAAATTGGTATTTTTTTTTTCCAAAGATGTGCTACGAGTTTTATCGATATGAAATGACATTCACAAAAAAATAAAGACTGCAAATCTCAATTGCAATTATTCTTCATCAAGGACTTCTATTATACTGACCACTCTATATAATGGCTTAAAAATATGGTCCTTATATTTCATACAATATTTCTGAATTTTTACAGAATTTTTAAATGGGGCGAACTTCGAGTCCATTTAAAAAATCATAAATAAATAACGGTTATGCAGACAAATTCAAAAAAAAAAAATTTGAGGTCCTCAACCCGCAGATAACTTTAAAAAAATAGTGGATAAATCCGAGATGGTCAGGGTCGAATGTTGATCGAGTTGGCGTGGAATACCCCAAATATAATGTACCCTATAGATTAAATCATTTCTACTTATTATTATTGTATTCTATGTTTTTGTATCTCATATCGTTCCAATGGCCCGTGACGTCGATATCAGTGCGATGTGGCGACTTCGAGATTATCCAAAGCAATTTGAAAAAATTACCTTGTATGTACATTAGGGTGGTTCTTATTTTGGGTATTTTTGAAATTTAATACAGACGCCCCCAAGAATCCTTCCAAATATATTTAAAAACTGCCTGCAAAGTTTGAGCCCTTAATATTAATTCACACGGATTAACACGTGCCTCCAAGCGACCAAAGTTTTGATGTATGTATTTTAGTGCATCGATTGTATGAAAATTGTTATCTCACGAGATAATTGATAAAAAATTGTGAAACTTGGCTTAGTTGTTGCTAATAACAAGAGGTTCAAAAATGTATTTTTATTATATTTTTTTTGTTCGAAAATATATTTCCGACTTGTCGCGAAATAAAAGAAAAAAAAAAATTTCATGTTCATAATTCGGAAATTTACTTGCGAAAAAAATATAATAAAAATATCTTTTTGTACTTCTTGTTGTTGGCAACAATTAAAGCAAGTTTCACAATTTTTGAGCAATTATCTGGTGAGATAACAATTTTCATACAATCGATGCACAAAAATACATGTATCTTGCATGTAAAACTTTGGTCGCTTGGAGGCACGTGTTAATATTAATATTAAGAGGTCAAACTTCACACACATTTTTTAAAATATATTTGAAAGGATTCTTGGGGGCGTCTGTACTAAATTTCAAAAATACCCAAAATAAGAACCACCCTAATGTAGGTTTGTACATACATACATACCTAACCTAACCTAACCACGAAGTAGGTTGGGAAAATGGGGAGAAACTAGAGACGATTCAAATTAAAATAGCTCCCTCAGCTACCCCTGTATTTATAAACGTCTGTTGAACGTTTGAAGATAACGGCCTATAATGTACTTTCGACAGACGTTTATAAATTCAAAGGTTATAATATAATCATCCTGATTTTTCAGATCATTTTGAGGGGTACGATAACTGCACCCTGCTTAAAATGTCAGATAGAAAACGATCGTATCCTATAGATCCGGACACAAAAACCGGACAACCATCGTCTATATATCCGGTTTTTGTGTCCGGATTCTATAGGATTTTATAGGATCCTATCGTGTTTTATCTGACATTTTAAGCAGCAGTATAAAAAGCTTATATTCGAGAAAACAAAACGTTTCTGTAAATCCTGTGCCTCTAAGTAGGCAAATTTAGAATGTTTGACGGATAATCAAGATGGGAAATTCAGGATGCACAACGCTTCCTGTGTCTCGCAGCTATCATGTTTTTGGATTGCATTATAGCATATTATCATTTGCCCCGAGTATTCAGGACTGTGTATACACCCTGGGATCGCAAACCAATACGTTATTTACCTTATACTCGGTCATAGTTTCGTCTTCGAGAAACGAAATTTGTGATTGGTTCCCCGGATCATACCACTTACAAAAACTACCAATCAAATATCATTATTCAGCCGTCAGGTCACATGATTTTGTGAACGTTGAAACAACGTCGCAGCAGCAGCACCCCGCGTCCTGTAGCATTTCAGAAGCTACAAGTTTTTCGAGGTGCGTGGTCGTCGGTTGATTGTGGGGTTGCGCGGCGGTCTGCGGCTCTCTGCAGCTTTGCCATTTGCATGGCATCCTTCGGTTAATTAGTATATCTTTGATCCTCCTTCTCCCTTTACTTTCATTTTTATAATTGTTCGGGTATATCAAGTGTTTCGTACCAAGTGTGTATTCAACGTGTCTCGCGTGTTCGTGATAATGGCGGAATCCGACACTCAATTGCAATGGGTAGAAGATCAACTATCGTCATGGGGACTAGAAGAACTCCAACCGATCTTTAAGGGTAAGTACATACATACAAAATCTACTTTTATCAGTGTCTCTAGTGACTCAACTAGGTATGCAATCTTCAACAAGAAGATCTTGCTAAGCTCGTGCGACAAATTCGACTCGTGCAGGAGTGATCTGTTTTGCGTAGTAGTTGCGTAATGTACTATTGCCATCCTGTTTGCTCACACGGTTCCGCGTCTCTATTCAGTGTGAGGGGGAAATAACTTAGACCTGGATTGACGGATCAATTTTTTAGTTTTTTGATTAATTCACATTAATCTTTTCGATCTAATTTAATGCTTGTAATTCGAATTAATTCATGTCAGTTCAAGATAATTCATTCAATTCGTGTTAATTCGCATTAATTTCGATAAATTTGTATTAATTCACGGACCATTGGCACGCCAATTCAACGAGTTATTTCCTCGTCGGTTCAGTCACGCAAGAGATGTGACGAATTTCTCACGACAACGAAAGAGGTTAGAATCGTTTCCTCAATGATACGTAATAAATAAGAGCGAAGAATTTTAATGGTAGATGTCAGCCCTCAAATTGTATGTTTTGTTTTCGTTCTTTTTCTTTCGTTAAATAGCGCGTTTTACAATAATAGTGATAATGTCACAAATGAAAACGCATGACAAAGCGAGACTAAAAGCTTTAATTTGCCGGTTTGAACAATTTTTTCGGATAGTTTCTGAAGGAGTTATGCGAACTGGCTCAAATACTTCCGTTTCGAGTAAAGTTATGCGTGCAATCGAAAACTTCCTTTCATGTAATGGATATTCAATTACACACGTTGGAATATACATTGTAGTTAATTTGGTCTAACTATTCCGGTGGATATACGAAAATCGCAAAATTTCTCATAGCGTGATTGTCATACCGGTAGTGAAACGCTTGCCACCCGATTACGTAGTATCCCAAAAAGCTCCGCGGGTAGGGGTGTAGTAGGCAGTGCAATGCGTAGTAGTCCAGTTGACGTACCTGATCATAGATGTGATTTTGCCATAACAGTAAGTGTTAGCACTATTCTTATTCTCGTTTTCGACGTCCTGAATCCGATGGTGCAAGAATTTTTGCGCTAAATTGTGAGGAAGGGGTTAAAAATTTTTTTTGAAAATTGATATTGTGATATTGCGACAACGACAAAAAAATTGGCAAAAAGTTTCAGACAAGAATTGTAGAGAAAAAAAAGTTGCGTAAAAAACAATCAAACTTTTTTTCTCGAAAATTGATAGGTGAGCCAGTGGAATTATATTAAGATTTCTAATAGCGTTAGACATAAATGACTGAGTGGGGCGTCAGGCAAGCGAAGAGAAAACGTTACGGGCCAATGGTGAGAGAGGAGAAGCAGCGCGCGAGGCTCTGGGTCCCCGTACCATTGGCCCACCATACTATCTCCTCGCTTGCCTGTCGCCCCACTCCTTCATTTCTGTCTAACGCTATTAAAAATCTTAATATAATTCCACTGGCTCACCTATCAATTTTCGCGAAAAAAAGTGTGATTGTTTTTTACGCAACTTTTTTTTCTCTACAATTCTTGTCTGAAACTTTTTTCCAATTTTTTTGTCGTTGTCGCAATATCACAATATCAATTTTCAAAAAATTTTTTTAACCCCTTGCTCACAACTCAGCTCAAGCTCAAATTCTTGCACCATTGGATTCAGATTCATTGAGCTGAATATCCTGCTATTACTAGATTTTTGTTCGAATGATATTATTTTTCTGTTTATTTTGGAATTTGTATAGCTGAAGGCATTGACAAGGAAACACTATTAACTATGCCGTCTGACTTGGTTAAAGAATTAATTCCTAAGGTGGGACCCAGATGTATATTTTTGAGGAATCGAATAGAATTACTTCTTCAAAAAAAGGATGATGGGGTGAGGTTGTTTTATAGTTTATATGCATAAAATCCATGATATACCACTGTATGTCTATTCCGTTCATGAAATGTTCTAGAATAGACGAGAAAACAGATTTACGATTTGTGTTTATTGAATTTACCTCATCTGTTGTTATTTCTATTTTTTATTGCTCGCGAATTCTTAGATCCACGTTTTTGCGATCTCAAAGCCATTTCAATTGTGGTTATAAGAAATCCCGAATCAATAAGTACTGTTCCTATTATAGTCATCTAGTATAATAATTAGCAAAATTTCAATTGTACACAAGTCGACTAACAAGTAGAGGCCCGTACCTCTGGATCATAGATTTGGCTGAAACTGCTAGGGTCAACTTCTTGGGGCACATGATGAAGACTATGCTATACAATTCAATCTCATAGGCTTTTTTTCTATACGAGCCTCAATAGCTGTGATATTATTGAGCGATTCATTAATTACTTGTGATGATCCAATAAAATCCATCGAGACTGAACCTAACTACTGATTTTGATCTGAAAGCAACTAATTCCGATAAAAACATGTTTCTGTTTTTAACAAAACATTTATCTCAAGTGCGATCTTCCAAACTCATCATTCCTAGCGAATGACGACCCTATCAAGGCTTTATCGCTACGTCAGACTATCAGGCTCCCTGACCGCCTCGTCCATTATGCCTTTTTGTTGTTAAATATTTGTACAACATGCAGCAAGCACATTTGAATACTATTCCTGGCTTATAAATGTTGAATAAGTGTAACGTGATACAGGACCCAGCTGATACTGGCGAGGCAGCGATATCTAACATCAAGTCGAACATCACTTCGTTGACAGCATTTTTGATTCTTCACATCATCAAAAAACATTAATCTTCGTTAAATTATAATATAAATTCGAGGAAAAATTATACGTTTCTGATTCAACAGGTTTTATCAAGTTAGGTTGGGTTTCGCAGCCAATGATTTGTGTTGCATATATGTGAGAAAATCAGTTCCATAAATTTGAGAATGAAAATTGCTAGTGGCATAATAGACGGGCTGGTTACGGAGCTTGATGATCTGATGCAGCGATAAAGCCTTGATAGTGTCGTTAGTCGCTAGGAATTATGAGTTTCCAAGATCGCACTTGTAATATTTGTGTTGTTTAAAACAGAAACATATATTTTTATTGTAAGTCAGTTGCTTTCAGATTAAAATGAGCAGTTAGGTTTATTTTTGATGGAATTTATTGAATCATTGCAGTTAATCGGTGAATCGCTGAATAATATCACAGATTGTGGTTCGTATAGAGAAGAAAAGCCTGTGAGATTGAATTGTATAGCATAGTCTTTATCTTGTGCCCCAAGGAGTTGACCCCAGCAGTTTGAGCCAAATCTGTAATCCAGAGCGGTTCTTTCACCATAAATTGAACAAGTGATTTTTACCGAGTATATAATAGCACATAATAGCTGCTATGCAGGCTCAAAGATGTAGCGGTGAAAATCACCCATTTTTAATTTGCATTCCGTGAAAATACTTCAATCACTTCCAGAGTATCGCATCGTCATCCTCGAGCGACAGTAACATTGACGATTTGTCTGCACCCAGTACGTCGAAGGCAGGTACCTCAAATATTGCACCAGCCAATGCACCCGAAAAAAGTTTAGTCGCACGTTCAGAGGCATCCACAGAAACACAGAAAAGCGGCGAGGTAGTTATACTTTGCCTACATACAGATGGGAGGTTTAATTAGAAAAGAAAAAAAAATATTTTTTCGCTCACTACTTGTGTGCCACACAAAATATAACTTCTGATACCAAGCCAAGCTTAACTACTAGTAAACGTTGAATTGCATTGATATTCATTAATGCACTACCATTTGTAGATATTTTTTGTGCCATTTCTTAGAATGATTTCACAACCCTTCGAACCTCCGAACCCGAATTCTCTTATAGATTTTTTCTTATATTTCATGATAGCGATTAAAGGAGCTGTTGGCCGAAACTGCTACTGGACAAGCCCTCTTAGAAACTTCACGGTTGGAAGACAGTGACAGACACAAACTCTGTGGTATTATCATTGAAAACGCGTTGAAAACAAATCTGAAGTACGTACGGCTTTGTTGTCTATGATCAGTAGTTAAAGATATCTATATGCAATCGTCTGGACTGTCATTGCACACATGAGTGGGTCCCCCAAAAAGCCATTTTTTAATTAAAATCAATCCACTCCTCAGATCTTGCGTATGAATAATTGACAGATCTGTGCCAAATCCTAAATTTTCGTGTCTGACTAAAATAATTTCTGCAGGCACAGAATACTTCCAGTTTGAACAACAATTGTATTTGTGATAGTACCCTGTTTAAGGTCCGCCCTAAATTTTACATGGGTATGCTTTATGTGTGTGTCATCATTATCATATTGTGTATTTTCTTATAGAATAAAGACAGAAACGCTTGTGTTTTGGGCCAACGAAATTCACGGGTACTGGAATCGTGAAAGTGTGAAAGCCTATTTTGTACCATATCAATCTGCAGAAAAACGTTCTGCAACGGGTAAACTCTGGAACAAATACACGAATACAAAAAAGTATTTAAAAAGACATATTCTTCCTGCCAGACAACAACCACCACCAAATCAAATTAACGACGATGACAATCGAAATTTGCTGCAATTGAAGACAATTTCTCCAGACGACCTTGAGTCGGCAAGGACTTTGTGGGAAAGAACATATCGTCTCAGAGATAAGACACAGTCAATTGACACTTACTACCAGGAATATCCGATCCTCACGACACCGATTGGATCTTCATTGGTGAGTTCTTGCATTTCAGTTTCATGCTGAATTGTTTCATTACGCCCGACCCTCAACAAGTGTGTAAGATTCAATAGGATAATAGATTAAAAATTTGATTATCCATGTACGATTCTATCATTACAATTTTTTTATCCTAGTAGTTCTCTATGACAATGTATTTCAACGTCAGTTATTTTACCAACCACGTAATCAACTGCGAAGAATAATAATTATAAAAAATCATTCCTAAGTCTTTCGGTTTATTTTTTTAGTTGCAACTGGACTTCGAGTTGTCCAACGTATGTGCTAACACAGAAAGTTTTCTGAAAAAGTGGCCCCATATAGCAACAACTGTGGTAGATATTGCGAAAAAAAAGAAGCTGCCGTCATTGGATCAAGAAGGTTTGTATACGTACACGTACATAATCAATTTTTCCTAGTTCACCAGTTGTAACTGAACAGCATACCTATATACCATATTCTATTTCGTACATGACATCGGATCCACAGTAGACCACACAGCAAATTGCAATTGAAAATACTGTGATTACTAATTATAAGATCAATCAGCAATGTAAAATCAGAATAATTATTCTTTACAATCTTGATCAACCTGATCAAAAGCTTAGTTCGCCTCATAGTACAGTAACCAATTGACTCCGACGTAATAACTGAATAAGATTATTGGACGGTTGTTTTGATTTTTAATTATCAAATCAGACTTGGATAGAACAAATCGATTTTTCTAATTCAGTCCATGATTAGTAATTTCATCATTCAGTACGGGTGTATATTCGTGGGCTTTATTACAATTTCGACTAACTGTTTCAGTCAATATTCCGGTTGAAATTTTGGGACTATTGAAGTTGCCGTACCTGTTCAGACCTAGCTTGGTAAAAACAAGAACTTCAAAAAAATGGAAGCCGTCATCTCAAGAGCAGGCTGATGGGTTTATATGCAACATTGCTGTGAGTATAGAATTCTGGTTGGTAGTTCAAATGTTGAGACTGAAAAAAAATGTCAGCACGATCATTTGTTTCTCTTTGGGTAGAACCAAAAGGGTTTATCACTTCTCAAACTTTGCATTTCACCCATGAAAAGCCATACGGGGATAAGCAGGGAAAGAATGCCTTCCGCGAAAAACTTGAAGATATTTTATGAATAAGTAGGTACTATTAAAATACTAAGATCCTGAAACTTTCAGACTTCAATCTCAATTCGCTTTTGAGAAAAAAATTAATAAAGTAAAGAAAAGAATAGGAAATAATTTTTTTCTCGGGATTAACTCGACTGATTCGTTTGAAAATTTAACATGTTATTGAGGGCGTAAAGAGCTTTTATAGAAACAATGGACAGATTTTTAGCTTAATAAATTCATGAAAAAATTATTTCAACTTAAATTCTTGTTTTTCACTGTGATACTCTTCTAGCAAAATTACGAAACTATCATTTTTACATTTCTTATTTATTCCTCAATAACTCGTATTTTTTCAAAATTTTCGTAACAGTACGCGGTAGTTAACAAAAAATGAAAACAATTTTTTCCAGAAAAACTGAGTTCTTGAACAACTTTTAGCCGTATTATTCCAAATTGTACTCCTATTTTTATATAAATAATATACTAAAATAATTTGCTTACATTAGAAGTTGTGTAAAAATCCAACTTCTGATAAAAATCTTAATCTTTAAACGAAAATTTTTTTTTTTCAATTTCTAATGTAAGTGAATTATTTCAGCATATTATTCATATAGAAACAAGAGTACAATTTGCTATAATACGGCTTAAGACTTGTTTAATAACTCAGTCGTTCTGAAAAAAAAAATGGTTTTTACGTTTTGTTTTTACTACGGCGTATCGTTACGAAAATTTTGAAAAAAATACGAGTTATCAAGGAATGAATGAGGAATGTGAGAATGATAGTTTCATAATTTTGCTCGAAAAGTATCGCAGTGGAGAATAAAAATTTGAGTGGAAATAATTTATTTTACCATGAATTTATTGAGCTAAAAATCTGTCCATTGTTTCTATAGAAGCTCTTGACTCCCTCAATAACATATTGAATTTTGAAACAAATCGATCGACTCAACCCTGAAAAAAAATCTTGTCTATTTTTGATTTTCTTATTTTTCTCAAAAACCAATTGAGATTGAGGTCCGAAAGTTTCAGGATTTTATAGTATTTTAATAGTACCTACTTATTCGTAAAATATCTTTAAGATATTCGCAAAAGGCATTCTTTACCCGACTTATCTCTGCATGGCCGTGTGAAGAATTGAAATAACTCACATGTATATCGGGAATCTTAGTACTTTAAGCTTGATTAACTGCACGAGTTCAGCCTTCAGTATGCCTTAGTCAGCATAATTGGCTGTAGGAACTCTGTTTGATCGTGATTTGTTTGAAAAATATTTGTTTCAACAAAATAGAAATGCAAATTTGCATTGGATATGTTGAAATGTATGTTTACATGGAACTTTTATGCCTAGGTGATGTCAGATTTGGAAACTCTCTTAGTCCACCGCAAGGAAAAACTTCTTACATATGGATTGACTTGTCAACCCTTGATCGTAACTGTTGGAGTCCCAACTGCCTTTTCTGCAATCTACGTCATCGTTAACGAAGTTAAGTACGCCGCGAGTAATTTAATTGGTGCAGTCGATTTGTGTTTCAAGATACACTATGCATTGAATGCAAAGTACTCTGCAGAATCCGAAATAGTTTGGATTTTTTTGCAAAAGTTTCTATACGGTATTGAAGGATCGAAGCACTTTGTTAATGCTGAAGTTCTCTGGTCTGATATACTCATGTATCAAGAGTCAAACGAACTTGATAACCGCGAAAAATGATTTGAAGTGTTTCCTAATTGTTGATAGTGTTTCACTTCGATATATGAGATTGTGCTGATTCATTAATGTCACTTTCTTCCTGTTCTTGAGGAATTTGTTGCAGGTAAATTTGTGTATGCACCTCATCCCAAAATTAGTTGGAATAGTACTTGAGTACTATATGTATAATTCTTCTATTACAAGATAATATTAGAGTCTTAGAGATTTAGAACATTCACTTCAGTATTAAGTAAATGGTAATAGCAACGCCATTCTAGCGTGTAGGGAGGGACTCACCCATCTGGTGATATCCTTATGCCCAGAAATTTGATTTCGGCCCACAATTCAAAAACTGTCAGGTTCAAAGATTTCTCCTAACTACGGTTGAAAAGTCGAATAACTTAGTTAGTCTTTTAAACAAATGACTGACATATATTTGGAAATCCACTCTGCGTTAGATCCAATTCACACTTCCATACTCCAAAATAGTTAAAATATTCTTGCTAAAGTTGGTATATCTTACTGGAAGATCCGAGTAGTTGTAGAGTTATTTTATGGTAGCGATTTGCTCATCAGTTCATTCGAACTCATCCGTTTGATCGTACCTCAGAAATCTCAGGGACGAGATGTGTTTTTTCTTCTGACAAAGATACTTTATCGTTCAATCCACTTTTAGTTTTCAATAATTTTCATGTGCCAAGATACCAGTTGAGTTGTCGTTGAGTCGTGATCTTTGTCTGTCTTTCTCTGTTTCTTTCTTTCTTTGCATGTTCATTACTGTTGAAACTGTCCAGTTTGATGTGCTCATACATCAAAAGTCAAACGAATAAGAAAGACAACGAATAATTTGAATAATTTCGTAATCGTCATCGGTGCCCTACCTCGGTACATCAATTGCTACTATTTATTCCCTAAAATGCTACTCCAATGTACAGTCTGTTCGGAACAAATTGAAATAAAGCGCATGCTGACGCATATGAAGTATGTGCATAACTCGCGTGGGATCATTAAAGTATACAAGTGTACAAATATTTCATGTAATAGATCTTTCGATAATCAAAGATCGTTTCGGAGGCATATTCTGACTCACAAACAAGTTACACAAAGTATTGAACAATCAATAGTTGATTATATTGAACTGCAGCTAAATATTAATTCCACACTTGATGTTGCCCAAGCTACCACCAAACATGATGTAGTTCCAGACCTTCCTCCGGCAGATGAATTAATGAAGAGCGTGGTGGTTATTGTTTCTAAGTTTTATGCCGACTCAAGAATGTCTCGTATTCAAACCCAGCGCGTTATTGATGCAATTCGTGAATTTTTCAATAATCAGTATTTCAATGCACTCACACACTTCATTCTGAATTCCATGCCATTCCAGGAATCAAAAGATCTTGTATCCGCAGCAATTAAAACCATTCAACAAGTCTTCTCACACATTGATACTGAGTATAAACGATTGAAACAGTTTCAGAAGTACGGAATTTTCATAGAACCTAAAAAGATTTTGCTAGGTTACATGGAAAGCAAAAACAGAGCTGGTGTATTGCAGAATAAAGCAATTTTCTCTCAATTCATATCATTAGGTGATACTTTGAAAATGTTTTTAGAGCTGCCAAATTGTTATGAAACGATTCAACAATATCGCTCCGATTTACAAAAAAATGATAGTATAATTGTCAATGTCGTCCAAACTCAGTTTTGGAAAGAAAGAACGTCGCAATCTGATAGTCACAACATATTTCCTTTAATTTTATATCAAGATGACTTTGAAACTGGCAATCCTTTAGGTTCACATAGTGGAATTTACAGAGTTTCTGCACTTTATGCCACTTTGCCCTGCTTACCGCAAGAATTTAGATCTCAAGTCGAGAAGATATTTTTAGTTCAGCTGTGTCATTCCGACGATGTAAAACTTTTTGGTAAAGATGTAGTTTACCGAGAAGTGATCAAAGAACTCAATTTACTTTCATCCAGAGGAATAGAAATCAAGGTCAAAGATGAAACTCTCACGGTTTATTTCCAGTTGATACTGATAACCGGAGATAATTTGGGTCTCAATAGCATGCTAGGTTTCGTTGAAAATTTCAGTGCGTCTCACTTCTGTAGAATGTGCAAAGTCAGTAAGCAAAGGTCGATGTCATTATGCACTGAAGACAAGTCAATCCTGAGGACAAAGGATAATTATGAGGCTGATGTGGCGAAAAATAACGTAACTCTCACTGGCATCAAAACGAGATGCATTTGGAATTCCGTAGACAATTTCCACTGCGCTGAGTGTTGGTCGGTAGATGCCATGCATGATGAACTGGAAGGATGTTGTAAATACGAAACGGCAGCGATGCTGCGTCATTTCATATTATTCGAAAAGTATTTTACTTTGGATGAATTAAATTTCAGACTTAAATATTTTAGATTTCCCGCAAATTCAAATGTACCTCCTTTGATTACGCACGACAACTTAAAGGCAAAACAGTTAAGAATGTCAGCGTCCGAGATGAAGTGTTTCATCATGCACCTCGGATTACTCATTGGTGATTTGATTCCTCAAGAAAATAATCCACATTGGAGATTACATAAACTGCTTAGGCAAATCGTTTCCATAAGTCTGCAAACATTCACTTCTCCTGATTACACCGAGTTGCTTACTTCATTAATTGAAGAACACCACTTACTGTATCTGTCAATATTTGGTAATACGTTGAAACCGAAACATCACATTATGCTGCATTACCCAACTGTAATGAAAAGAATTGGTCCATTACGTCATGTTTGGTCGATGCGCTGCGAAGCTAAACATCAAGTACTGAAACAAATTGCTAGTGTGTCAGCCAGTCGTGTGAATATATGTCGTACCATAGCTATCAAAAGTCAACTAAAGTTCGGTAACATGCTGTTGCAAGGAGACCCTTTCACTGAAAATATAAAGTATAGACCATTAAAAGCACATTTACCTATCTCTACTGAAGTAACAAAATGTTCATCGGGCAATCTGTCATCATACACACAAGTCAAGTTGGCAAGTTTAGCCAGTTGTACGTTTAAGCGTGGAATTATTCTTGAAATTGATTTTGATGAATTTCCTATATTTGGGGAAATCGAGCATGTATTCTGCAAATCAGAAAACCTGACAAAGCTAGCTAAAAGTGACTTGGCGATTATTGTGAAAATTTTCATTGTAGTTTGTCAAAACGATCACAAGCAGTCTCACGAAGTAGAAGACAGTCTAACATATAGATTCATAAAAATAGATTCGACCACATTACTGAAGCATACAATCATGGTCACTGGATCTAATGGCGAATTATACATACCGTTTGACTAATAAATATCCGTCAAAAGCTAGATAGGTCACTTGTTTGTTAATATTTTTATTTTTTATTCATATTCTCTATGTAAGTATAGTGTTTGTCTGAGTATCAATCTTTGTGATTTATCTTTATCAGAACCCTTTTTATAACAATATGCAACATTTCTTAATTGTCATGGTGCTTCACCTCGTTACATTGATTAAAGCTACTTTTTGACGGAACATTACACTGGTGTACATTCTTACGACATGCACTCATAGATCAGTACACTCTACGTTTAACGTTATGTGCCAAAGTTTATATTCCTGTGATTTATCTTAATCTGATACCTCGTATTATAGTCGATTTCTGAGACTACGAGCAAAGTATGAAACTTTATTTTAAAAAGTTATATATGCATTTTATTTTCTATTAAAAGCAACGAGTAGCAAAACTCGAGTTATATCTAGTATTATCTATCTGTGACATAATCTCTATATTAAGTTGTGTGCCAAAGTTTCTATTCCTGTGATTTATCCTAATCTAATATCTCGTATTATAGTCGATTTCTGAGACTACCAGTAAAATATGAGACTTTATTTTAAAAGGTTATCTATGCATTTTATTTTATATTAAAAGCAACGAGTAGCAGAATTTGAGTTATTCAGTATTATCGGTCTTTGAAGTAATGTGCCACCGAACGTGAAAAAACATTTATTCAAAAAATCTGTATTCTTCACAATACTGTTATAGAACTTAAGTGTTCCTGTACACACATCTATAGGTTTATTGCGTGTCAATGTATCTAATATGTTTTAAATAAAAATGACATGTGTATTATAAGTATGAATATTTATGTGTACAAATTTTATTCGTGCCCTGCCTGACACTATGCAAGAATATTTTTCTTCGAAACTGACTATTCAATCTCGTTACAGTATTTTTTAGTGTGCACGTTCATATTGCCCACGTATATCACAGGTACCTGCAAGTTGCGTAATCATAACTAAAATCGTCCGTACCGGTTATCAAATAATGAAGTCAGATGAATAATTATGTTTTGTGTACATAACTAGCACAAAAAGCACAATTTACTCCAGAAAAAGTTGAGTAAACTACGTATAACTTCTATATCAAAGCCGGTTTAGTAGTGAGCATAACTATTTCAAATAGCTGTCTTGATTTTTCTCCTGATTGTGAATACCACATGATATATGATGAGACACTATTCCACGTGGTTAGCACACCGATCCAGAACAGTTTGTACTACTGATAAAAATTGCGCAGGTAATTATGAACTACTGTAAGCAGAATCATATAATGCAGTTGCGAAAACGAGGATATGTTGTTGTAAAAACTTTTTTTTTTAATCGGATACTGTAACAAATTATGGTATACAAACTTTGGGGTAGAGTACCAGCAACTTTCATGTGTTTAGAAATACCATTTTGGTTAGTTTGCACGCCAATCCTATACAGTCAGTATCGCTGTTTGACCTGATACGATCAGTTATATGCATTGTTGGACGAAACAGTGCGATAATGTCGTGGAAACTATTATAAATAGTTC
Organism: Macrophya alboannulata; assembly: GCA_949628255.1. Lineage (NCBI taxonomy): Eukaryota > Metazoa > Arthropoda > Insecta > Hymenoptera > Tenthredinidae > Macrophya > Macrophya alboannulata. Next base: position 10,136,008 of record OX451211.1, read on the forward strand.
GCAATGCTTACAGTGATGAATTTGGAACACCATATTGGGTAGTTGGTACGTCAATTTTACACAGTCATTACAACTGTTGAGCCTGGTGTAAGGGATTATATGCATTGTTGGACGAAACAGTGCGATATTGTCGTGGAAACTATAAAAAATAGTCATGCACGCCCATCCTATACAGTCAGTACCGGTGTTTGGCCTGATACGATCAATTATATGCATTGTTGGACGAAACAGTGAGGTATTGTCGTGGAAACCATAAAAAATAGTCATGTATGCTAGTCATATATTTGGAAATACCACGTTGGTTATTTGGCTTGCCAATCTCACACAGTCTGTACAATTATTGAGCCTGGTGCGAGCAATTATATGCCTTACTGGACGAGCCATATGATATTGTCGTAAAAACTATGAAGAATAGTCATGCCTACTAATTTAGCCGTTTACTTATGTAGTGCGACAATAGTTCGTTCAACTTTTTTTTTAGTCGATATAGGGTAATAGTAGTCTTTACTATGTCCAAATAGTTGAGCAAATAGTAATTGGAACTAGCGATTTTAGTTGCGATAACTCAACTTCGTTGAGGTTGTGTATACTATAAATCGGTTTAAGTCCGTTTAATTACTACTTTTCATAGTCAAATTATAGTTACCACAACTACAATTTTTTCTCAGTGTAGCTTATACTCTGGAAAACGGAGTATTCTGATTTCACGATTCGCGCGTCAACGTTAATTCATAATTCATGTTGTTCAATTATTAATTCATTTTATAATACCTGTATATTTCAACCATTTTTGCATTCAGTTCATTTGATAATTTTTGTTAATCATTTAAATCACATATTTAACCAGAATCGCTTTCAGAATAAACTTCAGTTTTAATCAGTTTAAATCCTCATTTTCATGTATTTCATTGCATGATCTGATCCATCATTATAGTAGTATATGGGCCTCACATTATATTGAATCAAAGAAGATCTGTGGTAAGTCATTCCGATAAGTCAGTAAGTCTCCATCTCACTGACTCATCGGAAGATAGGTCGTATAAAAATTGAATTCAAGCTGCTACGTGAACTACCAACCATCCGATTGGGCACCCTCACGGCAATATAGCGTCTGGCGCCCAACTTATGTTACCCTCGGTATTTTATTATTTCGTACGCAAAAGCGCCGATCAGTACCCGGTTAGGAATTTTTCCCTTTTGTAAGAATGCCACGTTATTTACAATAGATATAAGTGTAAGCCCTCAACTTCATTTGGAAGCTTATTGAGTAATAATCAATTATGTAAGAATTATGTAGTATGATTGACTTACCCTTGACAGAAGTAACTAAAGTGAGATGTTGGGCATTCATTTCCGCCAATCTTCGTATGACGTCAATTTGCTCCAACGATAATTGAACAGCATTTAGTTGCGCAGCTCCGCACGGGACGTAGGCAGACCAAAACTAAATTATATGGATATAGACAATATATGAGAGAGAGAAAAATAAACGGACAAGAGAACGAAAGAAAAAATAGTGGAAGATAAGTCAAGTGAGCCGAAAAGATCAGAGAAAAGATGAGAAACATGCGGCTAAGTATTTGTAAGTCGAAGACAAAGACATTGCATCAGTTTTTCTATTTTTTTCTGTTTTACAAGCAGTCAGTCGCGTGAAGTCCTGTTTAATTCAATTTGTTTATGAGACGTAATCTAAGCCGCAGACCTAGTTCAACCGAACCCTTAGAGGAAGTCGAGGAAATGGATGTGTGCCCCCCCCCCCCCCCCCCCGCCCCCCACCTACCGTCGACCGCCAAAAATAGTACTTCGCTACAAAGCTTCTTTACGCAAACTTACTATAAACTTCTTTTACTGAAACTGCAAAATTGCAGAACATTAGGTGTTCTATTGGGGGCCGACCACTGTGAACGCATGGTCACCGTATTTGACGTCCATCTAGAATTCGATGCTACATTAGGACTGATAACTGAAGTAACCTACAGTCACAACTATCATTGGATGCGACAAGCGATATCGTAACTTTCTAAACGTATGGAAAGCATTTTTCCATCAATCTTCAAACCTACTAATGTCAGGTAGGTGTACTGTTTGTGGATACCGTCTCGAGAAAAAATTAATACACAGGGAGCATTCCAGCTCAACTCAACCGGCCAACGAAAATGACCTCTTCAATTCTGTTATAGAAATAATACATAGTAGTTCTATATAAAATATAACATCTTCGTGAATATCAAGCCTCAAATAAAAAATCTGCCAAAGTTATGATTTTATGAAGATTTCAGTTGGCTCACATTCAGATATTTATTGCCATCAAACGACGAGTCAACTCTAAAAGGCGTTCAATGGATTATGTCCGGTACAAAGTGTAATTTGAATAGGAATTTAATGAAAAATATCATGCACTTACTTCCGCTAAAATTTCTCATGAATCTCTATTTTCTCAGGAGTGCCTTAATGGATTGGCTGTTATTGGCGGTTTATCAATTACTGAATTGATTTATTGATGTCTAATAGCAACTTCCTAAATAATTGTATTCGAGCTTTCTATGCTTTGCATCATGTCCAATGTTATTTATTCATGCAAACCAAAAATTTCCTTGAAAATGGTAATTATATAATTATTTGAAAACTGCACAACTCCAGAAGTTGACGTCCGGGCATATTACTTCGGGTACGAAAATTTTTGTTTTTTCACCGAAAATTTTGTGTGCGAAATTCATCCCAATCCATCCGGGCACTCCTGAGAAAATTGAGATTTGTGAGAAATTTTAGCGGAAGTAAGTGCATGATATTTCTAATTGAATTCCTATTCAAACTACACTTTGTACCGGACATAATCCATAGGTCGCCTTTTAGAGTTGACTCGTTTGATGGCAATAAATATCTGAATGTGAGGCAACTCAAATCTTCATAAAATCATAACTTTGACAGATTTTTGATTTGAGGCTTGATATTCACGAAGATGTTATATTTCACATAGAACTACTATGTATTATTTCTAGAACAGAATTGAAGAGGTCATTTCCGTTGGCCGGTTGAGTTAAGCTGGAATGCCCCACGTCTATATGAACAGATATACAGTACACTTCACATAAAAGGCCATCTGACAGGACTAGATGAGAGGAAAATTCTCAGAAATGGCCTGTAACCAATCGCCCCCTCTACTCAAGTTACGAGTGCGCCGTCAGGCGTGGTGCGAGAGAGAGACATGCGCGAGAGTGGCTGCTCAAAGCACGCCGGCGGCTTGGCGAAGAGTTGTAATGGGGAACAGCATGTTAGTGAGTGTGTTTGTACGTGTGGAGGGAAAGCCACTCGCTTGGCTATTTACGAAATGGCCCTTTATCTAAAGTCTACTGTAATCAGATTTCAAGGATTTTGTACACCGAAATTCTTACGAGGATAGAAGACACAATTTCTTGGTATAGGTATTGATACGGAAGGCCAACAATTCGAAGTGTTTCGTGAGCCTCGAAGTAGATAAATACTTGACAAGCTGATTGAATCCCTGTTGACATTTTGTTCTTACACTAACAAGGAGAAGGCAAAGCCTGGATGTCGCGAATTAGGCCAGTAAAAATAGACGTTTTTTGGGCTCAACCTCGCACTAAATTGCCGATCCAATTTTTTTTTTTTATAATGTTTGGGGTCACTTACTGAGTATAAAAACACAAAATGCTGACAGATTCAGGTGGAGCTTCAGGCGCAATCTCGAAAAAACGTTTTTGGTCGATATCTCGGAAACTATGCACTTTAAGGCAAAAGTTGTAGAGACCATTATTGAAGAGAATAACATTTCGCATCTTTTGTTGCCCGAGGATTTTTTTGTAAAACTTACCGTTTACGATTTATGGCTCGCTGAATGAACGAGTTTTTCTATCTCGGCCGATAACTCTTATAATATTGGATTAATAAATAAAATGCTTCTATACATTTTTGAAGATCAATGTATTCCCCACAACTTTTGTTCCAAACTTTTTTTTTCAATGTTCATACTTTTTGAGCTATAGGGCGTTTAATGTTGAACTACCGGGTGCAAGGTCAAAAATTTTAATATATGATAGAGTGTAATGGTAAAAATGCAACAAATAAATTTGAAAAAATATCCCGAGTGTTGATGTACTTAACAATTAAGAGTTTTTCTCCTTACCTGAAGTATTAACGATTTTGTTTCTTTTATTTTATTATGTTTCGTACAATTAAAAAATATTTTTTTTTTGATCCTGGATTATTGAGTAATTAATAATAATTATAATTTAATAATTATAATTTAATAATAATAATTATAATAATAATTACTCAATAATCCAGGATCAAAAAAAAAAAAATATTTTTTAATTGTACGAAACATAATAAAATAAAAGAAACAAAATCGTTAATATTTCAGGTAAGGAGAGAAACTTTTGATTGTTAAGTACATCAACACTCGGGATATTTTTTCAAATTTATTTGTTGCATTTTTACCATTACACTCTACCATACCTTAAAATTTTCGGGGCTCATAGTCATCAAGGTAGTCAAAAAAAGTGAAAAAAGTGACAAAAATTTTTCAAATAGTTACTGAATAGTGACTCAAAAGTGACGGTAAATCAACCACGAATAATGTTTTTACGAAGTTTTCATTCATAAAAGTAGACTTCAGAGAATATCATAGAATGTCATATAATTTTCACAGAAATTAACGAAAAACATCACTAACACATATTTGCATAGGTGATATAAATATAGAGGAACGAACATACGTATAACAATGAATACTTACTATATTACATTCGGTAACAATAATGATATAAATATGTATGATATTTATTACATAAAATTAAGAAAATATATTAGTAGTTAATATCATGATTGAAGGTACTGAAAGTACGGTTTCTCTTACAATAAATGACAGAATTCAGTACTTTTGTACACTAGTTTAAGTTTGACTTTGGTTCTTCGCATTGAGACAATAGGTAAGCTTTTTTATTTTCCCAAACTACAATCGTTTTCAGCTTTCCACAAATTCAAGTTGATCGTGGAATGGATTAAAAAAAATTTAAGAACGCTTTTTCAACCCAAAATAGTTTGAAAGAGTGACCTTTGTTAATTAGGTGACCAAAAAGTGATTTTTGAAGAAAAAAAAGTGACTAAAAGTGATAAAAGTGACAAACTATGAGCCCTGAATTTTTGACCTTGCACCCGGTAGTTCAACATTAAACGCCCTATAGCTCAAAAAGTATGGACATTAAAAAAAAAAGTTTGGAACAAAAGTTGTGGGGAATACATTGATCTTCAAAAATGTATGGAAGCATTTTATTTATTAATCCAATATTATAAGAGTTATCGGCCGAGATAGAAAAACTCGTTCATTCAGCGAGCCATAAATCGTAAACGGTAAGTTTTACAAAAAAATCCTTCAGCAACAAAAGATGCGAAATGTTATTCTCTACAATAATGGTCTCTACAACTTTTGCCCTAAAGTGCATAGTTTCTGAGATATCGACCAAAAACGTTTTTTCGAGATTGCGCCTGAAGCTCCACCTGAATCTGTCAGCATTTTGTGTTTTTATACTCAGTAAGTGACCCCAAACATTATAAAAAAAAAAAATTGGATCGGCAATTTAGTGCGAGGTTAAAGTGCTATTTTTACTGGCCTAAATCGGGTTCTTCTTTCGCGTGGTGAAAGCCGAAAACCTCCGAATTAACGTCCTTTTTGATTTTTGTTCCAATAGGCCTTAGTTGCTGAGATATCGCGATTTTAAAATTTGGGAGTTTCACACGGAGCCAAGCCAGTTTCGGCTCGCGCGTAGAGTACGTTGAGCGTTGACGCTTGAGACGAGAGCGGCCGTAGCTAATACCGTAAGACGACGGACTGACACTCTGAAAGTTCACGGATCGCGTCCCTGTGGGACCGCGATCCGTGAACTTTCGGAGTGCCAGTCCGCCGTCTTACCGTATTAGCTACGGCCGCTCTTGTCTCAAGTGTCAACGCTCGACTTACTCTACGCGCGAGCCGAAACCGGCTTGGCTCCGTGTGAAACTCCCAAATTTTAAAATCGCGATATCTCAGCAACTAAGGCCTATTGGAACAAAAATCAAAAAGGACGTTAATTCGGAGGTCTTCAGCTTTCACCACGCGAAAGAAGAACCCAATTCGCGACATCCAGGCTTTGCCTTCTCCTTGTAAGCAACTATAAGCAATTGTATTTTTTTTCTCGTCAGAATTTCGGTATACGAAATCCTTCAAGCTGTTGATTGGCGGAAGAGACACGGCTTCGTAAACGAAAATTGGACAGGTATTAGTGGTAAAAATAAGAGTTCACAATCAAATTATTAAGATAAAACAAAATACAAAAACAGTCGAACAAAAAATAACAGGACTGATAATTTTCCCAAAACGTTGTGATCCTGCACACTATGGAAAATTAAATAAATAATCAGAGAATTATAATTATAAATTATTAATTATCAGTTATTAATTATTGATCAATTTTTTATTTCACAATATGTAAAATGACTTCACGACAATAATAAAAACACCGGCACGAGACTGTTGGCACAACGAACATACAATATTTTGCCTTGTAGTAGTCGATTAATTGACTTTTTTGCCACCAATTAGCGCCTTATTTACTCAATGTGATCAGATGTTATTTACATAAGAGTCATTCCACGTCAAAAGGGACGGATTTGGCCAAAAATATTCCTCGATGTTTCCGATTCTTTTGTAATTTTTTTGACATATTCTCTGGGTAAAATAAACATGAAAAACAATTTTTGTTTTTTTTTACTCAAATGGTTTAGAAGCTACAAGGGGTTGAATTTTCGAAAAAAGCACCAAAAATCGAAATCGCGCTCTCCTTTGAACTTTAATATCTCCGATTCCCTTCGACGTACAGACATCTGCGAAAACTTATTTTACAGCTCTTGAATTGTACTTTCATGTTATCATTTTTCACTTCATTGAATAAACAATCTTCCATTTATTAACAACAATTATATTTTTTAGACGCGATTTTCGAGATATTCACACCCTTCAAAAATTCTAAAAAAAATACGAGCGTGTTCCTTGATTCATTCTCTACGAATTATGCGAAATTCAGGACGGAGTTCCGATATATAGTATATTTAAAGAGCGGTTGATTCACGCGGGTGGTGGCGCGCGGCCGTGTACGTTGAAATCCAAGTACAAATTTTAGTAAATTTTTTTAGAATTTTTGGAGGGTGTGAATATCTCGAAAATCGCGTCTAAAAAATATAATTGTTCTCAACAAATGGAAGATTGTTTATTCGATGAAGTGAAAAATGATAACATGAAAGTACAATTCAAGAGCTGTGAAATAAGTTTTCGCAGACGTCTGTACATCGACGGGAATCGGAGATATTGAAGTTCAAAGGAGAGCGGGATTCCGATTTTTGATGCTTTTTTCGAAAATTCAACCCCCGGTAGCTTCTAAACCATTTGAGAAGGAAAAAAAAATTGTTTCTTACGTTCATTTCACCCAGAGAATATGTAGAAAAAAATCGATAATTTTCAAGCACATGAGGTCAAAAAGGTGTCCCGCTTGACGTGGAATGACTCATAAGCACTTACAGTTCATTTCAGTAAAAAAAACGAATTCCGATGAAGATGGCAATTACAACGTTTTGGAATGGCAGGCCTGAAGTATTGTAACGTTCCCGTTATTTGCCGGGTTGATTTCTCAAACGCGAATGACTGGATTACTGTGTTTTCATTATCCTTAGGATAAAAAGGACTCCTGAAAGTGGCACTTTTCTACGTCCCTCAAGGTTTACAAAATAATATCTAATTTTACGGATTTGGACAGGCTTTCGGCACGTCAGTACCGTTTCCCCTTAATTATTAAACCCCTAATCCTATTTCCGTACGGAGCAGAATTAGCTTGCGCACCTTATGCCCGTTTCTGTCGCAGATCTGGAACAATCCTACAATTTCTCGTTAAGTCGAACAATACTGCTTCTAGCTGTGACTCGACTTTTTACGTACTTTGTGAATCCTAGTAAGTTTTCTCCTACTAGGATCACCCTTCAGAACTGGGATAGCTTTCGCACACCGAGCCTGATCTGTGGCTTGTTTTAATAATCAATAGTCAGCAATCGAATCGAGGAGGCTTTCGCTCTTCCGTTATCGTGCTTCACCTGATTATCAAAAGTCACCGCTAGCTCGCGTTTACTTCAAGTTCTTTTGATGCCAATCGCGAACAACTACAAAGAAAGATAAACGTTTGTTAGCAGAAATTATGAATATAATTTTAATTAAAGTGAATTATAAAAATTCTATTTCTATTTACAGTGACTCTCGACTATTTACAATGCTTGGTTTGTTTTGGTGAGCTAGGCTCCATAACGACTGAGTGTTGGTGTGACCGTGAGGTCTTCTGAGTTTAGAATTTTATTAATTCAAGTGAATTTATGTTTTTAAATATAGAACTTCTAACAATTAATGTGTGGATGTGTTTTAGATTTTGTATTCTTTGAATTCCGTTTAATTCAGAGAGCTCTTTTTGTTTGGTTTGATTCAACGAAATGCGCTTTGCATTTAAATTGAATATTATAAAGACTCGTCAAGATAAACAGATCTTTGCTGGTTTATGATTTGAATGTAATTTTATAAATGATTCGTCAAAATAAATAGCGCTCTGCTAATTTATAATCAGAATTGAAGTTATAGGTTGCGAGATAGTCAGGCGCTTTGCACTGAACTATTCTAATGAATTTGTTGTGAGTCAGCTCTAAGCGCTTTGCTTATACAACTGCTAGATGTTAATGCTTGGACGCTCCTTATATACCTGTCAGATCGCTAATCCTCTACGCTTGATGTGATTACCGACGTCTAAGCCGCTAGATGGCTGGACGGACTGAATGTCGTGTGTTGTTTCGTTGTCGGGGTAGGTCGTAAATTATGGAGCCGTTACAGTATACATATACCCCCAAAAGCACCTCGGGTGCAAAAACCTTGCGCCGAGTACATTAAAACGTAGTAGCTATCAACAAAATTAATAAAAAAAATAATCAAAGAAGAAGCATTTGATTATACATTTGATCTACAAAAGAATTGAAATCAATGGCCGTTGCCAAGAACAATTTGGTTGATATTTACATCTCAATATACATAATATGCGTAACACATAATGAGATGCAACATACATACTCACAAGAAAAGATCAATTAAAATTAAAATTGAGAAAAAAAGAAACGAAAAAAAAAATTTGGAGTACGTGGTACTTGGCGGGCTGATGTTCAAATTATTATAAGAATATATTAATAGTTCAATATATATTTTCTTGTAATTTCTACAAAAATGCCCGCCAAGTACCACTACCTCCAAATTTTTTTTTTCGTTTCTTTTTTTCTCAATTTTAATTTTAATTGATCTTTTCTTGTGAGTATGTATGTTGCATCTCATTATGTGTTACGCATATTATGTATATTGAGATGTAAATATCAACCAAATTGTTCTTGGCAACGGCCATTGATTTCAATTCTTTTGTAGATCAAATGTATAATCAAATGCTTCTTCTTTGATTATTTTTTTTATTAATTTTGTTGATAGCTACTACGTTTTAATGTACTCGGCGCAAGGTTTTTGCACCCGAGGTGCTTTTGGGGGATTTCATAACTTTTTGAACCAGTCTTGATTTTCTTAACCGTTTCTGTTAAATGGTATTTTCCACGAAACGATCCATTTCTATAAATCTAACTGTTAGTTCTATTGAAAGTGTTTTACTGACAAAGTTGTGTTGTTATCGATAACTGAAAAATGAACTGTGATGAGAAGCCTCGACCCCCGTTAGCATTAGGTTCTATCGTAGATATCGTAGACTTGCTTTCGATAAAAATGTAACGTCATGTTAATGTAATTATGTAATTGATAGACTAACAAGGAGAGTGTCAGATCTCGTGGTCGTAGATTTGGATCAAACTTCTAGAGGTTCTTCTTCAGATAAAAACATTAAAACCATGCTGTTCCATTCATTCCAATGAGCTTGTGTCTCCTCCTTGAGCTCAAAGTTCTGGTACTACTGAGCATTTCCTGAATTTGTCTAATAAATTTAAAAAAAATGTACAACAATTTAGTGTAATTTTTTGTTGCTGAATAATCGAAAAATAAAAGTGGAAACTCTTCTTCAGATTACGCTATGTTGATGCCTTTTAAACATCATTTCCAATTGGTACTGTCAAGTTTATACTCTGCAGTCAACTGTCGAAGACAAAATCATAGGCTACTTAGGACTATGATTTCATTATTGGAGGCTCGAATACTGATCAAATTATCTTGAACTAGCAAAATAATCACAATGACATAGCAAAATGACATTCTTATTAATTTTTATTTTTATTTATTTTTAGTCTTTAGTCCTTTATCTTGCTCATTTCATTATGATCAGCCACATTGCATGCATTGATAGCTCTCAGTGCAAAAAACGTTTCCCACGGCACGGTGACTCAATTCATATTATTCATTATATTTGGCATTTAATTACAAATACCTCGTTGAATCTTCGGTAACAATGTTATCTGCCTAGGTATTGTTATAAAATATGTCAGTACTTCATACACGATATTTGAACCATACAACATCTCTTTAGCCTCAATAACTAATCGATCACATATTTTTCTTCATTTTGATCACGTTCAGACACATTTCCTCAAAGGCTGTAGTAAGCTTCGTAACCAATTTATTTATCTGCAGATAGGTTAATATGCAGATGGGGTTATTTTTATCCTATAGCGGCAAACAATTTTTTGACAATATAAAAATTTCATGTGAGCTACTTTCTGTTATCAGAGAAGCAACTATTCGAATAAATATAGGTAAATTACTGCCGAACCTTTGTTATGTATAAATCGCGATCAATCATGACAAATAATTCTCATAACCTCAAAGGCTCGATCTTGTGAAATAAATGAGAAGATAGATATTATTATTATTTCATAGGACTCCTGTATTAACTGTAATGTAATGAACAACTATCGCTTCCCAGTTTTTTTGAGCACGTTTAATTATTACTCCATATTTTACATTATTTTCATCCTCGTTCCCCGCAACTGTCATCGAGAATAAAATATACGTTCCACCATACGGCATACGCGATTATGCTGCCTCTCGTGGGCCATAGAGAGCGTTATTGTGTCATAGACCGACAAACTCGCTTTGCTTTTATTTAATTTTTTCTATGTGTAACTTTCGTCTCTTGAAGGTACCTTCTATGTTGTTAGGTAGCCGGGCAAATGTGCAAATCTGGCGTGAGCCGGAGACGGAGAAATTCTGATCGTGAAACTGACCCTCTCCATTTTATAAATAATCATATCTCAGCTATCCGTACACCGATTGCATTGATATGAGGCTCAAATGAAATCTCTTTCGCATCTTATTTCTGCAATAAATCGGCGAGCCCTGGGATATTGCCTATATACGCTTAATGAAATAATATGGTTACCCCCACTCCTGCGCTGAACTCCCGTTCCGGTAAACGAGAGTGGTAGAGTCATGAGATGAATTTTTTTTAATGTACTTGGCGCGAGACTCTACCGAGTCTCTTGATAAACAGACATAACTTTTTATATCCGAATAAATATGATTAAACATAACTACACACAAACAGAGTGATTGTCGGACAATCATATCTACTGATATTCAAACTTGGCGGAGACACATCTAGAGTTGCGCGCACATTCTTTTGTTTTCTTCTTTCCTACGGTTATATCAACACAAAAGAAGACAGTCGAATTTGGGAGCAACTCCATATTCGGAATCAAACACAGACGAAGTAGCGGTAATTGTGAGATCACGAGGTTGGAAGTAAATATCAAGTGTCAGATTTACTAATCCGGTCGGAATAAAGTCAATAATCTTACGGGAATCGATATTAATTACTGATTAAATTTTAAGAAATTATTTAATTGCTCGGTGATGTTGATTTCTGCTTATTTTTCTCATAATTATTGAGCTAGAACTGACATTTATTTCTAATCCCATGATCTGACATCTACCGCTACGTCGCCTGTACATTTCAGTACTCTCTAAAACTGAATTAGTGAAAATTTCACTTATTGATTCAGTGCTTTCATAAGTTACAGTAAAAACAGTGATTTGAAGTCTGATTCACTGTTAAATCGGTGAATCGTAGAATAATTTGACGAGTCAATTGTAGCGCCACCACGGCAACCATATTGTCGTTGAGTGTATATTGTTTGTTGCATTGACAAAGCCCAGATAACAAAATGATCGCACAGTGCGCGCACGGTGCATGCATCGCGTGCGAAAAATCGTCATGCGTGCCATTCATATGCGTCGCATATGTGTCCTCATATGCGTCGCATATGTAACGCACGCGTGATTGCGCACGTGATTATTCACGTGATTATTCGGGTGATCATTCACTGCATATAGGGACTTCCGGTGTTGACAAGACGTGAATAAGTCGTGTCAAGTGAGCGTGTCAAAAAGACAAGAGAAGAAGAAAAAAGGATAGGAAAGGACAAGGAAAGTGAAATTGAAGGGCAGTGAAGAGTGAGAAAGACAGTGAAGTGGCGGAAGGTAGTTTAGGGAGGAGAAAAAGAGCTGTAGGCGAATAGCCTAGGCTATTTCACTATAGCGGAGAACCATTTGCAGGCTTGTCAAAAAGTCAAAAGCTGGTTAAACAACGTCCAAACTAGTATATCGATCATGATTTGACAGTAAGATTCGATCCAACTTTCATATGGAATGCTCTGATTTATTTTTTATTCATTCTCATACAATTTAATTAACTTTACTATTGCGTACTCACAAATAGTCTATTTCAATTATTTTCAATTCTCACGCCACTCTTTAAGAACAGAAAACCATGATTGTGCTTCGCATATATGCGAAGTAAAATTACATATAAGCCATGTTTTTCAGTGTATATTAGCATATAGGTATAATGAACACTTCGAGGTTAGGATTGATATTTGTATAAACTATGAAGAAAATGGTAACCTTTTACTATTGATTCCAACGCCAATGTTTATTATAAGAAAATATGAGAATGCAGCACGTTTTTTCAACACTTATAATGCGGAAACACACGGGCAGAAAGTAGTACGTGTACTCGATCACCGGCTCGTTTATAGATTGTAGTGGATGACGTGTACGATATATCATCATGGGCGCGAGTGCGCATCATTACGCTATGTATACGTTTGGGACGTATAATTAATAATTGATAGGGTGGATTGATAATGAGAAAGAATCTTGGATTCCAAATTAATAGCAGGCAGAGAAGTAGCAAATCAGGCCCCTGAAATGCACAAAATATTGAGGCTTATAATGACGGCCTTTATAGGTATAACTCATCTGCTTTCTTAAATAGTTGGAAAATTTGGACCTCAAGAAAAAAATCATGCGTGATTGGACAGTGTTCACTCTGTGTGTTCAAACTTTGTGAATTCACACTGCCAGCACCGTGAATGCACGTGGCTGATAATCATTTCGTGAGGGATAGAGCACGGCATTTTCGCACTCACGCATGATTATCACGTCGTGACGGTGACGTGCGGGCGCACGTTTTGTTATCTGGGAGTTCACGGTGAATAGGCTTCTATGAGTGCTTTCTTATAAATGCTTCCCGTGAATCTGGTAAGTATACTTAAATATGAGTTAATAAACATTTTATTACATTAAAAGTAGCTTGTATTGGATTACAATCATTTTTTTGTTAATTAAATCGGATTCATTTACGAAAGTATATTAAACAATCAGCAATGCAGAATGAGTAGTGCCGGGTAGAGGTTATATTAAACAATAATTGATCTCCTTTCGTTTGTTTAGAACCAATATTTTTCAATGGAATATTCATTATTGAATACTACCGAACCCATAGCCAAATTACGGCCAATCATTGACGATGAACAAACGTTGAACGTTTTGGAAGGTAAGCATTAGACGATGATATTTTTTTTTTCAACTTTGATAACGCAAAGGGGTAAATTTTTACAAAAACTATTTCTTGATTTTTAAAATAGCTCGAAAAGTCTAATCAGAAATTACTTGCTAAAGAATTTATATGATGTTAGTATGTGTATTGAAATAAAATATCAATGTCCTGCGATGAAAATGGTAGCGCAGGAGACATTTCACTGCACTGTGCAGGAAAGATTTTCTGCAATGTTTTCTGTGTTACCACTTTCATTCCAAAACTTCCATATTTTTTTAAATGCACATACTAACATTATCTAGATTTTGTATGGAGAGGAATTTTTAATTACATTTTTCTTAGTAATTTAAAAAGAAACATTCCATCTAGAGGGGACTTTGGTAAAATTATTAAAAAAATTGAATTTCGGTTTTTTAAACGACTAAAACCGGTGAAATCAAAGTACGCTGTCAACAATTTTTAGAGTACAGCAGTTCTTCAAAAAAATGTCAGTCTTCTGCGATGAAAATGTATGCGCAAGACACCTTTCGTAGCCATATTTCATATTCGCAGCCAAAAAGTTCCCTTTGAAAACACTTTCATCGCAGAGGGCTGACATTTTCCTCCAAGACACATGCTATCATACTCTAAGGATTGTAGGAAGCATTTGTTGTGTTCACCTGTTTCAAGTTGTTCAAAAAACCAAAAATTAATTAGCTCCTAAATTTCACCCAAGCCAACCCTTATATCATATTCATTAATGTAGCATTTAATCATTTTTGCTTCAGCCAGTGATTTGTCTTTTAATGGTTTCGTTCTACTCTGCGTGTCATCTTGATTCGGTCGTGAAAGAACTATTTAATCATTCCCACCCTCCCCCAGGTGGAATCTTTTATCATCAACACCTTTGGCTGAATTTTTCGTTTCATCATAAATAGATGTCTTCGATTCTAACAAATTGCTAATAAATATCCAATCAAAGACATTCAGTAGTTTTTGGATTATGGTAGTACATACATTGATCGAAATCTTCAATTTCCAGGGATGAAAGTATAGTCGCAGGGAACTATCTGCAAAACCTTTGTTGAGTACCACTATGGAATCTTTCCTATGTCTACAGTATGATCGTAGAGAATCGAAATTTTTTTCCACTAAACATACTATCATAATCTAAAACTTGTGGTATGCATCTTTTTATTGTCTGATTGAACTTTCAGTAGTGTCTACTCAAGATTTATAATAACCACAATTTGATATGTGTACGTTTGGTCAATTTGACTGATAATAATACCTTTCTTGCAGGTTTATTTTTTTAATATATTCTATTAATATATTAATATGGAGCAGTTGAATTGCTTTATATGCCATCAAAGAGTTCGAGGAGCATTGAATGGTTTATCCAGACATTTTGTCCATGCTTATGATGGACTGGCCATCAATCATGGTATTCGTGTTGCAGGTTTTGAATGTGATCAAGATGGTTGTTGTCGTCGGTTTCATATTTTTTATGATTTAAGAAGACATATTGCTCTAACTCACTTGAATAACCCAGAAGGAGGTGATATTGTTCATAATGAGGACTTAGTAGACATGGATAATGATGATCTGAGAAATATGGAATGGAATTTTTTTCCTGATATTGACGGTAACGGTGACGTGAACATGGATGATGATGCTGATGAATATATAGAGGAGGACTTTAGGGGCCGTACTTGCGGCAGTTCTTGGTATTATATCGCTCAACCGTCGGTAAAAATTTATAAGAATAGCAGACGGTTGAGTTAGTGTGTCTATAACCTTATATTTCAAGCATAACTTTTGGAAAAAAAATTTTATAATGGATCCGAACATTAGTACAGTATATCAAAGGATATTTGATGCATACAAGAAAACCCATTCGGAGATATCAGCACAACAAGCTCAAACGAACCTCAATAAAATATGGAATAAGTTGAGAGTCTTGCAAATCAAAAATTGGATTAGCTGAAAAATCCGAAGCCCTGATTGAAGAGTACACCTCTTTATTTATGCGGAAAAGATCTGAAAATATTCTATTATTTTTAAAGGTTTGTTTTTCATTTTATAACTCTAAACATTATTTATGATTTTAATCTTTCCTTATGGGGGCTAAAAATTACAATTAACTTTTTTTTACCGTAAATATTAATTTTTGAAAACTTTTACTTTATTTACACTGTAGAAACCTGAATCAACTGCCGTTTGTCCAACGGAAGCAGGACCTTGCGTTTCACCACTTTCTGTTTCTAAACCAAATGTTACTTCATCCGAGAACAACACCATATATCTATTGCTAATTCTCAAATTTCTTCTAATGTTAATAATGTAGCTCCTTCCATAACGACTGGTAAAATTATATATCTATATAATATAACTTTAATGTCTCACTAGCTGATTTTTGTGCTCGTTCGCTCGCTACGCTCGCTCACTCGATTGGTTGTTTTTTGTGCTCGTTCGCTCGCTCACTCGATTGGTTGAGCGTAGTTCCACGTAGCGTAATAGTTGTTGCACAAAAACTACGCACCGAAACTACGGAGCGCGACTCCTGGACATCGTAATCTATGACGTAGACGACCCGGAGTGCAAACACTACAAAACACGAGTCCTGGGTATCGTAATCTGATACCTAGACGATCCGGCGCGCGAGATCTACAAACCGAAACTCCGAGACATCCCAATCTACCGATCTACCGAAACTGAATATATAGCATCGTCGTATACCCACCCTTCTGTGACATCTGGAAATCCGGAAATCCGATCACGGACTTTACTATATAAGATTATATTTTATGACAATAAATTTCCTAGTTTTTTTGTGTTAAAAATATTTCTAACAAGCAATTACTAATTGTCAATTATCATTATGTTATTTTCAAATGGCAGGTACAGAAAAATGAAAAACTTCTACACTAGCTCAAGATACGATACGGTTAAAAATTCAAGAATTTGACAGCCAACTTAACTTTGAAGCAGGAAAGCGCGATGCAGGTTTTGGTGATGAAAAAAATCGTCAAAATATAAAGAAACTCCGATTGGACCTAGAGAATGAAAAATCAAAGTTGAAAACTTCACAGCAGAATGCAGAAAGACAAAAGACATTTAGAAATGAACGTAATTCTCGATTAAAAGTAATTTGCCATGACAATGAAAACGCTCAGATTTTGAAAACTAGAGGACAACCAGGACGTCCGAGAATAGAACTTGATCAGCCTGAAATTTTGAAAACAATTGTGGACATTGCATGTCATAGCGCTTCTGCAGATGTACGACGTCGTTCTGAGACAATTAGAGCTTGTAAAACTCTTGATCAACTGCGAGAGCAACTTTTGGAGGCCGGTTTCAATTTGTCGCGAACTGCTACCTATCTTCGTGTACTGTGACGCTGCAAGTCACAAACCCCAAACCACGCGGGGAAACACGAAGAAAAACGACGAAAGTCGAAGCTAGCCGAGGCCGGGCAGCAACGCGAGCTGACCGGCACTCTAGTTCGACACGAGCGCCGAGTAAATCCAAAAATCCGAGAAATCGAGTAACCGAGTGAGAAGCTAGCGAACCTACCCTACGGTCAGTACAGGCTTGAATAATCATTTTCACCCTACACTCCGTTGAATATATATATCTATCACACACGTACCACACCTACACACCCAGCTGTATAATAAATTAAGGCCTTAAAATAAACAGAAATTAGTATCAATTACCGAACACGAGTTGCCCACTGATTTGCACTTCCTCGTCCGCTTTCCCCAATCTTTACTAGCGGCCTAGCACCCCGTTATAGTACTACCAAGAAATTCATGTTCTTTAGAAGGGAAACGTCATGTAGTCACTGTTCCTGTCAAGCTTTCACGACCTCAAGCTGATTTACATAAAAGCCATGTTGATCAGAATTTTTGTATGGCAACAATAAGGAGTTTAGAATGCATGGCTTCAATTCTTGGACTATAATCAAGTTGCATTCGTTCCACAAGATGATAAGGCGCGAGTACCAATAGGGAAAACAGCAGCTAAAGCTCAAGCCCCACTTCTGATGCATTTTCAATACAGAGTAAGTCTTCCAGATCACGACTGGGTTATTGCTGGTGGACATAAACTGATTCCTCCAGTTTATGCTGGATTCAGCTAGATTGTTATCAAACAAGATGGCCAAGGAGAAATAAAAGATGTTTCTTATTCAGTGCTATCAGAAGTGGTAAACACAGCTCTTCGACTGCCGATACTCACGCTAATGATCTTAGACGACTGCTAGATCTCGAAAGTTTTCATATCATCATGAAGAATAATAATGGGATACCTAAACCTATTTGGATGTTGTCAGTAGATGGTGGGCCTGATGAAAATCCTAGGTATGAAAAAGTAATCGCACAAGGGATTAAGCACTTTAAGGACTTTGATTTAGATGCTCTTTTTATTTTTACAAATGCTCCAGGTAGAAGCGCATTTAATCGAGTTGAGAGAAGAATGGCACCTTGGAGCAGAGAGGTTTCTGGCCTGATTTCGCCTTACAATGATTTTGGGTCACATTTAAATGACCAAGGAACAACTATTGATCACGGTTCAGAGCTGAAAAACTTCTAACATGCAGGAAAGGTCCTCTGTGAGGTTTGGAATCGAATGGAAATCAACGGATATTCAGTGTATGCCGAATATATATCTCCTCTGCCAGCTGATTCGGTACTTTCTGTTGATCTTCCTAGCTCAGACTGCTATTGTAGACATGTTTTTGAAAGCCGGTATTGCTTACAAATTATAAAGTGTGACAGTTCAGATTGCTGTGCAGAGTTCAGAAGTAATTCAGAGTTATATTGCTTCCTGAAGGACACTTACCACCACCATATCCCCTGAAAATGACTGATTCAGGTGTTACGATACCACCACCTAATGTTAAAGTAGGACTCAAATTTGCTCCTCTTCTCTTACGTTTATCTTCAAATATGAAACCAGAACAGCAACAATTTCCGGTCCTGCCATATGATTTTCACTGTCCCTCTGTTCGGGCTGATCTTTCGAGTAAAATATGCAAATTCTGTGGGTTTTATACTTCGTCTAAAGAAAGTGCCATAAAACATCGGAAAAATGTCCATCCTCGTGGAAAACCGCTTGAGACTTCAAGACTTCGACCACGACGCGTAATTACTCGTAGAGGAAGAGAACTGCTTTGTCTACTGGAATCACCATTCACCGAAGAAACAGAATGGATTGATGTCGAAAGCATTAATAATGACTGCATCTCATTTGAAAATGAGTAGAAACTGGATAGCCAAAGTTGTGTACCAATAGTACAAGATGTAGAAGACTGGTTCATCACTCCATGGACCGATGATATTCTATAGCTGAAGCCGACTACGAAAGTCAAACTTATTGTTAGAACTATATTGTTAGCAACAGAAGACTGTTTTTTTACCAAATATTATTTTTAATTATTCTGAAAAAATATTTTATGTAAGTTGTTTTTTATCTTAAATTTTTCAATAGTATTAAAAAAGAAATATATAACTTAATAATATATAGAGGAAAGATTATTTTGAGTTGTTCTAAGAAAAATTCTATATAATAGTTTATGTTCTACGTTAAATTTTGATATAATTTATGAGGGGGTCCGCCAGGTGGCGTGTAAGACACTAGTTGTTTGCAATTGTGCTCTGTATTTTTTTGTTTAGTTCTTTTTTTATTTATTGTGTTAGGTAATAGAAGTGTGTCTATCCGACTCTTTAGACTCCAGTGATTTTGTTGAGTATTGAAACTTGGGTGGATTGGTCCCCTTGGTTCGGATTTTCTGTGCTATAAAGTGAGCATCCTGGGCTGAGGTTAAAGCTTTGCCTGAGTCGTTCGGGAGGTTTGGCATGTCAAGCGTTGAAACACGACTGATTTGGATACTCCCAGTGACACCCGTGATAATTGTGTGGAATCTCCTGCTAATCATACGCCGTGTAAACCTGCTATACCGATAATTGAGGTCACTGTTCTCTCTTCTCCTTTTCCTAATACAAACACACCTCGTACCCCAAACGTAAACAAGCTACAGCTGGTTTGCGCTAGTAAAGTGTCATCGGATAAGGGAAGGGGAAGACCGAAGAAGACTCCGTCCTCAAAAAAAATCGCCTCAACTCCTCCGTGCAAGCGCAAGTTAGCACAAGCTGAACTTAAATTTGACAATGTTTTGTTTGATGGACCATTGATCAAGAGGACTCTGCAGCGTCTCTTCAATCCTACCCCACCATCCTATCCCACGTACGATGGGTGATCCTACAGCAAGTCAATCTCCTCTGCCTGTCAATTCTGGCTTCAACTTTGTGCACAATGCAGCGGCACTGGCCCCCTCCTCGACGTCTCTTCTGCAGTTATCCGATGCGTGCAAAACTGCTGATAATGATTCTAGGCCTATGTCGGAAGTTATGGCTTTTCTCAAGCAAATGGAATGGAACAATGAGGCTAGAAGCGAGGCTCTCAACGCAGAAATGGTGAAGAATAATACAGAAATCAAGCAGGAGATTAAGAACATTAATGATAGTGTTGAAAAGTTAAAAAAAGACGTTTCATTGTATGAAGTGAAGTCTGCGAGTAGGTTTGCCTCTTTGGAGGAGGAACTAGCTAAGTGTAAAGCTGATAGGGCTTCACAGGGAGCTTCTGAGGAGTGTGCTGCCAGGCTCAAGGTAATGGAGAATGATTTGGCGCTGTAAAAAGCCTCGTCCTCCTCAAATCATTGTACACAACCAGACTCTTCGGTTCTTAATTCACTTCTGGACCTAAAACGGCAATTGGAATTGCAGGAGCGCGCTTTGAAGAGAAATTGTATTATTATACGTGGCTGGATACCTCCTTCTACTTCGATTCAAGAGGAAGTGGACGCATTTCTCTGCAGCCGCTTCAAAGTTGAGGCACATCCCACTGAAGATGTTAAGCTCCTAGGCAAGGACAATAAAATCATCCGTGTCAAGTTACGTAGAATCGTAGATAAAATTTCGATTTTCAAGAACAAGAAGTCGGTCCTGGGCTCTCAGCAGATCTTTATTGATAGTGATTCCACGCAGTTGGAGGGATCCTTGCAGGCTAGGTTGAGAGCTTTGGCAAGAGCTGATAGACTGAAGAAGCACGTTGTCAGAGTGCGTGGTAATAAATACGAGAGGGATGGTGCAGAGTGGCTCTGGGACGAGAGAGCTGAGAAATTTGTTCCTGTTAACAACCTGGCCAGAGCCAGCGCTGATAGGGGTATCCTCCCTCATTTTTTACCAGATATAAACGTAAACACGGGACCGCCACAGACATTCGCTCCCAGGCAGAAAGGGGGAACGTGAAAGTGGTGTTTTGGAACGTCAAGAGCATTGTTAAGAATCTACATCAACTGCCTGTTCCTGGGGACTATGAAGTCATTGGTCTCACTGAGACTTTTCTTCAATACGAGTGGAAGAAGCTTCCAGTTGGTTTTACTGATTTTTATCCAGTTTGGTCTCCTGCTATCAGGGTACATGCTCGAGGCAGAGCTAGTGGGGGCATCCTGATGCTGGTTAGAAAGAAGCATGGCGAGCCTGTGATACTTCATCGCTGCGAGAACTGGATCTTTATCAAGGTTGTTATCAGTGGTGTGTCTTTGATTTTTGGAACTTTGTATTTTATTCCCAAAATTGATGTGGAGCCAGCGCTTGAGCTTCTGGGTAGTCTTTAGGATTCTTTTTCAGACTCTCATCCTGATGTTCCAATAGTGCTAGGGGGCGATTTCAATGCTCATATAGGAGCTGAAGGTGTCGTACCTGAAGAACTGTTAGTAGATGTTAGTTTATTTCAATTTAGAAGAGTTTATGATCTTGAGGTGTGCAATAGAGGTAAGCAGTTGCTTGATTTTATGGAAGATAGAAGCTTCCACTGTCTGAATGGGAGGTCTCCGGGGGATTCCCCGGGCAAGTACACATTCTTGGCTGCTACTGGTAGAAGCATTGTCGATTTCATATGGGTCAACTCTTGCTGTTTACCCCTAACACATGACTTTCAAGTTGTTATGGCCACGACGCGATCGGATCATTTCCCTATTTGTATGTCTTTTGATAATCTTATAGTTCAAGGTACTGTAGTCGACGATGTTTCTCCAGGAGGGTTTAAGCTTGCCTGGAACTCTGGTGCTGGGGAAAATTATACAGAATCTATGATGTTTTCGGACAGGATTGTATTTGATTTTGGTGCTTCCTCCCTGGAGCAGCAATATGATAATTTTAAACTGGCTATCACTGAGGCCGCGATTGGGAATGATATGCGAAAGAAAGTCGGCCGCACGCGAGTGCCTTCTAACCAGCTCTCGAATAAATTATGGTTCGATGTTGAGTGTTCTGAGTGTAAAAAGGAGGTCGATAGTAATTTGTTGAGGTTTAAACGGTCAGGTTTTGATGGGGATTTTGGTGCGATCTACCTCGAGTCCAAAAAAAAAATACTTTAACTTCATTAAATTAAAAGAGAAGCTGTGTGCGGATAACATCGGAGATAATTTGGCCAATATTAGATTTATGAAAGAATTCTGGGAGACCTATAGAAGGCTGAGACCCTTCTGTTCCTCTCCTCCCTCGATTACACTGAACGGATGGCATGAATTCTATCTCAGAATCACCCCCACAAAGATCCCTTTTGACCTCCCTTTTTCTTTTTCTTCACGCACTGATCCTCTGCTTGACATTGATATTAGTCAGGGAGAACTGCTCCGTAACATCTCGAAATTGAAGTGTGGCAAGGCTGCCGGCCCAGATGGGATTTCAAACGAATTTTATAAGCATTTGCCTTCAAACTGGCTTTGATATTTGGAATTGCACTTCAATAAATTTTTTGAAGCTGAACGAGTCCCTGAATCCTGGGGCTCTGCGGCCTTGTCCATGCTCCATAAAAAAGGCGACAAACTGGATCCTCTTAACTATCGTGGTATTGCCCTGTGTAACTGCCTGTTAAAACTTTTCACAATGATTCTTAGAGACAGGATCCAGAATTGGGCCGATAGAGAGAGGATCCTGGATGAGAGCCAGGCGGGGTTAAGGCCGGGGAGGAGTTGTTTGGACCAGATCTTTGTCCTGTACAGTGCGGTGCAGCTTCAACTTCGACTTGGTTCGAGAATGATCCATAGTGTGTTTGTTGATTTTAGACCTGCTTTTGACAGTGTTCCACATCAGAAGCTTTGGTCCAAGCTTCTTTTCCTTGGTCTGAGCCCTAAAATTGTGAAAATTTTGAAGTCTCTCTATGATTGCGCTTCCATCAGGGTCAAGCAAGAGGGGCGGTTGTCTGAGGAGGTTCCCGTGGCTGAAGGGGTCCTCCAGGGTGAATCGTTAAGCCCTTTACTATTCATTCTCTTTATTTCTGACCTGGAAAAATATTTAAGAAACCTGGGATTTCGTGGTGTTAGTGTCAATGGGAAAAAAGATGTTCTCCTTTTGTTGTACGCCAATGATTTGGTCATACTGACTGATTCGGAATTCACCCTTCAGAAGATTCTTTATGCATTGCATTCTTATTGTCTTAATAATGGCCTCTCAGTTAACTCAGATAAAACCAAAGTACTGGCATTTAGAGAAGGCGGTAATCCGAGTCCGAAGTTAAAATTTTGGTACAACGGAGAAGCTTTACCAATCGTGAACACTTACATGTATCTCGGAGTTCTCTTTAGCAGTTCCTCGCTGGGTGGCCTCGCCGCCCGGGAGGCCGTTAGGAAAGCCAAACAGGCTAATAATTCGGTGATATGTCTCCTGGCTAGTGCAAAATGTGATTCTTGGCAGGGTATAATCAAGCTATATGAAGCCATCTCTAAACCAACCCTTCTATATGCTTGTCCCGTCTGGGCTCTCGATTACTTCGACCTCATAAAAGTCGCTCAGTCTGCCTTCTTCAAAAGATTATGATATTTATCCAATTGTACTCCCAATCAGTGTTGGGCATCACTAATTACAAATTGTAATTAATTACATTGAAATTACTAATTACATTTGTAATCTGTAATTAGGAAACGTTGAATTACTAATTACATTTGTAATTTGTAATTAGGAAAAATTCAATTGCTAATTACATTTTTAATTTGTAATTAGAAAAAATTTAGTCCCTAATTACATTTGTAATTTGTAATTAGGAAAAATTTAGTTACTAATTACATTTGTAATTTGTAATTAGGAGAAATTCAATTGCTAATTACATTTGTAATTTGTAATTAGGAGAAATTCAATTGCTGATTACATTTTTGATTTGTAATTAGAAAAAATTCAGTTACTAATTACATTTGTAATTAGTATTTATTTTCGTCCTAATTACATTCGCAGAAGGTAATTAGTAGTTATTTTCCTTCTAATTACAATTTTTCAAAGTAATTAAAAGAATTATTCAATCTAATTACAATTGTCAAATGTAATTGGAGTGATCATACACGAGTAAATTATCGATACATACGGGAATATGTATGTACAAGTTATCTTTGGGTAAATAAAGGTTATCAAGAGACTCGGTAGAGTCTCGCGCCTAGTTATATAAAAAAAAAAAAAAAAAAAAAAATTTTTTATATGCCCTGCGCGAGACTCGACCGAGTCTATATACCCGAACGAGAGCTAAACTGCCTATACGGCAATTTATGATCGTTAATTTCTTCCGCCTCGCTATATATACGGAATTGTAATATTTATCGCAGGCTGTGGCCAAGAAAAGCTTTCATTTGAGCCCTTTCACAATGAAATCGATGAACGGAGAGCTGAGATATGATTATTTAACGTTTTAAAATACCCGTTTTCATCACGAATTTTTTGTTCACCTTCTTCAGTCAGATCGCTTGGCACTAAATCTATGCGTATAAACAGTATAGAGTGGCTTTCGCTAGGCTATGTAGAGACCTACCAAGTACGGGCGTCAGTTG
This sequence comes from Macrophya alboannulata, assembly GCA_949628255.1. NCBI lineage: Eukaryota > Metazoa > Arthropoda > Insecta > Hymenoptera > Tenthredinidae > Macrophya > Macrophya alboannulata. The sequence continues at coordinate 10,160,764 of OX451211.1, forward strand.
TTTGATGTCGCATCGGTTGGCACTAGCGTTGATTGAAGATATTCTATTCGCTAGCATGCTGCCGATTTCAAACGTACGATCAAAAATTAGTTGCAAATAAAAATTAAAAAACTTTTGAAGTGAAACTTCATATCGCGCGGTAGACGTAAAATGAAACTCGGATGTAACGAAAATGCGACAGGAGAACTTATTTATGAATATATGTATATATTATATATGGCGTTCCTTGCCAATGACAAGAAAAAATTGTAAATATACCCAGATCGAATTGTGATGAAATGCATTGTATAATATTGTTGTTTATCAATATATAGGGCATTCCTCGCCAATGACAAATAAAAAATTGTTAATATACACAGATCGAATTGGAATGGAATGCCCCGAATATAAAAATTGTCGTTTGTCAATATATAGAGCGTTCCTCGCCAATGACAAACAAAAAATTGTCAGTGTACCCAGATCGAATTGGAATGAAATGCACTGTATAAAATTGTCGTTTGTTAATATATAGCGCGTTTCTTGCTAATGACACACAAAAAATTGTAAATATACCCAGATTGGATTAGAATGAAATGCACTGTATGAAATACATATCAATATATAGGGCATTCCTCGCCAATGATAAAACAAAATTGTAAATATACCCAGATCGAATTGAAGTTTCACTTCTACCACGCGGAGTCATGTCAAGCATCATTTTTCTTTTTTAAAGTCCGGCGCGAGATTCGACAGTTTCTTTGACCGCAAAGGCAATAAGAGTTAAGCGATAATATTTCCCACAGTTTCCCATATCAGATCGTAAAATAATATTGCAGTTTTTATAACTATAGTAAGGGCTGTAGTAATTCTCCAACAATGTCTTCATTTTTCATAACTACAGTATACGGTATCATATCTAATAATTCAGGCTATGATTTATCATGTCGATAAATTCAAATGTTATATAATTCAGCCCACGATGATTTTCAGTGTGGTTAGATATATTTTTTCAAAATACATGGGTGAGCTATTATTATATGATTATAGGTGTTTTCATAAACTACACGGTTAAATAATTATTGCACAGCAGAAGTGGCACGGAATTCGATGTATACCTTCCACATCGAGAGTGGTCGACAATTTACACAATTCATTATGAACAAGAATGATTAATAAATCAAATTCTACAAAAAGTTCTGAAATCCCCATAAAAAGCACCTCTGGTGCAAAAACCTTTCGCCTAGTTATATAAATGTGATACCCACAAAAAATACATTCCCATGCCAAACAAACATCATACAATATTTTACACAAAAATTCCTTCCTCGTAAAAAAAAAGATCCGAAATCAGATGCTACTGCCTAGTATCTATACCTACATCACGTTGACTTTTTCCGAATTGGCAATTAGGTTTTCCATAACATGGTATTGACAGCCTTCTTATCTTGCCACGTAGAACCATAAATATAACGCTAGGCAATTGACGCCTGCATTGGTTCAAACAGAAATAATTAAAAAAAAAATTTTAAATAAAATTTGGAGTACGTGGTACTAGGCGGGCCTTTTGTAGACAAGTAGGAGGAAACGGCAATTGAACCATGTCAATAATCCTAATATAGTGATAGAAAATATTGGCCCGCCTAGTACCACGTACTCCAAATTTTATTTAAAATTTTTTTTTTAATTATTTCTGTTTGAACCAATGCAGGCGTCAATTGCCTAGCGTTATATTTATGGTTCTACGTGGCAAGATAAGAAGGCTGTCAATACCATGTTATGGAAAACCTAATTGCCAATTCGGAAAAAGTCAACGTGATGCAGGTATAGATACTAGGCAGTAGCATCTGATTTCGGATCTTTTTTTTTACGAGGAAGGAATTTTTGTGTAAAATATTGTATGATGTTTGTTCGGCATGGGAATGTATTTTTTGTGGGTATCACATTTATATAACTGGGCGAAAGGTTTTTGCACCAGAGGTGCTTTTTATGGGGTAATACATACCGTGAGATTCCGAGGTATATAGGCCTATAATGTATATGGGGCATTCCACGTCAACTCGACCTGGTTTTTACCCTTGACCTCTCGAATTGGGCCCGCGATTTTTTGTATGATTGTTCTCACTTTGAAAGGCACTCAGTTTTTTTTCAGATTTTTTCAAATCGATTTGATTTTTCTACAATTTTTGAAATCGACCATATTGATCGACACAATTTAAAAATCTGAAAAAATTCTGAAAAATCGTGTGTCAGGTATCAAAATTTTTAAGCTTAGAGCCGGAGTGGGGAGATTTTTCCTTCTTACCGTTTTCAAGCTTTTTCCATCAAAAAAACCATAAAAAATTAGAAACGGGAGTTATTTTACTATGGATGGTCGCTGAAACATTTTCATATGTTACACCGGATTTTTTTAAATTTTTTCAGATTTTCCGCAAATTTTTTTTTTTTTTTTATTTTTCCGAAAAAATCTCCTGGGAAAAATCTGGAAAAATTTTCAAGAATCCCGTGTAACATATGAAAATGTTTCAGCGACCATCCATAGTAAAATAACTCCCGCTTCTAATTTTTTCAATGTTTGTTTTTAGGAAAAAGCTTGAAAACAATAAGAAGGAAAAATCTCCCCACTCCGGCTTTAAGCTTCAAAATTTTGATATCTGACACACGATTTTTTAGAATTTTTTCAGATTTTTAAAATGTGTCGACCAATATGGTCGTTTTTAAAAATTGTAGAAAATTCAAATCGATTTGAAAAAATCTGAAATAAAAACTGAGTGCCTTTCAAAGTGAGAACAATCATACAAAAAATCGCGGGCTCAATCCGAGAGGTCAAGGGTAAATACCAGGTCGAGTTGACGTGGAATGCCTCATATATAAGAGCAAATCAATGTATATAGGATATATATCGGATATGTATCCCATATACATTTATTCGCTCTTATATATACATTATAGGCGACGAGGGGGAGATGGCGCCGACTGGAGAGGTAGTGAATCCGTTGGGTGATAGAGAAAAATAGGTAAAAAGGCACCAGAAAGAGGATAAAGCAGAGGAAAATGGGGAAAAGTGTTAGTGCGAAGTGTTATCAGCAGGTGGAAATGAAGAGAAAGAAAAGAAAATAGAGAGGAAGGACAAAATCAGAAAAAGAAAAAGCAACGCAGGATGAGGTTAGGACGACACAGGCGCGAGGTAATAGACAGGGAAGGAGAAAAGGGGAGGGGAACAAAGAAGATAGCCAGGAGAAGATAGTAGCCTAGCCTAGTAATAGCTTTACAGCACCGAAGAAAGGGACATAGAAATACCCAAGGTGCGAGAGGTAAAGAAAGTTAGAAAAAAGAAAAGAAAGTGAAGAAGGGTCAGAGGAAAGTGAAATAAAGGAAAAGGGTCAGAAAAGGAAAAAGGAAAAGGTGCAGCAAGGGAAAGAAAAAGAAGAAAGTAAGACAAAGGGAAAGAATTCAGCAGTGGAGGTTAGGAAGAAACGTGGTGAGACAGGTGGATAAAGCGAAGAGGGAGACGCCTGGTGGATGTAAGAAGAAGCAAGGAGATAGAGAGAAAGGTAGAAGAGCAAACGTCGACAAGAGGAAAGAGTCGGTAAGGCAGGAAGGAGAGCAGAACAGGTGGGCCAGAAGGAGAGAGAGAGAGAGAATGTCAGGGAAGGAAGAGGGGCAGGGGAAGAGAGAGGAGAGGAAGATCACAGTCAAAGACCTGCTAGAGGTAATGGAAGAAGTCAGAGACACGATGAGCGAAATAAACACAAACACTAAGGAGGGAGTGGAGAAGATAGTCAGGGAAATAAAGAGACTCGGTGAAAACAAGGTAACGGAGCGGGAGCAAGAAGGGGCAGCCGGGGTGAGGCAGAAGACAGCGACGCGAAGGAGAGAAAGAGAAAAGAAGGCGAGGACGAGAAGTCGCAAAGGGAGATGAAGGAGAGGAGAAGAAGGAGAAGAAACGTGGTGCTACGAGGACTAGAGCTGAGCGAGGGAGACGAGAAGGAGGAGGTAAAGAAGTGGTTGGCCAAAGCAGTGGGGAGGAAGTGGAAGATAGAGGGAGTAAGAAAAGAGATGGCAAGAGGGGAATGCCTGATAATAATGGATTGCAGATCAGCGGAGCAGAAAGAGGCAATTATGGAGAAGAAGCAGCTAATATGGGAAGAGCAAAGGGTGAGGGCAGACCACGATTATACCTTCATGGAAAGAAGAAACGGGTGGAGGGTGAGAGAGAAAGTAGCAGAAGAGAGAAAGAAGGGCAAGAGGGTAGAGATGGGAGAGGGAAGAGTAAGGATAGAAGGAAAATGGGAGAGATGGAACGAGCGAGAAGGGAAATGTATAGCAGAGACAAGCGACAAAGAAGAAGAAGAAGAAGAGAAGGGTAAGGAAGGGGAATGAGGGGCAAAAGTGAGAAAGAGGGAGGAAATAGCGAAAAGAAGGAAAGAAATCGAAAGGGAGCTGAAGAAGCTAGAAGCGGAAGAATGGGCAATGCGAGAACAAAGAGAGGGAAGATAGAGGGAATCGGGCTAACATAGATAAGAGGAAAGAGAAGAAAACAAGGTACAGGGGGGAATGAGAAAGGAAGGAAAAGATAACAAATGAAACTATGGAATGAAGTAAGAGGGAGATGAAAGGATGTATGAGAATGTAAGGCCTGGCTGGCCATAATAGCCTCGAAAAGCCGTAATGGCACTCAATAAAGATTATTATATACCCATTATAGGCCTATATACCTCGAAATCTCACGGTATGTATCGTAACATTGCATGTTACAATATACCCGAACTCCCTTAGACGACCTTAGTTAAGGGTGCATCGAGTGCCTGGAAACTGTATGAATGCGTTAGGGCAGCCCCGAGGCTAGATTTTACTCCGAGAGGCGACCGTGACCGACTTAAGACTGTCGAATTTAGTTCTGATTCTTTTGTTTTTTTTTAACCTTTTCTCTATTATGTGGGAGACACGGCCAAATGTATGACAGAGACTCACGTGAAGGGACGCTCACTTAACGAAGGCATCGGCACCCGATTTCGAGAGTTGACCGATAACTCCTACACGAGTCGACGCAGCTAAGGAAGCACCCTCTCATACACACGAAGACACGGGGGAGTGCCGAGGGCACTCAGCTACGAGGGATACAGGTGGTGGAAGAGATTCCCGCCACCCCCAAGAGCCTGCGAACCGTGGTCATACAACGAGGGCTTCCTACGTCCTGACCAAATTTGAGTTTACGCGCGTGGCACGCCGCCACATAGAGATCCAGCGGTCGATCGAAAAATCAATATTCTACTGCGTAAGAAGGGTGTGCGCACGACCAGCGTCATGTGGTCTAATTACTCTGCGGTAGGCCTGCTTTGCAGGTAGATCGCTGAGCTTCGAGCTTGTTGCGAATTTTGTTAGAGTTTGTCGTAGCCACGAGGCGATTTTGTAGATTCCCTTAGAGGGACTTTTTGAGTGAGTGTGAGTGCCTGAGGTCGTTACCGTGGCTGTTGAAGTGCCTGGAAGGTCACAGAGGTTTTTCCTGCGAGGAAAACTGACCGAGAGTTTGGCTGGACAACGGTAAGCGTTAGCCAATTTGATCCGTAAAAATTTGAATCCGGCAAACGGCCACCTGCCATCTTGCCTTGTTGCGAGCCACGAGGCTGAGTAGAATTTGGGATTAAATTAAACCGATCTCCGAGCCGGTCGGCCGCCACCAGTGTCAGAAGGCATAATAGAGAATTTTTTTCGAGTTTTTCTTTATTTTTCTTTGAGTAAAATTTTCGAGTTTCTGTCGCGTAAGATCACTTATTAGAGCACGGACGCTGCACCCACGAGTGTGAGTGAGACAGCCTTAGTCCGTCACTGTCGCGCTCTTTTTCTCCCACGAGGAGATTCAGAGCATTAGGTCAGAATTAACCAGTTCTGATATTTGGCAATTTTGGTTTAGCTTACGTAGGCAGAGTTAGTGTAAGTTAATTTTAAGTAATTTTGGAAATTAGTTTTAGTTTGCTGCGAGGCATTATTGTATCGAGCTAAGCGATATTTTTCTCTGTTATTGCTCTCCTACGTGGAAGCCTGATCCTGTCTACGATTAATTATTGTAAAGCTCGATAAACCGTTGTTTTAGGCCCGAGGGGTGACACCCCGAGGTGCATGATCGCTGCGGCGGTATTATAATTATTTCTTTTTGTTATTAGCATCACGTTGTGCAATCTAGTTTATTTCTTTTTTTTTTGAATAAATTTCTTTTATTTTGTTAAAATTTATATGGCACGAATCGTTATTGTGTACGCTATTCCCTCACATAATCCCGACCCCTCTCCGCGGTACTGCAGCTAGTCGCCGCTTGTTAGTTCCGTACGTTTTCTGTTGTTATTTAGCTTGATTATTATCTCGTGACGAAGATAGTTCGTCTGGCGCCCAAATTTCAATTTAATTATTTTCTTTTCGATCGTTTGCCAGTTATTGTCGACTGACTCGGTCTCGAGGCCTAGTTATCCGGTCTGGACCCGAGGCCTAGATAAGGGTCACGTCACAGTATTATAACCTTCATTTACCCAAAGATAACTTGTACATATTTCCGTATGTACCGATAATTTACTCGTGTATGATCACTCCAATTACATTTGACAATTGTAATTAGATCGAATAATCTTTCTAATTACTTTGAAAAATTGTAATTAGAAGGGAAATAACTACTAATTACTTTCTGCGAACGTAATTAGGATGAAAATAAATACTAATACAAATGTAATTAGTAATTAGATTTGTTTTAATTACAAATTAGAAATGTAATTAGTAACTGAATTTTTTCTAATTACAAATTAAAAATGTAATTAGCAATTGAATTTCTCCTAATTAGAAATTACAAATGTAATTAGCAATTGAATTTTTCCTAATTAAAAATTAAAAATGTAATTAGTAACTAAATTTTTCCTAATTACAAATTACAAATGTAATTAGGAATTAAATTTTTTCTAATTACAAAATACAAATGTAATTAGCAATTTAATTCCTCATAATTACAAATTATAAATGTAATTAGTAATTGAATGTTTCCTAATTACAAATTACAAATGTAATTAGTAATTTGTAATTAGCCAATTACAAATATGCCCAACACTGCTCCCAATTGCGCACTCAGACTTGAGTTGGGTTTAATTAGGACTGAATATGCTGTGATGAAGATTACTATTAATTATGTAATTAAGATCTTGAAGATACCGGACGATAGATTGCCAAAGATCTGCTATAAGCAGCTGATGGAAGTGCGCTCAATCCAAATCCTCTCAAAGATGTTTGTAAATTTAGAAAGTTTAATTGGAGAATGAGAATTAAAGAATTTTTATCCCTTGTTAACTGTTCGGAGCTCTGGGGTAATTATGATGTTACTGCTCGGATCAATTATAAACAACTAATGCTAGATAGATATAAGAATTTATTAATTGAAAGGGATCTGATGGACTGGTCTAAGTTATCTCACAAGATTCCGATTAATAGATGCCTCTCTTCATTTATTGAGTCATACCTCTCCCGCAGGTGCTCGATCTCAATGCTCAGAGTCAAAGCTCAGGTACGGCTTGCCAACCCGTATAATTGCAAATTTGTAATCAATGGGAACGTTTACAAATTGAGAGTTTTTGAGGAATGTCCATGTTGTTCCTCTGGAGCGAGAGAATCCATTTTGCATGTTTTAGCTTTCTGCCCATTTTATAATACTCCGCGTCAAAAGTATATTCATCCACATCTAAGAGGCTTGACACCGCATGATTTTCTGTGCTTTTTGGACTCTCCTGACAAAGCTGCTACTAGAGATTTATTCTATTTTTTATCCAGCGCACTTAGCGCCAGAAAGTCTGTACTTGATAGCCAACGATCTGTGTTTATTAGACCGGATCAATTGATCACCAAATTTCTTACAAATTTTGCTCTGGATCTAAATGCCTGTTAGTGAGTTGCTGGTCACTCTTAATTTTGAGATTTATTTTGTTTTATTGTATCGACGGTATTATTTCATTCTATTTATAACACTTTAAGCTCTTTGAAGTCTCTCCAGGCTTTTTTCTTTGTATCTTATTTTTAAGTTGCCAACTTGCCCTCTTTTGCACCCTCTTTCCTAGTTAGATTAGTTGTTAAGCAATTTTTCGATGTGTTACACTGTATGTATTGTAACGTACCGCGGTATTGGCGGGTTGAAGACCTAGCCAATGCCGACGTCCGCGTGAGATCTTTGTCTAAGTAATTGCTTCTAGTTAGTAATTTTGAATATTAGTGATTCTTGGGACTCCTCTTATAAGAATGATTGTTGGTGGGGAAATAATGGGTGTGCCATTCAAAGCCACCTAGCGTTTTGTGTATTTGATTAACTGCTATACGGACACGGGAGAAACCAATGCCGTCTCTAGACTACGGACCCGGGGTAAACTTCCCAAGGCCGCCTTCCCTCCACAGAGCCGGGCGAACCAAGCCTGTCGTGCCTGTTATCCCTATCTTTTTGTAACACTAACTCAGATCCGGGAATGCGATGATTCCAAGACTGTCTGCCAGATTCGGGATTGCAGCTTGGCCCTCGGACACGGGTAAACCAATGCCGTCCGCACTGTGCAATGCGCTCCCTAATCTGTTCCCTAATGAATGGCTTGTTGGCAGTTTAATTAGGTCAGACGAAATCTCAAAATGAAAAGAATCTGGGTTAATCTTAGATTATGTGATTTAATAATACGAATTTGCCGAAAGATTACAAAATAAAGAAAAATAAATCAAGAGTTGACAGTAATACTTAAATCTATTCTTATTCTATGTTGGCCTTTAAACCTTTGGGTAGCTGAGCGTTATGCTATCTTAGCCTTTTCTATTTAGTATGTTCGTGCGACACAATACTATTTGATATCTTTGAAATTTATAAAGTTTACAGCGCTTTGCTTTTAAATTTATTTTCTTTTTCTTTGCTATGATCAAATTGCTATAATTCGTCTAGACTTTAATTCTATATTTTTATTATTCCATGGAGTTTCTAATTAAATTTCACTTTATTTCCTTTGACTCGAATAAGTGAATTTATGTAGGTACTGATTCTGACGCTTCAATACCTTTAAATAAGTGAAGTTGAGTTAGAGAAATTAGACTACAAATGAGTCGATCAGGTGCTATACCGTGAATCGCTCCAAGTGAAATTAAATTGCGAATGAGTCGATCAGGTGCTATACCGTGAATCGCTCCAAGTGAAATTAAATTGCGAATGAGTCGATCAGGTGCTATACCGTGAATCGCTGCCGCTGCTGGCAGACGATTCCTTATATTGCGTTTATCCCCTCCATTTTCGCGTCTAACGTAGCCAGGGGATTAGCTTAATCCCTCGACCTATTGTCGTGTGATTTAACTTGAATTTTTTCTGTAATAACCAGCCAGCCTGAACCGTTACAGTATGGAACCCACTCTGTCATAGGGTGTCCTCCCCTGTGAGACAGGTGAATAAATAATAATAATAATAATAATAATAGTTTACGAAAAAAAAATTGAAAGATTTAATAATTTAAAAACAATAAAAATATATTTAATAAAATAATATGTGATAACTGTATTATATTTTTTCTAATATACTGTAGAGTATACAATCATAACAGAAATTTGATCATCCTATACTAAAATTCCTTAAATTAAAAAAATTACGTACAATATAGGGCGGGGGGGGAGGGGGGTTCAATAATTTGTTACGACCTGTTACAAAGGGGGGGGAGGGGTAAAAATGTCGCTTTAAATACGTTAGGTAATTTAAGTACGGCCCCTTATTGCTAACCATGATAATGGAATTGAATTTGATTTACGTAAACATGTTGTTAAGATGGTTGCAAGATTTCAGTGTAAGGCTTCAATGACAGGACGGATATCAACAGAAGTTTTGGAAGAATGCGAACAACTTTTACTTAATACACGTGACTTTTTGAAACATAAGGTTCAAAGATTTTGCAGAGACAGAGGACTATTGGACGATGATGAAGCCAAAATCCTTTTAAATGAATTTCAGTTCGATAGTTCCTTTGATGGACTTAAATTATTAAGTGAGCAAATTGAAGCTTTAAAGAACTACTGTGATTATATAGAGCCGATAGATATTCCTCTTGGTTATAGACTAGATAGTAGGGTGGGCCGAAAATCCGCTTTTTCCAAATTTTTATTAGCAATAGCAAAAATATAGTTCATTATGCTTTAAAAAAAATTTGTGCAAAAGACTAGAATTTTCGGTCAACATCCTAGGCTCGCCCAACGCGATCAAAGATCAAAATGTTCAAAAAAATTTTTCGTTAGCTTATTTCAATCGGAAATTTTACGCTCTACAAAAAAGGTCCTCACACAAAATTACGTCAGATTCACAGGTTCAGAAATATACCTGATTTTAGTATCAAAATTGTAATTTTTGACCATTTAAATGTTTATGGGTAAAAAACTATTCAGAAGCTCTTGGTTGTTCAGGAAATTGAATTTCCTACAGAAAGATATCTTAATTGGTAAGATTTTTAGCGATTGATAATTATTAAGGTAATTGCGGTTTTGTTGAAAAAAATGGCATTTTTGACATTAAATGATTTGTATCGTCGTTAAAAATTATTAATAAATTACTTATTCCATAAAAAAATATAATGTATTTGTTTATACAAACTGTAGTAAGAAAAGTAATTTGTTTTGGAAATTTACAATTATTATAAAAACTATTAAAGATACGTGATTCGACATAAGAACCTTTTTTGTAGAAAATTAAATTTCCTATGGAATAAGTAATTTATTAATAATTTTTAACGACGATACAAATCATTTAATGTCAAAAATGCCATTTTTTTCAACAAAACCGCAATTACCTTAATAATTATCAATCGCTAAAAATCTTACCAATTAAGATATCTTTCTGTAGGAAATTCAATTTCCTGAACAACCAAGAGCTTCTGAATAGTTTTTTACCCATAAACATTATTTAAATGGTCAAAAATTACAATTTTGATACTAAAATCAGGTATATTTCTGAAACTGTGAATCTGACGTAATTTTGTGTGAGGACCTGTTTTGTAGAGCGTAAAATTTCCGATTGAAATAAGCTAACGAAAATTTTTTTTTAACATTTTGATCTTTGATTGCGTTGGGCGAGCCTAGGATGTTGACCGAAAATTCTAGTCTTTTGCACAAATTTTTTTTAAAGCATAATGAACTATATTTTAGCTATTGCTTATAAAAATTTGGAAAAAGCGGATTTTCGGCCCACCCTACTAGATAGTGTTCTTGATAAAAAAAAGTTGTACGTACAAACCTAAAATGGTGATGGAAACATTCCAATATGTGCCGATTATCTCAACTCTTAGTTTAATAGTGTCAAGTCCAGATGTGCGGGAAGCTATTCTGACTGAACGAAACTCACCTGATGGTGTTTTGGCTTCATTCTTAGATGGATAGCATGCACAGACCCATCCCTTTTTTTTAGAACATCCAAATGCCATCAGAATACAAATGTATTACGATGGGTTAGAAATTGTGAACCCTTTAGGGTCCAAGGTTTTACTACCCAATTCAGAATATACCACCCCATATGAATTCAGACTTAGACTCAATACATCTTCTAACTCTATGTTATGATGCGGACTTAAAAAAATATGGATTTAGGAAAATACTTGCTCTATTCTTACAAGATCTAGCCAAACTAGAAAGTGATGAAAGTGTACTGATAAATACAGGTGACGGAGATTTTGTGCTTCATGCTTCTATAGCTGCGTTTTGTGAGGATGGGCTTGCGGTTCATGACTTCTTTAATCTTCTTTCGCCATCAGCTAATTTCTTTTGTAAAATGTGCATGTACAGTAGAGCTGATTTACATGGTGGAAGTCTGCAGCCTGCTCAGGAACGAAATGAGGATCTTTTTAATGAGCATCCAGCACTTCTACAACGCACTAATTACTCAGCTGAGTCAAAATCAGCGACAGGTGTTCGAGGAGATTGTTGTTTGCATAGTTCTCGATATTTTCACCAGTCTCAAAACAAAATTTTCGATTCAATGCATGACTTTTTGGCTGGCATTTGTCCCATGATACTAAAGTTGGCGACGCATGAATATGTACTAGTTCAAAGGTTGTTCAGTTGTGCTTACTTCAATGCACAAATATCTTCATTCCAGTATGGATACATTGAGATGGTCAATAAGCCTTCGGCGAATTTCACTGATGCTATGCTCCGTAAAAATGACCACTCGTTAAGCCAAAAAGCTATGCAAATTTGGTGTCTGATGCGAGCCTTTCCATTTCTAGTTTCGGAAAAAGTTCCAGCTGGTGACAAACACATGTCACTTCTAATAACCTTGTTGCAAATAATGCAAATTATTTTTGCTCCAAAAATCACAATTCATGAACTTAGACGTTCAGAAAATCTAATTACAAGCTTTCACGTAGAATTTCAAAGATTGTTTCCAAATGTTTACCCTATCAATAAGTTTCACCATATGTCTCATTACCCTGAATGTATTGTGTGGTCTGGACCTCTGGTTGCTTATTGGTGTATGCGGTATGAAGCCAAGCATGCTGAAATCAAAAACCGTGCTCAAAAACTCTCGGACGAATCTCTCAGTGTGGTCAAAGCGCAAAATGGGGTGAGAAGGATGTGAAACTTCATCGATTTTCTGCGCCACATGGACAGACCATCCCTGTACGAGATACTGCTAGGAGACAAGCTCTCCTTGATTTAGATTATATAGATATCGATGAGGTATTTTGCTGCAAATCTGTACGAGTCAATGGTGTGGAGTTTAGGATTGGGTTATACGTATGCCTCCAAGTTGCAGCTGTACGAGATGGTAATTTACCATTATTTGGGTGCATAAGAGAAATTGTTGTACTCAGAAATACTGAAATCTACTTGCTGGCTTCCGTTTACACAATGATTGGCTTTGATGCAAATTTAAATGCATATCATATCGAATTTGATGACGTACATGATCCTGTCCAATTTGTTGAAACCTGTAATCTTTCTCATTTCAAACCACTATGCTGTTGGACAAAAATCAGATTCAAATAATTTATACATATATGAGTCTGCGTCACGTTTTATTATGAGTCATAAATACTGTTTCATAATCACTTTCAGGTGAGATCATTAACTGTGCTAATCCTCCGAGGAGCATGATTCATTTATCGCATAGTGAAGTCGATACAATATATTCAATTAAATATCTACCAGGTTATCGCTTCATCGATCGATTAGTGCATGTATCTGCAAAATTTGAATGATATTGTGAAAAATTTTTACTGATATTATAATATATTACATAAGTGTTGGTAATCGGTACATATATCTTTCGAAATTTATGTATACTAATTTATAAATAGATTTTCTAATATTTCCATTTATTTGCATAGTATAATCTAATTCGTTTAAATAAAATACCATATGTTACGTGCTCGTGTACTCACACCTCTATATTTCACATTATATTACCTACGACATCAACTGAAGACATAACATCCTGCAGCTGCATCCTATCTCTCAACCTCTAATCAGAAGAAGCCTCAATCTCAATCCGAAGAACCTCATCCCTACTTACTTACCTTTAAAACTGCTACCTTGCATAAACGCGCTCACGCCCGAGAGACAATGAGACAATAGAAACACTTGCCCACAAACTCTCAACTCAATCACTTCATTACACATCAGGCAAATATAATAAACTACACACTCAATCTTGCACTAAACTCAAACAGAATATTGTATTAGATAATAAGTCTATATAATAAACTCACTCTCAGTATTATCAACTATACATAAAGTTTCATCCACATCATTCATCCAAGCACCCAAATAATATCCGGTTGTCCCTAGACGTAAAAACAAGAGAAAAGAACCCAAATTCATAACTATCGTATCAGCAACAATCTGATTCATAACAACGGTGGCAGCTCCTCTCTAACTCTTATCAACAGTGGGAGCTCCACCCTAATTCATAACAATGGTGGCAGCGGCACTCCTTGTTTACCGGAATTTTAAGTGCTAAAAGTTAAGTGAAACCAATTCTATACTACTAGAAGTGACGGTATCTCAGTGTCAAAAGAACCGAATTCTACAACGTACTCTTCAGGATAATCATCTCAAACTCTACAATCATCGTGACTTAAGTGACAAGAATCTATAAGAAATAATCGAATTGCTACCAAATCCATAAAACTAAATCAACTGAAATTCAGAAACACTGAATCTATGCTTAAACACAAACATATAAATTCATAAATCTACATTGAACAAACAAAGTGCATAAATATTGAGTGATTATAAAATACTGTGTCCTTTTAACTACTTCTACAAAATCATAAGGAAATAACTCAGCAAAAAAAAAAAAAAAAAAAAAAAAAATCGAAATTCCAACGACTCCTCAAAGGCACCTAGCCCCACAAAGATTCATCTGAATCCACCGAGGCCCACAAGAGATACACTTTCCACAACATCAAGACATCTCTATCCATCACGACACCGAGACAGCTCTACACATCAACCTCATCTACAAAACTAATTGAGATCCGTATAGAAATGAAATTTATAATAATTCTGATCATCAGCTTGTAAGTAACCTTAATTTTATATTACACAAACAGAAATTACCTAACACAATATCGCCAAAATGTCCGACGACGAATCCCCATCTGGTACACTACCACGAAAATATTGGTCTCTTAAAGATGTACTTGACACAATCCCGTATTTCGATGGTCGAAATGTGAATATAAACAATTTTATCAGAAGCTGTGAAAATGCCAAACCTCTCATTAACCCAACACAAGCCCCAGTTTTAACGCGCATGTTACGAACCAAAGTCTACGGACTCGCAGAATCATATCTCGGGAACAAAGAATATAACACCATCGACGAGATTTTACTAGCTCTAAAACGAGCATTTTTACCAAAGAAGACCATTTTTGAATGGCAAACGGAGTTAAATAATGTCAAACAACAACGCGATCAACGTGTCTTAGATTACGGCACCAAAGTTGAGGATATTCTCTATAACACAATACAAGCTATCAACAATACACACACTAACACCGACACGACTAGCATGATTTCGGCAATCCAAGACAATGTACTAAAATGTTTCGTTAGAGGCTTAATTTCCGATATAGAGTTTAGAGTAGCGGGTACTCACCCGACCACTTTGAACCAAGCAATTGAAATAGCTCTTACAGAAGAACAAGAATTTCTAAATCGCAATGCCTATAACACCCAAAACAACAGTGATAGCAATCCAAATATTAGCAATCAAAAACCCCAACAAAACAAATCACATCCTCCAAACATACAACCAAATAGACGATTCAATAATCACCCACAAAACCCATCAATCCCTCGAAATCCAAATCAACGACCAGATCCCAATCAAAACCCTACAACTTGCACTTACTGCAACCGCAGAGGTCACACAGATGACGTCTGTTACACGAAAAATCGCGATACCAGACAAGCCAAATACTGCACACACTGCCAGAGACCGGGCCATACTCTGAATGAATGCCGCTCTGCCAAAAATCAATTACAACAGCCTAATCAATTGCAACAACTTGATCAAATGCAACAACCTACTCAATCAAACACACAATATTCCTCATTATCCTGTAATTATTGTAAACGCCAGGGACATACAATAGAAAACTGTAGAAAACGCGCTTATAATAACGCACAAAGACAACAAACACAGGGTTCTTTAAACTCGAACACTGTCCGCCGGGAGAACGTGCCGACGGACCCAGATCAAACACAACAGCGTTCAACGATACAACAAATCACATCCTCGATACAAAATCAGAATCAATAAATGGACTTTTACCAGTCATCGAAATGGATATACGAGAGTTAGAAACAAAAGCAAAATTCATAATAGACACTGGTGCAGACTTAAATATCGTAAAAATCAGTTGTTTAAAAGAGGAAACTAAACACGACAGAAGTAAAACGCGAAAAATGACAGGAATCACAGATGGATTTACTACTACTTTAGCCCAAACCAAATTGCAAATTAATGACAAAGATTACGAATTCCACATTGTCCACGACGACTTCCCAATAGCTCAAGACGGCATTATCGGACAACCTTTGTTATCCAAAGAAAAAGCTCTAATTTCCTACAAATCTAATACGCTAACTTTGACAGATACGGTAATTCCCTTTGAACTCCAAAATTCACGTATTACCACTATCATTACAATACCAGGTCGTACTGCTCAAGTAATCCCTATTAAAATTTCAAATTCGGAAATCGATCAAGGCTACGTAGATACAGTTAATCTAGGCCCCAATATTCACTGCGGTAAGGCATTCTTAACAAACAGAAACGGTCAAGCGTCCATATATGCGATAAACTCAAACGAATCAGCTGTTGAAATAAGAGTACCAACAGTAACTCTAGAACCAGTCCTCGA
Source organism: Macrophya alboannulata (assembly GCA_949628255.1). Lineage (NCBI taxonomy): Eukaryota > Metazoa > Arthropoda > Insecta > Hymenoptera > Tenthredinidae > Macrophya > Macrophya alboannulata. The sequence goes on from OX451211.1 coordinate 10,177,140, forward strand.
AATCCTCAGTACACTCACCCCTGCAGAAACTACTACAAATCACTCTACGCTTACTCAACTTTCAATAACTCACGGTGACATATGCAGATCTACAGGAGCAATTATTCACTTCATACCGCAAAAATTCCAAATATTAAGAGGAATTTCAGTCAAATTATTAAAAGCTTGCAATTTAAACGAATACGAGCTCATAGCCTACGCGAAAAATAGTATAGTCGGAGATACTATAAAAGATATAATTCCTAAAAGCTCAAAAGCATTATACCACTCAATAATTATGGAAACCTATTACAGCGATACAGATGACACAATGATTACGAAAACACTCGAAGCTCTTAAGAATCATCTAATTTCAAACAACACAAATTCAATCTCAATTCCTGACCTATCCAACGAACTAGGCAAACAAAACTGGAATAAAATCTTACAAATAATAATCTCAACCTTCAATAACACAAACATTCCAATAAAAATATATACTAAATCTCAAGACCAAACTCAAAATACACACCAAACTTTAAAAGTGTTGACAATGAACAACACGATAGAGCCCAATGACACTACAACCCTCGATAATAATATTAATAATAACTCCGAAAGATTAACAATCCTTAAAAATTTAATGCGTTTGGATCACCTCAACGACGAAGAGAAAGAATCTATACTTACACTCACGACAGAATTCAACCACCTATTTTTTCTGCCAGGCGATAAACTATCACATACATACTTAACGAAACATTCGATTCCAACAACAGATGACATTCCGATTAACGTAAAACAATACCGATATCCGACTATCCACAAAGACGAGATACAAAAACAAGTTTCAAATTTACTAGACCAAGATATAATCAAACCATCATCCTCACCTTACAATTCCCCCGTCTGGATTGTGCCGAAAAAACCTGATGCAGAAGGTCACAAAAAATGGAGAATGGTGATAGATTACAGAAAACTTAACGAAAAGACAATAGGTGACGCATATCCCCTACCAAATATAAACGATATACTCGACCAGTTAGGGAACGCCAAATATTTCTCAACCTTCGACCTCGCTTCAGGGTTTCATCAAATTCCGATGGACCCAATAGACGCGCATAAGACAGCTTTCTCAACTCCACACGGACACTACGAATTTAAAGACATGCCATACGGACTCAAAAACGCCCCAGCGACGTTTCAGCGACTCATGGACCAAGTTTTATCCGGTTTAGAAGGAAACGTTGCATTCGTATACTTAGACGACATCGTCATCTATGCACATTCTATAGAAGAACATGAGACTAAATTCAAAAAACTAGCTAACAGACTACAATCAGCAAATTTAAGCCTACAAATTGGTAAGTGCGAATTCCTTCGAAAGGAAGTAGCCTATTTAGGACACATTATTACAGAAAACGGTGTAAAACCAGACCCAAAGAAAATAACGGCAGTCAAATCATACCCAGTTCCTAAAACAGCCAAACAGATCAAACAATTCATCGGTCTTATCGGTTACTACAGACGATTTATCGAAAACTTTTCAAAAATATCGAGACCACTAACTACTCTACTGAAAAAGAACGTTAAATTCCTCTGGACATCTGAACACCAACTGGCTTTCGAAACGTTACGAGACTTGATATGCATATCCCCTATACTACAATATCCTAAATTTGACCAACCATTTATTTTAACAACTGACGCATCCAAATACGCTATCGGTGCTGTACTCAGCCAAGGTAAAATCGGAGAAGACCTACCAATAGCCTATACATCACGCACACTGAACAAAGCAGAGTTGAATTATTCTGTAATCGAAAAAGAATTACTAGCTATTGTATATTCAGTCCATCACTTCAGACCTTACTTGTACGGACATAAATTCACACTTGTTACGGATCACAAACCTCTTATTTGGGTTAGCAATGTTAAAGACCCAACCTCACGACTACTAAGATGGAGATTCAAACTCGAAGAATATGACTACGACGTCGTATACAAGAAAGGACAAATTAATTTAAACGCAGACGCGTTATCACGTAATCCACCCGTAGATACTGATAAACTATTACCAATCAACGTAAAACGCGACCGAAACACGAGCTCAGATAGTATATCAAACCTTGACGCGAAACGGAGAAAAGAAACTCACCAATTCCCGACCCACCCACGACAAAGTACAGACGAGTCACCAAATCCTGCTCCTACTAAACGATACAAAAGCGACGTTGAATCCGCTGAAATGGATCTAAATTCAGACAATGACAAACTTAGTCACATTTCCATGGATTGCTTACCATCAGAAAGAGATATATCAAATTTTTCAAATAGACCGATGAGAATTGACTCACCAGGCGATACATCTGTAGATAATCTACCGCTAGCAAAAAGACTAATTCACCCACCAGACAGACGCACAGTTCATAATTCATCTACAGACGCTTCAATGGACAGTCTCCTAACCACTTTCTCAAAAGATCTATCCTCAGACGACTCAACAGACAGTTTTCCTATGCCTAAAAAACCGATTAACGTCTCGAAATCTACTAAACCAATAACAATCGATTCGTCCACTGACATCTCAATTGACGATTTACCATTGTTTAAAAGATATCAACAAAAACGAAACGCTACGTACACAGACATTTCCCCGAATAATTTACCCGTAAATAAAAAATCACGTAAACTCCGACGGAATCCTACATCAACTTCCTTCAAGGAAGATCCGTACCTGAACAAAAATTTAAATAATAATCCACAATATATCGAACGCCAACCGAACATAAGCGCTTCAATTGATAAACCTGATCTTACTTCAAACCAGCCTAGTGATAACTCAGAACCAAATGACACACTTAAAAATAAACCAACATACAGCAAACGCACCAGCACGCAATCTCCAACACATGAATACAAACATAAGCTGCGACCAAGAAAGCCTAAATCCCCTTCACAACCGCCTGATTCTTCATCGTCAGACGACAACCATGTCCCTTATTATGAACAAAAATTACCTACTTCCAGTGAATCATGGACTCACCGTTCTAATCATAAGAAATTATATTCAGACGCTGTCAAAGGAAAACAACCACCCACTATACCTAAAACTACCACCCCGAGACAATCCACGTACCCGATGGCCAAATCCATGTATTATAATCCATCCTATAAACAATTCCGAGAAGTCTCAAAACTTTTACCGATCCCAGAGAACCGTTTCATAACTGAGGTAACTCAAGATTTATTTATCGAAGAAAATAGTACAAATAATATGCAACAAGTTCAACCTCAAAATCCGATTCCACACTTCAGCCATACAGATCCAACCCCACTAGCACCTAATATCAAAGAGACAAACGATGATATTCTTATGAGAAAAGATAATTACGTGCACTGTATGTCAGCAGATTGTATTTTTAAAAAAGGAGTTGGTAAACATTTAATCGATATCGGCAGTTTAGATACAAATTTCCTAAGATCCCAAAGTCCTGAAATGAATAGTGTGATCATTACACCAATTAATAAAAAATTCATCTTTAGTCTTGTAACACAAGAGAACCATTATGAAAAATCAACAGTTAATGGAATCCATAACACATTAATTATCCTCCGTGACATACTGCAGGCTAAAAACATAAAATCTTTCTCAATTTCCAAAATCGGTAGCGGATTTGACAAACTAAATTGGTTCGCGATTAAAAACACTCTCAGAAAAGTCTTTAATTATACAAATATAACAGTAAACATCTGTCTAAACGAAATCAATGTCCCCAATCCTGAGCTACGTGAGGAAATAATTCGTGAAAACCACGAATCCGTCATAGCTGGTCACAAAGGAATAACAAAAACTTTCAAAAGAATCCGAGCATTATATTATTGGCCGAACATGAAAGACGATATCGGAAAATTTATAAAATCATGCGAGAGCTGTCAACGACGAAAACTTGTCAGAAATAAAATTAAACTTCCGATGGTAATAACGGATACACCAACAACCGCGTTCGAGAAAATTTCGTTAGATATAGTCGGACCTTTACCTACTTCAAATTCACAAAATAAATATTTACTAACAATTCAAGACAATTTAACCAAATACTCGGAAGCAATACCATTAAAAAACATGACTTCAACAACAATAGCTAAAGCATTTGCAGAAAATTTTATTTGTCGCTACGGAGCCCCTCAATCAATCTTAACAGATCAAGGCCCGAACTTTCTCAGTCCTGTCATGAAACAATTAGCTAAAATTTTCAAAATAAAACAAATAAAAACCACAGCTTACCATCCTCAATCCAATGGCTCTCTCGAACGCAGTCATCAAGTCCTAATCGAATACTTAAAACACTACATCAATCATAAATATAATTGGGACAAATGGATTAGATTCGCAATATTTTCGTATAATACGTCAGTACACGAAAGCACTGGCTACACACCTCACGAATTAATATTTGGTACAATAGCGCGACAATTGTCAAGCATATGCGTCAACAAAAATCTTTCGAATAAATACGAAGATTACTTGCACGAAATAATTACTCGTCTCAAAGAAACTCGTCAAGACGCAATGAAAAATCTTAACAATGCGAAATTAAAATCAAAATTGATATACGATAAACACATAAATGTACACACTTTCGAGCCAGGTCAATACGTCTACCTAATCAATGAAACAAAAAAGAAATTAGATGACCACTACAAAGGACCATACAAAATAATTCGTATAATCAATAACATTAACGCGGAACTCCAAATAAACGATCATAAAACCAAAATAGTTCATATAAATAAAATAAAATTAGCCATAGAATAACAATATACAAAACACTACCACACATAACAGACGCCAAATCACGAATATACCAGTACATGAATACCTTTTCAGAACTGGACTAGCCGAGCCAGATGAAATCAGAAATAATTACCTATATTATACAATATCTGTAATAACAACGATACTATCCATGTCATTATTATTAAATAATTACACATATAACCTGCTAATGTAATATTCAAATATCATATACTAACTCAGCATAAGACATTTATAACTAACCGATCTTATTGCCAATAAGCCATCTTTAGTGTAATATGATTTTGGAATCAAAATCATATCTCCTATACCTAGCTTATATTTACTAACGTAAATATAAGACGTTTATAATTATTATCTCATATACCTAGCTTATATTTACTAACGTAAACATAAGACCTTTATAACTAATATACATATTGCATTTAAATCCGTAGATTTAAACACAAAAACAAAAAAAAAAAAAAAAAAAAATTTCCTCCTGCTTCACAGGAGCAATATTTTTTTTTCCCCCGGGGATGGGCGTGTTACGTGCTCGTGTACTCACACCTCTATATTTCACATTATATTACCTACGACATCAACTGAAGACATAACATCCTGCAGCTGCATCCTATCTCTCAACCTCTAATCAGAAGAAGCCTCAATCTCAATCCGAAGAACCTCATCCCTACTTACTTACCTTTAAAACTGCTACCTTGCATAAACGCGCTCACGCCCGAGAGACAATGAGACAATAGAAACACTTGCCCACAAACTCTCAACTCAATCACTTCATTACACATCAGGCAAATATAATAAACTACACACTCAATCTTGCACTAAACTCAAACAGAATATTGTATTAGATAATAAGTCTATATAATAAACTCACTCTCAGTATTATCAACTATACATAAAGTTTCATCCACATCATTCATCCAAGCACCCAAATAATATCCGGTTGTCCCTAGACGTAAAAACAAGAGAAAAGAACCCAAATTCATAACTATCGTATCAGCAACAATCTGATTCATAACAACGGTGGCAGCTCCTCTCTAACTCTTATCAACAGTGGGAGCTCCACCCTAATTCATAACACATACATCAATGTATTGTTGTAAACTAGATCAACGCATCAATGGTGTAGTCCAGTCATTTCGTCGGAAAAAAGGGCAACCCAATGCAAATGAAATTAGAAAGCTAATTTTTTTTATATGTTGTAGGAGATACCTAGAAAAGCCTAACTTGAGATTTTCGACCAAGATTTCCTGGACGCTTTAGCCGCCATCTTGAAAAAAGGGGTAAAATTTGTTTTTTGGCAATAACTCGGCTATCCGATGAGATACGAAAATTTTTTATAAGAAGCTTTTTTGTAGCTTTTTTTGTGCTCTACAATTAAGTCTGAACCATTTTTAGCGTATCATGCATCGTTATCGAGATATCGATCGAAAAAGTCAAAAATTTAGGACATAACTTTTGTTTTTTGCAATTTTTTTTTTTTTTTCGGTCATGAATATCGAAAAAATTGTAGAAATGAAACTTGTAGAGCATATTCAGACCTACGATTTCCTTTTCTATTTTTTTATTTTGGACAAAAATTACGATCTCCAGCGCGCCGCAAAGTCGGTGAATCCACGCTCAGCGTCGAGCGAGCCGCTCGCTCGGTTGTATTTGCATGTCGAATCGGATGGGAAGTTGTTAGAAGAATTAATGCGATATAAAATAAATCAAGAAAGCAACAAATTCTGGACCACACACAAGTAATTTATTAAACAAACAATTGTATTTTAGTAAAAAATTTAGAAAATGAAATTTGGTTTTTGCAATTTTTTTTTCTGGTAATAAGTTTCGAAAAAATGTCCGCGGTGAAACTCGTAAAGCGTATTCAGCCTTACAATTTAGTGTTTTATTATTTTGTTTTGGACTAAAATGACGATCTTTAACGTGTGTTTTGTACTTTTTTTTTGGTGAAATGTACTGTACAACCTTTTTTTATTGCAAAAATGTATTGTAAAACCTTTCATTCATTGTAACGTGTTTTGTATTTTTTTATCGCCCAAATGTATTGTAAAACCTTTTATTCCTTTGAACGTGTGCATACAACCGAAGTACGAAATATATGGACGACATATTCAATCCACCTACCATTTTTTTACTGCATAAACAAATTATTTGTTGAATAAATTTCTTGTGTGTGATCCTTACTTTGTTGCTCTATTTACTTATTTTTTATCGCATCAATTTCCTGGACAACTTCCCATCCGATTCGACATGCAGATACAACCGAGCGAGCGGCTCGCTCGACGCTGAGCGTGGATTCACCGACTTTGCGGCGCGCTGGAGATCGTAATTTTTGTCCAAAATAAAAAAATAAAACAGGAAATCGTAGGTCTGAATATGCTCTACAAGTTTCATTTTTACAATTCTTTCGATATTTATGACCAAAAAAAAAAAAATAGCAAAAAACAAAAGTTATGTCCTAAATTTTTGACTTTTCCGATCGATATCTCGATAACGATGCATGATACGCTAAAAATGGTCAAGACTTAACTGTAGAGCACAAAAAAAGCTACAAAAAAGCGTCTCATAAAAATTTTCGTATCTCATCGGATAGCCGAGTTATTGCAAAAAAACAAATTTTACCTCTTTTTTCAAGATGACGGCTAAAGCGTCCAGGAAATCTTCGTCGAAAATCTCAAGTTAAGCTTTTCTAGGTATCCCCTACAACATATGAAAAAATTAGCTTTCTAATTTCATTTGCATTTTCGAATTTATATAATGACTGGACTAGTGATGCATTCCGCGATCTGACAAATAAAGCTCTTCAGTAGCTCAATATTAAAATTGGACCCCGGAAAGCTTTATTGAAAATAATCAAGTCTATCCACCAAGAAACAAATGGATTGAACTAGTGAATGTGACAGGTGAGATCGTGAATCGAGTGCAATAAGTGAGCCAGTGCAGAGAACGGAGGTGAAAGAAAAGTGAAAGGAAGGGTCGAAAAGGTAAAGAAAGACGCAAGGAAAAAGGAAGGTAAAGAAAGTAGTAAAGAGGGGAGATAAAAAGGGAAGGCTAAAGAGAGTAAATAGTATAACCTATAAGGAGCAGTCGATAAAGACGGGAAGGGAAAGGGTAACAGCGTAAAGATAAACGCAGCCAGAATACTCTAGTCAGGCACAAGATAGTATGCCAGGCGGGAGTGGGGATAGGGGGGAGAGGGGAGTGGAAGAGATGCTGGTAGACCTCGGTGAAACCGCTAGAGAACCGCTAGTGGGGGACACCAGCAGGCTCACCGACAGCAAAGAGGAGGGGAAGGCGCACGAACGCAGAGAGACTAGGTATTGAAAGGTCGCAATCACTCGTATCGCTTGGCTCGGTAACAGAGTTATGGAAGAGGAAGAGAATGGAGAGGGGGAAGAAGGAAGGCAACGAGTCAGGGTCGGAGGGGGAAGACAGCAGAGCACTCAAGAGAAGCGACAAGACGAAAAGGACGCCAGAGAAAGCAGGGACAGGACGGGAAGGGAACACAAGGGAGCTAGTAAGAGAGGGGGTAGCAGAAGGCATAAGGGAGGTGATGCTAGAGATCAGAAAGATGAGGAAAGAGGCCGAAAAAGGGAGAAAAGAGCTAAGGGAGGAGCTCGGGAAGGTAAACGAGAAGGTAAGCACGGTGAGGTTCGAGGGGGGAAGGGAGAGAAACAGACTGGAGCTCAGGATAAAAGAGCTAGGAAAGAAAGTGGCAGAGAAAGACAGAGCGGAGAAAGAAAGAAGGGAGAAGATGCGGAAGGAGATAGAGGAGAAAGTTAGAGAGGAGTGAAGCAAGAAAAAGGACGAAGTCACAGAAGCAGAAGAGGGGAGAGAGACAAGGCTCAAAGAAGCAGAAGAAGCGGTGGCAGAAGGGATCAAGGAGGTGGAATGGAGAATAGAGAGAAGGAAGAGGAGAGAGAGAAGAAACAAGATCGTAATCAGAGGACTGGATACGGTTGAAGGCGAAGAAATGGAAACGGTCAGAAAACTTGCCGAGGAACCGACAGGAACCAGGACAAACCTGATCAGTGCAAGGGTAGAAGGACCGGAAGGAGGGAAGCTAATCGTAGCGGAAGTCGCCTCTTGGGAGGCAAAGAGGAAAATAATGGAGAGTAAGAGCAGGCTAGGGATAAGAAGGGTGTTCATTGACAATGATTTGACGAGAAGGGAGAGGGACACCCAAAAATACTTGGTAAATCTCGCGAAGGAGAAGAGAGAGCGCGGGAGGAAGGTCAGAGTAAGCTACCAGAAGATAGAGATCGAGGGTAGAGTACTTAAATGGGAGGAAGAGCTAGGGAGGCTGGTAAAGACAGAAGCAAGAGAGAGTGCAACGCAGGGGGCAGGGAGAGGAAGGGGTGAAAGAGGGTGGGACGGGGAGGAAGAGGGAGAGGGGAGACCAGAGGAGGGTGAGGAGATGAAGGAGGGAGCGGGTGTAAGGGGGACGTTAGGCAAGGGAAACGAACGGGGGGGGGGAGAAAGCAAAAGAAGGGGAAGAAGGAAAGCAAGAGGGAGGTAAAAATAGGTTTCTGGAATATAGCAGGGGCATGGGGCAAAGACGAAGAAGTGTGGAGGATTATACAAGGCTGGGATATAATAGGCCTAACGGAAACCTGGGTGGAAGAAAAAGGGATGAAGAGATTCATAGGACAATTACCAAGAGGCTACAAGTGGAAGCATCAACCAGCAACCAGAGAGCATAAGAGGGGAAGAGCGAGGGGGGGCATCCTAACAGGGGTTAGAGAGGGGATAGAGGAGGAAAAAGTAGGTGAGGAGGAAGAAACAGGGGTGGTGGAGAGAAGGGTGAGGTTCGAGGGTGTAAGATGGAAAGTAGTCACGGTATACTCGAACCAGGAGATGGAAGAAAAAAGAAGAATACTGGCAAGGAAAATAAGGGGGGGGGGGGGGGAGAAGGGAGGAAGTAATAATCATAGGGGTGATATGAACGCTAGAACAGGGAGGGAAGGGGGAATAATAATGGGAGAGGAGGGGGAAGGAAAGGAAGTGGAAATAAGGAGATCAAGAGACAAAGTGACAAACGCCGAAGGAAGGAAACTGATAGAGATGTTAGAAGAAGAGGGGCTAGGAATCCTGAACGGAGCAATGCCAGGAGATGAAGAGGGGGAAATAACGTACGTGGAGCAAGGAGGCAGTCAGTAATAGAATACGTGATAGGAAACCCCGCAGCAGGGGAAAGAACGAAGAGACTAGAGGTAGGCGATAGGATAGAATCGGATCATATGCCACTAATAGTGACACTGAGGTGAGAAGGCGGGGAAGAAGAGAACGTAAGGAAGAGAGAAAGGAGATGGGTAATGGACTGGTCGGAGGAAGGGGAGAGGGAATACAGAGAGAGGATGAAGGGGATACATATAAGGGAAGAAGAGGTTGCTGACCAGTGGGAATGTATAAAAAGGGAGATAGGGAAAGCGGCGAGGTGGGAAGAGATAGGTATAAACCAAGGAAAAGGGAGGAGAAATAAGTGGTGGGACGAGGAGTGTGCAGATAGGAAAAAAAAAGCGAAGAGGGCGCTAAGGAGAGCGAGGAGAGAAGGGAACGAAGGAAAAGGGTACGAAGAATACAGGATGAAGAGGAAAGCCTTCAGAGACACATGCGAGTTAAAGAAAGAGGGTGAAAGAGAAAGAATGGTAAAGGAGGCAGAGAACGCAAGGACGAAGAAAGAGGTGTGTGCGGATTGTAAACAAAGACAGAAGAAGAAGGGGAGGAATTTGCAGGGCGATAAAAATGCAGGACTGGGAGGCACACTTCATGGAACAGCTAGAAGGAATAAGGGAAGGAAAGAGAGCAAGAGGTGGAGAGGGGGAGAGGAGAAAGAGAATGGGAAGGGGAAGGGGGAGAGAGGGAGGGAAAACAAAGATGAAGGAGAAGAGCAGGGGGGAGACGAGATAAGCAGAGAGGAGGTAGAGAGGGTAATCAGGAAGCTGAAGAAGGGGAAGGCAGCAGGGGTGGACGGGATCACAAACGAGGCGTGGATATGTCGCAGCCTTTTTGTAAAATGAGGCTTTTTGTAAAAAGCCTAGCCTTTTCACGAAACGCCGCCTTTTCGTAGAATGAACGTTGATTCTACAATTAGACTGACGCAAATTCGGCTCTTCACGAAGAGCCTGACCACTATCAGCCTTTTCGTAAAATCAACGTTCATTCTACGATTAGCCTACCTGGATTTAGCCTTTTCATAAAGAGGCTGAATCATTTCGGCCTTTTCGTCAAACGGAAATATCATTCTAGTATATGAAATTCATATACTAGACTATGTAATTTTCATATATGTATATTCGAAAATTCCAATAAACTTCATACTATAAATCGTCGGCTGGGAGGAAGAAGGTGTCGTTTCAGTCTCGCCGTGAAAAAGGTGTTGTTTCGGCTTCGCGGTGAAGAAGGTGCTATCTCAGCTTCGCCGTGAAAAAGGTGTCGTTTCAGCCGCGCCGTGAAAAAGGTGTTGTTTCGGCTTCACCGTGAAGAAGGTGATGTTTCGCGAGCGATTTTTTTCTTCATAATTTTAAGTTGGCAACACGCGCGGGAAATATGAATTATTAGTTTAATTGACTGGAGAAATCACTTTCAAGTAACTATTCAGTTTTATTTTGTGTAATAATTAAATATTTTATTCTTCGACTAATTCATACGATGGAATCATTGAAATGTTCGTATTGAATCACATACGATTTAGAATGTTGCAGCAAATTATGACTTGATTCCAAGCACTGAGCGTTATGTGCATACTAATCTCTGGTAATAAAACTACATTCACATCGAAAGGACTTCGATCTATCTTTAAAAAACCATGAAAATTTTAACGATGCGATTTGCAATTGGATTGAGTTGAGGATTGAAAGAAAAACAATTTTTACCTGTATCAATATAAGCTTTCAATAATGAAAAATAAATATCTCTCTCAAATTTTTTGTTCTCATGAACATAAATTTTGAACATAACATTTGCTTATTATATAATCAAATTGCAATCAGCTGACTAACAATTCAGAAATAAATCAGACTTCATAATATTGTACTTTTCAGGTAAGGTATAATAATCGCCGTGCATTCCATTTTTTTTTTACGTTATTATTAATTATTATACAATTTTTATATAATACTATAGATATCACATTTTCAGAACACATTCATGATCAGTATCATTAATTTAATTTTTCGAGTTGGAACATTAATTTTATTATTATCAATCTTACAGATCGAAGAAAAAAAAAATAAATTTGAAAAAAAAAGCTTTACTACAGCTGAAATGGCTCCTTTCGCGCGGCCAAAACGATCTGTCCACATTCGCTAATTCATCAATTCATTAAATTCAAATAAAAGTGATGAAATTCTTCCGGAATCAAATTATGTTCCATAAGATATTTGAGATCTTTTTGTTTGTCTTTATCCAAAGGTAATCTTGTTGAATAACAATTTGTTAAGTGTTGTACATCCTTTATAGTAGCGGCAAATGGTTTGATCTCCTCTTCATAATTGTATCGGAATGTAACTTTTTTATTTGGATGGACTTTCACCTCGCTTACTTGAGAAATTTTTATATTTCTCCAAAATTTCTTATCCGAAAGTTCAGAGAAATCAAAAATTTCATCTTGCGTGATTTGGTGGACCACGTACTTCGGCTCATCGATCTTAGCGTCTATTATAATCTGGCACCACTCGTCCTGAGTGAACACAGATCGAAACCTAGCCGCTGTTTTGATTGTAGAATGCATCGAGTCGCCGCTGGTTTGTGTATGACCTTTTACTAAATACCTAACAAAATATTGTTGATATTACATGACATGCGTAATTATCTTAAAATATCGCGCTCTAGTAATCACTTACGAGTAAGCTTTTCAAATCTCTTGAGGCGTTTTTCGATTAGAATGTGACATAATGAATACAATCATTTTCTTTATTAAATTACCGATTGTGAGGGGAGATTCCGGCGCGAACGGTAAAAACACAAGTCGTTTTTGCGTCATCGTTATTTCATCGGAGATGTGTTTTAGACTGATACAAAAAGTCACCAATCACTTTGAAAAGTTTACGACATGTTGAATCATAAATGATTTTAGAATAAACGGGACTCAAAGTTCGTTTTTTTTATTTTTGTTTGTTTACCATTTACACAGGGATCCTTTTTCAATCGAACGAAAATCACCCACGCTACGCAGTATCATACATGTGAGTTTGTGACCAGAGAAGTAGATTTGGAGATTGTTTGTCGGGAAGGTCAGTTAGAAACAGCTTTTCCATTTTTTCGTTTGGAATTGTATCGTTATTGTTTCACCGCATGGTAAGAAATAAACGATAAAATTCAAAATAAAAAAATGGAAAAGCTGTTTCTAACCGACCCTCCCGACAAACAATCTCCAAAGCTACGCAGTATATGTAATGCACAATTTACCTGTGTATAATAGTAACGCCCAAATCATTAGCAGCTTTTATATACATGGAGTACAGAATTTGGTTGCGGTTTTGTCCTCCGCAGTTGTCACTATGAAACCTAAATTCCTCTATACCCAGCTCCTTTTTTGCTAATATATATTTCCATAGGCAGTTACTAATTTCGTTAGCTCCTCTCTTCGCTATTGTCTCATTCCAAATGAAACACTCACCTTCTCTCGTTGCCAAATTGAAAATTGTGAAATTAAAAACGGAAACTTTTCGCTTGTAATACATGATTGAAGTCTCACTTCGTGGAGTGAATAACACTTTCTGTAAGTCGAATGAGGCACATAAAATGGATTGATTAGTTTCTGCTGCTTCTCGGTCCGCTTGCATAAATCCTCGCGCCGTAATTTTATTCTTTATATGTATGTTATGTGCATCTTGGATTGTCTGCTGTTGCTTAATCTCTTCTGTCAGATTATCATAGGCGGCGCAAACGTCACACAGATCTTTTTTGGGCCGATGGAAAGATAAATTAAATTCATTATTGAAGATGTACCGATAACGGAATTCGGTAACAACTTGGTTTTCGTGATCCTCTGCCATCCATTCTCTATACAATGCATACATCTTGCTGATATTCAGTCGCTCATCCAGATACTCTCTTCTAGTACTTGATCTGCAATAATGCGATTCCACTTTTTCAAATGAGTTTATATGTTCGCGAACGAGATTCGTAGCTCCATCTGAAATTCTTTTTGGTTTGTGCGAATGCTTGCCTCGCATATCACATCCAATCGCCTGGCCACTGACTGAAGTGGTTTTTTTTTTTTTAATCGTTTCCAACACCTTCGATGAAATATCTATACGAACAACCGAATTTTTTCAATTACAATATTATGATAAAAAATCAGTTAGAAGGTTCGCAAACATTTTTATCTCAATGCTTACCAAACGTATCCAAAAACATTTTTTTGCAAACTTTAACTTGCTTTGTGGGCAAAACGAGAGAAAAATGCCTTGATATCGGTTTTTTCTTGGGATCACCATCCTTTGAGCTACTTTGCATTTCATTAGAGCTATCGACCATTTTATCGATATAATCCCATCGCCGCGTGTGATTGCCTAATTTTATATACTCTTCAAATAATGTTTTGCGTTCTTCATGGGTGATTTTACTGCTGCACCGAAAACGACACGATGTACATCCCGGGCCCATCATCCTTTTTTGAATAGGACCTCCATCTCTCTAACTACCTGCATGGCCAAGATCTCGTGCTTTTTTAGCGGAATTCGTTTTCCATTCTGCAAGATTATTCTTACGTTTTCGCGTCAAAATTTTCGAAACGCTGTCTGAGGTTTCGCTTTCGTTCAATGTTGCAAAATTTGATAGTATTGTACTCTGCTGTGAATGATTGCCGTCATCTGTACTTGTCGATAAATAAATAATCAAAGAAATACCATTGATGTGCAGTGAATAATGTATAAAATACTTTGTGCAATGATAACAGAATGAGTTTCATCGATCAAAATATCAATGAGCATAATGGAGGCGAGAATTTTGCATTGCATATCAAGGACGGAAACTTCAGAGCGATTCTGAAGTTATGTATGAGATTTTTAATAACTAATGGCAGTCTAATATATATATATATATATATATATATATATATATATATATATATATATATATATATATATATATATATATATATATATATATATATATATATATATATATATATATATATATATATATATATATATATATATATATATATATATATATATATATATATATATATATATATATATATATATATATATATATATATATATATATATATATATATATATATATATATATATATATATATAAACTGTGGGGCTTTACTCCTCAAGATGGTATTTAACGTCCACCCTATATATATATATATATATATATATATATATATATATATATATATATATATATATATATATATATATATATATATATTAGGGTGGACGTTAAATACCATCTTGAGGAGTAAAGCCCCACAGTTTATAGACAAAAAATAGACAAAAATTTTGGCCCCAGAGCGAGATTTTTAAAATGAAATTAACCCGTGCCGGTAAGGTCTCAAAGTTTCCCATTTAAAACACATGCATTTTTACGGATCTCAATTCAAAAATTCACTGTGAGGCTAATTTTAATTAAAAAATTCCAAACTCTGTGAAAGTATCAGGTATGTGTACTACTACATGGAGAAAAATCGAGGATATCATACCGGTGAATCTGCTCATGATTCCACTCCGAACCAAAATGCTCAAGAATTATATTTTGGAGTCGAATCATGAGCAGATTCAACAGTATGATATCCTCGATTTTTCTCCATGTAGTAGTACACATACCTGATACTTTCACATAGTTTGGAATTTTTTGAATTAAAATTAGCCTCACAGTGAATTTCTGAATTGAGATCCATAAAATTGCATGTGTTTTAAATAGGAAACTTTGAGACCTTACCGGCACGGGTTAATTTCATTTCAAAAACCTCGCTCTGGGGCCAAAATTTTTATCTATTTTTTGTCTATAAACTGTGGGGCTTCACTCCTGAAGATGGTATTTAACGTCCACCCTAATATATATATTTATTTATATAGATCATAACCCACCAGAATTCTGCTCAACCGCTGCATAAGAAATTTGAGTGACCTCCTCGTTCTCGTGTGGAGGTGCAGATGTAGATTGTTCACTCAATGTCATCAAATCATCTGCATCACTCTGCACTTGATACCACGAAGAACATGAATCTTCTATTACGAAAAATAATGAATACATGTAGTACATCATTTTAAGATAAACAAATATGTGATTACAGTTGTATATGGGGAATTCCACGTGAAATTTGTAACCCATGTACCTCACCCTCTTCGATTTGGATAATTTCTTAGTATGATGTTGCAACCGACCCAACAGGGTCTCTGAATTTTTTTCAGATTTTATGAGCCACCCGTGAAATTTAAAAAAAAATCGAAAAGCCAATTCCGAAAACGCCATTTTTAAAAATCTGAAAAAATTCACACTGATTTCATGATTTGAAATATAATTCTTAAGCATGATACGATAATGGGATCTCAATATTTACCGTTTTTATCGCAAGTTTTTAAGTTTTTCATGTCAGAATTGGAGTTTCAATTTTTTTAATCGGTTATAGGTTTCTCAAATATAAATGGATTTTAAATTTCCGAAATTCAGAGAAATTTAAATCCATTAATACTTGAAAAAGTTAAGAGCGATTAAAAAAATTGAAACTTCAATTCTGACATAAAATACTTGAAAACTTGCCAAAAAAATAGTAAATATTGAGATCCCATTATCGTGTCATGCTTGAAAATCATATTTTAAATCATGAAATTAGTTTAAATTTTTTCAGATTTTTAAAAATGGCGTTTTCGGAATTGGCTTTTCGATTTTTTTTTTAAATTTCACGGGTGGCTCATAAAATCTAAAAAAAAATTCAGAGACCCTTTTGGGTCGGTTGCAACATCATACTAAAAAATTATCCAAATCGAAGGGGGTGAGGTACATGGGTTGCAAATTTCACGTGGAATTCCCCATATGCATTCAATCAAAATTGATAGATCAATAATGGAAGATTCTCAGATATCATAAACTTACGACAACTGGACGTATTTCCAGAATAAAATCTTTCTTGTGTTTCAGTCCACCATTCTGCTTTGCTCTGTTCATTTTGCATAGAACTATTATAATTATTTATATGAAAATTGCTCTCTGGAGATAATAATAAAACTGGATTGATATTTTGTGGATAACTTGGTGACCTTGCCGAGAATTCTGAAATGTTTGGTATAATGGTGATAGCAGACCATTATTTGCATTAAAAAATATGAAAACATAAAATAAATCGATAGCGGAAAAGTAACATCAATGAATGAAATCTTAATAATTATGGATCGTTGACATCGTGCTATAATAATTGAATAGAATTCACGTATCTGAAGTGTTGCAATCATGATTGAAATATAATGCATTCCTCCATATTTAACTGATACGCATTATTGACTTCTATAAGATATTTAATCATGGACAAATCTTCTCATTTGTAGCACTTCCATATTCGTGGTTTTTTACTTTATAATTTCATTATATTATTATAGAATAATTATTATATAGTTCTTGAAAGATTTTGTTTTTCCTTACCAACATTTCGTTCCCTTTGGGTACAGACGCCTGGGACACTGTAAGATATATCTAAATACTCCGGAGGATCGGGTACACTTGAATTATTATTATTCTGCTCTGCATCTCTTATCAATTCCATATCTCCGTTACAACTGGTTTGTCAGTTTTATACGCTTCAAATAGTTGTTTTAATCTTCTGAATTAGCAGCACAAAAAACTCGCGTGTCACTCACTAATCAAAACGTCGGCAGAAGTTGAACTGAAGCGTTTTACCGCGATGAGCTTTTCCGCGACCTTGCGCGCTTGTGGGAAGGTAAACAAAAATATCTAACTCAGCGACGCGCTGGTATATTACAGTGGAACCTCGATAACCGAACCAATAAAATTGGGACCGAGACTAGTTCGGATAATCAAAAGTTCGGATAATCGAAACGTGGGGTTTTTGGGACGAGATAATAAACAACACCTCTTTACATAAAAACAGTACATACATATATATTAAAATTTGACATACATATAAACGTTGAAATATATATTATATGTATTTTGAACACCTAAAAAAAGTCGAATCCTTTTTTTTATATTTTTTTTACAAAATCGTCAATTTTTAATGTAGAACAATGTATCTTTCGCGCCAACGTTCGGATAATTGAGCGTTCGGATAAACTAAGTCATCGTTCGGATAATTGAGATTTCGGATGATCGAGGTTCGGATAATCGAGGTTCTACTGTACTCCTTAAAGTCACAACGTCCTCTATAAAGAAAAACGCTCGAGAGAATCAGGAAAACTACACGGAGGGAAAGAAAACATTAAACCAACAAAAAATATTCTGTCGAGGCAAAATTGATTCTCTTCTTTGAAAATCAGATGAAAAAAAATTTGTATACGGAAAACTAACTATACTTATAACCATATTTAATGTTTTATAAACACAATAGTATCATTTTATTGTAACGTATGTTTAACACATAGCGGGAAGTTTTAGGGTTGGCCCGCAGGTCAACCGGTTCCCTGATTTTTTTATTACTAACAATCACTAATTCATTTTCTCTCCAACATCCCTTCATCTATTGCGAAGTCTATCAGTCACAAGTAAGTCCTCTGTAGAGGACCCTTTCGTTCTCGAGAACGATTGGGTTAAACTGGTTACTTCAAATTATACTTGAATTAAAAATTTGAGCCCAAAGTTGTGTTACCAATGTCCCACTAAGGCTGTAACTCGAAGGGCAGAAAGCTTTAGCTGGTATATACTATATTATAGAGCTGGTAAAGCTTTGGGTATATTTTACATTGGTATAATTTTATCTGTAAGATTGATAATAATAAAATTAATGTTCCAACTCGAAAAATTAAATTAATGATACTGATCATGAATGTGTTCTGAAAATGTGATATCTATAGTATTATATAAAAATTGTATAATAATTAATAATAACGTAAAAAAAAAAATGGAATGCACGGCGATTATTATACCTTACCTGAAAAGTACAATATTATGAAGTCTGATTTATTTCTGAATTGTTAGTCAGCTGATTGCAATTTGATTATATAATAAGCAAATGTTATGTTCAAAATTTATGTTCATGAGAACAAAAAATTTGAGAGAGATATTTATTTTTCATTATTGAAAGCTTATATTGATACAGGTAAAAATTGTTTTTCTTTCAATCCTCAACTCAATCCAATTGCAAATCGCATCGTTAAAATTTTCATGGTTTTTTAAAGATAGATCGAAGTCCTTTCGATGTGAATGTAGTTTTATTACCAGAGATTAGTATGCACATAACGCTCAGTGCTTGGAATCAAGTCATAATTTGCTGCAACATTCTAAATCGTATGTGATTCAATACGAACATTTCAATGATTCCATCGTATGAATTAGTCGAAGAATAAAATATTTAATTATTACACAAAATAAAACCGAATAGTTACTTGAAAGTGATTTCTCCAGTCAATTAAACTAATAATTCATATTTCCCGCGCGTGTTGCCAACTTAAAATTATGAAGAAAAAAATCGCTCGCGAAACATCACCTTCTTCACGGTGAAGCCGAAACAACACCTTTTTCACGGCGCGGCTGAAACGACACCTTTTTCACGGCGAAGCTGAGATAGCACCTTCTTCACCGCGAAGCCGAAACAACACCTTTTTCACGGCGCGGCTGAAACGACACCTTTTTCACGGCGAAGCTGAGATAGCACCTTCTTCACCGCGAAGCCGAAACAACACCTTTTTCACGGCGAGGCTGAAACGACACCTTCTTCCTCCCAGCCGACGAAATGCTCTAATAATTCATATTTTAATTTTTTGATTCGATGTTTCTATTAAAATTACCATGGACTTCATACTATAAATGCTCTAACGAATAATGTCTTGAAATTCTAATGCAAACTTGATATCAATATTACTGACTGGCCGTTTGACGAAAAGGCCGAAATGATTCAGCCTCTTTATGAAAAGGCTAAATCCAGGTAGGCTAATCGTAGAATGAACGTTGATTCTACGAAAAGGCTGATAGTGGTCAGGCTCTTCGTGAAGAGCCGGATTGTCGTCAGTCTAATTGTAGAATCAACGTTCATTCTACGAAAAGGCGGCGTTTCGTAAAAAGGCTAGCCTTTTTACAGAAAGCCTAATTTTGCGAAAAGGCTGCGACATATATACAGGGTGTCTCAGAAAGTATTGCATATTTGTATCATAAATAACGGGCGTACCGTTAAAATTAGGAAATTCGGGACAGTTGCAGGCCGTAGGTGAGGGCATGGAAAATTTTTTCTTCTAGTAAGTAGAATTTTAAACAATAGGAAAATAATGAAACCAGCAACAACCAAATTACAATGCTACAGCGCTGCAACGGGTTTAACAATCTTTTCTTCAGTGACGAAGCTCATTTTTATTTCGATGGGTATGTTGACAAACAAAATTGTCGATACTGGTCCAAAACAAAATCCTAAAAAAAAAACACCAAAAACCCCTGCACAGTCCGAAATTAACTGTATGGGCTGCCGTGTCGTCCCGTGGTACTATTGGACCGTTCTTCTCTAAAGTAAGCGGACACACGGTTACGGTGAATGCTAATCGCTACTCCACGATGATAAGAGAGCCTTTTGGTCCAGCTTTTCAAAGATTTGATAGATTTAATGGCAGAATATGGTTTTAGCGAGACGGGGATACAAGACACACAGCCAATACCTCTTTAGAGGCAATTATAAGCGAATTGTTTCCGGGCAAATTGATTTCGAAAAGAAGTGACATTTATTGACCCCTCAGGAGTCCCGACTCAACTGCACTTATTTTTTTCTATGGAAATACCTCGAGTCTACGAAAACCTCCGGTGAATTTACCCAGCTAAAAAATTATATTCGCTGAGAAACAGCGACAATTCCGTAGGCTATGCTTCGCCGCATCTTCGCGAATTTCAGAGGTCAACTGGAGAAGTGTCAGTGCTGCGAGAGAAGGCATCTCAGTAATGTAGTTTTCTATACGTCAATTTCCACGGATTGTAGTTCCATTATTCATTAAAAAAAAATTTTAATATTCAAAGATGGTTGAGTTATAATTTTTCTAAATATGCAATCCTTTCTGAGACACCCTGTACATGAAAACGCCATATCATTTTAATACTAAAAACGCCACCGATTTATGTTTGTCCGGATTGAGATTTGAACTCACGCCCGCCCGCATTACTAGTCGCACGCTCTATCTACTACACCACACTACCCGATGATGACTACTTCAATGTTTTTCTATTTATTCGGAGTCTACGCATTAACAGCTTTATAGGTATATGTATTGTGACGCGGCCCTTATTTAGGCCTCGGGTCCAGACCGGATAGCTAGGCCTCGAGACCGAGTCAGTCGACAATAACTGGCAAAAGATCGAAAAGAAAATAATTAAATTGAATTTTGGGCGCCAGACGAACTATCTTCGTCACGAGACACAGCAAAAAAAATAGAAAAGAATTAATAAGCGAAAAGACACTGAAATAATAAGCGGCGACTAGCTGCAGTACCGCGGAGAGGGGTCGGGATCAGATGAGGGAGTAGCGTACACAATAACGACTCATGCCATATAAATTTTAACAAAATAAGAGAAATTTATTCAAACAAAAAAAAAGAAATAAACGAGATTGCACAACGTGATGCTAATAACAAAAAAAATAGTATCGCCGCAGCGATCATGCACCTCGGGGTGTCACCCCTCGGATCTAAATAAACAGTTTATCGAGCTTTACAAAAATTAATCGTAGACAAAATCAGGCTTCCACGTAGGAGAGCAATAACAGGAAAAATATCGCTTAGCTCGATACATCAATGCCTCGCAGCAGACTAAAACTAATTTCCAAAATTACTTAAAATTAACTTACACTAACTCTGCCTACGTAAGCTAAACCAAAATTCTAAAATACGAGGAATGTTTAATTCTGATCTAACGCTCTGAATCTCCTCGTGGGAGAGAGAGAGCGCGACGGTGACGGACTAAGGCTGTCTCACTCACACTCGTGTGTGCAGCGTACGTGCTCTAATCAGTGCTCTGACGCGACAGAAACTCGAAAAACTTGCTCAAAAACAAAAATCAAATCTCAAAAACTCAAACTCGAAACTCTATTATGCTTTCTGACACTGGTGGCGGCCTACCGGCTCGGAGATCGGTTTAATTCGATCCCAAATTCTACCAAGCCTCGTGGCTCGCACCAAGGCAAGATGGCAGATGGCCGTTTGCCGGATTGAAATTTTTGACGGATCAAATTGGCTAACGCTTACCGTTGTCCAGCCACACTCTCTGTCAGTTTTCCGCGCAGGAAAAACCTCTGTGACCTTCCAGGCACTCCAACAGCCACGGTAACGACCTCAGGCACTCACACTCACTCAAAAAGTCCCTCTAAGGGAATCTACAAAATCGCCTCGTGGCTACGACAAACTCTAACAAAATTCGCAACAAGCTCGAAGCTCAGCGATCTACCTGCGAAGCAGGCCTACCGCAGAGTAATTAGACCACATGACGCCGGTCGTGCGCACACCCTTCTTACGCAGTCGAATATTGATTTGGCGATCGACCGCTGGATCTCTACATGGCGGCGTGCCACGCGCGTAAACTCAAATTTGGCCCGGACGTAGGAAGCCCTCGTTGTATGACCACGGTTCGCAGGCTCTTGGGGGTGGCGGGAATCTCTTCCACCACCTGTATCCCTCGTAGCTGAGTGCCCTCGGCACTCCCCCGTGTCTTCGTGTGTATGAGAGGATGCTTTCTTAGGCGTCGACTCGTGTAGGAGTTATCGGTCCACTCTCGAAATCGGGTGCCTTCACGTGAATCTCCGTCATATTTTCGGCCGTGTCTCCCACATAATAGAGAAAAGGTAAAAAAAAACAAAAGAATAAGAAATAAATTCGACAGTCTTAAGTCGGTCACGGTCGCCTCTCGGAGCAAAATCTAGCCTCGGGGCTGCCCTAACGCATTCACACAGTTTTCAAGCACTCAATGCACCCTTAACTAAGCTCGTCTAAGGGAGTTCGGGTATATTGTAACATGCAATGTTACAGTATTTAATAGAAGCCGAAAATTCACTAATTTCTAATAAATGATGCAATTTATCGATTCAGCAAATAAAGTTAATTATATCACTTCGCAATAATATGATGTGAAAATAAATTGTTCATTTCAAAACGGACTATATTTCATGGTGAGATCCGTTTTTCAACCAGCAACGAGGAAAGTATTTTTACCATCACAATGATTTGAAACCAATGGTGAAGTATAGTGAAATCAAAAAAACATTATGTTGAATCACGCGTGAGGACAGTTACAAACCAATAACATTCTTATCGTAAGATAAGTTTATAATTCAGTATCTGAATGAAGTACGAAAATATTTCACGAATGTTCAGCACCTATCACAATGTATGCGAGCGCATTTAATTATACAAGGTGAGTTTTCTCTGGTATCGAACGAGGGAGGAGCGTATTATTGCAAACGCTCGGCCCATTTCTATTCATACTTGTTATCGTCAAATCGAGAAACCCCACTCTCATTCTCAAGTCGAGGACAGGTATGTTTCTATTTGCGACAGTAACAACAGAGTGAGGCTTTTTGATATGATGATAATAAGTATGAATAGTAAGGGGCTGAATGTTTGCGGTGATAAGCTCCTCCCTCGTTCGATACCAGAGAAAACTCACCCTGTATATATTTACCACAAAGAATTGCGTAATTTCCTAATGTGTATTTTTTCATATAGTTATGATATTCTGGCACATTTGAAATATTCTTGCAATGTTTACACATGAATATTGCATTGGATTCTAATTGGGACATCGGTTTTGGGGAATCCATGGCAAATCCCGATTAAGATTTGATCGAGCATTAATTGGGACATCGGTTTTGGGGAATCCATGGCAAATCCCGATCGGAATTTGATCGAGCATTAATTGGGACATCGGGTTTGGGAAATCCATGGCAAATCCCGATCGGGATTTGATCGAGCATTAATCGGGACATCGGTTTTGGGGAATCCATCTCAAATCCCGATCGGGATCTAATCGGACATTAATCGGGCCATCGGTTTTGGAGAATCCATCGCAAATACCGATCGGGATCTGATCGGACATGAATCGGGACATCGGTTTTGGGGAATCCATGGCGAATCCCGATCAGGATCTGATCGGACATTAGGTATCTCTAAGAAATTTCTGCATGGGTCGTTCTTATATTTAGAACATCAAGTAGAATTAAGTAATTAATAATAACAGACAGGACATTTTACTATCTTATAATACAACATCGTCGATTTCTATTCTCTCTATTCGATCGTAAACCTCTCAACCGGGGGAGTGTGTTGCGTACAAAGCACGCTGCATAGGTTAATTGATTAGTTAACGTGTCTATACGATAAAATCGCGAAAAGGAAGCGACAGTCATAAACGGAATTAGCAATTATTTTTATTTCAACAGTCAAATATTTTCGACCTAGGCTAAGTTTTATTACTACTATATTCTAACTTTCTAACATCTGGGGAAAAACCCAGGCATCGCGAATCCGTAGGTTTTCCCTACGAAGCCTCATCTATTGTTTCCTATCTCGTATTCCCAATGCATGTTTATTACCTACCAGTCTTTCAGGGGTGACCGGGCCTCGGTAACGAGGACCGCAGGTCTCACCACCTCCCCTATCCTCGGTCAACTCGTGCCTATCCTTTCCAAGAAATCCTATGTACAAAATTTCCACTTCCAAGAACGTCATATCCGGTACATATCCTTGACCAATCAGAAAAATCGACCAATCCTATTAACTAGCCAATCAACTAACAAACTCCTACACCTTCCACTTTTCCAAAGTCTTCCAAATTCCTTCTTAAAGGAGATTCTGATTCTACCTTCTGCGAATTGTAAATATATGGTTTATTATCACCCAATTATCGAGTCACCAATTGATCCTTTAAGCAAAACTACCCTCACTCCACCAACGTGTCGTGCGGGACAAAACATCATAAGTCATTGTACTATTCCATATTTTATTGCAGATACATTTGAAATTTGAGGATATGTTCACAGAATAAGCAGACAATATGTTAGCTAAATTTCCGACATTTTACAAGGGAAAAATTTTCAGCTTATGCCAAAAAATATCGTCCAGCGTTGTATGAGGCTTCCCATACCATCAAAGATGGTAAGTCAATCTATTTCAAACAATCAAATTCGTGTTTTATTCTGTTGTATTGTTTTCAGAAAATCTACGTGACTTATTGATCCTCGTAGAACTATTACCTGTCTCGAATGCATTAAAAAGAAACAAGGGAAAAGGTAACCCGTTCGACAAAAAGATATCATAAAGCGTTCCTAAGGATAACATTTTTATGATCTGACATCCGAAATAGTTATCCTAAAGATAACATAAAGGTATCAGAAAAATCTCTTATGAGCCAACTACGGCCATCTTTTAGAACTCTTCGAAAAGATATCAGAATGATATTAACATTTTGCAGAGGTCTGAAAGAGATCAATTTCAAGAGATCATAAAGTCATATATGACAGAAATTTGAGGTTATAATTAAAAGTAATTCAAGTTGACATAGAAATACTGTTCGATTGTTTTTTACCATTTACCCACTGGGCTAATTTTGTTAATAAACCTAAATTTGTGTGAGATGGATTATCGATCACTAAGCTACGTACATCAAAATTGTCATCAATTTTACTGTCATTACTATTGTCACTAAATTCACTGTCGTTATACTATTGTTATTAATATCATTATCATCACTATTGTCATTGATTTCACTGTCATCACGATTGTCTTCAATATTGCTGCTGTTATCATAATTATCCAATTGACTCTTATAATGACTCACAAAGCATGATGAATTAGGTTCACTAGTTTCACATATTTCAATGGTAGATTCATCTAATGAATTTTCTGATTGAATCGAAAAACGACGTAAACGTTTGTTTTCGACTTCTTGATAAATTTGGAAATAATTTTCTTTTCCACATCGTTATTGTATACACTGATTATACGTAGGATTATTTCAGGTTAGAGTAATCATGGAGGTATTGATTCTGGTCCGGAAGTGAAAATTGAACAACTCATTTACGTGTGTTATCCTATTTAAGGGAGTTGTCCAATGATCACTTCCGGAAAAAAATCAACCTCGCCAAGTAAACATTGGTATTTGCAGGTGCTAAGTATCAGCTGATGACAAAATTGAGGTTATGGTAGACAAGATAGAAAGATATCTTTTTGATGTCGTAGAGAAATCTACGAAAGTTATCATTTAGCTATCTTTGAGATCTCCATAAAATGACTTCTACAAAAAGTTGTCATAATGATAACATTTTTCTGAGCTTTGAAAGAAATCATTTTTGAGTTAACATTACGACATCTTTCTGACATTTATGCCGAACGGGAAAGGAAAAAAGCGACTAGCTACTGGAAGAGAAAACGACGAAAGTGATACTCTTCTGAAAGTCGAATTTCCGAATAAATTTCTTCTTAGGCCGGTATTCATAGTCAGGTCTTGAGACCGTCTTGACTAAGACGGTCTTATTCGTCAAGATCGTCTTAAGATGGCGTACATTTCATAGTCCGCAAATAAGACGGTCTTCGTGAAGGTGGCGCTGCTCAAGACCGTCTTATCTCCGTTGAGACCGTCTTGGTGAAGCATTTGCTTAATGCCGTGCTTATGTGCCCTTCGGTTATTTTCAGAAACTTGCCGTTGCATCGACCAATTGCAGCTCTGGACGCGCGGTCAGGCAGGGGGAAAGGTTAGGGATCACACCCGAGCATGACGTCGTTCATGCTGATAAGGCGGGATTATTCGGATAGCTGTCATAACGTGCTTCAAAGTTAACTCGTTCACTTTGGATTGTTTGCAAGT
Organism: Macrophya alboannulata; assembly: GCA_949628255.1. NCBI lineage: Eukaryota > Metazoa > Arthropoda > Insecta > Hymenoptera > Tenthredinidae > Macrophya > Macrophya alboannulata. The sequence goes on from OX451211.1 coordinate 10,203,895, forward strand.
CTTTTGTGAAAAAGTTGAGTATATTTGTCTGCGATGGCTTCTAAAACAAAACACTTTACATCAGTGGAGAAGAAAATCTTTCTCGATATATTAAAAGATTACAAAGAAGTGATCGAATCGGAGAGGAGCGATTCCTCAACACTGAAAGAAAAGGCAGCTATTCGGACTGAGATCGGTCGTAAATATAACGATACATTTCAAATAAACGAAGAGGTAAGTACCATGATTTTCACATATTTGAATATTGCGTATGTTTATTTGTGATAATTTTACCCAGGAAACCTTATAAAATTAATACAAATATTCACTTTGCAAAGTAGTATAAATATTCAATACAAATATTCGATTCACAAAACTTTAATATGGATCTAATGTTTATTCTCTTTGCAGAGAACGGTACCACAAGTGAAGAAATTGTGGACTAATTTAAAGCAGAGTCAAAGAAATGCTTTTACTCAGGAGAAGCAGGCTTCCATGGCTACTGGAGGTGGTCCCCAGGCACCACCTCCGGTAATTGAACCTGATATAGCTATGATTGCACCTCATCTAATGGAACAGGCACCAGTGAACTTTTCCTCAAACATTACAGAGGACCATCGAAACGGTAAATGATATTTTCATTCTAATTCTGCATAAAGTACACCATGTGAGTAATTTAAAGCTATGATTTTTGCGACACTCAAGTTACATCAAATTTTCATATTCCAGATTACCTAAGGCAAATTGCAGAGCAGGAAGATGATGAGGATGGAATTATCGAATATTTGGATGAGGCATTGTTGGAAGAATGTAATGTAGTTGAAGCCAACCTACATAAACGTGAACTCTCGGGGACTTCAAGTTCTTTCTCACAAGCCACTAACTTAGGTATAAATTTGATACATTTAAAGAGACCTGCCGATGTAAAGCATCCTGTATGTGATTATTCTGTTGCATTACAAAAAATACATTGACCGTTCTAATGATTACAGAAACTTCAACGCAAGTGCGTAAGAAACTTGCATAGTTGAGCAGTGTAAGCAAATGTCTAAAAAATCGTCGGCTCAATCGTCATCTACCGCGGAGATGAGCAAACGAGATACCTTAAAAGTGCAGAGGGTTGCAGGCCTGTGTCAGAATGACGAAGAACTATTTCTAATCAAAACACAACATGAAATGAAGGTAGCCAAGGTGAAAGAATGCCACCTTAATATCATGAACCAATTGCAGAAAGAGCACCTCATTAAAATTCAAGATCTTGAGTTACGAAAGGCTACGGCAGAAACTGAACTAGCGGAGATAAGACTCTCACGTGAAAGGGAGAATGTTAAACGTTACATAGATTAATTATTGGTTAACTAGTTTTAGGTTCAGACTTCACTCAAACACTTGTGTGGCTTGACAATGAAATCGTACAAATTTGTTAATTTAATTGAAATTCATGCTATTTATTTCTTCATGCCTATGTACGCACACTCTAGTATTGAAATTTCGATATAGAATTCAATTTTCAATTACAATTAATCTAATTCTCTAACGGGAGCTTCCAGTCAAATGAATGATCACCATTAAACAATTATAAGTACTATTCTAACTTTGTAAGACACTAAAATTGTGATAAATGGGAATTTTAAAAGGATGAGAATTACCATTACTGTGACCTCAACTGTGATATTAAACCCAACTATTCGATGCAATGAAATAAAGAAGATTTTCACCAATCAATTTATAATATATTCAATATTATTGATGGGAAGAGCTGGCGGAAATAAATATCAATTTGATTCATAGAAAGTGATATTTATTTGAGAATTATTATATTATACATTGAACTCATCGTTACAATTAAACAAGCGTTCGATGAGGGCTTGCCGTACCACAAAACCCTCTCCTGGTTGCCAGTGTGGTGGTTCAGCAGGCACTCCTACTTCCTCTTCCATTGGCTCTTCTTCGGGGAGGATGTTATCCAAAGCCAGAGATAAATTATGCAGAACAGCACACGCCACTATTACTGTGGTGGTGCATATCAACTTTGTTCCCAGACCTTTGGACAGGCAGGGAAATCTTCGTTTCCACACTCCAAAAGTTCTTTGAACAATTCGTCTTGTTCTTCCTTGTACACTATTGTAGCTGATCAAAAGAAGAAACTTTGTGAGCAAATAGTTTTATGCGATTATGAGGAAGGTATATACAGGATGCAGGCAACCCAACAGTCAAATTTCCGAAGATTGCCGAAGACAGGGTATTTATTAAGAAAAAATGCAACAGGTCATTAATTAAGGAAAAGTGCAAGTCGATCTAGTCATCTTCAAACAAATGGACACAACTCATACATACATATACATGCATGTGTTGTATCCATGTCTGACAATTAATGACAAATACCCTACCTTCGGCAATCTTCGAAAATTTTACTGTTGGGTTGCCTGCATCCAGTATATACCTTCCTCATAATCGCACGGTATACAGTCGAGTCGCGTTATGAACCCGTATACAGGGGTGTAGGGGAATATAATTCTACGAATTCCCGTACCCCCACTCTTCCTCCACAGGCGACGTTCGTGAATTGACTTCTCCTACTTTTTGAGCGTGTGTGTGTATTAAGGTGTGTCATTTTGGGGCAACATTTTTTTGCCAACTTACATACAGGTTGTATACTTGCAGGAAGGTAAAATAAGAAGCCTGTTAAAATTTGAGATCTTAATATTAATATTGAGAGGTGCCTCATCGCGAATTTCTATTTCCCATTTGAATAACACGGGAAATGTTCTAGTGGCACACTTCAATTTTCATATCTCAAGTACTAATCTACTCAGAATGGTTCTGCATAGCTACTTTTGTTCGAAATTGAACGCTCTACAAAAAAGGTCTCTTGGTATTTTTCGATAAATCTAACTATTTCCAAGTTGGCTATTGGTTAATCACCATCGATGGCCAATAACCACCTTGGAAACAGCTAGATTTATCGAAAAATACCAAGAGACCTTTTTTGTAGAGCGTTCAATTTCGAACAAAAGTAGCTACGCAGAATCATTCTGAGTAGATTAGTACTTGAGATATAAAAATTGAAGTGTGCCACTAGAACATTTCCCGTGTTATTTAAATGGGAAATAGAAATTCGCGATGAGGCACCTCTCAATATTAATATTAAGATCTCAAATTTTAACAGGCTTCTTATTTTACCTTCCTGCAAGTATACAACCTGTATGTAAGTTGAAAAAAAATGTTGCCCCAAAATGACACACCCTAGTGTGTATACATGATTCTTTTTCACCTTATGGAGGGGGAAGGTCTTCCGAAGAAATGCAAGCTGACGGACTCATAACGAGCGGACTCATAACACGACTCGACTGTAATTCCTATAATTCGCATCTAGTGTTACTAGGAATTCAATTGTTTCTGATGATGTATAAAGAATACCTTTGCTCTGCGTCAGTAACAGTATTCGCAAGTGGGGTCAGCAGAAACGAAAGACAGCGATAGCCAGCGTCTCCAACAAGAGTTCCAGGTAGTTGTCTCTGATGATACCACGTGTACAGTCTCGAATTTTGGAAAATTCGGCTGTCGTGTTGACTTCCTGGCCATTCTGGAACAAGATCCAAAAACTTCATGTGTGGTCCGACAACTGCCTGTATTGTGAAAAATCAAGACGTTGATTATACAAATGATTAATTTTGCGAAGCCGACTACGTTTATTTATATCGTAGATGCAATTACCTGAACGTTAAGGGAAAAATATCCCTCACGATTTCTATAAACTTCCTGCAAGTTTTGAAATCTCGTATAAGAAAGACGTATGTGAGTGCAGTCAATAGCACCGTCAACTCCTGGAGGACCAATGCCGTCCCTGTCTGCTCCAAGTTGCCGAAACAATTGCCTGTTATCCACCCGAGCTTCTTGGGTTGCAGGCATTTTGATTATATCGTACATCTGGGCCACGATAAGTGTAGATACTCTGAATACGGTCCTTGAAACCGTAGCCTGGATAGACTCAGCAAATCTGCATTAACAAGCTGTTCAAAGCAACGAGGTAATCATTACTCAATTTTCCCGCTAATGTGATGATACTTATATTAATATTACATCGGTTGGTTTAAAACTTTTTCAATAAAATGATACTCACTTGAAAACTAGCAGCAGCATAGAATCGTAGACGAACTAGCAATAGTATGACGGGTGGAATTGGTAAGCCACGATTGTTAACTTTCATCAATCCAGCTTCAATTCTTGGTAACAATCCATGCATAGTACTGTCTTTAGAAAATCGGAATCGCCGCTTGAATTCAATGTCGTTATAATATTCAAATGGATTTTGACCATCTCGAACATATCGTTTTGGAGCACGGGGCACTAGCTCATCTTCATCGGAGGATTCGTCAGAATCCGTGCTACTCATGTTATCCACGTCGTGAAGGTCAGCATATCTTCCACATGATCCATTATAACAAAAGTTTCTCGGCACTTCACTGGTCACAGTTATTTACTCGAATGAATTGGTCTGGCTTTGCTTACTGCTTTTAACTACTGCAAATGACAACTTCCCTTATACAAAATTCTGCTTACCGACACAGCCCATCTACTTTTCTTTTAACTACTCATCATTTTCGGGAAGGCATTACCCGGACGGAATTAAATAATTCCAGAAAAACCGTTTTCGCAGAATTCAAGTGACAGGTACCTGCGGAAGTCACATTACCCCAACCTCACTGAAGCCGAACGACCGCTGCTAGTCCCAATTTCTCCGTAGGTGAGATTCCGGTTACTGAACACCTGCTACAATATGAATTATACAATGCCGACTACCGAGAAAAAATGCTTTGCCCCGAAAATATTTCCACAATGTCGGACACCTGCGAGTGATTTTCGTAATAAGCATTTGCTTAAGTCGTCTTCGACCATGACTTAATGCAGACCGTCTTATTAGCGATCTTATTTCTCATACAAGACCGCCTTAATCGATTATGAAAGCATGCGTACTTGAGACATGCTCATTTTAAATAAGACGGGACAGGTTCAATTTTCACTTCCGGACCGGACTCAACCTCTATGTTTACTCTAACCTGAAATAATCCCACATGTAATCAATGTATACAATAACGACGCAGAAAAGAAAATTATTCCAAGATTTATCAAGAAGTCCGAAAAATAAACGTTCACGTCGTTTATTGATTCAATCAGAAAATTCATTAGATGAATCTACCATTGAAATATGTGAAACGAGTGAACCTAATTCACCATGCTTTGTGAGTCATTATAAGAGTCAATTAGATAATTATGATAACAGCAGCACCCTATTGGAAATCTTGACGACGGTAACAACGTCGTATCGACGTCGTAAATCACGTCAAAAATGGATTCCGAAACTACGTACGAATCTACGTATGAAACGACGTCGAATACGAGATATGAATTTGGGACCGCGAATTACGTGTTCTACGACGTGCTTCACGACGTAACTTCTGTCGTAATATCATACGTCGCTCATACTCCCTACTGAAAAAGTTTATAAAAGAAAAAAAAACTCCTGCGCTGCGAGACTTGAACTCAGGACCTCCTGTTCCATATGCTCTTACCTTACCACTGCGCCACGACACTTCTTGCCAAGAGTGATCTTTCTTACGTATATTATTTCATTCTGAGTCAATGCAGTAATTTGTATACGGAAGATAAGAGATGATCCACAATGTTGCTTGTAAAGTATAGATTCTCCTACGTATATATCAAATTACTGCAAACATTGGACTCAAAATGAAATGATATACGTGAGAAAAGTCTATCTTTACAAGAAGTGTCGTGGCGCAGTGGTAAGGTAAGAGCATACGGAACGGGAGGTCATGAGTTCAAGTCTCGCAGCGCAGAAGTCTTTTTTTCTTTTATAAACTTTTTCAGTGGGGAGTATAAGCGACGTATGATATTACGACAGAAGTTACGTCGTAAAGTACGTCGTAAGACACGTAATTCGCGGTCCCAAATTCATATCTCGTATTCGACGCCGTTTCATACGTAGATTCGTATGTAGTTTCGGAATCCATTTTTGACGTGATTTACGACGTCGATACGACGTTGTTACCGTCGTCAAGATTTTCAATAGGGCAATATTGAAGACAATCGTGATGACAGTGAAATCAATGACCATAGTGATGATAATGAAATTAATAACAATAGTAACGACAGTGAAATTAGTGACAATAGTAATGACGGTAAAATTGATGACAATTTCGATGTATGTACAGTAGTGTTCAATGATGGGGTCCCAATGACTCACTATTTTTTCTGCAAAAAGCAAAACTAAACCGAGTTTCCACTCTCACGAATTTCATGTACCTATTGGCAACGAAACAGTAGCCAACAAACAATCGGGATCAATTGTTTGTCAGCGACTGCTTCGTTGGGCATAGGCACATGAAATTCGCGAAAGTGGAAACTCGTTATCGTTTTGGTCCTGAAAAAATAGTGAGCCACTGGGACCCCATCATTGAACATTACTGTACATACCTAGCTTAGTGATCGATAATCCATCTGACACAAATTTAAGTTCATTAGCAAAATTAGCCCAGTGGGTGAACGTTAAAAAACAATTGGACAGTATTATTATGTCAACTTGAATTACTTTTAATTATAACCTCAAATTTTTGACATATATGACTTTATGATCTCTTGAAATTGATCTCTTTTAGACTTCTGCAAAATGTTGTCATTGTGATATCTTTTCGAAGAGCTCTAAAAGATGGCCGTAGTTGGCTCATAAAAGATTTTTCTGATACCTTTATGTTATCTTTAGGATAACTATTTTGGATGTCAGATCATAAAAATGTTATCCTTAGAAACTCTCTATGATATCTTCTTGCCGAACGGGTCTTTGGGCCAGGTCAAAGGCCGTTGCACACACCCAGCCTGAAGCCAACTTAACATTTATGAAAATGGTGATGCAAAAGGGATGCGGAAATCGATTAAGTATGCCAAACCAAAATAAAATCCATTGAAACAAAAATCCCAGCTGATCCTTTTTTTGAGTTATGAGTAATTGAAAGAACAAAGAATAAATAAAAAAAAATATATATTTATATCACGATAAAAATATTCTGATATACCGACAGAGCGATTGGCGGGAAAGTGGGCGGCTAGTTTCAGGCAATTCGGCTTTTTTCTTAACCGGCAACAATCATTGGTCGACCATATCTACTCAACCAATGATGTTGCCAGTTTCAAATAAAAAGGAATTGTCTGAAACTAGGCGCCCACTTCGTATATATCGATACTAACTTCTATGACAATTATATCTACAAGTATATATAGGGGCAAGTCCACCGATTATCAACAAATGAACGGGACGTCAAAAAATCGATTTGTCTGAAATTTTTACCTCTTATAGTGTGTACTAAGATAGAAAAGTTCACCAAGTTAGAACCCTCTGGGACTTACCGTTCGCGAGAAATGCCATATACAAATTTGCCATCTCGACCTAATTCAGGTTTAAGGGGACCAGTACAGCTTGGTTTGGGAGATTTGGAGTACTCCAAAATTTATTTATTTGTCAACCATGTAACCGAGCGTCCAGAGAGCTCGATTCTAAGCCTCCCACCCCTCCTCTCATAATAGACTTGCCCACGAAACGTTATCAAGGTACGCCACGCCCCCACGCCAATAGTAGACTCGCCCGCGGCAAGGCGCTAGAACCGTATAAATAGGCCTGCTCCGCGCGGCTGAATTCATTCGGCTTCCAGAACTAGAAGGGTACAGACGTGCGTCCGAGCTGAGGATCACATCTCTAGATACCACGGCGAACTGAGCCGCCCGAATCTGACCGATACCGAGGCGAACTGAGCCGAGCGTACCGATCGCTATCAGGGCGTACTGAGCCTATAAATACAGCGACCCGCCGCTATCAGAATCATTCGGCTTCCAGAACTGGAAGGGTACAGACGTCCGAGCTGAGGATCACATCTCTAAATACCACGGCGAACTGAGCCGCCCGAATCTGACCGATACCGAGGCGTACTGAGCCTATAAATACAGCGACCCGCCGCTATCGGAATCATTCAGCTCCCGGTATTGACGGGATGCAGACGTGTCACCGCGCTGAGGTGGACACCTCCTGCTATAAGGGTGCTTTAAGCCTGCCGTTCCCGATACATGGTGTATTGAACCAAATTTATCTCTAGTCCCGAGGCGAATAAGCCAACCCACCGTTCCCGATACATGGTGTACTGAACCAAATGTATCTCTAGTCCCGAGGCGAACTGAGCCAACCACCGTTCCCGATACATGGTGTATTGAACCAAATGTATCTCTAGTCCCGAGGTGAAGTGAGCCAATCCACCGTTCCCAATACATGGTGTATTGAACCAAATGTATCTCTAGTTCCGAGGCGAAGTGAGCCAAACCCACCGTTCCCGATACATGGTGTACTGAACCAAACGTATCTCTAGTCCCGAGGCGAACTGAGCCTACCGACTAATCCCGATACGCGGCGAACTGAGCCGATCGTATTTCTAGTACCGAGGCGAGCTGAGCCAACCGATATACACTAACTGGCGAGGCAGTTTGAAACCTACACAACCCTTACCTATTCCTTTATCATTTCCCGTATTATTAACCGCTAAGCAATCATATTATAACCATTTATATACCCATATCCTTGTAACCGTTTAAATATCCATGTTCTTTTATTATAACCGTTTAAATATCTAATTCTCTTACTGTACCCTGTTAATATCTATAATCTGTTACCATACTTATTTAAATACAACATAGGAATAAATTGTGATATTAAAATCTGACCGTTGAATTATTCAAATGACAGTAATTCCCACCGACCGAACCTTCCAAATGAGTTAAAATAACGAATCTTGGTCAAACTCCTGAGCATCCGCACACCGACCATAACTCAGGGCCGAAATCCGCTCCGAAGCCCTAGACAAGGCGGACTTGGCGGTTACAACCAAAGTTTATTTCACATCGAAAAAAAAATTTGCCTCGAAAAACTTTGTCGTAAGGTTTCAGGCACATCGTTGTTCCGATCAAGGTCGTTAAGGGCTCATTTTGTTCAGAAAAGAAATCCTCATCGTGTGAACGAGGGAATTTTTTTACAATCTCGTTTTGGCCAAGTTATTTGCAAATTAGAAGCCTAAATATTGGAAATTTTTGATAATTGGCCGTAACTTCTCACATGATTTTCTTTTGCACCAATCCCTACGTTCATACGATGTAGAATTGCTGTCTGAAGAAAGCAAGACCTTGAGAGGTTGAATCGGACCAACGATGTGCCTGAAACCTTACGACAAAGTTTTTCGAGGCAAATTTTTTTTTCGATGTGAAATAAACTTTGGTTGACAAATAAATAAATTTTGGAGTACTCCAAATCTCCCAAACCAAGCTGTACTGGTCCCCTTAAACGCGAATTGTTCTCGTATCGTTATCGGCATTAAAAAAATTATGAAAATATACGTATCTTATGTGAAAAATTCTCACCTTTCCGAATATAATATTCATTTTTGGCTCACTTATCGAAATTAATCTCAAAAACACGTTCTTCGGCGAAAAATCGCTTTTTTTCATGCGCCACGAAATTTTATCTTACTTTTGAATTTTTTATCCGAAAGCTGAGATTTTTTTAATGAGAAACCCAAATTTGTAGAGTGGGACGGCTATGGGATCCCCCGTGAGCTCAATTCAATCCCCCAAAAGCACCTCGGGTGCAAAAACCTTGCGCCGAGTACATTAAAACGTAGTAGCTATCAACAAAAATTTAATAAAAAAAATAATCAAAGAAGAAGCATTTGATTATACATTTGATCTACAAAAGAATTGAAATCAATGGCCGTTGCCAAGAACAATTTGGTTGATATTTACATCTCAATATACATAATATGCGTAACACATAATGAGATGCAACATACATACTCACAAGAAAAGATCAATTAAAATTAAAATTGAGAAAAAAAGAAACGAAAAAAAAAATTTGGAGTACGTGGTACTTGGCGGGCTGATGTTCAAATTATTATAAGAATATATTAATAGTTCAATATATGTTTTCTTGTAATTTCTACAAAAATGCCCGCCAAGTACCACTACCTCCAAATTTTTTTTTTCGTTTCTTTTTTTCTCAATTTTAATTTTAATTGATCTTTTCTTGTGAGTATGTATGTTGCATCTCATTATGTGTTACGCATATTATGTATATTGAGATGTAAATATCAACCAAATTGTTCTTGGCAACGGCCATTGATTTCAATTCTTTTGTAGATCAAATGTATAATCAAATGCTTCTTCTTTGATTATTTTTTTTATTAAATTTTTGTTGATAGCTACTACGTTTTAATGTACTCGGCGCAAGGTTTTTGCACCCGAGGTGCTTTTGGGGGATTTCATAACTTTTTGAACCAGTCTTGATTTTCTTAACCGTTTCTGTTAAATGGTATTTTCCACGAAACGATTCATTTCTATAAATCTAACTGTTAGTTCTATTGAAAGTGTTTCACTGACAAAGTTGTGTTGTTATCGATAACTGAAAAATGAACTGTGATGAGAAGCCTCGACCCCCGTTAGCATTAGGTTCTATCGTAGATATCGTAGACTTGCTTTCGATAAAAATGTAACGTCATGTTAATGTAATTATGTAATTGATAGACTAACAAGGAGAGTGTCAGATCTCGTGGTCGTAGATTTGGATCAAACTTCTAGAGGTTCTTCTTCAGATAAAAACATTAAAACCATGCTGTTCCATTCATTCCAATGAGCTTGTGTCTCCTCCTTGAGCTCAAAGTTCTGGTACTACTGCGCATTTCCTGAATTTGTCTAATAAATTTAAAAAAAATTTACAACAATTTAGTGTAATTTTTTGTTGCTGAATAATCGAAAAATAAAAGTGGAAACTCTTCTTGAGATTACGCTATGTTGATGCCTTTTAAACATCATTTCCAATTGGTACTGTCAAGTTTATACTCTGCAGTCAACTGTCGAAGACAAAATCATAGGCTACTTAGGACTATGATTTCATTATTGGAGGCTCGAATACTGATCAAATTATCTTGAACTAGCAAAATAATCACAATGACATAGCAAAATGACATTCTTATTAATTTTTATTTTTATTTATTTTTTAGTCTTTAGTCCTTTATCTTGCTCATTTCATTATGATCAGCCACATTGCATGCATTGATAGCTCTCAGTGCAAAAAACGTTTCCCACGGCACGGTGACTCAATTCATATTATTCATTATATTTGGCATTTAATTACAAATACCTCGTTGAATCTTCGGTAACAATGTTATCTGCCTAGGTATTGTTATAAAATATGTCAGTACTTCATACACGATATTTGAACCATACAACATCTCTTTAGCCTCAATAACTAATCGATCACATATTTTTCTTCATTTTGATCACGTTCAGACACATTTCCTCAAAGGCTGTAGTATAAGCTTCGTAACCAATTTATTTATCTGCGGATAGGTTAATATGCAGATGGGGTTATTTTTATCCTATAGCGGCAAACAATTTTTTGACAATATAAAAATTTCATGTGAGCTACTTTCTGTTATCAGAGAAGCAACTATTCGAATAAATATAGGTAAATTACTGCTGAACCTTTGTTATGTATAAATCGCGATCAATCATGACAGATAATTCTCATAACCTCAAAGGCTCGATCTTGTGAAATAAATGAGAAGATAGATATTATTATTATTTCATAGGACTCCTGTATTAACTGTAATGTAATGAACAACTATCGCTTCCCAGTTTTTTTGAGTACGTTTAATTATTACTCCATATTTTACATTATTTTCATCCTCGTTCCCCGCAACTGTCATCGAGAATAAAATATACGTTCCACCATACGGCATACGCGATTATGCTGCCTCTCGTGGGCCATAGAGAGCGTTATTGTGTCATAGACCGACAAACTCGCTTTGCTTTTATTTAATTTTTTCTATGTGTAACTTTCGTTTCTTGAAGGTACCTTCTATGTTGTTAGGTAGCCGGGCAAATGTGCAAATCTGGCGTGAGCCGGAGACGGAGAAATTCTGACCGTGAAACTGACCCTCTCCATTTTATAAATAATCATATCTCAGCTATCCGTACACCGATTGCATTGATATGAGGCTCAAATGAAATCTCTTTCGCATCTTATTTCTGCAATAAATCGGCGAGCCCTGGGATATTGCCTATATACGCTTAATGAAATAATATGGTTACCCCCACTCCTGCGCTGAACTCCCGTTCCGGTAAACGAGAGTGGTAGAGTCATGAGATGAATTTTTTTAATGTACTTGGCGCGAGACTCCACCGAGTCTCTTGATTGATGAAAAGTGTATTATTTACACGCTTATTCGGCGAATAATACACTTTTCATCAATTGAATTCAGCTCACGCGGGATCCCATAGCCGTCCCACTCTACAAATTTGGGTTTCCCACTGAAAAAATCTCAGCTTTCAGATAAAAAGTTCAAAAGTAAGATAAAATTTGGTGGCGCATGAAAAAAAGCGATTTTTCGCCGAAAAACGTGTTTTTGAGATTAATTTTGATAAGTTAGCCAGAAATGAATAACATGTTCGGAAACGTGAGAATTTTTCACATAAGACACGTATATTTTCATAATTTTTTTATGCCGATAACGATACGAAAACAGTTCGCGTTTAAACCTGAATTAGGTCGAAATGGCAAATTTGTATATGGCATTTCTCGCGAACGATAAGTCCTACAGGGTTCCAACTTCGTGAACTTTTCAATCTTAGTACACACTATAAAAGGTAAACATTTCAGAAAAATCGATTTTTTGACGTCCCGTTCATTTGTTGATAACTGATGGACTTGCCCATAGATCTACATTAGGGTGGTCCTTATTTGGGGGTCGGATGAATTTTCATCGAAACGCCCTCTAAAATGGTTCCAAATAATGAAAAGAAAGATAAGTTGAATTTTCGATTTTTTATTTTGATGGGAACACGTGCCGCAACGAACTTTTCATTTTCTTTTTTTCTCCACCGAATTCATCGCTGAGGGATACAAATTCATGAAAAAAATTGACCTTTGGCGTTATGAAATACAAATCAGTTATGTGAAAATATAAACAAGTAGTAATTGAATTGTTTTTTCGTTATTGATTTTCGTGTTCCACAGAAACAACTTGATTGAAAATCGTAAGGGCAACAATATTTCTTAGTTTCAAATTATTTTTATATGGACAATCCGAGTTTTTACTTCATTCTTTTCAGCGGTTTTCGTGTTTCCATTAGTTTTCCTAGAATTTTTTTTTCCGTTAGCCATGCTTCGGAAGAAAAAAAACTCTAGGAAAGCTAATGAAAACACAGAACACCGCTGAAAAGAATGAAGTAAAAATTCGAATTGTCCATATAAAAATGATTTGAAACTGAGAAATATTGTTGCCCTTACGATTTTTAATCAAGTTATTTCTGTGGAACACGAAAATCAATAACGAAAAAACAATTCAATTGTTTATATTTTCTATACTACTTGTTTATATACGCAAGGTTTTTGCACCCGAGGTGCTTTTGGGGGATTTCATTACTTTTTGCACACGATTTGATTTTCTCAACCGGTCTTGTCAAATTTCTCAACCGGTTCTGTCAAATGGTATTTTTGATAACACTATTCATTTCTTTAAATCTAACTGTTATCAGTTCTATTAACAGTGTTTTACTGATTCTTTATATTCGATAACTAATCGGTTGCATATTTTTACTCATTTTGATAACAGACGGTCATGTTTTCCACAACAGCTATGGTAATTTCCGCGACTGATTTATATGCAGATGGGGTTATGTTTATGTTGTTGTTGATCTAAAAAATTTATCTGAAAAAAAACTCATCGCATATTAGGTAACGATGTCATGCTCCATAAATATTATTAGAATTAATCTCTTCATTATTACTTAATTACTGAATTCTTTTACGTTTTCCATATGTGAACTACCTCCTGATATCAGAGAAATGCGTATTGAAATAAATATCGGTGATTTACTGCCGACCTAATCGTAATCAATCGTTACAGATAATTCTCATAACCTCGAAGGCTCGATCTCTCAAAATCATCGATAAGACAAATATGATTATTCCATAAAACTCCGTTAATAATTTTAATGAACAACTATCACTTCACAATCAATTCCCAAAATTAGTTCATCTAATAATTATGTAATTACTGCTCCGAATTATATTATTTCCATCCCTGCAGTCTCCGCAACTGTCATCGAGAATATGATAAATAAATCATATGTTCGGCCATGCGTCGTGCGCGATTATGCTGCCTCGCGTGGTCCATAGAGAGCATTATTGCATGATAGACCGACGAACTCGCCCGATTTTTATTCCGATCCATTAGTATACATATAAATTAGTGTTAACTGTCGTCTCGTCGGGGTACTCTCTATATGTTTATATCCGCACGGTTTTTCGGCGAGAATCTGGTACGACGAAGACATTGAAATTGCTGAGATGAAACTGACCCTCTCGATTTTATAAATAATCATATCTCAGCTATCCATGCACCGATTGCATTGATATTAGGCTTAAATGAAATCTTTTTCGCATCTTATTCCTGTATTAAATCGGAGAGCCATGAGATATTGCCTGTACGCTGTAATGAAATAATATGGTTACCCCCACTCCCTCGCCGAGCTCCCGTTCCGGTTAAAGAGACTGGTAGAGTCATAATGATAATTATTTTTTTTAATTTTTTTTTTTTTTAATTTACTTGCCGCGAGACTCTACCGCGTCTCTTGATAACTACATTCTTGAAAAGTGTATAGTCCCTGAGTTGCATTTGTTACAGGGATTTGTAAACCATCTTTTTTGGGATGGTTTAGTTCTTCTCTCATCCAAGAAAACGATGATATCTACATTCTTGAAAAGTGTATAGTCCCTGAGTTGCATTTGTTACAGGGATTTGTAAACAACAACAACAAACAAATCTTTTTTGGGATGGTTTAGCGAAATTAGTTGGTAAAGAAAAAGCTTTAATATGGCCTAAAAAGTTACATCTTGTGGCCAAAAGTTACCATGGTGATATTTTTGAGGAGAATGCCTGTCGGAAACTTCTGAAAAAAGCAGATAAATTAAATGATCCAGAAATAACCTGTGATCAATTGAAAATTCAGCCCTATATCAGCGCTTCTAAAGCGATGGATAAGTTGTTAACGGCTGCTTTTCTACCAAAAAAGTTTCAGAGGACTTACACCTGCGTTTAGACGAGTTGAAAAAATGTTCTTATGCTATACCAAATCTTTCGGAAACATTAAAAGTACATATTTTGTTGAATCACGTTCAAGAATGTGTAAGCTTTATTAACAACGAAGGATTGGGTGTATGGTCAGAACAGGCCGGTGAGTCGATTCACCACGAATTCAATAAATATTGGCAAAAACATAAGATCAATTCCCTAGTCGGTGATACTTACAGTTTAAGACTGAAAAATGCCGTTGTTGAATGTTCATCAAGGCATGTTCGAACTAACTCAATACAAAATAGTTCGATGTTTATAATTTAAATGAGATTATTATTAAATGTTATTGATTTGAATAAAATTATTGTTAGATGTTAATATGTAATTGGAATAAAATTATTATTCAATGTTGATAATTTGAAGTTGAATAAAATTTGTTTCGAAAAAATATGGGGCTAGAAAGACACTATTAGACCGGGAGCCCGCAACAAAAAGCACGTATGATCGGCTCATGGCTAAAACTTTTTGAGAAGGTAGCTAGTGTTATAAGCAACAGGGAAACGCAAGTATGGCGGCCTGTCGGTGTCATCGTTGCGGTGCGCAATTTTTTGAATATGTCGGAAAAAACCATGCCCTTGGGTGATGAGGTCACAGTCAATTCTTGTTTTATATTGTTCGTTAGATAGCCAAAATCTAAAGGAGTTGTATGCCATACCGATACGGCGTCATAAACTGGCCACCATACCTAATTAAACGTGTCATTTTTTTTGCCTTTTTGAAATACTTGCTCAGAGCTAATTTTTGGAACAGTGATAGAAAATGATGTTTCATCAACGAATGTGACCATGCCAGCCTGATCCGGCGTCATTAAGTACCCGCCATACCGGCGGTATCATTATAGTACTATGATACATGGGCAAGTGAAGAACTTGACATCTTTGAACCGGTATGGCGGGTACCTATTGACTCCGGATCAGGCTGGCATGGTCACATCCGTTGATGAAACATCATTTTCTAGTACTATGATACATGGGCAAGTGAAGAACTTGACATCTTTGAACCGGTATGGCGGGTACTTAATGACGCCGGATCAGGCTGGCAGGGTCATATTCGTTGATGAAACATCATTCTCTATCACTGTTCCAAAAATTAGCTCTGAGCAAGTATTTCAAAAAGGCAAAAAAAAAATGACATGTTTAATTAGGTATGGTGGCCAGTTTATGACGCCGTATCGGTATGGCATACAACTCCTTCAGACTTGGCTATCTAATGAACAATATAAAACAAGAATTGACTGTGACCTCATCGCCCAAGGGCATGGTTTTTTTCGACATATTCAAAAAATTGCGCACCGCAACGATGACACCGACAGGCCGCCATACTTGCGTTTCCCTGTTACTTATAACACTGGCTAGCTTCTCAAAAAGTTTTAGCCATGAGCCGATCATACGTGCTTTTTGTTGCGGGCTCCCAGTCTATATATGTACCCCTAATTGGTCTTGGGTATCGCTAAAAGTAGTTATAAATGTTATAAATCTAGTTACTACTTAAATACGTTGAGAGCGTGTTATCTGATTTTTCTAATTACTCATAACTCAAAAAAAAGATCAGCTAGGATTTTCGTTTCAATGGATTTTCTTTCGGTTTGGCATACTCAATCGATTCCCGCATCCCTTTTGCGTCACCATTTTCATAAATGTTAAGTTGGCTTCAGGCTGGGTGTGTGCAGGTCTCGGTTTGCTACCTAGCATAGGTAATAGAAAAGCTATTTTCGCGTGCAAAAACGCTGTCTAATTAATATTTTAGATTTTTACGAAGTTCGCCCATTTTGAATTTTTGAAGTGAAACTTCTTTTCAGCCGGTTGGTAGGGTAAAGGCCGGCGCCCACTACACCGCGTCGAATCGAATCGAACGGCGGCGAATCGAATCGAACCGCTGCGAAGTTTTTTAATCGTGAATTGAATAATGAATTCGATTCTCTAATTGAGCATAGTTGTTAATAACGCAATACTTTTTCAATTCACTATCGATTTCAATATCTATTACATTTCACCGGTCAACACGAATTTTGAGTCTGGGTTCTAGATGTCAAATTTTGATTTCTTCCATGTAACTAATGGGAAAACAAATAGTTCTATTAGATAAGGTTTGCTTTTGTCGAAACCGGATCGATATTTCGGATTTCCAGAAAAATTACCTATTTTCTCTAACATTCATTGTAAATAACAATTAAACAAACTTCAATTTCGCATTTAAATCACTTTTATTCAAACATGATAATTGAAAATAAACTACAAATGTAAAATAATTGATAAACACAGTTCAAAAATGAATATCTTTGATACTTCTTCTATGTTCGTATGGACTTTCTCGTATCAAACCCCAAACGTAACAGGGGTCAACACGAACTTTGTGCCTGAGATTTGGGTATGCAATAACGATAAGTTTACAGACATTTATCCGGAAAAAATTAATACTTCTTAAAAAAGTTTACCTTTGTAGCCAGGAGAACATTATTTCAATATTTAATAAAATCTATGATTTTATAATCATTGATCTATCGAAAAACCAAAGCATACAATATGTTTGTGAATTCCTTTTATTACTTGTGACTATTTTCATAGTTGACTATTATAATAGTTAAAAGTAATGAAAAGAATATAAAAACTTATATGCTTTGGTTTTTCAATAGATCAATGATTAAAATCACAGATTTTCGTAAATATTGAAATAATGTTTTCCTTGCTACAAAAGCAAACTTTTTTAGGAAGTATACATTTCTTATGTTCTTTAAATGTCTCTAAGCCTATCATAATTGCGTACCCAAATGTGAGGCACAAATTTCGTATTAAAAACTATGAAGCTGGTATGATTACTACCAACACTACAAGAGCAAACTTTAACAGGGATGTGGGCATTTTTCCGTCGTTTTGGTGCATGACGAATATAAAAATCAGAAAATAAACCCAGACACAAAATAAAATTTTTTTTTGTAGACTTGTGTTTTTAATGGATAAATGAACCCTTTATTCATTATTTATTGCATTATTAATTCATACCTACCTATATGAAAAGGCGGGTAATCAGTGTTTTGTCTATATAGCTATCTTGTAGGAATATTCCTTAACTCGATTGATCTCGATACATATCGTAGAAATGGATCATGCGGCTAGACAGGATCGATTTCGGTCAAGTCACCGTGAAGGAAAGACCTCTAATCACCTAAACCATCACTTATTGGTTGACCTTTACCGCATTCAAAGTTAGCAAATTCAACAGATTGTAAAATGAGAGCTACTCAAGTTTATTTGCCCTAATACATCGCGTGGATGGGCCACATTTCCCGTACAAAATGCTGGGTTCGAGATTATAATTTATTTTTTGTTTTTGTTAAACGCTCGTTTCTCGGACCATGGAAACGAGCCTTTAACAAAAACAAGGAAGAGATCATACCTACCCGGGTAACATTCTACATGGCCAGCCCACATGCCACATTAATGCCACATGGCATGAGCATGGCAATCGTATCGGCAGACCATATTGAATGCTGAGGTATGAAAACAATGTGGCGGCAATATGGCTTCAATATGGATTTTGGTTATTGCAATAATGAGGCCAACCGACTTAGTAGCTTAGTAATGTTGATCTAAGGTGGCAACTATATGGAAATCCAATGTAGCTTACAAATATGTATGCCAAGTCAAGTCGCTACCCGGCATATACCTGGCTGCCACCTCGCAAAGGCACACAGCTTTAATGTGGGCCAACCTGGCACTGCCATGTCTTGATGTAACCTGGCATTTACCCAGCTGCCACCTCGCGATGCCACATAGCTTAAATGTAGGCCAAGCTGGCACTTCCATGTCTCGATGTAACCTGGTATTTACCTTGCTGCCACCTCGCGATGCAATATAGCTTTAATATAGGCCAAGCTGGCACTTTCATGTCTTGATGTAACCTGGCATTTACCTAGCTGCTACCTCGCGATGCCACGTAGCTTCAATGTGGGCCAACCTGGCGGCGCCATGTCTTGGTGTAACCTGGCATTCACTTTGCTGCTTTCTCGCGATGCCACATAGCTTTAATGTAGGCCAAGCTGGCACTTTCGTGTCCCGATGTAACCTGGCATTCACCTAGCTGCCACCTCGCGATGCCACATAGCTTTGATGTGGGCTAGCCTGGCGCTGCCATGTCTTGATGTAACCTGGCATTTACCTAGCTGCCACCTCGCGATGCCACATAGCTTCAATGTGAACCAACCTGGCACTGCCATGTTTTGATGTAAGCTGGCATTCACCTAGCGGCCACCTCGCGTTGCAACATAGCTTTAATGTAGGCCAACCTGGCACTGCCATGTCTCGATGTAACCTGGCATTTATCTCGCTGACACCTCGCGATGCCACATAGCTTTAATGTGGGCCAACCTGGCACTGCCGTGTCTTGATGTATCCTGGCATTTACCTAGCTGCCACCTCGCGATGCCACGTAGCTTTAATGTGGGCCAACCTGGCACTGCCGTGTCTTGATGTATCCTGGCATTTACCTAGCTGCCACCTCGCGATGCCACATAGCTTCAATGTGAACTAACCTGTCAGTACAATATCTTGATGTAACCTGGCATTTACTTTACTGCTACTTCACGATGCCACATAGCTTCAATGTGGGCCAACCTGGCACTGCCATATCTTTAAATGAACTGGTACCTACTTAGCTGCCACCTCGCGATGCCATATGGCTTCAATGTGGGCCAACCTGGCACTGCCATATCTTGAAATGAACTGGCACCTACCTGGCTGCCAGCTCGCGATGCCATGTCTGGATGTAGCCTGGCATCTACGTGGCCCTTACATCGAGCAGCCACATTATCTGGTACCACACAACGCCGGTAGATGTCTTGCCGTGCTCGCAGGTAAACTTGCACCGAGTTGGCTAGACCCACGTGTCTCCAGCCGCTCAATATCATTCTCAATTCCTGAGTATAAATCATACTATTTACTAGCCTGACCTTTTCACAACTCTTTTTTTTTGAATGGAAGATGCAGTCAGACCAGTGCAGTATATATAATTATATTCATCAGCCACAGTAGTGCTGTATGAATGCCTTTTTGAATAAAAATGAATACTTGGCACCAATATGGCTTACCCATATAATCATACAAAAGGCAGCTAGATAACAGCGGTAAATCAGCAATAGGTGGCCGCTATGTCGTCGGTTGTCGGTTTTGTCTTGGCTTGTACTCGGCAACGACAACCAACTCATGTGGCCGCTACGTGACAACAAGGTAGCAAACATTGATGGTTTCTTTATGGTTTCGACCGGGAAGCTAGGTATAAAAAAAGTGGCGACTAGTTGGCATTTACATAGCAGCGAGGTAGCCTCGCCATGTCGCTGCCAAGATGATGCCACCATAATAACGTGCAATTTCGCCACCTAGCTGCCAAGTCGAAACCGGGAATAAACCATGTTTTTATTTCATCTAGCTGCCACCAAGGTGCTACATGTTTTGTTCGTCGTTGCTGAGTGAAAGCCGAGATAAAGCCGACTATAGCCGACATGGCGCCCACATTGGTTAAGTGGGTTGGCCATATAGCGGCCATATGGTTGCCACTTGAAATTGTTACCCGGGTAGCGAACCTAGCGTTTTGTACGGGCTATGTAGTCCATCCAGGCGACCTCCCTGTATATTCCCCAAAGACACCTAAATAACCCAGCGGTCCACCTGGATTATTATAAAGGTTCCGTTATGTAATAATATTGTAATTTCCATTATTCATTGACTGAGTGAGTAATAATGGATCTGCACATCATGTACTACTTCAGTAATAGATGATTCATATCCTAATCCATTATGCGTTATTTTATCAATGCACAATGCATTATTTTTGCATTATTAGTTTCACAACTCTGAACATACGTACGTATATCTTTAGTTCGGTACAAAAAAAACAAAAATCGATGCTGATAAGGTTAAAAAAGCATTTTTTTGAATATAGCGTTTAATTTTAATTCGTGTGAGCAGATCGCAGTAATCATTTATCACGAATCAAACAAACATACTTCATGTCACTATAGATACATAATATAAATAGAACAACCACGTTGTTGTCTATTATATCTCATTACACGTAATGGATACTGTTAGGGAATGCGAAGATATTGAGTCTTGACATGTATGTACGAACATATGTCTGTAGCAAATAGATCTAGATATACAGATTGTATACATATCGATACCTATACTGTTATTCTCCGACCTATGTCCTATGACTCTTGTAGTTCAGTTGGTGATCGCCTCTCGAGCGATACACTTCATATATTGGTGTTAATAAAGCCTCATTTATATAGTAACACTCACTCATATTCTAATTTAATAACCTTTCCCAAACAGGTTATGGGCCCAGAGTCGTAACCAATTAAAAAATTGCAAGGGTTCCAAGTGATTTGTGAAGTGAGTAGACATGAAGTGTTCAGGGGCAATTGAACTTTGTTTATGAAAAGTGAAACGGGAAGACCATTGAGCTGCCTAGCGAGACATTTTTTGAATTGTGAACTGTGAACTGTGAATCTGCGAAACATGGCGACGGTCAAAATCGACCCATTAGATGGGAGTAACTACGACGCCTGGAAAATCCAGATGCGCGCAATCCTCAGAAAAAACGATCTTTGGGAATATGTGACGGGAGCGAAACCCAAGCCGCTGCCGTCCGCTTCAGACTACGAAAACTGGGTGAAGATGGACGGGAAAGCCGAATCTGATATTGTGCTGGCTGTCGCTTCGAGCGAGCTCGTAGCTCTTGATAGCTTGGGATCGTCAAAAGACATTTGGGACAAACTAAAAGCTATGTACGAATCAAGCAGACCTGCAAGAAAGGCAACATTGCTGAAAAAGCTCGTGTTAACACGCATGCAGGAAGAAGACGATCTCAAGAAACACTTGTCAGATTTCTTTGACGCTGTCAAAAAATTGAGGGAGATCGGACTGGTGGTGATAGACGAGCTGTTGGCTATTTTATTGCTCTACAGCCTTCCTGATTCATTCAATATGTTTAGAACTGCCATGGAAACGCGTGACGAGTTGCCGACGACAGAAATTTTGGAGGTAAAGATAATGGAAGATTATCAGGGACGCAAGTCGTGTGAGATCAACGGACAAGGTGCGCTGTACGCGGAGAAAGCAAACACGCACACAAAACCGCCGTTCAAACCTGCGAAATATGAAACAGACGCCGGCCAGAGCAACAGGGGCGCGATTCTCGAGTTCATACGAATGTTTACGTATACGAGTAAATGCGTATAACCATTTGCGTATGCGAACCAGTCGTCTAACGTCTACCTTATTCTCGAGTACCCTGCGAATCCATGATCGTATGAGAAATCGTATACGACACGAAATCGGTGTTGCCAGATGTATTCGACCAATCAGAATTACCATTATTAATTCAGAGGCAAATGTGAAGGAAGTTAACTCAATTCAAAAAACGTTCTTGTTCTACAGTTGTTGCCGCGCTGTGGATATGTGTTTGGGATCTCGAGCGTCCGCATACCTTCGTATTATTCTAACTGAAAATTATCAAAATTAACGATTTACAATATTCTTTTCTTCAAATAATCTAAATATTAACGTAAAACTCGATATTTCGGCTGAGCTTTTTTATAGTAGTATTAAACCAAAAGGGAGGTTATTTAGGCTGGATTCGGTTGGATTAATCCGAAATGATTTCGAGTGTTGGAAGCTCGATGCTTAAACCACGTGGGGGCCTTATTACCGCGAATAAATATTTGTCTCCGCCGTCTTGCGGCTAATCTTTCTGCGTCTTCGATTATTGCTTGTGCATTGAGTTGATGAATTATTCGATTAAAATTCATCTTAAGGAATGAAAACTTGCCAAGCCGTTAAGGATTTTAAACAATTGAATAACATTCGTATGCGAATCTAGTTTCCGCATGGTCTATACCCATGCGATGTAAGTCACACGGATATTTTCGAATACGACCGCGCCGCAATCACTCAAGAATACCAACCATCGAAATTCATGCGCAAGTTCCTAGGATGTGTATACGAAAGTTGGTCGTATGAACTCGAGAATCGCCCCCCAGGACAGTGACAGAGTGTTTCCGATGTGGTCGTGTGGGCCATATAGCTAAATATTGTCGCTCGAAATACCCAAAACAAAAGCCAAGTGCGCGAAAGTGTGAGGACGATGACAATAACTCCGTGAGTGTGAAAAATAGTCCAGAGTCAACAATATTGGCGACGACTGAAGAAGTCTTGTATAGCCATGCCAATAAGAGTGAGTGGTGTATAGACAGTGGGTGTACGAGTCATATGTGTAACGATAAGGAAATGTTCGAAAGTTTTACCCGCGTCCACACAGAGCTGAACCTGGCTAATAGCGAGAGCACACGGATTACGGGATCGGGTAATGTCGTGTATCTGTCGAAGCAGACAACGGAGGTAAGACTATAAACATTGAGGTGTACTATGTGTCAGACTTGCGTACAAACTTACTCTCGGTTTCGAAGATGACAGATCGTGACACAAAGTGACATTCACTGAGAAAGAAGCGGTCGTGATAGACAAAGACAGACACGTGGTATTACGCGCAGACCGAATAGGTAATTTGTATTATCTGAGGAAAAGTGTAAATGACGCTAATACCGTGGAACAAAATCCGGATCAAAACCCTAAACAAAAAAAATCCATCGACGTATGGCACGCGAAAATGGGACATTTGAACGAACGTGATTTGAAAACGATGGCAAAAAAAGGGATTAGTGTACGGCTTAAACATAAAAGACGATGAAAAATTATCCGAATGCGAAATCTGCCTCAGTGAGAAACAAACGCGTAAACCATTTCAAAAGGGCACCGATGAACGTACGACGGAAGTGTTGGAAATAGTCCATTCTGATGTGTGTGGCCCTATGCGCCATCCGTCTTTTTCGGGAAAGAGATTTTTTGTGACGTTCATAGATGATAAGACTAGTTGGTGCGAGACTTACTTCGTGAAACACAAGAGTGAGGTTTTAGACGCGTTTAAAGAATACAAAGCGGAAGTAGAGACACTTACCGGCAAGAAAATAAAAACTTTGCAGACGGATAACGGCAGGGAATATTGCAAGAATATCGAGTTTGATAATTTTTTGAGAATTAACGGTATTCGGAGACGTCTGACTGCCCCATACACGCCCGAACAGAACGGGGTAGCCGAGCGCAAAAATCGCACGCTGCTCGACATGGCAAGGTGCATGATGCGACAAGCTGGTGCACCTCCGGCGTTTTGGGCAGAAGCAATTAATACTGCCAGTTATATAAGAAATAGATGTCCGACGAATGCTCTTGCCGGACAAATACCACATAAACTGTGGAAGGGGAAAACCCCTACAGTAATGTATTTTCAGGTCTTCGGATCGAAGGTATACGTGCTGGATAAGAGGCCAAACAAAAGAAAATTCGATTCGAGGGCGGAACAAGGTACCTTCATCGGATATTCTAAGGAGAGTAAAGCGTATCGGATTTAGATGCCAAAATCCAGAAAAACGGTCGTGAGTCGCGACGTGAGTTTTATGAGCACATCGGGTTTCCAAAACGAATACTGCGAGTTTTTCGGAGCGAACGACGATTGCAGTGACATCTTACTTAACGAAGATGAACGTGAAGATCGCGAGGTCGAAGTTCAAACGAGACATTCTCCAATAGTTAAGAGACGCGTGGAGAAAAGAAGAGCTGCAACCTCGTGGGAAACGCTGGCTCAACCCTCGGAGCGGGGTAAAGGTCGCCCGAGACTCATGCGCACAGGTTCGGTGGGCAGACCACGGAAACAATACACAACTGTCAGTGAATCCACCATTGACGTTGACGAAGATAACGACACAGAGACAGCCGATGTTGAGACGGAAGACAAAGAAGACGACGATGTATTTACCGAGACAGCGAATTTTACCGTGACCGACGATCCGATAACATGGCGAGAAGCAAAAGATTCAGAAGATGCTGAAGCCTGGAGAGTTGCATTAGAAGACGAATACATCGCTCAAATCAAAAACAGCACGTGGGAAATCGTAGAAAGACCGTCTAAAAGAAAGGTCATCGGCAGTCGATTCGTTTTTTGCACGAAGAAAAACGGAGACTCAGAGAAGAAAAAGGCGAGACTGGTAGCGAAGGGATGCTCCCAAAAGCCACGGAAGGATTTCCGTGAAACGTATTCACCAGTTGCCAGATCAACTTCAATAAGACTTCTGGTAGCATTAGCCGCAGAGCTGGGACTAGAGGTACATCATCTGGACGTCGTCACCGCTTACCTCAACGGAGACCTCGAAGAAGACGTGCACATGGAAGTACTGGAAGAATTGTGCGGAGTGCTATCTAAAATCAATAATACCGAACCTGTAGGTTCTAATCCCAAAAGTGCGCGCGATAAAATAGTTAAAAATATAGCTAAGCGTTGGAGCAGTGCGATAGAAGCAAGTGATGATTGTGTATGCTTGTTGAAAAAAATCGTTGTATGGACTGCGTCAGTCGGGGGAGTCCAGTGGCATAAGAAGCTAGTCAATAAACTTAGTGATTTAGGTTTTGAATCAATGCCACAAGACCCGTGTATGTTTGTATGCAACGAGAGAGAGCGCAATCGGATCATGTTGATAACAATTTACGTAGATGATTGGTAATCGCCTCCAACGATTTGGATTGGATGAATGAGACAAAAAGAACTTTAGCGAGAGCATTCGAGACTAAAGATCTAGGTAAAGCCGACCGTTGCCTTGGTATTGAGTTCCCACGCGACGATAAGTATAACATTAATATCACACAAAGAGAATATACCGAAGCGCTGCTTGAACGTTTTGGTATGAGTGAATGCAAACCGGTTTCCACACCGATTGAGATAAATTGTAAACTGGAAAGGCCGGAACGTGTGAATGACAGTGAGATGGACAGATAGCCCTTTCAACGATTGATAGCACTAATGTATTTGGCTGTTACCACTAGACCTGATATAGCTTATTCGGTTAACTATTTAAGTCAATTCACTAAATCCTACAATGGTGAGCACTGGAAAGCAGCCAAACGCATACTGCGCTACCTAAAAGGAACTCTTGATTACGGCTTATCATATGTAAAGACAGGTTTACCTTTATTTGGGGTAGTTGACGCCGATTGGGGCGCAAATATCGTTGATAGAAGGTCATACTCAGGTTTTGCTTTCGTACTGGCAGGCGCGGTAGTAAGCTGGGAAGCGCGTAAGCAAAAAACAGTCGCGTTATCTAGTACCGAGGCCGAATATGTGGCACTAACCGAAGCAGTGAAAGAATCAATGTATTTGCGCAGCTTGTTGAACGGATTGGGCGTCATGCACGAGATCGATTGTGTGGTACTTTTGAGCGATAATCTGAGTGCTTCAGATCTTGTAAAAACCAAAACTTACCGTTCAAAGACAAAACACATTGCAATTAGGCACCACTTTGTTCGAGAAGCATTTGCAGGAGGCCAAATAGAAATAAAATATTTATCAACGGATAAGATGCCTGCGGACGTATTGACTAAAGGGTTAAGCGGACCGAAACACAGAAATTGTTTGAATGGTCTAGGAATGATAGATATGGATGATTGTTGAAATAAAAGGGAATATGCTCAAGACTTCGAGGGGAGGTGTTAGGGAATGCGAATATATTGAGTCTCGACAAGTATGTATGTACGAACGTATATGTCTGTAGCAAATAGATATAGATATACAGATTGTAAACATATCGATACCTATACTGTTATTCTCTGACCTATGTCCTATGACTCTTGTAGTTTAGTTGGTGATCGCCTCTCGAGCGATACACTTCATATATTGGTGTTAATAAAGCCTCATTTATATAGTAACACTCACTTATATTCTAATTTTATAACCTTTCCCAAACAGATACCTCAGACGAGGATGCTTTGATAGCTGTTGCTCTTTATGAGCAAACCATTCAAAAATGCAAGAGAAAACGGAAATGGGTTTACGAAATCTGCAAGAAACGACAAGTCCACGGCGAATATCACACGCTGTTTCCGGAACTTCTGCGCGATCAAGCCAAGTTTCACAATTATTTTCGTATCACATACGAAAAATTTCAAGGAGTATTAGAACTTGAGAAAAGGGATTTATCCAAGGAGCACACAACATTCCGACGACCAAGTGAGCCTGAGGAGAGACTTGCTGTATGTCTAAGGTAAATCATTTATACCTATATGTAAGATTTATAATAAACATTAGGGTGGCCCATTTTGAACGTTATCAGTGTCATTTTAGGGGACAAATCTATCAAAAACATGTTCTATATCAGACAATATTCAGATTTCGCAATACGTGAAGTCTAAATAAAAATATATAATCGGAAATTCAGAATACACACATTCAATAGAAAGATTATCTAATAAAACATATTTCAATAATTATTAATTTTGAAGAATATGATATATAATAATGATATACTCCTACTTTTTTGTAGCCTTTCTATTGATATTCTTATAGAAATTATGCATTCGACGTGTAGCCCGTAGAATAAAAATGCAAAATTAAATATTTGCCACCCGAGTATACATATTGGACTGCAGATATACGATGCATTTTATAAATATTATTGAGGAAATCGGTTCTGTATCAAGAGGTGGACTCTGCATCACAAAAGTTCAGTATATTGAAGTAAAATTGTATGGAAAATATCTGACTTATTTAAAAACCGAGCAGTATTCCAGATCTTTCTCCTTTATTAATTTTCAGATATAAATATATCATGAAGTTAATGAATACAAAAAGTAAACACATGTATGAATATGCACTGTGAACACAAACAATTTTATTTGCATGCAATTCTGCTGCAAACAGAGATAAATTACAACAAATAACTATTTACAATTTACAAAGACGAGAATACTGGAAGTGTGCAGGCGTCCAACTGCACTTTCATGTCAGATCTGTCTGACTCTAACATCACTTGCCTTTCATATTTTGTAACTGGTTCAAAAACTTGTGATTTTATTTCGATTTGGTAATTTTTCGGAAAAGTTTCTACAGTCTCGGCCATGTTTAAAAAGAATTTTGATAATTTTGACATTTCTTGTTTGCTTTTTTTTCTGTGCCTATCTCTTCCGCATTTTCGGCTTTTAACTTCAAATGTCCAACCAAAAAGTCTGTTACTTCGGTTGGTTGACTTTTAATTTCTGTAAATTGTCTTTTCCGAATGACAATTTTTTTGGTACGGATTTCTGTCTCTTGATCTGGATCTAGAAATTAAATAACATGTGGCGATGTAAATTATAACGTTGGGGTATAAATATAATGTTCCCGTTCGTCGATGAAGTTATATTTGGATTTTTTTTAACGTGACATAATTGTCTGTAGAATTCCGATACATAATTGTTTGTTTGATAGTGATTTTAGGTATAGTTATAACTTTATTCAGATCCAACTTCGATCAGAATTCTATGAATTACAGCTTTGTTCATAGTTCAATTAATAAATTATAAAATGATTCTAGCCTATGGATTTTTGATTATTCGCATTCGGCTTGTTGAATCTGTTATTTGACACACGTAACACAATGAATCTCACTTTTACAAATTGAATTGATTATTTCTAGAAGATGCTGTCTCCTAGTTTATCATTTAAATAACTGTACAAAATTTTAAAAGCTGAACTCCTCAAAATTTTTTTTTTTTTTTTTGATACGTTGGTGAGAAATTAGGGCATATCATCTTCTCTGAATAATCAATACGGTTTGCAAAACAGCAATTTTTTGTGTTACGTAGTAGAGTGCAACAAATTAGATAATGTAGAAATTCTCGAATCAATATTATTACTGTTATGATCATCATCAACGATTGAGTCAATATCGTCGTCTTCGTCGCTTATAATTATTGAAAGTGACGGTGGAATATTGCCTTCAACGAGAAGAATTCGTACGTTAGCTTTTTAGATTATGTGTTTACTACGTGTCCTCAAATGTGTAGCAAATTATTCAGGCTCGTGATCAGTTTATATGTACTATTACGGATAGTTCTTTGTTATACACGTATAAAGAATACGTGAAATTAGATCTGTCATATTCAAAACTAATAAGGGATCGCGGGAAGAAAGGTACAATTGCTGTACAACATGTAAAGAAATATCGTTGTAAGAGTAAGTTTAACAGAAATTTTAACTTTAATTTTCAATAACAATACTTGATTTGAATTTGGACCTAAGTACTTAAGCGTAAATTACATAATTATATTTGCATAAACAGACAAATCATGTAATTGAAGTGACAGTTGTGACGAATCAAAATTTTGATAAATGATAATTTCTCGTGATGTTCCGGCAGCAGATTATAACACAGTCCAAAGTAAATTTGTTAAGATGTTCGTTGTGGTGTCGAGGCAGCGTGCCCGACTACGGGTCAGTAGGGCGTCTACTGGGTCCCGTGTTCAAATCCTCGGTTCGTGCGTGCGATTTTTTCGTTAATTATAATTACAGGCAGGTAGATTTAGGCAGTGAGTTTTCGGTACAGCGCGCAAATATTATGATTAGCACAAAATCTTATAAGAAAAACTTAGATATCCGTCGTTCAATCTTATTTTTTTTTTATCATAAGTCATATGGACCTTTATGCCTAGAATGTTGCAATTATATGAGTTACATATATCATACATAACCGTTTTGAAAGCCGACTCTACAGTGAGTCCGCTGTGATATATCTGTCACGATCCTAACACTCAACTGGTATATAATTGTTATGTACCGCAAATCTGTAACTGTGACATACCAGTCATATCAGCCTGTGGCGGACATTTTGATATCCATGGACTGTAAAATATACAGTCCCCGTGATGTAGCAGTGATTGAGGAAAGAACCAAATTATATATCTGCTACATTATGGTGACATGATTTTGCTGCCTGGGGGAATCTCTTTGTGTTGACGAGAACTATATCCGTTAAAAACGTAGCCAGAAATCGTTATTTTTTGTGACACACCCTAATGTATATTTGATATACCCATTTTAAATCAGTATACGCCTACATACTCAGTAGACGATAGACCAACACTATGCACCGGGCTTTTATGACAAGCACAGTTGAAAAAATGAGTACATCATGTCTTAAAAATAAGAATATTTTATAGTACATGAATTTCAAATAATACACACATTTCCATAGTACACTATAATATATGGAGTATTCAAGAAAAATTTGAACGGTCGTCAACCCTGACCCCTATCGTTTTCAAATAAATTTTTAACATCATAGCCCTATACTTACGACTGGTTGGTGTTTTTTATCAAATTTTCCAATCCATTTAAAAGTCGGAATTTCTAAGCCATCACGGAATCCGGGCCTGGATAGAGTTCATGAGTTATGAATATTTTCATCTGTCGAAAATTCACAATTTAGTGTATTTGATGGGCTCAACCCCTATTGATGTTTATCGTGATTTTTGATCGTCATCGGACTATTAAAATAAATATTTCGGAATGTTTTCATATTTTTATCACAATTAATCTAAAAATTTTTTTAAATCTAAGATTTTAATAATCTAAATTTTTTTAAATCAATGCAACTTTGACGCTAGTTATCGGATTTCAGAAATCAACCTTTCAAATTGTTCTTAAAGAAATGTTTTTTTTTTGTTTGGAAACTTTTTGAAAACGTCAGAATTAAAGCTTCGACAGATGAAAACATTTAAACTCCTAAACCCAATCTAGTCGACGATTCCATAACGGCTTGAAAATGACGTCTTCCGATTTTAAATTTTGTATATAAATTTAACAAAGCGATTATGACGATTTTCTGAAAATCAAGACTTCAATCTCAATGCAGAATCTTGTATATGGGGCATTCCATGCCAACTCACCGAGTCCGTGACCCTGACCAATTTAGATTTTTCTGATTTTTTTTTATATGATCGACCTTCCTTTAAAAACCACAGAAAAATTTTGATAATAATTTTCATTTTTTTCTTTTATTCGATATTTAAGTTATCTCAAAAACGCCATTTTTTTTTTTTTTTTTCAAAAAATTCACAGAAATTCGTTGATGTGAAACGCCGATTTTAAGCCCAAGACGGGAATGTGATTCCGATTTCTTCTATTTTTCCGGAGGGATTCAAAAATTTTATTTCAACAACTTCAACGCAAGTTGGACCATTTTATTTGTTTCGGCGCTTCTTCTCGGAGTTTGCGAAAGATGAACAATAATAGGCTAAAAGTATCCTCAAGAATAATATTATTACAATTACGAAGTCTATCTCCCAACTTGCAAACGTTAAGCCGCGTACACATCTAAGCGCGAACGGGAATAAGGCGAGGCCGAACGAATGCCTGGTTCGTAGATTTGTTGGTTGCGTACAAAAACGGCCGAGGCAACGAACAAACGCCTCGGCAAACTGCCTCGATCTAAACGCGAGGCAGTTTGCCGCGCTTCAGCTACACGTCTACATTCGTACGCTCGTTCGGCCTCGCCTTGCCTTGTTCCCGTTCGCGCTTAGATGTGTACGCGGCTTAACGTTTGCAAGTTGGCAGATAGACTTCGTAAGTGATAATATTATTCTTGAGGATACTTATCGCCTATTATTGTTCATCTTTCGCAAACTCCGAGAAGAAGCGCCGAAACAAATAAAATGGTCCAACTTGCGTTGAAATTGTTGAAATGAAATTTTTGAATCCCTCCGAAAAAATAGAACAAATTGGAATCACATTCCCGTCTTGGGCTTAAAATCGGCGTTTCACATCAAGGAACTTCTGTGAATTTTTTGAAAAAAAAACAAAAATGGCATTTTTGAGATAGCTTAAATATCGAATAAAAGATAAAAAAAGAAAAAAAAATTATTATTAAAATTCTTTCGAGGTTTTTAGAGGAAGGTCGACCATATAAAGAAAAATCAGAAAAATCTAAATTGGTCAGGGTCACGGGCTCGGTGAGTTGGCATGGAATGCTCCATATACATTTCGAAAGGATTGATTATGGTGATCGTTTGAAATACAAGATTTAAATTTTTTGAATGAAAATTTAGGTACTTCCGGTGTTGGAACAATCCATTTTTTTTTTAATGTTGGAGTACGTTGAGAAACTAGCTGGTAACCTACTTTTCCGTTAGATATCTTGGTTGCGATTTAAAACTGGATGAAAAGCCAGCTGTTGTTTTGAGGTGCGATTTCATAAAACTCGGACCTCCCGAACAGTGTATCGGAAAATTCTGAAAAAAAACACCAACCATTCCTTAGTCTAAAGTTATAACGTTGAAAATGTGTTTGGAAATCGATAGGGGTCAGGATTTACGACCGTTTAAAATTTTTTGGATTACCCCATATATGTTGAACCCTCAATATATCAATTTTGTTTTTCATAATAGATTTCTAGTTACTGGTGATTCCTTCAGGATGATAGCTTTGAATTACCGGCTGGGGCACACCACTGTAAGAAATATTGTGCACGAGACATGTAAATGTATTTGGACACGGCTGTCTCCGTTAGTTCTACCGCCGCCTACTACAGAAATGTGGAAGACCATCGAAGATATGTTTTCCACACGATGGAATTTCCCAAATTGTGTTGGTGCACTGGACGGGAAGCACATCACAATCGAAGCGCCAAGCAATTCGGGATCATTATATTTTAACTATAAAAAAAACATTCAGCGTGGTGCTGATGGCATTGGTAGATGCAGATTACAAATTTATTTCAGTAGATGTTGGCGCGTACGGAAAAAATAGTGACGGTGGAATCTTTACCAATAGTGCGTTTGGAAAAGCTTTGAACAAAGGTACTCTGAATCTCCCAAGTGACAAGCCTTTGCCTGGTACTGATATAATATTACCGCATGTTATTGTCGGTGACGAGGCATTTCCTCTCCAAAAATAGTATATTTCGATACAAGAGGCCAAACG
The DNA here is from genome assembly GCA_949628255.1 of Macrophya alboannulata. NCBI lineage: Eukaryota > Metazoa > Arthropoda > Insecta > Hymenoptera > Tenthredinidae > Macrophya > Macrophya alboannulata. The sequence goes on from OX451211.1 coordinate 10,236,954, forward strand.
AGCGTTTTGCGTACTTTTGGGCAAAGCGCCCCGGTTGGGGGCGCGGGGGGCGAAGCCCCCCGCTAGAGGGGAGCTTCGATCCCCGCGCATAAACAAACCAAATTTCTTATGAAAAAACAAAATTATTTTGACAAAAATTGATTGTCACTGAAAATCATTAAAATCTTCATCATTATTCTCGATAAAACTCATTTTTTTTTCATTGAACAAAAAAGGTTATATTCCAATAGCATGTTACAAAGCAATAAATTTACGGGAAGAAAAGAATGAGGGAATGATATGCTACTTCAACCTTGCTTTCCAGGTTAATACAGGGGCTATTACAGTTGAGGAGTAAATGAAAAAAAACTACTTTGAATTTATTAATATTTTCAGATAATTCAACGAATGACAATTTGTGATAACCATAGCTTTATTTTGAAAAACTTTATAACTTATATTAACATTTGTAACAGTCTCTCATATCATATTCATACATCAATGATCATTTATCGTGTACATAACATCGTAAACCAACTTTTTTATAATATTACACAACGTTAACGGGATGTGATAGGTAGAGGTCGATAAAGTAGCGGGTGTTTTTACCAAAATTTTTGGTTTAACTCGGCATTTCGCGACGGAGCCATATAATGGATTTTCGCACAGGCATATTACGTATTGTATTGTGAAGTATTGACGTAGACGAAGAAGCGTATTGAAATCGAAAAATATTTTAAAAATCGGTAAAAGAACTGCAGCTCGGGGCTCAACTCTGATATGTTGACCTTATTACTGAAGTCCGCGTGGTATCCAGCACTGAAATGTTGGTCTGCGTCAATTCTATGAGATTGCACAAAGCGAACGATACGTTTATTTATGAGTATTCCGTGAAAGTGAAAGCGTGAGCAGTGAACCTGCATTTCGTCGACTTCAACCGCGTAAAAGCGTTTTTTGACAGTTACGTACATGTATACATATGTATACCCCTCGCCAGGTAGCGCGCGCGTCTGCGGCCTAGCAGACGCGACTGCCCATGGCTGAAATAGCTCGGTGTATTACATGCGGGGTCCAGACGCGCGCGCTACCTGGCGGGGGTATACATATGTATACATGTACGTAACTGTCAAAAAACGCTTTTACTCGGTTGAAGTCGACGAAATGCAGGTTCACTGCTCACGCTTTCATTTTCACGGAATACTCATAAATAAACGTATCGTTAGCTTTGTGCAATCTCATAGAATTGACGCAGACCAACATTTCAGTGCTGGATACCACGCGGACTTCAGTAATAAGGTCAACATATCAGAGTTGAGCCCCGAGCTGCAGTTCTTTTACCGATTTTTAAAATATTTTTCGATTTCAATACGTTTCTTCGTCTACGTCAATACTTCACAATACAATACGTAGTATGCCTGTGCGAAAACCCATTATATGGCTCCGTCGCGAAATGCCGAGTGAAACCAAAAATTTTGGTAAAAACACCCGCTACTTTATCGACCTCTACCTATCACATCCCGTTAAGGCGGGGCTGTAGGCGATTTTTACCGACATCAACTATTCTTTCGAATATCTCCGAAACGGAGGGTCCAATCGGATTGTCCTTTGGGCAGTCGATGTTTGACGAGGAATGAATTCGATCTATCATAAGAAATTCAGCGAAATAATTAATTTTTTTTTTTCGTGTGGGCGTGCCACCTATTTCGACTTATATCAAGGCCTATGCATCGAAAATGGAAAATCGGCTGCCTGAGCCCGACTCTGTATGAAATTCCGAACACGACCATCCGAAAACATCTCTGTTTTCGACAACGATAAAGACGTAAGAAGTATTCTACGAATTTGTGGTAATTAGCAAATGTCAACGGCTGGAAGCAGCCATTATATTAGTTATATATTAGTTCCGAAAACGCCTGTAAGACGTCGCCGCGCGCGAGTTTTCTGCTTCTCGTTCTACCACCACTGTTACGTTGGTATGCTGGTACCACATGATTTGACGTGCAGTCAGAGATGATTTGAAGACTAACGAAACGTATATTCACGATATAATACTTTTCCAATGATTTCTGCAATATCTTGGTAAGTGAAAATATTCAATCGATTCATAATTGATCATTTTGTTCATTTATTTTCATTATCCTACAATTTTTCCATGGATTTTCAATACAATTATATGAAATCATATGTGAACAGTTGTACTGCATATAATATAATTTCATGCTATACATCAGTCGTATTATTCGTTATATAAAATCATATGAAAATACATATGATATACGATCTATACGTATAATATGACCATGGTTAGGAGAATATTCGTATCTATAGATTCGTTCCAAATAATTGAAAAAAAAAAATATCTTACGATCGTCAGATCTCCTTCTCAACCAGTGTTGCGAGTCGCTTATTACATTTGAATTACCCATTTAATTACACATTACCGAAGTAATGGGTAATTAAATAAATATTTAATTACGCGTTACCAAAATAATCATGTATGTATAGAAAAACTATAGCCTGAATATTATTAGTTCTTATACATATTTTATTATTCTGGTAACTTAGATTAAATTTTTATTCAATGGGTAATTTAATTTTTATTTAATCACCCATTACTTTGGTAATGTGTAATATTACTCATCACTTCGGTAATGTTCAATCAAATGGGTAATTCAAATGTAATAAGCGACTTGCAACACTGGTTGTGAAGGAGAGCTGACGATCGTAAGATATTTTTTTTTTTTCAATTATTTGGAACGAATCTATAGATACGAATATTCTCCTAACCATAGTCATATTATACGTATAGATCGTATATCATATGTATTTTCATATGATTTTATATAATGAATAATACGACTGATGTATAGCATGAAATTATATTATATGCAGTACAACTGTTCACATATGATTTCATATAATTGTATTGAAAATCCATGGAAAAATTGTAGGATAATGAAAATAAATGAACAAAATGATCAATTATGAATCGATTGAATATTTTCACTTACCAAGATATTGCCGAAATCATTGAAAAGTATTATATCGTGAATATACTTACGTTTTGTTAGTCTTCAAATCATCTCTGACTCCACGTCGAATCACGTGGTACCAGCATACCAACGTAACAGTGGTGGTAGAACGAGAAGCAGAAAACTCGCGCGTGGCGACGTCTTACAGGCGTTTTCGGAACTAATATATAACTATATAATGGCTGCTTCCAGCCGTTGACATTTGCTAATTACCACAAATTCGTAGAATACTTCTTACGTCTTTATCGTTGTCGAAAACAAAGATGTTTTCGGACGGTTATGTTCAGAATTTCATACAGAATCGGGCTCAGGCAGCCGATTTTCCATTTTCGATGCATAGGCCTTGATATAAGTCGAAATAGGTGGCACGCCCACACTTTGCGATCGAAAAAAAAAAAAAAATTAATTATTTCGCTGGATTTCTCATGATAGATCGAATTCATTCCTCGTCAAACATCGACTGCCCAAAGGACAATCCGATTGGACCCTCCGTTTCGGAGATATTCGAAAGAATAGTTGATGTCGGTAAAAATCGCCTACAGCCCCAAGTACTTTATAGTTTTATCACATATTTTTCTTTATTTGGCACCACTGACTTAGAATACATTTTTTGTGATCACAGTAAAATATTTTTTTTTTTAATAATTATTATTTTATCTTTTTTCAGAGCTTGTTATACAATATATTTATATTTTTTCACACAACATGGTGAATTTAATCATATTTTTATTCTTTTTCTCTCTGAAATATATTGACGGTACAGTTGGTTATATAATAAGTACCCACGTCGTTTGACTTTCCTGGAGTTTCAACGTTTTCTTTGTCTGTGTGTTTTGAAATCTGATTACTTGAAGATGATGCAGCTGGTGGACCTGACGACTGAACTGTTGATGCAATTGGACCATTTGATAATGCACAGTTTTTCTTTGTTTCCGTCATTTTAATTGAGTCGGTTATTTTCGAGTAGGTTCTTTTCTTGTTCCCGACAGAATCTCCCAGATATCCTTCTGCTACTGCAGTTGATTTCCAGCCACCATGTCTTTTGAGTTCTGTGATATCAGCACCTGCATCCACGAGCAAGGTTGCCGATGTACGTCGAAAACTATGCCCCGAGTATGAATCAGCGTTCTGCTTTCCCAAAAATGCAGCAATTTTTTTAGGCAACAGGCCTATTTTATTGATTCCAATTATTTGGTGAGTGCATTTCCCGTTCTGACAATTAATCAGAAATTTGTTGCTCGTCAGATCGGCAGGACGCTGGCCTGATACTTGCGAATTATATCGCGTAGTTCTCCCATGATTACAAACGATTTTGGATTACCATTCTTAGTCTTGGGAATCGAAATCAGCAGAGTATCGTTGGTCTCTGTGATATCATCGGTGCGGATATTGTAAATTTCCTCTCGACGTAGTCCATCAGCCATTCCCAAGATCAAAATAACCTGCAGCAAATACATTACATTTATTTGTTTGTTATAAATATTTAAAGAGGTGCAAGAATTGTGGAATGAAAATAAAATTATGAAAATTTCAAAGATTTGACGAGGACTGCTCCAGTTATTTTAAAAATCTCAAATATATCCATGAAATTTCTGAGAATAGCGAATGATTTTACCACATATTTTTGTTCGAAAGAAAGATTTATTTTTGTTATATATATTTACTTAAAGATTTATTTGTTAATTTATTTATTTAAAGATTTACCTTTTCAACCAAATGAGAATGGTCAGGGGCCTGTGTACAAAACTTGGTAATGTCCTCCGTTGTGAAAATCATCGCCTTCTTGGGACAGTATCCCTTCGCTTGTTTTTTCATGTATGAAGTGACTTTATCCCACGGTTTGACGTTGACGTTCTCGTAAGCAAGTAACGTGCTTTTTAGCATCGAGTACCTCGACCAAATGGTTGGTGGTTTTAGTTTGTCAACTTCAACCAGTTCGTTTATATACACTAACATAACCTCTTCGCACATATCCTTTTGTGCAATTTTTTTTGCGTTTCTCCATTCCACGAATCTTTCATATACAGCCAAGTATTTGGCTTTAGACTTCGGCGGCAACAAGTTCACGAAAATGTTGTCGGGTTCCTCTATTATTGCCTGCATTTCATTGTAGCTCTCGACGCTTTCTTCAACAAACTCCATGTTCACTCGTAAATTACTTGTAACGGCCAATCTAACCCCTACAACTCGGTATTCAAATGGAAACTGCTTGCTGCTAATACCAGTAGTCCGCAAATGTGACGCTAGATGGCACTAGTATTTACAGCAGAGTGCAAAGTATTTTGCACACCGGTGGTAGCGTTTTGCTCACTGGTGAATTTATTTTGCGCACTGGTTGAAGGATGATGCGCACCATCTTCGCGAACAGTGCGGCAATCGGCCATTTTGGAGGTTCCGAAACGGTGGGCAATCGAGGATTTTGCATGCATGAGTAAAGAAAAATATCATTCGTCCCTATCCAGGTTATCAATTACGGGACGATGATTCAAAAAAGATATTCAATTATCGACTTTCACGCGCCCGAAGAATATCTGAAAACGCTTTCGGATTTCTATCGCAAAAATTTCGTATATATCAAAGACGAATCAAAATGAAAGTAGAGAACGTTGATAACGTCATCTTAGCAACATGTTGCCTCCACAATTTTCTACTAGGAGATATCCGTCCAAAATCAGTAAATGACACGCCCAATTCAGATGTCATGTTGCAGGATGTTCCAAATGTAGCTTATCATACCACAGCAGAGGCTATCTCAATTCGGAAAGACTTCAAAAATTACTTCGTTTCGGCAGAGGGTTCTGTACCATGGCAAACACAAATGGTTAGACGTGGTAGTAGAATTGCCGATAATTCGTAGTGTAAATCTTTTGTTACAAATCAGCATATTCAAAGTAGGCTTTCTAGTTCTTACATAGATTTACTTGGATTGAATTTTAAGTTCAAATTCAAATTATTATGTTCATCAATAAATAATTACATTATGAATTAAACTAATATTCATTACTCATACATTTTTTCATGATGTTGAAAAAATATATGGGTTACAGTTAAACTCTGGATCATCCACATTCGAGTTTTACATTACAGCTATAGTTTACAGTTCATTTGAGGTTGATCCGTATTGAATAAAAAAATTTTAAAAATCACGAAATTTATCATGGTGGATTTTGAAAATCAGCAAAACCAATCAGTAAGTGTCGCGAAAACCCTAGCTTCAGTATTATGTATGATTTGATTTATATAAAAAAAATTATATAAACTAAGATCCAAACGCTTGGTTCCTTTGAGACAGGCTGGCTGACAATGAGTATTTATTCATAAGTGAAGTAACTCATTTCAACCAATAATATTGAATTTGATCATTGAAAGTGACACGATGATCTCAGGGTGTAAATTTAAAAAAAATAATTAAATTTCGAACTATACTTTTCATCGTAAAAATAATGATTGGTTGTCACACACATTATGTTTTTGGTATTTATTCATAGTGATGGTTCGTTTCGCAAATTGATGAATCAAATTCTAGAATAATGTCTGCTGACGCCTACCATAAGCTATGTTACATCGTCAAATCAACAGTCTGAAAATTTTTGGTCATGAACATTTTTGATTTTCACCCCTCAACGTTATGATATACAGGATGTCAAAGAAAACATGCCGAGGCTCTTGCATGGTAAATCTTGATCATAAATGGCATCGAGATTTCCTTAGCTGTTTTTTCCTGAGATGCATAGATTTTCCGTTACAATTATTTTAATTCCAGCCAATGACGCGCGGCCTACGACGGGGCCGTGTGTTGGTGTGCTCCCCGCTCGGTTCTATTTCGGGCGTACACAACCAAGCGGTAAGCACACCAACACACAGCCCGGTCATAGGCCGCGCGTCATTGGCTGGAATTGAAATAATTATAACGGAAATTCTATGCATCTCAGGAAAAAACGGCTAAGGAAATTTCGATCCCAGTTATGATCAAGATTTACCATGCGAGAGCCTCGGCATGTTGTCTGTGACACCCTGTATAAGTTTTTAATCTCAAAATGTGGGAATATTGTTATCCGATAATGTATTGAATTTCAGCTTACCTGGTAGCTTCATTGCCTTCGCAATGTCTTCCCAACAATTTTCTTTCACCTGATGATTCGAATATTGTGCGTTCGACATGTTGTAAAGCGGTTCGTACTTCTGTACCAACGCTATTAACATTTCTTCATTCATTATTGCAACGTCGATATGAAAATGATGCACACTAAAATAACAGCAACGTGAATGCAGCTGAACGTAAACAGTCTTCAGCGAAGCCACAATCCTCAGGTTACCATGACCACCGTTAGCAAAATCAATTTTCATATGGTTTTCAGTTGGTTTGCAACACTCAATTGTCAGTATTGGAAACATTTAGATTCGTAAAATACAGAATTTTTCAATAAAAGTACAATAATTTTAATAATCATTTCGCACTACTGTTTTTAACTTCCCGCTATGAAAATTTCCAATTTTCATAAAAAAAGGGAAGTTATTGGTTTCGGTCCGATTTTCGAAAATTGAGTTTTCATCAGATATCGGCGTTTTAGGGTTCTATGAAGCTATTCTGACTATTTTTGGATGAACGTCCGTATGTGTGTGTGTGTGTGTGTGTGTGCGTGTGTAAACAAATTTTTGTCGTACGATATATTTAGTACGAATCGACCAATCGGAATGGTTCTTTCGGCGATCGAAAGGGTTTATCAAAACTTAGATCTGATTAGATTTTCGAGTCGATCGGTCGAGTAGTTCCAAAGTTATTCAAAGAATAAAAATAAAAGAATAAAAATTTTCCTGTTTCTAGCGCATAACTCCTAAACTCTTCGTGCGATTAGTCTCAAAACTTAATCAGATTTAAGTCTTGGATAGTCCTTTCGATTGCAAAATTCATGAAATCGAACGATTAGTTTAAAAGATGTTGCACGACAAATTTTTTTTTTTTTTGTCGTACCATAACTTTGGAACGAATCAACCGATTTGAATGATTCTTGCGGCGATCGAAAAGGTATACCAAGACTTAAATTTGATTGAGACTGAACGATATCTTCCGACATCAAATATAACTCCCTAAAACCTAGAAATGTTGGCATTTGACAAAAACTCGATTATTGATTAAAAATCAGACGGAAAAAAATTTATCCACGGAAAACCAACTATACTTCTAACCTTCTTTAATGTCTTATAAATACAATAGTATCAGTTCATTGTAACGTATTTAACACATGCCGGGAAGTTTTAGGGTTGGCCCACAGGTCAACCGGTTTCCTGATTTTCAACTTCCCGCCATGAAAATTGAAAATTTTCATATAAGAAGGGAAGTTATTGGTTTCGGTCCGATTTTCGAAAACCGAGTTTTCATCAGATGTCGACGTTTTGAGGTCTTAGGAAGCTATTCCAACTATTTTTGGATGGACGTCCGTATGTGTGTGTGTGTGTGTGTTTGTGAGTGTGTGTGTGTGTGTGTGTGTGTGTGTGTGTGTAAACAAAATTTTTGTCGTACGATATTTTTAGAACGAATTGACCGATTGCAATGGTTGTTGTAGCGATCAAAAGGGTTTATCAAGACTTAGATCTGATTAGATTTTGGAGTCGATCGGTCGAGTAGTTCCAAAGTTATTCGAGAAATAGAAAAAAAAAAAATTTCATGTTTCAGCGCATATCTCCTAAACTGTTCGTGTGATGGGTCTCAAAAGTTAATCAGATTTAAGTCTTGCGTAGCCCTTTTGATTGCTGCAAGATTCATCAAAATCGAAAGATCAGTTTGAAAGATATTGCACGACAAAAATTTCCTTTTTTGTCGTATAATGACTTTGAAACGAATTAACCGATTTGAATGATTCTTGCGGCGATCGAAAAGGTATACCAGGACTTAAATCTAATTGAGACTGAACGATATCTTCTGACATTAAATATAACTGCCCAAAACCTAGAAATGTTGACATTTGGAAAAAGTCGATTTCTGATTCAAAATCATACGGGAAAAAATTTATATACGGAAAACTAACTACACTTATAAACTTTCTCAATGTATCATAAACACAATAGTATCAATTTGTTGTAACGTATTTAACACATAGCGGGGAGTTTTAGGGTTGGCCCAGAGGTCAACCGGTTTCCTGATTTTTAGTATTGAATTATTTTTAATTTTGAAAGTCCGAATCGAAGGTCAATACTTTATGTGACATTAGTTATGACGTGCAATGTAGTATTCAAATTAATAATATTTCATTATTAACTATAGGCATCCAATGAGCAGAGTGAATTTTTTAGAATTATCCGGCGATAAACTGCAAAAAACGGGGTAGCTGCAGATCCGGTGTGAGAATACTGTATGTGACATTCACCCTCGAAGTTTTGGATTTGTTACACGATTTTTTATGTTATTGTTACAACTTTATAATGCTTACTGAATTTGGTACAGAATTTTGTTAGTAGGATTGATTTACTTTCAATTTCATAGAACGATCATGTACACACACATACAATAAAAATCATAGCCAGAATTTCAAAATCTGACAAATTTAAAAAAACAAAACACGCTGGCCGGCTGTGTAGCGACTTGAGAATGTTATGATATCTGACGCAGGATTTTGCTGAATTTTTTAAGGATTCTCGATTCCGGCAAACGATACCTTTGTTTTAAGAAATTATAAGTATGTAAATGAAATTTATCTACAAAAATTTAATAAATACTACGATAGACCTTCAAAGTTATAACAATAGTATAAGAATTCGGAAACCAAATCTAAGAGTTCAGAACTAGGACGAATTTAGTGTAGAATAGACCATATAACCCACACAGCACAGAACATCTACAGGATGTCCTATTTAAGTCTTATACAGCCCACGTATATCCAGGACCAATCGGATATCCTACAAATATCCCATATTTGTCCAGGATCATTGAAACATCCGTAGGATATCCTACCATTTCACTCGGCCGTACACAACATCTCTGAGATATCTCGAATACATACGTTTCGTCAAAATCATCAGTAGCTAGTTAGAGTACACGCGCTACGTCGATATCATATGGTCGTATCGTGAAGTTTAAAGTTAAAACATCTTTAAAAGTTCAAAGATCTCTAGTTGTTTAGCTAAATATCATAAGAAATTGGTGTCTCACAAAAAAATATTTTCCACAAAAGTTGTTTGATTTTTCAAGTAGAACAAACTTAGGCATTTCAAAATATGGGTTTCCATAAAAAATGAAACCAAGTTGACCTTCTCCCGGCCTTGGCGTCTCCACCTAATGAAGATCTTGCTACACTATGTTCTTTCTCTCTCGTTAACCTACAAATTTCATCCGAAATATTTGTTCGTATCGTGATCAGTTTTCGAGATATTGGCTTGTAACACTTTAAAAAACTCACCCCGTATATGCCATAGCCCCTTGCGTGCGGTCAGAGTCAGACGGCCGCGGCTGAGCACCGCGGCGCGGCGCCCGCTCGAAACCTTTCTCGCAAGCAAAGTAACTTTGTTACTTGATTAGGCTGGGCTTATTTAATATAATAGTAGCTTCAGAAATGAAACTGGCTTTTAATAAGAAAGACTCCTTTCAAGTCTACTTGACGTACACTTGTATTACGAAGGGTCTATGACCAACAAAGACTAGAGCACTGTGTTTAACGCAAACCTCGTCAACCTTTTTGATCAAAATACCTTCCCCTCTTCGTTCCTACTATGTATTTGTAATCGATTGAATATAAAAACCTGACATCCGATGAACGCCATATGGATGAGCCTAGGATACAGGTAAATATTCGCATAACGTACGACCGCGGTCCGTAGGACGTTCACAATTATCCACAGGCTATCCCATAATACAATCCTACGGATATCAGAAAAGCGGACATCTGGATGTCCGCAAAACATCCCGTGTATGTCGATGGAACTTATCAGGATATTCACGGGATATCTGCCACGGACGTAAAATACATCCGTAGGACATCCCGTGGACGACTGTGTGCTGTGTGGGTAATGTACCTTTGTATGAAGGGTGGGTGATTTTGAACATGTTGGACAGATATTACCAGTCTACAGCCAGAAAGCTTCGCTTTTTAGGCATGATCGGCTGGAAACGGAGGTATGCCATGCGATGGGAATTCCATCGGAAGAAGACAAAAAAATACAGCTCTAAAAAAAGGCTTAGTATTTTTCGAGTAACTGGTTCAAAATTTAGGTTACAATTATATCATAAGTGCCGAAAGTCATTATTTTGAACCTTGAATTGGTTTTGAGTGTAATAGATTAAATGCACGTATACTAAATGAACTGAACCTCACTGTACCTAGAAAACCATCCAATGTAATACAAGATATTTCGTATTGCATATCTTGAAGGGGAATTATCGCGTCGTAAACTGCAGCTGAATTGTAGCCAGCACGCGAATTTGAAAATGTAATCTACCAGCGACTTGATTAAATGTAATTCCAATTGTTTTTCATGCATTCGCAAAAATTTGTTAATAACCTATCCACGGGTGTACGTAATAGATCTGATACGGACGCGACATGGCCCTCTTTATATACCTTTTTTTGAAATATGTCTGTTATGACGTATTTTGTTCGATTTTCAAATCGAGAAAACGATAATATCAGTGCAGTAAGATTGGATCAACAATTCTGGAAATATTCAGCATTGTAACAAGGCACAATTGATGTGCTACATTTGAGGCACTGCCAGACAAATAAAATTTGACGAGCGCATGCGTACCTGCTATTCATGTTTAAATATAATTGAAAATAAAACTGCTGAATAAACAATCAAACATGAGTCTGAGTATTTGATAAGCAGTTTATTTGCAGTATGCTATACTTGAAATATACATTTCGGAATTGTAACGTATTGATAAAGAATGGACAATTAATTTGGGCATATTCGAATTTAGTGCCGCGTTCAAAATTACTGTGATTTTAGATTTGCTATTGGTGATGCGCAATCATAATTTATTTAGAAACTCTGGTGTAAAGAATCCGACAAAGTTCTATACATGACAAAAAATATTTCATGTCAGAAATAAAATCCACAAGAATTACAAAGGTTAAGAAAAAAAAATACATTCGTTGAAACGATTGCACACAATTTGCCGACATTGATTGCTGTCAATTAGTAATAGACGTATGCTACATAAATATTCGGTAAATATAGGTAGACAGATTGAAAACCATGCCTGGGTGCGAAAACACCACATAAGAAAATCAATGATTACAAGTGAGACAAGTATATGTGCTCGCCAATTTGAATGTCGTGCAAATGGGCCAGTATACATATCTGTCTTACGTTAAAGCATTTCCGTGTTAGAACACGATATATAATTAATACATGATACGCGTTCTTGATTCTATGGTAATGAAATCATACATTCAACAACGAAGGATATTGAGTATTGATGCGTGAAAATAGCAAGTTTTTTACGGATTGCGCCTATTTGTATGCAATTTCCTCTACACCTGAAGCGAACTCCGGAGTCAATCCCTTCGGTGTAGTGGGCACACGAATTTTCGGCGCGCTTCGCCGCCGTTCGCAGCCGACTAGTGGGCGCACTCCCATAAGAAAACATGTCAAATCGAAAAGTCGATGCGGAGTGGTTCGGTTCGATTCGATTCCATGCGGTGTAGACTGTAGTGGGCGCCGGCCTTAAGTCGGAGCGTAACGAAAAATGCAACGGAATTGGGGTCCAGGGGCAAAGCTCCTGGGGGGGGGGGGGAGGGGGGCAGAGCCCCCCGAATAAGAATTTTTTTTTCTTTCCTGTTTTGGTAGTATGCATGAAATTCCAAAATAATAGGTATACAGGGTGGTCTTTTTTAATCGCCCCAGTCGAATATTTCCGAAACGCGAAGAGATACGAAAAAGTTTTTCAGACAAAACTTGGAGTGTTTTGTGGGGGAAAGATCATCCTGCTATGCGCTGAATTCTAGACTGTATCACTCCTGAGATTTCGAGTGTAACTTCAGATTTCGGATAGGGAAGACGTATTCCGAATATGACCAGCTGATAGCGTATTTCAAAACGAGTTGAAACCTCACAAAAAAAAAAATTTCATTACCTAGTTCAAAAGTTATTGAGCGAAATTCGGATGATTGAACGTCCATCGTACCTCACCATTGCTGATGAATTTTCTTGCGAATTCAAAACGAGAAAATTCGAGATGACGAAGGGAACAAGTAAATTCAAGATCCAAACGCAAATAATCAACCGCATTGGTTCGTCCGAGGTACATCCGGCACTTTCGAGCAATAGCTGAGAAATATCAAATCCTTGCCCCACCAACACTTGCACAAATATTCACTTTACCACTACTTTGAAGTAATTTATAATCACAATTAAAAAAACTGGAAAATCCGAAAATAATTTTTGAAAAATCGAATAAATAATTGATTATTTGCGTTTGGATCTTGAATTTACTTTTTTTACGGCCTGTGTTATATTTCAAAATACTAGTAATTTGGTGTATGAAGAATAAGTCAATAAAATGTTTTATGACAGTGTACCAGTGATTTGAAAAAAAATTATTTCAAAGGTGTATGCACCCCCTTAATCACCGCTAGCTCGGCTCGCGCGGTCCGCGCTCATTTCACAATACGGCGGGTATTCACTGCCGGCCTCAGCGAAATTGAAGGATATATAACTTCTGAACGGAAAGCCGGCCCAAAGTCCGCAGGGTCTTAAAATTTTCGTCTTTCACTAAGGTATTTTATGTATTTTTTTCAGAAAAATCAATTGGGTCCAAAGGTCTGTTAGGCAGATTTTTCACCTTCTAGGTGGATTTTTGTGCCGTTATAAAGCGGCAAAAATTTCATAGAAATTTTTTCCTGAAAGCTTACCTCAAAATACGTAAATTCTGTTCCATGATAGTTTTCAATACAAAAACGGGTTTCGGAGTTACAGTCTTCAGGAAAAAAATAAAATTACAAAAAGCAAAATTCATAAAATTCGTAACTGCGACACGTTTATCCGGAAAAATCTGAAAAAAATCGTAGAGTGCTAGTTCAACTAGCACTCTACGATATAGATAAAAAATAAAAAATATCGGAACCTATGAGGTTCCGAGCCTAGTCGAGTTGAGCTAATTCTCACCGCCCTCGTCCCCCAGGCGCCATCTTCGTTACCTGGCGTGGCGCTCCGCTCACCGGTAGCGTGCAGCGCCCACGAGGCGGGTGGCCAAAGGGAGAATCAGGATAGCGGAAGAAGAATTGTCATCCATATTTTTGCTAAGCCACGAGCTACACGTGTGTGCCGTAGTGCGGGAAAAATTTCGATAGTGCCTTTAAGCGAGATTGATTGATTTTTGAAGACAAAAAAGGAATGTAGCCAAAAACAGAATACAAACGTAACGTAAGTACAGAGAAACACTCATAAAACTAAGAATAAACATAGGTGTATAATACACGTAGAGAAATCAAGTAAAAGCGAGAGACCAGCACAACAATGCCGACAGGACAATCTAGATAGTGTATTAAAATGCAGCGTAGATAAGAATAAGATAGAGTAAGCAGTCTAAGAGTGAGAGTGAGAGAGATTTGTGCTATATACGACCCCTGCGATTCCCTGGATTTTGTTTGCGACTTGGATTTTGGACGACTACCTTGGCTTTTGGAAATACGACGACTTGGCTTTGCAACGGACACGAGGGATTCACGGAACCACACCGTCGCTGAATATACGCCCCTAACGTCGTCAGCCTAAGGTAGGATCGTTTTGATCTTCCCCCTTATTACTCCAGTCGCGTCATTTTGCCCCTAAACCACACCACGAGTCTCGAGAATTTCCCAGAGAGTCCCCATACCCGTGCGAGAGAACCCCTGACAGTTAGAGTCCCGATTTGAAAGTTTCGCATCCCACGTGGTTCGCCGTGCTGCGTGTTGGGGCGCCAGTCGCGTTGTCGCTGCGTGCCTAACGTCTAGTTAGCCGCGACCGCCATATTGCATCGAGTCTTCTGCTGTCACGCGACGCAGCGTGCCGCAGCGAGGCAGAGACTTGCCGCTTCCCCGAGTCCCGAGCGAGTACCGACCCCCCCCCCCCCCCCCCCCCGCCCCCCTTTCCGGCCGCAGCTGTTCCGCAGCCGAGCTGTCGTCGCGCAAGCGACGTCTACTCTGTGTGCGTGAGCGAGCCACAGCACCGTCTTCCCCAGTAGTGTGAGAGAGAGAGCAGACTGACAGCTGAGCTAAACAGCTACAGCCTTGTACAGTAGTTGATAAGAATTAAAGCGTAGAGTTTATCTAGTCTTGAGAGTCGAGTCATTTGTTTAATTTATTTAGTATTTATTAGTAGAGTAGAGTCACGCGTTATCATTGTATTTTTATATTCTATACGCCAGGTAGCGGGCGGTAATTCGCGACCTTTTTCTTTTTTTCTTTTTTTTTTTTTGAATAAACAATTTCCGTAAACCTAAATTTTCATTGGTTATTACCATTTTCACCTACAAAAGGTAGGGTAAAAATGGTGATAACCAAAGTTGATGGAAATAAGATTCCCTACCTGACCACCTATTACCATTTCTTCGATAAACTTGATAATAAACGAGATGCAGTATAACTCTGCAAACATCGATCCTAGGGTAAAAGTGATAATTACCAAAGTTGTGGGAAATTAAATTTCCAAGAACTTTGGATTCCACCATTTTCGCTCTCAACTTGTAAATAAGCGAGTTATTTTGAAAAAACAAAAAATTTCATTTCTAAATCAAGATGGCGCCAAACGCAATGGCGAGATTTCCCCGAAAATCGAGATTTATACTCCCCCCCCCCCCCCCCCCCGCGGTTTAAAAAAAAAATCGCACCCCCGAATTATTTCCACGTGAATGTCTATCTCGACTGGACTAAATGGTGATATGGTATAATGATTTTTTATTTATTGCTTTTTGTATACATACATAGATACTGCTTGAGAATCTTCAATTATTTAATTTCCATTATTAATAATTATTTTTTAGATTGATCAAGAAGTTGAGGATCTCTTCAAACAGAAAGGAGGCAAGTTTCTTGAGAAGTTTCCGTCCTATTACTGTGCACGGATTTTGGAGTACGCAAAGTCTAACCATTACGACATTTACAAATATTCGGAGCATGTCACCGATGGTGGGCTGATATTTGAGTCGTGCGAAAAAAATGTCATATTCATTAACTCTTTTTAATTCTATTGTACTTTTCACAGAAAACTTGAGAAGCTTGATTATTCTCGCAGTTTTGCTACCAACAATTAATGCTAGAGTCCAAAATGCAGCCGATCACAATAAGGGAAAGCAAAATACAAAAGGAAAAGGAACAGGAAATAAAAGGGTAGAATCTTAAATAATAATTCAATAATATTATACCTACGTACTGATTTATCTTGTGCTAAAATAATTGGTTCAATTCTTATTTCTAGCCACGAAGTGAGGATGAAGACGAAATTATTATGGCAAAACAATCTACAAACACAACTTCCTTTTTGGTCCGAATTTTGCCAGTAAGTATTCGAATTTTTGTTGCAAAATATTGTATTTCAATTTAATTTAATTCAATTCGAGCTTGTGAGATATTAGGAGAAAGCTATCAACAGAAATATCGCTCAAGAAGAGCGTGTCAAAATCTGCCTCAACAACAGACTTTTGCTTCGATTCAAAAATTTTACACGTATATATAATTCAATGTGCACATCTGAATTCCTTTGATTTCTATTTTCCTTAGAAGGGCACAAACTTGACGGACAGCGTGCAGGAGGCACGAAGAACAGCAAAGACAAATGTTCAACCTTATATTCTGTGTGCAAGAGGACAACATCGAATAAAATCGTTCTTTGTACAAGGGAATGGCTGGATCCTAAAGGCTCACAACGGCAGCAGCTCGGTGACTGAGTTTGATTTGCTCTTCAAAACGTATTTTGTATTGAATGTTTGTTACCCTGTAGGGTTGCAGAATTTTTACAATTTTGTTGAGCACTACCTGTACGATTTGGGTACGGAGACCCGAAATGTAATGACATTACTGCACATAAATTTAACAAATTTTAACCTGGACAATGCAGTCCAAGACGAAATTGATCCACGGTGACTGCATCAGGGGCATAGAGGAAACGCACATCTGGAAGAGAAAGAAAGAGAATCGGTTGATCGCTCTCTGTCTCTGTGACAGTATATCCCTGTCTCTCCAAGTCGTTGTGATCTCATATAACCTTATATAACCTCATACAAACTTATATACAATCTTATATACAACCTCATAGCTTTACCTTATACCCTTAACCTTATTGCTTTGTGCCGTCAGCGCCAATCAGAAGCGAGTAGACAAAGACAAAGAGCGGTTAACCGATTTTCTTTCTTCCCCCCCCCCCCCCCAGTAGTGCGCTTGCACTTATATGCCCGCTCGCTCTATAACTTTACCCACAAAAATAGTTTTGTAGCCATTTAATCTACAAAAGTATTGAAATCAATGGACGTTGCCAAGTACAAAGAAATTTGCTCCCAATTAATTTCTGAATGTAATCCAGTCTTAGTTTTCAGTGGGAATTTACATTTCGATATGTATAATGTGCGTAACACGTAATAACATGGAACATACGAACTCATAAGAAACAAAGACAAGAAAAAAAAATTTGGAGGTAGTGGTACTTGGCGGGCATTTTTAATTTTTAATTTTAATTTTTACAAAAAATGAAAATTCTAAATTCCATTCATATAGAATATCCCATCGAAATTTGAAGAAATGTTATGCAACGCAGCAACCTGTACCCTACGACAACCACTTTTTCTTCGATGAACTAAATCTATGTTCAGCGAAGGCTACAAAATTTCAAAAAATCATGAACTATGTATCAAAATAGCACTCATCAACTTGAAAACTGAGCTATAAGACACCAAAGTTGATTAGACTTTTTTTGAAGTATATTGAACTTTTTAATTAGTAGACTGAACTTTATTCAAAGATCTATTTAAACTAGATTTAGATATAATCGTAAGCCTGAAATGAGATATAATTCTTTATGACATATAAAATGAACTAAATATGCATAAGTTTTAGATGACAGTCTCTAATGACTATTCCATTGCTCCTGATGCAATATGTTTTATACTTTTCGAAAATTTTTACCTCACGTGCTCCTGCGTAGGGGATATCATTACTGTAATAACATTTGCTACAGTTTATATAGTTCATATAGTTGTAAGTAATGTCACTGCACAAAATATAGCAATTTTATCTCCTGCTTCCTCATTTTCTTATGCTAGCCGAGAGGGAATATTATTACGGGTATTCACATAACCTCGAAGACTCAAGCTCGTGAGGTAAACGATAAATCACATAGGTTAATATTTATTGTTGTTTAAAAGATATCGGATCCGTATTCGAACATGTTTACCTCCTACTCTGTGGAAAGTTTTTAATCAAACATTACTTTGTGAATTTTGCACAATTAAGTCTTTTACATGCCGGCTGACTTGAACTGTCAGTTTGACAGATCGACGCGCACGCGCAATGGCCTGGAGCGATGAATTGTGCTGAAAAGGGAGAAAAACTGAGAACGTGAAACGAGCCACCTCAAAATTAAAAATAATCATATCTCAGCTATACGTGCACAGATTATATTGATGTTGGGCTCAAATGAAAGCTCTTTCGATCCTCATTCTCACATTTAATCGTAGATCTGCATGATTTCACCAAATACGGTGGGACAGAGAAAACATTATTCCCCCACTCCGCGGAAAATTGCCGCAGCTGTAAAGAGACTCGGAGAGTCGCTACGTACAAAAAAAAAATTTTTTAATGTACTTGGCGCGAGACTCTACCGAGTCTCTTGATATTAACTCTATGATCAGGGGTATACAATTGAGTCTAAAACCCTTTGCTGTTATACTAATATATATAAGATTGTTTATTTTTATTTTTCAAGAAATAGAACTTCTTTCATATTATATTAATAAAAACCTGTGTGAATCACGAAGATATAGGGTTTAACTCTACCCCCCGCCCCTCTGCCATTAAATCCGAAAAATGTCTCTATACCTAATATAGATAAAATATATATTGTATTGTCCCATGGAAACAGCCAACTTGGAAGATTGTCGATGAGGATTTATTTGGAAGTAGAAATCCCTGCAAATAATCTTCAACTGATGATTATGTAGATGTGGCTGGTTAGAATTGGGAAGTGTTGACGAGACCTATATTTATTTGAATACTCATTTATCTGATATCAGAAGGTGGCTCACAAAGAATCCGTAAAAGAATTCAATAATTGAGGACTAATGAAGAGATTAATGCTAATATTTATAGAGCATGGTAGTATTGCAACAATATTTTGACAGTTTCAAGACAGCTCACATGACTGTACGTGATCAAAATGAGTGAAAACATGTCAATCATTAGTTATTCAGGATGAAGAATTGTTATATGGTTCCAACATCGTATAGAAAATTCAGACGTATTCTATAATGTAGAGGTGAGTAGGCACATGACGTCGTTACCTAAGATGCGATGAGTTTTTTTTCAGCTAAACAACAGAATAAAAATAACCCTATCTGCATGTAAATCAGAAACGGAACTTACTACAGCTGTTGTGAAAAATGTGACCACCTGTGCTCAAAATGAGTAAAAATATGCAACCGATTAGTTATCGAGGCTAGAGAATTGTCACAAGGTTTCAATATCGTGTATGAAATTTGGATATATTCTATATTGTAAAAATGAGCTGGCACACCGCACATGACATCGTTACCCAAGATATGCTGGCGTATTTGTAACTAAATGCAAGATAGAATGAATAATGCGAACTAAGTCACTGACCCGTGAAACCTAGATTGTACAACAGCTAGCAATGCATGCCGTGTGGCTGGTCATGATTAGATGAGGAAGATACTTGTTTATCAGATTGAAAATTTGATGTAAACAAGATGTGTGAAATATCAATTATCTGGCAACAGGCGATAACGGCTCGGACGACAGCGCACAAGAAATGACGATGAGGTTGAACAAAATATTAAAATTTATTTTTCTAACATACTAATGACCGTACGTGATCGAAATAAGTAAAAATATGCCATAGATTAGTCATCGAGGATGAAGAATTGTTGTATGGTTCCAACCAAAAACTAAATATGTAAGTTTGCTATGTAATTGTGATCATTTTACTAGTTCAAGTTGATTTGATCAGCATTCGAGCCTTCAATAATGTTAGTATATATAGTTCTTTGTAGCCAAGATTTTCATTGTGGAGGTTTTTTTCACATTCTTTCAACTTTTTTCCGTCACCTCGAAACTCTGTGGACAACTTTTAGTATTCGGAGCACCTTTCAAAGTCAAAATTATGAGCTACGACGTTCTATAACTTCATCATCGGTGGCTCAATTGCTGATCAACCTTGAATCGCTAGAATGTTCACGATTACGCAGCCAGATTACATCTGTAACTCTTGAAATGCTTGAATTTTTTTCAATTTTTCAACATTTTCAAAAAAATTTAGGAATTGCTCGATATCACTAGAAATTTGAACTCAAAAAAAAAAACAATTGCTCGTCAAATGAATGAAACAGCATGGGGATCATGTTTTTATCCGCAGAAACACCTCTGGTAGTTTGATGACCCGGAGGTCTGATACTCTCCT
Organism: Macrophya alboannulata; assembly: GCA_949628255.1. NCBI lineage: Eukaryota > Metazoa > Arthropoda > Insecta > Hymenoptera > Tenthredinidae > Macrophya > Macrophya alboannulata. The sequence goes on from OX451211.1 coordinate 10,257,563, forward strand.
TGACAGTCTATCGATTACAAAATTATATTAATATGCATCAAGAGTATAAAACATCCCTAAGATGAAGCAGAGTATTAGTTTTGTGGAAGTAATGCATTGACAATTTTTCAAGTCAAATTTGCGAAATCTATTACAGTTGATATTTCAATCCTCAATAACAACACAACTTCATCAGTAAAACAATGTCAATCGAACTCATAACAGTTAGATTTAAAGAAATGAATAGTGTTATCAAGAATACCATTTGACAAAACCAGTTGAGAAAATCAAATCCTGTGCAAAAAGTAATGAAATCCCCCAAAAGCACCTCGGGTGCAAAACCCTTGCGCCAAGTAAATCAAAACGTAGCAACTACCAACAAAAATTTGTTAATAAAATATTCGAAAAAGTAGCATTTGATCTACAAAAGTATTGAAATCAATGGACGTTGCCAAGTACAATTAAATTTCCTCCCAATCAATTTCTGAATGTGAACTAGTCTTAGTCTTAGTTTTCGCTGTTAGTCTTAGATTCCTCTTTTATTCCTTTCTCCGAGTTGTACTTTTTCGATACATGGACTTTGCATTTGCTGATCAGGCTGTGATGACTGTAAAGAATGTTGTCAAATGAATTAAGAAGAGAAATTAACTTTGGATGCAGATTTTCATGATTTTTGAAGATAGAAAGGTAGCCGAGTTTGAGGTCGTGGAAACTCGCGAATAGAGTATCCTATTATTTCCTAATTTTTTTAACGAAACTATAGGTCTTGATGAACAAACCTAAACCTGCGAAAGATGAATCCCTTGAAAATCATGCCAGCTCGAATTTTCGAAAATAAAGGAAAAATCACAAAAAAATGACGTGAAAGATTTTTTATCGCATCGGCTGTGGCTTCGGTAACGGTTTTAGGATTTTTTCCTATTTCTCTGTGGTGTATTTGATTAGGAAGAAAATCGGCAGCCCTTGATTTCAAATATTTCCGATTGAAAACCTTTTTTTTCAATAAAAACGCGAAAACGAGAAAAATGACGCATTTAGACGGAAAACACGTTTGCGCGACCTCTAAATCTTATCCATTTGCGCTCGTCGAGTGGGAAATATCTTTTTTCATCGTCCTGAAGCTTTTCAGGGGGTGCCCTGAAGAAAATTCGGGGGTCGGGTTATTTTGAACCACCCTAGTGTCCATGGCAGAAATTATTTGAATATCTCATTAGCAGATTTTGTATAATAAATGTCCCATTTTGTTTTTTAATGAATATCTACACCGGAAAATATGAGATATTGATTTAGGAGAGAAAAATTCATGATGAGACTAAAGGAAATCGGAAGGCGTTTACTTTCAAAAATGATCAAGCACTTTTTCTCGATGAATCCTTTTATTTCAAATTGCTTTCAAATGGCACAACGACTGAGATTTCGTGAAAATGTATCAACGGGAAATTCCCACACAAAATCTCAGTCGTTGAGACGTTTGAATGCAATCCCAATTAACACAACCTGGTGGAAAACACGTTTATTCCATGGGAAAATAGTAGAAACATAGTGTTGGTGTAAAAAATAAACGTGTTCTTATGTACTTTGATTTCACGATTTTTTTTACACGTGTCTTACACGTTTTGTCACGTTTAAACACGTTTTAATTCAATATATGTGACAACGTTGATTATGTATCAATCAAATATCGTATTATCCACGTATCTACCCACATAGCACACAATATTTTCGATAAATATTTGTAAATATTGATCAAATATAATGCTGATAAATATTCTGTGAATAACTATGAAATGCATATTTCAAGGTTTAAAAAAGAATATTCATACATTTTTTCAATGATGTTCGTGCAACATTATGCAAATATCTCCTCAAACATTTTCGTAATGATTTACATAAATATGTGGACAAATATTTATGTGTCATATAAGCAATCTTCCTGAAAACAAGTACTTTTAGTTTCGCAAGCTGATTTTCAATCCATTTCGTAAAGATTTATAAAATAATACCTGAAATATTTTCAAAACATGGAGCCTAAATATTTCTCCTAATATTTAAGTCATATTTGAATAATTTTTATGAGTAGATAATGTTCCGAACTTTACGAAGTTTGATAAGGCTATTTTCAAATCGCTTTCGAAATAACTTATAGATGTTCAAGAAATATTCATGACAATTTTACCTTCAAGATTACAGTAGAGATTTCGGTGAATATATCATGCTTGATCGTTAGCGACAAAAGCTATTGCGATATATGGAGCGCAGCGTGAAGATAAATGTTTCTCAGTTGGAAGGACTGAAAAGTTGCAAGTACAAACCCCACAAGTAATTCCTTCACCTCAAGTCTATTCCGTTACGTATTCTACTACCACGAAAAAGCCATACCATGCCGGTCATAGATCCGGCTCATCACTGAGGTGTTTCTTAATACTATTCCATTGGATCTGTTTCCCACGATACAATCTCTTGATTTGATCATTTGAGATGAATCGAGTAATATTATACCGAGCATAAGCTTCAAATTGAGAGGTCACAGAAATAGTTACCTTAATTCATTGACAAGGTAAAAGTAATTGATCGATCGCCAAAATGAAATATAAATACAAAGGGTGAGGCAGAAATGGCATAACTGAGAAAATGGAATCAGACTCAACAGTTTCATTCAGATTGGGTAACTGGTTTAAAAACTGCTGCGTTATTTTTGACGACTTGCCAAAACTGTAGGAAACGACAGTCAAATTATAAATTTCTACTACTACCTTTACACGAAGAAAATTCTCTATTGAAAACTACCGTGTAAGTCACTGCAAGTGCGGAGCACCCCAACATTTGGTAAAATATTAATTATTACCAAGCAGTGTTACAAAAATCTATTTTGATGTACTGGAATTCAGAATAGAATCTAGATATAGGTATATTTGACTGATACTGGTTACTTGGTAATATTTCACAAAATGCTTTAGTGGAACCACACTTGTAGTGACATACACGGTGATTTTTAAAAGATAATTCTCCCCGTGTACATGACGAATCATTAATAAATATTACATAAAGGTTTCGATAAGGTTTTTAACGATATTTTAAAAAATATTCTACATACATATTTATGCCATAATTATCAGCAAAATTTATTGAAAATGTTCATGAGATATTTGATAAAATCTTTTTGATCCTTCAAAATCGCGGACATATCAATATTTATGAATTATTCATGATAAATATTTGAACAATATTAAAACCTTTATTATAAACATTTCGTCAATTTTTCATAAATATTCTGTGCTGTGTGGGTACCCACACAGCACAGAATATTTATGAAAAATTGACGAAATATTTATAATAAAGGTTTTGATATTGTTCAAATATTTATCATGAATAATTCATAAATATTGATATGTCCGCGATTTTGAAGGATCAAAAAGATTTTATCAAATATTTCATGAACATTTTCAATAAATTTTGCTGATAATTATTGCATAAATATGTATGTAGAATATTTTATAAAATATCGTTAAAAACTTCATCGAAACCTTTATGTAATATTTATTAATGATTCGTCATGTACACGGGGAGAATTATCTTTTAAAAATCACCGTGTATGTCACTACAAGTGTGGTTCCACTAAAGCATTTTGTGAAATATTACCAAGTAACCAGTATCAGTCAAATATACCTATATCTAGATTCTATTCTGAATTCCAGTACATCAAAATAGATTTTTGTAACACTGCTTGGTAATAATTAATATCTTACCAAATGTTGGGGTGCTCCGTACTTGCAGTGACTTACACGGTAGTTTTCAATACAGAATTTTCTTCGTGTAAAGGTAGTAGTAGAAATTTAGAATTTGATTGTCGTTTCATACAGTTTGGGTAACTGGTCGAAAATAACGCAGCAGTTTTTAAACCAGTTACCCAATCTGAATGAAACTGTTGAGTCTGATTCCATTTTCTCAGTTATGCCATTTCTGCCTCACCCTTTGTATTTATATTCCATTTTGGCGATCAATCAATTACTTTTACCTTGTCAATGAATTAAGGTAACAATTTCTGTGACCTCTCAATTTGAAGCTTATGCTCGGTACTCTCGGTTTCTTTTCCGAAAACTTGTACAGGGACATTATTTTATGAATTAATCATATCAATCGCACTTCTAATATTACTCGATTCATCTCGAATGATCAAATCAAGAGATTGTATCGTGGGAAATAGATCCAATGGAATAGTACTAAAAAACACCTCAGTGATGAACCTGATCTATGACCGGCATGGTGTGGCTTTTTCGTGGTAGTAGAATACGTAACGGAATAGACTTGAGGTAAAGAAGTAACTTGTGGGTTTTGTACTTGCAACTTTTCAGTCCTTCCAACTGAGAAACATTTATCTTCACGCTGCGCTCTATATATCGCAATAGCTTTTGTCGCTAACGATCAAGCATGATATATTTACCGAAATCTTTATTGTAATCTTGCAGGTAAAATTATTATGAATATTTCTTGAACATATATAAATTATTCCGAAAGCGATTCGAAAATAGCCTTATCAAACTTCGTAAAGTTCGGAACATTATCTACTCATAAAGATTATTCAAATATGACCTAAATATTAGGAGAAATATTTAGGCTCCATGTTTTGAAAATATTTCAGGTATTATTTTATAAATCTTTACGAAATGGATTGAAAATCAGCTTGCGAAACTAAAAGTACTTGTTTTCAGGAAAATTGCTTATATGACACATAAATATTTATCCACATATTTATGTAAATCATTACGAAAATGTTTGAGGAGATATTTACATAATGTTGCACAAATATCATTGAAAAAATGTATGAATATTCTTTTTTAAACCTTGAAATATGCATTTCATAGTTATTCACCGAATATTTATGAGCATTATATTTGATCAATATTTACAAATATTTATCGAAAATATTGTGTGCTATGTGGGTGGTGACCTTCTAAATTCACGAGAGAATTTCAACGTTCAATAATCGTTGAAATTTCATCTAAGTTAGTTGTTATCCAGTGTACCAGTGAACGTTCTATAAACGTGAAACAATATTGCAGTATTTAAGGCCCATCCCTAGTCGCCCACCTCCTTTTTGCCGAAAAAGGGGCGGGGGAGGCACATCTCGATTATTATCCGGGCCCAGGCGTCGAAGACGCAAAAATAAAATGCAGAGCGGCGATTCTATTTCAATTCCAAACACATACGTCCGAAAATATGTTTGTTTTATGTGAAAATAGAGCTGCAGCACCGCTTTTAGATTTGTCAAATGTCAATTTCCTCGGCGGCCATTATTATGTAGCTGTACGCCGAGTTTCGCTTGTCCGGGAGGTAAGTGGCGCCACGAATATATTGCTCCGACGCAAGAATAGTACACTAAGAGAGTGATATCCTTGGGTCCGACGGTAAGTGTAGGAGTCTGTAGGCAGGACGCGCTTGGTATTCTGTGGGTAAGACCGCTCTGGCAGGCCGCCATGTTACACGGTACGTGATCTCTCCGCGTGTCTTTATCACTGACAGCTGACTACATCGATCGGTGAGTCGGAGAGATCACGCACCGTGTAACATGGCGGCCTGCCAGAGCGGTCTTACCCACAGAATACCAAGCGCGTCCTGCCCACAGACTCCTACACTTACCGTCGGACCCAAAGATATCACTCTCTTAGTGTACTATTCTTGCGTCGGAGCAATATATTTGTGGCGCCACTTACCTCCCGGACAAGCGAAACTCGGCGTACAGCTACATAATAATGGCCGCCGAGGAAATTGACATTTGACAAATCTAAAAGCGGTGCTGCAGCTCTATTTTCACATAAAACAAACATATTTTCGGACGTATGTGTTTGGAATTGAAATAGAATCGCCGCTCTGCATTTCATTTTTGCGTCTTCGACGCCTGGGCCCGGAAAATAATCGAGATGTGCCTCCCCCGCCCCTTTTTCGGCAAAAAGGAGGTGGGCGACTAGGGATGGGCCTTAACGTTTCCTTCGAGCGAGTCAAAATGCACAAATTCATTTACCAGTTACAGAGTTCAACAAACGTTGTAATCTAGCATGTATAAGTTGTTATCCAGTGTAACAGTGATAAAAATTGAACAATATCGTATTAATTAACGATTTCTTTAAGCGAATAAAGGTGCACGATTCAAATCCATATTTTCAACGTTCAATAAACGTTGGGATTTCGTATAAATGAGCTGTCATTCAGTGTAATTATAAGTACCCAATCTGAACAAATTACCCAAGGAAAATGATGAATGTAAATTTTGCACTTTTCATAGGTAGAATATTTGGCACCAAAATACCCGGTCGAGATCAAAATCGGCAATGGTCACCCAAAAAAGTGGCCCGCTTTACGTGAAAAGCCACATACGTATAATTAGTATACGTAAATTATGTTTTATCATCGTTTATCAAAGCTGTGTATGTATAATATGTCTTCAAAATATATAAAATACAATCGTCACACGTTTAAAAAACGTATCAACGCGCTTCGTGCGGCTGCCACCAGGTGGCGATCTCCTCTCGCGATTAAAATACTCCAGCCATCTTATGGTAACCCCGAGCGGCCGACTGTATAGAAGTCAATAATCATGGTCTGTTTATTAACTAGTGACACACTAGCTTAATAAGGTTCTGCGTTTGAGACGTGTACCTGGGCAAGACATGCAAAATTTTTGTTGATCATGCGGACATTTGTCAATTTTTTTACCGGTGGAGTCTGAATCTCATGGATCATCGATGTATAAAAACATCGTCCAATCAACGTGCTTAAAAGCCGATTATAAATCGTATATAATACGTCTTATTTAGAAGAGCAATTGATATACACAGACAACGTTCAATTAACGGTTTTGGAAGACGTTTATACTCACAGTGTAAAAAGAGTGTAAAGAACGTGTATAGAACGTCGTGAATTCGGTGGATCAGCCGAACATTACATCGTTTATAACACGTATCGCTTTGTCGAAGATTCAACGCTACTTCTAAACGTTTTCTACATCGCGAGTCCACCATTTCTAAACGTTTAATTCACCATTTTGTGTTAATTGGGATTTGAAATAAAAGGATTCATCGGAAAAAAGTGCTTTATTATTTTCGAAAGTGAACACCTTCCATTCTCTTTAGTCTCATCGTGAATTTTTCCTTAAATTCATATCTTATATTCCCCAGTGTAGATATTCATTGAAAAATAAAACAGTACATTTATCATACAAAATCTGCTGATAATATATTCAAATGATTTCTGCCATGGACAAATCTGGGTTTCACAGATCACTGATTTTTTTTTGTGGCTTTTTTATAGTATAAACAATGATTTCAAGAGATATGAAGAAAGACAAGAGTTTTTAGAATAGATTAGAAAGCAGTTTATTTATGCCGTGGCTATGGAATAAGCCGTACGGCAAAGATACAGAAAGCATAACATAATTGATATAATATTAATCAATATAATAAATTACTTATAATATAATTGAATCCAGAAAGGATAACAGAATAATATGACTGAGGGATAAGTGAACACAAAGGATAGAAATATTGTCGAACATTAAAACTAAGATTGCTACGGATATAGAAACACACTCAATCATTTAAAACTTACGGCTAGATCGATAAGACGAGTGATAACTAACGATAACTAACTATGACCACAGACCACAACTTATCATGGAACTAGAAGACGGTGATGAGATTTAAACTAAATGCTGAATGGTACTGGAGTCAGTTGACTTGATATGCGCTAAGAACCTCAGTCTAAAGAGCTTCAACGATGACGACGTAAAAATTTCAGATGGTAGCTCATTCCACAAATGAGCAGCTGATATAGAAAATGAGCGCTTGTAATTAGAAGTTCTGCACGAAGGCAAATGGAGTGTCTAAAAATTGTCGAAGTTGTATAATTAATTTTTTTTTCTTCCAATCATGCTCAAATACACGATAAAGTGCTTTCAGAGATTTAAAACAAATTTCATCTGAAAATAATCCAATTTTTGAATGGTTGAAATTTTTTTTTTTTTGTTCGAGTGCACGAGAAAAAAAATATAAATTTCATTTTTGACATAATTTTATTTTGACGTGATAACGGCTATCACGAAGATTCCCAAAAAAATCCTGAGAGTCCCTTTCAAGTACTATGACCTTGTAGAAAAATTTCCTGAGAATCGAAATTTTGGTCGAAAATGGTTGTCCAGTTTCACAGAGAATTACCCATATGTAGAAAAATTTGGAACCAGGATTTATCTGAACGTAATTTTACGGTTTATTCTAACAGATTTCTGTCTTAATTCTTCCATGAGAACCTACATGGAACTTCACTTAGGTACCATACAGGTTCCCACTTGAATCTCTATATGGATCCCGACGTCATAGATATTTTCAATGGGATGTCAGTATTAGACAGTCCATACTTTGCGTGAAATAAATTGTACTGTACAGACAAGAAACTTCTTTAATGATATCGTGAAACCGAATTCTAGATGGATGTCAAATCGGTAATCATGCGTCCAAAAAGTGGTCCGGTGCAAATAGCATACTGTGACTATTTACATATGTTATGTGTGGCCGTAACTCCCAACTTATTATGAGCCATAATACTCACTTGCGCTCCAACTAATCCAGCACGTAATCTCGGAATATCCGTATGACTCCAATCCGACCTGGCCCACGGATCAACACGACCCAAATCGCTGCTCAGATTAACTTCTCCTAGTTGATTATGTACGAATTTCCTCACGTTCCACGGCAAGTCGTTATGCCTAATAAATAAAAACTTACAGCTCTCACTGAATATAAAATCATTTTCTAATATCATATAATTATAATCACACTTAATGGTAGACATAGTGTTCCATGGCGGGGGTTGGATTGCGAAAGCATTTTCAAATTCTGAATAATAATTTCTACATATGAGCGTTTGATGTCATACCTGCCACCCGAATTCTGTATGTCATTTTCATTGTTTAAATGAATCAGCAACATTTTATACTCGTATATCTGCGAAATCTTTGCATTTTTTCGTTCATAGAGGGTAAAGCAGAATAATTATGTGAAATCTGCCCCCATTCCGTTCGCTATCGTACCTAGGGGCTTCGAAAGGTCATACCAGAAGATCCCCCTGGTCAAAATTTCAGAGCCTCCGCGAATTGCCTAGGGTCCTGAGGGCTAAAAACGTGTTTTCAGGACTTTATTCTTTCATGGGCGCATTGTTGCACCAAAACAGCTAAAAAAATTCGTGCGCCCAAGAAATTTTTTTTAAATTTCCAAGTCGAGTTTTCGATGGGCTAATAATTCTTGTTCAACTCAAAAAATATGTTTTTCCATGCTTTTCTTTCCAGTTTTCCCGATTACTGGCGATGGAAAAATTTCCAAAACGAGAGATCGTGTCGAAAATTGAGAAATACCACTTTTCAGCCAATTTTTCCCGCATTGTTACGCATTTAGCGTCCATCTGGCGCAATCCGAATGTCAAATTCACATTTTTCAACCAGAAAAACCAATTAGGAACATACTCAGCAAACAAATTTGTGTACCTATGATGTACTATGTCTGTTGCGATTGCCACGTGCGATGTACTAAGAGCCGCACATGAGCGGTACATTTGCTGCCCGATGTCCGCAACAAGGGCGCGTTGCAGGTACTTGTCAAGTACATAACAAAGACACGCACCCCGTATGTACCACCCTACTAAAAATGCCAGATAGAAACTGATAGATTCGTATAAATACGGAAAAGATTCAGGTTTAAAAACCGTATAGCAAATTCGGTTTTTGGGTACGGATGTTTTTCGGTTCTATCAGTTTCTATTTGGCTTTTTGTGTAGGGCAGTGACGTATCACGTTTGTAAAACTAATATCACATTTACGTACTATCACCAGAAATAAAATGCTTTGTTATCTATTATAGTATTTGATGCACGTGAAAAAAATTATTGAATACGAAGCTCCCTAACAAAGGACAATTGACCGCATCTACCGATATCGATTAAAACGCATTTTAAGCTCGCTAAGAAAACCACCGCAACATTTGTCCTAACCGGGATTTGAACTCACGTTCGCTCGCATTACTAAGTATTCGCACGGCTATAACCACTACGCCAAACTATCGTATGGTATATGGTACATCGTTTCTGTACTTGTTCAGGACCTATTGAAGTATTAAATTAATACTCGGATTATTTCAATATCATAAAAATGTTATAGATTTTTTCGGTACAGGATATTATAAAAAAATTTATTATTGTTACTATAATAATTTTGTTTTTATACTTTCGGAATTTATGTTAATAATTTCGATGATCGAATATTATTCCATCTTAAATTACACCATTTTCGTAATGATTTCATACGATTTTAATAATTCGATTCATCATATACATTCGTCCCATTTATTTAATTTTTTCATAACGCAGTAAGAATTATAATGGTATGAAAAAATAGTATACGCACAAATATTAACTACAAATGTAAAAAATACATTGACAACGTGGGTTTGATAAATTCTAGAAAAGTCAGTTGGTTTTGTTATCTATAGTATCGCGATATTTTAAATTTGTTGGTTATAATGTAACAGAGATGCAAAGCTATTTATTTTGATTTTGTGAATTTATCATTTTACAAGACTTGTGACTCAATTTACTCTCGCCTGTATCTATAGATATTACTGAAAAAGCTTCTGAAACTTCAGAAGCTTGTCACACTCGTACATACATAAATAACTAATTGTTCTTCGATTAAGGTACAAGCTCTATCCTTGGTACGTACAATTGTTACATAACACTACAAAGCTCTGCGATGTAATTTGTTCGTAACATTGTGACGTGATAGAGCTGTTTCCTAAAGATGTAAAAGGTACATCACCGCAGTCTGCCAATTCGACATGTACATACATTGTGCCTTACTTGAGACATTCCTAGTACATAGCAACTGGTATGTATCAGATACGTTCACATTTATGAGACCAATGATATAACCAGTACGTAGCAATGTGATGCCACAAAGTTACTTAAATATAACACTTATGTGACAGACCAAGGATGTCACTGTTTGCTGGGTATGAGACATAAGTAAAAAATTCATGTGTGCTCATAAATTATTGACGAAACCTCGAAATCCAACCATGTGCAACGTTCAATCTACAAGTAATGCAATATTTTACTACGAAACTTTCATCGAGCTCTCAAAACTTATTTGGAAAATTGTCCTACACTCTCAGAATCCCCTCTTATTTAATATTCAAGTTGAACATGACTATACGTAGTCGGATTAATAGTTGGATTAATAACAGAAACTCATGTAGGTTGTTGCTGCTTTTAGCAACACTAACTTTTAACGTTTAATTTTGATTAGAAATTCGAATTTTGATTAGAAATTAGAATTTTGATTAGAATTTCAGGCACAAAATAGCTTCTATATTTTCGGTTGAACATTAGGATCATCCAGCAACATGTGTCGAATCGTTTATATTTTCAAAAAATACGTCGGTTTCATTTGTGATTAACAAAACTTTTTATTAGTCATAATTATATTCAACAATTTTTCGACTGACATCAATTTCAATCGTCGTCTTCACTGTCTGTTTCTATTACCGGATCGGAATTTTCGATGGTAATAAACTCCCATGAAATTCTGGCAGGTTTTATAATTTTAGAGATACACTGCGGTGCGTACGATAAATAGTAGATAATCGTAGGCAACATGTGAGCAACATCCGACTGATCGCAAACCATTTGCGCACTCACAAACATAAACGTGCTAACGTTTTATCAGAGATTTCAACCATCGAAAATCCCGAACCGGTAACAAAAGAAGACAGGAAAGATGACGTGTCCAATTGATGTCAGTCAAAGAATAGTTAAATATAATTATTACCAATAAAAAGTTTTGGTAATGACAAATACGTATTTTTTGGGAATATAAACGATTTTACACATCTTTCTGAATGATGTTAAGGTTCAACCAAAAATATAGAAACTATTTTGTCCCTGAAATTCTAATCAAAATTCAACATCAAAAGTAAGTGTTGCTAAAAGCAGCGATAACCTACATGAGTTTCTCCTGGTAATCCGACTACATATAGTCATGTTAAACATAAATATTAACTAAGAGAGGATTCTGAAAGTGTAGAACAATTTTTCAAATGAGTGTTGAGATCTTAATAGAAGTTCCCGAGTAAAATATTGCATTTCTTGTAGATTAAACGTTTGACGTAGTCGGATCTCGAGGTTTTGTCAACAATTTATGAGCACACATGAATTTTTGACTTATGTCTCATGTTGCTAGATAGTTTTTCGGGTTGAAAAACATAAATTCGACATTCGGATTTGTTGTTGTATTTTATAATTGATAGATATGTTTTGGTTTTAATAAAAGACTTTATTAATTAATTCTCTGATATAAAAAGCGTGGGTCTTCGCCATCTTTTTATACAACTGTAATAAACAAAAACTATCGCTATCTAGTGGTATAAAAAAGAATCAACTATTAACTATAAACTTGCATCTTTCTTTATCGACTTCAACACTTTCCTTTGAAAATTCAAAGTTAATATTTTATTTTAAATCTTATCAAGATTCGCGGCAGCGAATCGCCGCCGAGTACTTTTTCGTTTGGCCGGCGGACGCCAGCTGCGAATCATTTACGCTAGCCAACTTTTGTACCTGTAAATATTGCATCATCTTTCCGGAACCATACTATATTTCGGGCTGAAATTTACAGGCTTAATTGTCCGAGTCCAAATGAGTTTCCGAAAAAAAAGATATATATATTGTAACGTGGCAAAA